>CAWUFW010001732.1:1232500-1825000 GCA_963921515.1 Calotriton arnoldi
GACTTCCATTTCGGCAACTGAGTCCGAATGTAGAAATCTTCACTGCAGCTTTGACCCAAGGCCAACTAACGATGACACTCTCTCCTTGGACACCTCCTGCAGCCTTTCCCCACTGAACTTTATCTTCTCGGACACTTTTTTTCAGAATTTCTTCTAGGTCCGAAGGTATGAGCTGATCGAATCCACTTCTTATATCCGAACCATGCTCAACGTGGTCGGACATATTTTTTTTACTTTGACCCGGTCTTGCAAGACTGAGGGGCCGATTCCGATTCGGGCCGAAAATCATACCGACCGACTCGGTATGGGAATGTTATCCGACCGACACGTACCGGCGCTGCCCGATCCGCGTAGTACGATGAAATGCATGTGAATTACGACCGACTCATACGAAACACAAGCCGAACGACCGAACCCCGCACGGAAACCAGCTATCCGGCCAGGAAACTACGCGAATCGAACCGCCCGACACGCACCAGGAATGAACCCGACAGAAACGTACCCGTGAACTCCGACTCGCGCAGTACGATGCAATGCATGTAAAACCAGACAGAGTCGCACGGAGCCCAAGCCGTACGACTGACACGCATACAAAACCGAGCTGAAGCAACCCAATATTCCGCGACCGACGCGTACGCCGCACATGAAACCCATCAGGAACACAGCTTGAAAGACTCGGAGAAGCCCGCACTGCAGTGTCCTACTCGGTCAGAAGAACGTCTCCTACATGCCTAAAAAACACAAAGGAAAAAATACAAAAAAAAGGGCCAAACAAGCAATGACAAAGTCAATAAATACAGGGGGAAAAAAACATGGAACAAGGACACACCCCCAACTCCACCCATATAAAGGCCACAAATCCCTACCATGATCCTTTGCAAATTCAACTGACCTGCCAGCACAGAACACCATCAGACAGCAACCACAGACACACTCACAACTCATCCATCACACAAGCCACACACCAATAGCACCTCCCAAATAGCACCCTCACATACACCCAGCAAAACCTACACTAACCCACCCTCACTTGCACACTCACACACACATCAATCCCCACCACCACCCATCACCACGCCCCCAAAGAAGAATCCAAAGTTCCTAGACAGTGAATAGGAAGTCCTGGTAGATGAGATCCTCAGGGTAGAGCCACAGTTGTTTGGTACATTGGTCCAACAGACCCCCATGTCGCAGAAAACCAAGATGTGGGAGAGGATCGTCGACAGGGCGAACGCACAATCACCATGTTTGCGCACAAAGGAAGACATCCAGAACAGGTGGTATGATGTGCGCAGGAGGGTCAAGGACCTACTCAAGAAGGATTACGCCTTGAGTAATCGCACCGGCAGTGGCCCTCCTGCCAAACCAGTATACCTCAGGCCCTGGGAGGACAAGGTGCGGGCCATCCTACCACCAGTGAGCGTATCTGGACTATCAAACATCCCAGAGCCTGGTGAGTACACAACCAATATACCCAATATTGTGTGACAATACACACACACATCACTGTCAAGGGGATAGTCAAACCATGCACCCTTAGCAAATCCACAGCAAACAAAAGATAATCATCCCAAGATGTGTATGTTAGTCAGATAAACACAATACATGCCATCTCATAGTGATATGTAACTGTGTCATGACATGTACAAACCTAACAACAAATAGAGCAAGGCAGTGGCACAAATCTAACCGACAAACACAGTCAGATATTTTGCCACCACTAGAACACCACCTCACAGGGAAGCTCACTGAAAGGAAGGAATTCTGTGTATGCTGGTGAAGTGAGTGTAGGAAATAGCATGATGGGAGTTGTAGTCACAGATATTGGTCACCCTCACTATTGGCCCATCAACACCACTCTGAACCATGCTCACATCACAGGGAGTGGAAAAGAACTGACAAGATGGCTGACACTGGGTACTGCTGTGGGGAGCACAAGGCCCTGCTGGGAACTGTGCAACAACCAACAGCAGGACACCACTGACTGACATCCTGAAAGCCAACTTGCACTCCCTGCAATGGAAGCACGTTCCATGGTGGGATATCTGGCTGGGTGGGAAGGAGGACTGACAGCTCTGACCATAGTTACCAGCAGCTTTTCTCACACACCCCCTTAACACAAACTCCACACAACTCACCTGGGAGAATGCAATGCCTCACACTCTAATTAAATATCCCACAAAGAACAACCACACTGGGTTATGCTGTGTGAAGCACAGGGACACTTTTGGGACTTGTAGCCAAACAAACGCCAGGACAACACTGTCAGCCATCCTGTCAGCACAGGCACACTACCCCACAGGGAAGCAGAGTCAAAGGAAGGAAGCATGGGCATGCTGGGAAGGGGGTGTAGGCAATAGCATGATGGGAGTGGTAGTCACAGCTCAACATCCCCCACCCACATGGCCCAGCAAGCTCACACTGAAGCATACACACCTCACAGGGAGTGAAAAGCCACCTCAAAGATGTCTGACACAGGCCTCAGCTGTGTGGAGCACAAGGCCCTGCTGGGAACTTTGCACCAACAAACAACAGGACCACACTGTCAGCCATCTTGCCATTGCTGTCACACTCACACACAGTGAAGTCGACTCCAAAGGAAGGAAGTATGGGCATGCTGGGAAGGGGGGTGTAGGCAATAGCATGATGGGAGTGGTAGTCACAGATATTGGTCACCCTCACAATTGGCCCATCAACACCACTCTGAACCATGCTCACATCACAAGGAGTAGAAAAGAACCGACAAGATGGCTGACACTGGGTACTGCTGTGGGGAGCCCAAGGCCCAGCTGGGAACTGTGCAACAACCAACAGCAGGACACCACTGACTGACATCCTGAAAGCCAACTTGCACTCCCTGCAATGGAAGCACGTTCCATGGTGGGATATCTGGCTGTGTGGGAAGGAGGACTGACAGCTCTGACCATAGTCACAAGCAGCTTTTCTCACACACACCCTTAACACAAACTCCACACAACTCACCTGTGAGAATGCAATGCCTCACACTCTAATTAAATATCCCACAAAGAACAACCACCCTGGGTCATGCTGTGTGAAGCACAGGGACACTTTTGTGACTTGTAGCCCAACAAATGCCAGGACAACACTGTCAGCCATCCTGTCAGCACAGGCACACTACTACCTACACACTACCCCACAGGGAAGCAGAGTCAAAAGGAAGGAAGTATGGGCATGCTGGGAAGGGGGGTGTAGGCAATAGCATGATGGGAGTGGTAGTCACAGCTCAACATTCCCCCCCCCCATGGCCCAGCAAGCACACAGTGAAGCATGCACACCTCACAGGGAGTGAAAAGCCACTTCTAAGATGTCTGACAATGGTGCTCTGTTGTGGGGAGTACCAGGCCCTGCTGTGAACTGGGCACCAACCAACAGCAGGACACCACTGACTGACATCCTGAGAGTTAACCTGCACCCACTGCAAGGGTGGCATGCTTCATCGTGGGATAACTGGGCTGGGGGGAGAAGGAGGTCCGGATGTCAACCAAATTCCACCAATTCTGGTCATGCACACACCTCAACATCCACATTGAAATGCATCAGGTTGGCAGGACAATGAGCCACACCAATATCAACCTCTGACTGTGACAACTTAGGAGAATGCAATGTACAGGGCCGCATCCAGAGGTACAGTCACAACTGTCATGTGTTTGAACCATTGATGCCTGCAGAAACATAACATACATTGTGTGTCTCTTCCAAAAACAGGTGATGATGGGGACACAGAAGCAGATGAGGAGGAGTCCCTGTCCCAAGCTCCGGTGGCCCCTGAGCTCTCTGGTTGGAACAGCCTCTGCCCTCATCGGATGGCGAAGACCAACCTGGCACCTCCGGTGTGAGTCATCATGCAGCACCAGCAGGACCACCATCTGCACCCCCTGCACCCATTCCTCCAACATCTGCCAACACACAGACCACCCCCGCCGACACGGACAGACCAAGGACACTGAATGACAACAGCACAGGGACCCCAGCCCACCGTGAAGCAACGGACAACAACCCCAGTACCAACCCTCAAGGGGGCCTAGGGTCACCTGTGCGTGCCACCGCAGGTCCCGCACGTGTGGCCAGGGGTGGTGGGAGGGGTGGTAGGCAGAGGTCGCCGTTTGCAGAGGGGTCTGGACTGCATGATGACCCACAACTGGCACGCATTGCTGATGCATACCAGAATAGCACCGGAGAGGTCAGCCAGGTAGTGGGGATCCTCAAGGACATTCAACAGCAGCAGGCTGCCCATCATGCCCGCTTGGACTCCCACATGTCCCGTGTGGAGACACACATGTCCCGTGTGGAGACACACATGTCTGGCATGGAGTCCAAGTGGGACACATTGGAAGAACTGACAGCGGTGCAGAGGGACATATTGACATGCCTCCGCCAGATTAGCACCAACATGTCCACACCTCCCTGTGTGCCCACAACATCTGGTGCCGCAACAACTGCAACTGCCACAGGGAGGGAGGATGACTCTGGTGGAGAGTCCTCTGCACCGCAGCGGCCTGCACGTGAGGGTCCCCCCAGAAAGAAGAGGGGTCGTCCGAGGAAGGACAACTGAGAGGCCGATGGCCATGTACATCCCCCAGGAACCCAAAACCTGTTCTGGAAATTCTCCTTTGTGTGCAAACTGTTCACCCTGTCGAATGCAACCCAACTCTCCCACATGACATGGGGAGTTGAATTTGGACTAATGTATCAGATGACTGTGGACTTTACTCAGGACATTTCTGCTACCAACACTTCCAACTCATCTGGGAACTTTGGATTCCAATACCAATGTACAGCACCCACCATCCTGTGCACTATCCTCACACATGTATGTAAATAAACTCACTAATACACCATACTTGCCTCTGTTGTGATTCCAAAGTTGTTTTTGTCATGGAGATGATGATCTACTAAATGACACTGTGCATGCTAACTGCTACAGCAAGTTCAACACCGTCATGTGAGTCATGGCGACGTGACACATATGAGGGAGACACACCACTAGGGCTACACAACACATACACACCAGGGCCATCTGACTCATCGCCTACACTGATGTTGCCAGGAAATACAGTGGAATGCACAGACACCACACCTATTCAGAGTCTGTGTTAACTAGCCCACAGGTGCAGTAAGCAAATGTCAGTCAGATGTGTGACCACAGACAACGCACATCCCAAAGTGAAGCACAGGTTTATTACACATTTGCAACATGTTGTTTCCACTACAAATGCAAGGTAATCCCACGTGGCAGTGGCCACACAGTCAACAAGTGTAGAAGAAATAAAGTCCAGGGGTGTGTGGCACATCACCTGTAGGGAAACGACTGCTTCCACCCTGAAAGCTGAATCATGGTGTCGGGGGATCCGAGTTGATCAAACAACTCTGAAAGTACCCTGTGAAAGACAGACATGACACACAGTCAAAAGCACTGAAGAACAGGGCAGAACTGCAATACTCATGCCCAATACATGTCACAAGATACCTACACAAAATCGAGTTAGCATGTCAACACTGTTGGGGAGTACAGACTACCTGTAAGGACACATCGCTGCACGCATCCAGTCAAGTAGCACATGGCCACACTCAAACAGCACCAGAGCACCACCAACACATATCATGCAAACTCACATCATTGACATGACATCTCTGGATACTCACATTCAGCTGAAGAAGTTGGTGATGAGCTGTGTGCGGACATCACCCTCATCATCATCATCATCACTGGCATCGTGGCCCAGGCCAGGATCCTCCACAGGTGGCGGATGTTGGTCATCGTCATCCAGGATGAGAGGCAACTCCTTCCGCACTGCCAGGTTGTGTAGCATGCAGCAGATGATGACAACCTTGCACACCTTTGCTGGGGCATATGGGAGGGCCCCTCCTGTCTTGTCTAGGCAGCGAAAGCGGCTCTTCAGGAGACCGAATGTCCGCTCGATCACTCTCCTGGTCCGACCATGTGCCTCATTGTAGCGCATCTGGGCTGGTGTCACAGGGTTCCTGAGGGGTGCCAGCAACCACGGCATGTTGGGGTATCCGGAGTCACCTACATACAGACAATTGCACATTAGCTGAGTTGGATAAGAGGGTGGAATACAACATTGCAGAACACACACAATGGTACAAAGTCAGTACACACCGACAAGCCAGGCACGCTGGTTCTGCATCTGTGACATCATCCTCGGGATGCGACTACTCCTCATCACGTAGGCATCGTGTGCAGAACCGGGGAAATGTGCACACACATGTGAGATGCTCATATCTGCAAGACATACCACCAGAGCATTGATCGAATGGTAATGTTTCCTGTTCCTGTATGCCTGCTCATGTGCCTGTGGTGGTACCAAAGCCACATGTGTCCCATCAATGGAGCCAATGACATGTGGCATCCTCCCCAGGGCATAGAAGTCACTCTTGACGTCAGTGAGTTGTTGACGTTTAGGGAAATAGGTGTACTGGTTCAGGTATCTCAACATTGCCTCCAAAACATTGTGTAGCACACGGCTGAACATGGTCTGTGACATCCCACCAGCAGACGCCACAGTGTGTTGAAAGGTACCGGTGGCAAAGAAGTGTAGGGCTGCCATCACCTTCACCTTGGGGGTCAGCGCTGTAGGGTATGGCCGGCCAGGTTGCAAATGTGGGGCCAACCGCACCACCAATTCCTCAATCAGCGCCCTATTGAAGCGGTACCGTCGGATGCAGTCACGTTCAACCATGGTTGCAAGGTCAGGGAATGGTCTATGGACAGCTGGTGCCCTGCAGTGCATAGGTGAAGAAAGAAAGATTGTCAGTCACCCCACATATGTGGCATTGACCATACTCAATATCACATGATACATCATTACGAGACACAAGTACCTGATGTGTGTGCCGTTCTGTATGGACATATATGGCACCTACATGGCCAACATCTAACATCACAGTTCAACATGTGTTGACAACAAGTTCCAGGTTGTGCTATGGGAAATCATTAGGCTGTGTCACAGTACCCATGTACTGCTGTCACGTTCCAAACACACACCACAGTGACATGTCAGGACAGATGTGCCACAGGCATCACAGCTCATTGACAGGTAGATTCCCAGGGACCCTGTATTGCCACATGGACACTGGCATGACATGGCGTATCATGTACACGTCAGCAAAACAACCATGACTCCCACAGGTAGTGGCCCCTGTTGCCTCTGCAGGACAGACATGGACGTCTGTGACACACACACGCACAACATCAAAGTCCATGCACAAACAACGTGGATGTGGAGACTGTCTCCCATTGTGCACATGGAATCAGAGACATCGGAAACACAACATGCACACAGACTGTGGAGGGCCATCACTATTGTGGCAATGGGTCACCCTGTGACGTACATACCTTCCCACATGGGACTCAGGGTGTATGTGACATGACATACACATACACAACCTGGAAATGTGACCATGCCACATGCTCTGAACTGAACAGTTGCACATCACAGTGGTCATGTGCACAACACACAAAGGATTCTGTTCCCATGAACACGTGCACAGCCTGGAAGTGGCTGCCCCCAAGTGCCACCAAAAAACCCACATGTTGACCCCCATACACACACAGGTAATGCAGCCTTACATGCCTTAGGATACAGTGTGGACAGGCTGTGGTGTTGTAGGTGTGCCCCTGAGTCCCTGGCAAGTAAATGTGGCTGGCATACGTTCACCAGTGACAACCATGGTGACATATGCGAGTGACTTGTACAGGGACGCGTCGTACAGCAATGGACCGATCGGTGCGCACGCTTTGGCCATTGCATATGGTGTGGACAGATGTGTGTTGTCATCCGAAATACGCGTTGTACAGCAATGGACCGATCGGTGCGCACGCATTGGCCATTGCATATGATGTGAATGGGTGCGTGTTGTACAGCAATGGACCGATCGGTGCGCACGCATTGGCCATTGCATATGATGTGAACGGGTGCGTGTTGTCATCCGAAATACGCGTTGTACAGCAATGGACCGATCGGTGTGCACGCATTGGCCATTGCATATGATGTGAACGGATGCGTGTTGTACAGCAATGGACCGATCGGTGCGCACGCTTTGGCCATTGCATATGATGTGGACGGATGCGTGTTGTCATCCGAAATACGCGTTGTACAGCAATGGACCGATCGGTGTGCACGCATTGGCCATTGCATATGATGTGAACAGATGCGTGTTGTCATCCGAAATACGCGTTGTACAGCAATGGACCGATCGGTGCGCACGCATTGGCCATTGCATATGATGTGAACGGATGCGTGTTGTACAGCAATGGACCGATCGGTGCGCACGCATTGGCCATTGCATATGATGTGAACGGGTGCGTGTTGTTTTTCGAAATACGCGTTGTACAGCAATGGACCGATCGGTGCGCACGCATTGGCCATTGCATATGATGTGAACGGATGCGTGTTGTACAGCAATGGACCGATCGGTGTGCACGCATTGGCCATTGCATATGATGTGAATGGGTGCGTGTTGTACAGCAATGGACCGATCGGTGCGCACGCATTGGCCATTGCATATGATGTGAACGGGTGCGTGTTGTTTTTTCGAAATACGCATTGTACAGCAATGACCGATCGGTGCGCATGCATTGGCTTTGGCCTGACATGGTAACGGACGCGTTTTCGAAGCTTTAACGAGTCGGATGCAGTGAATTCAGTTGGCCACCCACAACAATGTTGCAAATTCATGGGTGTCATGAAGTTGAACCTTTGAAGGATGCTGTGGGCGTGTATAAGTGGTGCAATTCCATGGATTGGCCAGATTCAGAAGATGCAAACGACTTGGACCTATCACTTTGGACACATGGGACAGTATCTGCCTCTGCAGCACACATATAATGCTGGCTGTTCCCCTGAGAGCTCACTTGCCTGCACTACATGCACCAGAACGACATCTGCCACTACCACTGCTGCTGTCTCTGCATCCTCTGGCCACTGCAATGGCACGTACTGTGGATAGAGCCCCAGCCTTCAGCACTGAGGAGAACCAGGCCCTGCTGGACAGCCTCCTTCCACAGTACAGCAAGCTGTATGGGAAACCAGGGGAGCAGGTGAGTGTGCTGTCCACTGCCTTACTAATTGTGCATGTTGTCTGACTAGCAAGACCTACAGTGTGTATGTCCTGATACCACCTGATATCACCCAACACTGCAGGAGTGAAGATATGCCCAGTCCGCTACCCCTGCCCTGGCAGCTACCACCTATAATTACACCAAGAGATAGCCGACAGGAACACAGGGAGAAGGTGGGGGTAAAAAGAGGGTAAACCCAAAGGGTCGTCACTGGAGCACCAAATTCCCCTCTAACTGCAACTGGTAGGAAAAGGGCCCACGTACTCTGTGAGGAAACAAAAATAGAAACATAGATTAAGATTAATCCCAATTGCCATCACTCTTTAACATGCATGGTCAGGCACTGCTTGGCGCTGGAACAGATAAACTCTTACCCGTACTACGAGCACAAGTTGTTCCTCTGGCTATGAAGTCACGAAAATAGGAACTCAACTTCAGGAAGAAGGAGGTTAACATCCCAAATCATGAAGCAAAACGTTTTTCTCCCAAGTACCAAAAATAGCTTGAAGGATCCAAAGAACAAGGGGAAAAATGTCTGACTCAAACTAAAACCCTATCCACATACAAAACGAAGGAATAGGAAAGAAAAAACTGAGTCCAAGGACTTTAGCCCAAACGGGTTAAAAAAATGACCCAAATGCCTTAAAGGTGCTGCAAATGACCTAGTTAGGTCACAAAACGTCCAGGAAATAATCCAAGTGGCTTGTGCAAGGATCAGGTACGCAGCCGCGTACCCGCAGCGCAAGAACTCCAATGACTGAAATTGACCGCGTTTCCAAAGCTGCGGTGCCAGAATCCGAAAAACCGGGGAAAGGAAAACAAACAAACAGAAGTCTCCAGGCAAGCCCCACTCGCAATCCTGCGAGAGGTCGTAGTCCCAAGAGAAGGAGCTGAAACGAGACTCTGATCTGACGAACAGGAAGCTGAAGTGCTGAGGCGAAGTCCTTCCGGGTACCGAGACCGGGGAGTGAAACCAAGCAAGGACTAGCAGCTGACGGTCGTTTTTATACCCCCTGCCTGCGCGCCAAACCTGCGCGCGCACCAGCAGCCCTGACCATGAGGATAAAGAGAGGAAAAAAGGTAGGGAACAGTGAGGGAAGTACGTACAGGCACCTGTTAATCCCTAACAGTGTCAGTGGCTAGCATGCTCACTGAGTAGTTGTCACCCCCAAAGTGTGTAGTCACATGCACTGAACAGGTATAGTGCAGTAACAGTGCATTCCAACAAGGTTTGACTTCCCAGGCAATGATACCATTTAGTAACTGCTGGCAAACTGTTCATAGCCATAGTTGCACTACCTGTGTAGATCATATGCCCCTGTGATTGAGACATGTATATCCAACTGTGTGATGCACGGAAATGTTGCATGTGTAGTAATGGTCTTTTCACTTTGTCATCCTCACAGGTTGATGCCCACCAGAAGCAGGAGATCTGGCTGACCATCGTCCGGGCAGTACGATCTGTAGGGGTCTACAGGCGCAGGATCCGCAACTGCCAGAAGAGGTGGCAGGACCTTCGTGGCTGGACCCGGAGGATCGCAAGGGTCCAGCTGAAGCTGTCGCCTCCTCGCAGGAGGGGCGGACACCGGACCCTGACCCCCCACATGCTCCTGATCCTGGCGGTGGTCTTCCCTGACCTGGATGGGCAGCTGAAGGCCAGACAGCAGCAAGGAGGGGGTAAGTGCTAGCCTCAACTGTGTACTATGACTGACATGCTCTATGCACTCCTTTAGCCTGGTTCCACTTCCACAGTACAACTGTCATGTCGTCCTGGACTCATGTCCCTCACTTGTGTCATGCCCCCTCCTCATCTGATACACAGGTGTGGCCCTTACAGTCTGTGACTTAGGTCACTTGGGTACTGTGTACTTGCAGTTACCTGTGGTTCAAGTTGGGGACAGCATCAGTTACAGGAACTTTGTGGTGGGCTGCATGGGTGGTACAATTGCTCACATTGCCTGTGATCTGACATGTACTCTGGGTATGGCTTTAATATGTGTTCCAATTGCTGCTCTGACTCACCACATGTCTGGGGTATGTGCCACACACACATGCTGCTGCAGAGACCAAGGTAGGAGCCTCAGAAGTATGTACATCATGTGTGTGACACATGCATAGCCACCTGCCTAGTGTTCAGGGTAATACCATGTTGCACATGGACCAGGACTGTAATGCCTAGTCCGTACATCGAAGGCACTCTGTTCTCCCACTCCCGTGTGTCAGCATACATATTGGGCATTGTGAAGAGTGCACTCAGGTGTATGCCTCTGTGTCACCGTAGTGTGGCCTTGCTATTTGGACTACTGGAGTGTTTAACAATTTGGGGTGGCCAGCCATCTGAGTTGTGACTATGGGATCTGCACATAGGTTAATGCATAGGTCTCTGATCCCTTGACTGTGCACGATGTTGTATGAAACATTGAGGTGCAGGCAGCTTTGGTTCATTCTCATCAGACGGTGAAGTGCTCATGTGTATGGATTTGTGTTTGCAGTCACTCAAATGTCTCATTTGATTGACGTGGGATCATCTCAGTCCTCATGATGTGGGTGGCCAGGGGTGCACATGTGCACCTGCCAGCTACAGGGCTTACATTTCTGAAACTTCCATGATTGTGACACAGTGCAGACTGGTGTTGTGTGTATGCACTGCCGCTGTGACAGGAGACAGTTATGACTGACTTGCCAGACAGGCCTGAGCCATGACATTCCAATCGCAAAGGGTGATCCAGCAGTGGTGTGATATGTCCTGCATGCACACCATTGTTGCATTGTCTATCAGGACATCATTGTGTCTGGTGATGGAACCAAAACCTGCATATCAACAGAGACTTTGCCCATCACTTTTCCTGACACATGTACCGAGTCAGTGGCAGGAGATGGCATGTGTTTGGAGTGACACATTTCCATATGTTCTCTTGGATGTCCAACAACTGTGTATGTGGTGCATGTGTGCACATATGATTAGTCGCATACAACAGGCAGCAGACAGATGGGTGCATGGACAGGTAGGATATGTGTGGCATGACTGACTGTCAGGCAGACAATGGGCTTCTTCAAATCAGTGTCAGCACTAATTGCAATGTCTAGCAAATGATGGCAGGGCTTGCTCTGTGATGTGCTGTACTTACTGTGGTGTGTGTGGTCAGTACAGGTGACTAATGTTGCTCTGTTTATCCTGATTGTTTGCAGATACATCCACGGCCACAGGAGGAGACAGCTCCACGGACCAAGAGGAGCGGCAGAGCCAGACTGGGTCCACTGCATGGGAGGCCGAGGGACCCAGTGGCACGGAGGGTGAGGGGAGTCACACTGAGGAGACCTCAGCTATGACCACCTCGGCTGGGGAAAACAGCATCTCCAGTGAGGACTCCCTTGTGGAGGCGGGTGTCAGCAGACCAGAGGCAACGTCAAGCAAGTCTGTCCCCGCCACCACCACCATCTCCACCCTCCCATCTGCTCCCATCCCACATGTCCGTGGAGGCTCCCGTGTAGGGGAGCGTGTCTCCTTCATGCCAGGCACCGCACCCCCTGCCTCTGTCCCCCCTGCGGCCCTGAGTGTGGAGTCTGTGGACTTGCTGAAACAGATCCATGTAGGGCAGACATCAATTCTGAGTGTCCTCCATGCACACACGGGTCTTTTGACACAACTGGTGTCATTCATGGAGGGCATGTCATCTGGCATGTCTGTCCTACATCGGACCAATTAGTCCATGGCCTCCTCACTGATGGCAGCAGTGTCCCTCCTGCAACAGTCCCTCACCCCTCCTACCTCTGACCCATCCACAATCCCCAGCACCCTACCTGTCCCAAGCACACACACACCGGCACCGGCACGCACCAGCACAGACCCAAGCAGCACACAGACACACAAGCCAAATTCCAGACGCACACGCACACACAGTCAGGGGACTGATACCTCACTCACAGGGGATGGGGCCCAGACACACACACACGCATCCACGAGCACTCTGCAGTCCTCAGATACCTCTCCCTCCAAAACACCTTCCCTTGCCTCACCTGCAACCCCCCCTCCCAGAAGCTCTTCCTCTGTGAGCTTGGACTCTTCCCCACAGATACATCTGACACGAAGTCCAGGCGGAAGAGGCGACCACCACACACAGAGGGGAGTGCCCCTCACACCCGGACACCCTCCCCCAGGCACAGGCAGACTGAGGACCCCATTCGAAAGTCCCCCCGGACCAGGAAGGGCAAGACCCCACCACCACCACCACGCAGCTCCACCACACAGTCTCTCTCCTCCATCCCCCAGGCCACCACTCCACAGGTTCCACCGCAACATCCTGCCCCAGGTTCCCCCACACACCGATACCGCATCCCCAAACTGCTTAGGCCCTCCCCCCTGCCACTTGCTCTTCCACCCCCAAACCAGACGCTCTGCCTGTTTGTGCCACTGGTGTGGAGACCGGGTCCCCCCTCTGTCCTGCCCACCTCATCTGCCCCCCTTCCACTCCCTTGGAGTCATGCACTGCAGTGGAGTCCACAACCACCCCGTCTGACTCGGGCACTGCAGTGGGGACCCAGTCCACTCCATCTGACTGAACCCACTGCAGTGGTTGCAGCACCCACACCATCTGACTTGTGCCCTACAGTGGTGCCGGCCCCCCCTGAGTCAGACACCTCCACTGCAGTTGCCGGTGACATTCCTGCACCCACCACCCCTTCACTGCCTCCTTCTGGCATCCCCTGATCCTGTCCCTGCGGTGCCTGGCCTGCCCCTTGTATGCCCCTCCGAGGGGGATGTCCCCTGTCCGTACCAGTGCAGGCAAGCAATGGGTGACAAGTTGTCACATATCACCCTGTTGGGACTGTGTATTTGGACTGGCCATTGGCCTTACTTTCTTTTGGACTTAAAATTGTAGTTTAACATTTGCTGAATAAAGCCTCTTTTTGTTTACTTGTGGTTTTTCTTTGGATGTACATGATGTAGATGAGTATCATCATGCATTTGCAGTTGTAATAGTGTTCAGGAAAATGAAGTGTTGCTGTGATGGACTCCATGTGGTCCATGGGATATGTGTCCTAATGTAGTCTGGATCTATAGCATCCTTTGCTGCAGTCTGAGGGTGTAATGTTCAGCATTTGACACAGGGATGTACGTTTTGCATTTATAAATTAACATCTTTGGCTTACACTGATGCCCATCTGGTGGGCTTACCACTGTTCAATGTTTCTATTTCCCTGACTGTGTGCCCATCTCCACTGGACATGCAGTTTAGCACATCAATGTTGAAGGACTTATCTGTGTATACTGTGCAACTTGCTTGACACGTGTTTTGGGTGTATGCAGATGACTGACGTGACACTCCCGTACCCAGGCTGATGTGAGCAGAGCCTTCAGTATGTTGTAGTTGTTGACTCACTGACCGAGTGTTCTGCTGACATGTTTGAGGCGTGCACAGACAAGGTTTGGCACAGCGGACCTTCCACAGGAGTGGAGTGCCCTCATGGCAGTGTGTAATCCCGTGACATTGCCTGGGCCCGTGTTTGGTGTTGTGTGAGCATGTCTGTGTGTGTTCCCTTCCCTTTTCCTACACAGGCTGTGTCCCTAGGGATGTTCCTGTTTGTGATGCTTGCTGAGTTGTCCTGTGTTCATCCAGCATCTTGGACCTGGTTTCTCCGGGATGTGGGTGCATGGCAAACTAATGTTCATCAGGTTGTCATCCCTAGTTGTCTTTGTTGTCAGGTCTGGGGATGTGGGCAAACGCAGATGGGACACAGTCAGGATTCCCCTTGGCACTTGTTGGTTACACAAGTCATGTAATTTACAGTTTGTGGTAGCTTTCAGTGATTGTGACACGTTGTGTGTGTGACTGCTGCGACTCCTCAGGGTCAGAGCTGCAATGTTGGAAGTTGTCTATGTGTGTTCTTTGTGGGTCACCTTGGCTTCTTCATTGGTGTGTGACTGTGGCCGGGATCCCATTGATTGGGGTGGATTTCACGTCATGCCCATGTACGGCGTACTGTGCAGTCTGTCAGACATTCACGAGTCTTGTTGACTGGCCATGTGTGATGGGTTTCGCACCTTAGTTCCCACCACCCCCCCTGGGATTGTCATGGGTGCATGTGCAATGTCACCAGTCCATGTGAGCTTCACTGCTGCACATTGGTGGAGATCAAGGTGTGTGGTGTTGAGTGTGTGCAAATGTGAGTTGTTGCACGGCTAGACCCCTACCTCCATATTGGCCTTGGCTGACAGGCTGTGCTGATTGATTTGTGCTTGTGTAGGTGTGATGGTAGTTAGTTGCTCAGGACACATGGCTGTGGTTCACAGTGTGAACGACATCTACCTTTGTCATCACAGTGGGATTATCATGCAGGCTAGTGTCACCACAATGTGGGGTCCCTGGGGGTAGTGCTGTGGTGGGTCTGTCTCTTGCTGTGTTAGTTGCTGTTCCTACAAGCTTGTGTGACATGTGTAATTTGGGCTCCCTCCCATCTAACAATGCCTGATTGCCCACATAGGGGAATCCGATCCATGAGTTACTTTTGTGTGGCACTGTATACACATCTGTGTAATTGGAATTCAGGCCTCCTCATGTGTTGTGTGGTTGCCTGGGGACACTGGCACAGCCCCCCCCATCACCTGTTGTGTTTGGTATGCAGTGTGAGGCTGCCTGTTTGTGTTTGTGCATCTGCACCACTGCATTGGCATATCTTTATTGTGCCATTGGCTGTATGTTGTTTGGTGGATTTCCCCTGCTGTCCCTGGGACTCCTAGGTCATCAGTCAGCACAATAATCATGGTTTGTATGTCCCATTGCTGCCATGGTATGGTATTTGTTCACCTCACATCTACAGTCTCCACAGGATATCTACATTTGTGTGTCCATTGGTGCAGATATGTGGGTCTGGATTATGATGGTCACTTCTGTCATTGTGTAATTGATAAATGTTGACAATGTCAGCCCCCATGGGTGATGTTTGTCTGCACATGGCCAAAGGTATGTCTTATTTGCACTGCACTGTTTGCCTCACCCAATCTATGTTGCTATGGGACACAAGCACTACTTTGCCACTGATGTGTTTGTTGTTGTGTGACCAGGAATCATCCATGCTGTTTGGCAGTTGCAGCTTTTTCCATGACAACACTTACCTTTTGGTCACTGTTATGATGGGGGTTTAGACCCCATTGCCACAATGTTCAAAATGTGCTTCAACTATGGACCCCAAACTTACATTTTGGTCACTGTGATGATGGGGGTTTAGACCCCATTGCCACAATGTTCAATTGGGCTTCAGCTATGGACCCCACACTTACATTTTGGTCACTGTGATGATGGGGGTTTAGACCCCATTGCCACAATGTTCAATTGGGCTTCAGCTATGGACCCCACACTTACCTTTTGGTCACTGTGATGATGGGGGTTTAGACCCCATTGCCACAGTGGTCATGGTCTGCTCTCATTGTGGAGGCCATACACATTTATGTGTGACACATGTGATAGGGGGTCACATTGTATGTTCAATGTCATGTTCAGTGTTGTAGGCATTTGACACAGACTACACACGCTTGTCATGATGTTGGGGTGATGTCTTTTTCTGACATTCCTTATGTTGGAGTATGCTGGTTGTGTCATGCATTACCCGTCCTATGAGTGGGGATGGTAGTAGTGACAGGCATCCAGGCCCCCATGAGTAGGTGTGGTGGTAGTGGTAGGCATCCAGGCCCCCCTGAGTAGGGGTGGTGGTAGTGGTAGGCATCCAGGCCCCCATGACTAGGGGTGGTGTTAGTGGTAGGCATCCATCCCCCTATGAGTGGGGATGGTAGTAGTGACAGGCATCCAGTCCCCCCTGAGTAGGGGTGGTGGTAGTGGTATCTTGCGGTGTTTTGCGGCTACACGCGCGGGAGGTGTACCGGCGCACGTCTCAATGAGGACAGGACACCACGAATCTGGTGTCTAAAGCCCAAAAACCGAATGGAGTGAGTTTTATCCCATAACTAGGTTACCACTAGGATTGGCGGGATTTCGCGCTTGCTTCCAAGAAGTGTGGTAGGTAGGAGCCTCATTGACCACCACGTGTAGATAGTATAGTAACACGAGGTCCTGATGAAATGCAATGGATCAGTATTGACCACGATGCATGAAACATGTCGACCACACGATATGAGATGAGCTAGGCTCCACTGGACTATAGAGCCAGAGAGCAGCCACTCTGTTTTTAAGAAGGTGGATTACCAGCCGAATAAGGAGTTTATGTGGACTATCCAACCTTTTTTAACGTCACTCACCTGCACTATATCTACACTGTTTTTTAGGGCCCTCACACCCACGCACCAAACGGCAGGAACTAAAGATCTCCGCTAAAGTGCCCCTTTAAGGGAGCCCGTCGGGTATTGCAGCACCGACCCAACGAGGAGCAAGTCCATATGATGAAGCATTACACCTAGCTTTCTGGGTGTGTGAGGACTCTAGTTCCGACACGGAGGACTTCCCTCCTTTTATCCTTTGATCACGTTGTCCAATTAGGGGAACAGCATATCTTTCTTGTTGAGCAGTAGTGACAGGCATCCAGGCCCCCATGAGTAGGGGTGGTGTTAGTGGTAGGCATCCATCCCCCTATGAGTGGGGATGGTAGTAGTGACAGGCATCCATCCCCCTATGAGTGGGAATGGTAGTAGTGACAGGCATCCAGGCCCACATGAGTAGGTGTGGTGGTAGTGGTAGGCATCCAGGCCCCCATGAGTAGGGGTGGTGGTAGTGGTAGGCATCCATCCCCCTATGAGTGGGGATGGTAGTAGTGACAGGCATCCAGGCCCCCATGAGTAGGGGTGGTGGTAGTGCTAGGCTTCCAGGCCCCCATGAGTAGGGGTGGTGGTAGTGGTAGGCATCCAACCCCCTATGAGTGGGGATGGTAGTAGTGACAGGCATCCAGGCCCCCATGAGTAGGGGTGGTGGTAGTGGTAGGCATCCATCCCCCTATGAGTGGGGATGGTAGTAGTGACAGGCATCCAGGCCCCCATGAGTAGGGGTGGTGGTAGTGCAAGGCATCCAGGCCCCCATGAGTAGGGGTGGTGGTAGTGCTAGGCATCCATCCCCCTATGAGTGGGGATGGTAGTAGTGACAGGCATCCAGACCCCCATGAGTAGGGGTGGTGGTAGTGGTAGGCATCCATCCCCCTATGAGTGGGGATGGTAGTAGTGACAGGCATCCAGGCCCCCATGAGTAGGGGTGGTGGTAGTGGTAGACATCCATCCCCCTATGAGTGGGGATGGTAGTAGTGACAGGCATCCAGGCCCCCATGAGTAGGGGTAGTGGTAGTGGTAGGCATCCAGGTCCCCCTGAATAGGGGTGGTGGTAGTGGTAGGCATCAAGGCCCCCATGAGTAGGGGTGGTGGTAGTGGTAGGCATCCATCCCCCTATGAGTGGGGATGGTAGTAGTGACAGGCATCCAGGCCCCCATGAGTAGGGGTGGTGTTAGTGGTAGGCATCCATCCCCCTATGAGTGGGGATGGTAGTAGTGACAGGCATCCATCCCCCTATGAGTGGGGATGGTAGTAGTGACAGGCATCCAGCCCCCCATGAGTAGGGGTGGTGGTAGTGGTAGGCATCCATCCCCCTATGAGTGGGGATGATAGTAGTGACAGGCATCCAGCCCCCCATGAGTAGGGGTGGTGGTAGTGGTAGGGATCCATCCCCCTATGAGTGGGGATGGTAGTAGTGACATGCATCCAGGCCCCCATGAGTAGGGGTGGTTGTAGTGGTAGGCATCCAGTCCCCCCTGAGTAGGGGTGGTGGTAGTGGTAGGCATCAAGGCCCCCATGAGTAGGGGTGGTGGTAGTGGTAGGCATCCATCCCCCTATGAGTGGGGATGGTAGTAGTGACAGGCATCCAGGCCCCCATGAGTAGGGGTATGTTAGTGGTAGGCATCCATCCCCCTATGAGTGGAGATGGTAGTAGTGACAGGCATCCAGGCCCCCATGAGTAGGGGTGGTGGTAGTGGTAGGCATCCAGGCCCCCCTGAGTAGGGGTGGTGGTAGTGGTAGGCATCAAGGCCCCCATGAGTAGGGGTGGTGGTAGTGGTAGGCATCCATCCCCCTATGAGTGGGGATGGTAGTAGTGACAGGCATCCAGGCCCCCATGAGTAGGGGTGGTGTTAGTGGTAGGCATCCATCCCCCTATGAGTGGGGATGGTAGTAGTGACAGGCATCCATCCCCCTATGAGTGGGGATGGTAGTAGTGACAGGCATCCAGCCCCCATGAGTAGGGGTGGTGGTAGTGGTAGGCATCCATCCCCCTATGAGTGGGGATGGTAGTAGTGACAGGCATCCAGCCCCCATGAGTAGGGGTGGTGGTAGTGGTAGGCATCCATCCCCCTATGAGTGGGGATGGTAGTAGTGACAGGCATCCAGGCCCCCATGAGTAGTGGTGGTGGTAGTGGTAGGCATCCAGGCCCCCCTGAGTAGGGGTGGTGGTAGTGGTAGGCATCAAGGCCCCCATGAGTAGGGGTGGTGGTAGTGGTAGGCATCCATCCCCCTATGAGTGGGGATGGTAGTAGTGACCGGCATCCAGGCCCCCATGAGTAGGGGTGGTGTTAGTGGTAGGCATCCATCCCCCTATGAGTAGGGGTGGTGGTAGTGGTAGGCATCCAGGCCCCCCTGAGTAGGGGTGGTGGTAGTGGTAGCCATCAGGCCCCTATGGGTGTGTATGGCATTGGTGATAGCCATCCCGCCCCTATGGTTCTGCTGTTCCTGGTGTACCTCATTTCTGCATCCCTATGTGTGTGTGACATATGTCGGGTATGTGTCGTTTGTTTGTGTTGTGGGTGTTTGACTTACCGTCTGCGCCGTACGCGTCCGTACCGGTTCCGGTAATAGATGTAGAGTATTGGTAGGACCTGCGCAATGGGATTCATGGTTGGGTCGTCTCGTTCGGGTTTCTCGTGGCTTCGACTCGTACTCGTCGCTGGCTTGTTCGTTTCGTAGCCGTGGATCGTCTTTTGGCGCAAATCGGAGCTTATGTGCAGCTCTCCCGGATGCTCTGACGTGCCGGACGTAGCGACGGGTTCGGCGCGTACGGAAGGCGCATCGTACTAGTCCGGCCGGAAGGTGCTGTATATTTGCTTCCGTGCGACTCGATTCGGCGTTTACAGATCCGGCTCGGGCGGGGAACAGGAGCTGGAATGGGTACGTACGGCTGGGTCGGGATCTGAGCAGTTATGCGCATCGTACTTGCTCGTTCGGACGACTGTTCGAATCGGTCGGGAAACACGTGTTCGGCTTGGTTTTTTTCCGGACAAATACTGTTAGGTGCGCTTCCGGCCGAGATCGGAATCGACCCCTATATGTCCGTGGTTGTTGCTTTGATCTTTTTGGTGCTAATTTATTATAAAAAATTTCAAAATTCATAACTCCGGTTCTACTGATTGGATTCTTGTCATTTTGGTGTCAAATAACTTAATAAAATGTACTTTATGTTTTTCTGAATTAGTTTGGGATTTTTCTTGTGTTGTGTTTTGACTTTCTTACTGTTTGTGTGCTGCATAAATACTTTACACATTGCCTTTAAGTTAAGCTGGACTGCTTTTTGTGCCAAGCTACCCAGGGTTAAGCACAGGTTAATTTAGTGACTTTTTGTCGTTCAGCCTGTAAGGGATTCTGGCTGTTGCTTAACCAGGGCTAAAACCACAGTCAACCAACAACACAATTTCTAACAACAGAATTATCTCCTGAGAAGTAATAGGTTATGGGTACTTTTTTTTAGTGAAACTTGCATTACAATTTTCAGTTGTAAACTGTTGACAAGTTAATTACTTCAATCTACATTTCTCCACCACTTTTGTCTTTATTACTAGCAGTTAGTTCAATATTCACTACAATTGGGCATATAATCAACAGGGTGCAATATAATTAAGACCTGCTGATAATACTGTTGTTTAAATGTCTATGCTGAAATAGTTGAAACAGATCGTTGGCACATTTAGTACCTCAATTGGTGCAATTATGACACCTGTATGTACAGGTCTCTGTCCATTATTAGATGATTTTATGGTAGAGGATTTTGTTTTGTGACTCAGGTAAGGGCAATGCCAATGATAAAATCACATATATTGATGGGATTAGTATGGATGTCCCATACAAAAACACTTTCAGGGCTGTTCACAAAGCTAAGTTAAACTTGTGATTAATTTACATGTGTAAATTTACTCTCACAACTTTTTAATATTCCCAAAATCCTAGTGTAAAGTTACTCAGAACGGGGTGTGGCCATGCCAGCGTCCAATACGGTCGCAAGGCACTGAATCTCCGGTGCCCGATGCCCTTCACTTGACAAAAGCCATTAATTCCCCCCACCCCAACCACCTGTGAAGTCGTCCAGCAGAGAGCCTGAACTAAACCCAACCAGCTGGGGTCTGCAGGGTCCCGGACTCTACTACATGGAGCCATTACAGGACTCTTCCGGAGCCCGGGGAGGCCCAGCTTGCCTCAGAGTCCCCGCAACGATAAGGGTCGCGGGCGAGCCTGAGGCCAGAGCTGCAGTGATCCGCTAGGCCCTCTGTGTCACTCTGAGCCCCTGCCGACGACAATGCTGTGGCTCGACTGCGGAGGGCGTGGGAGCCCTTGACCGGCGATGACCAGTGGCTGTAGCCCGGGTGAGTGCGTAGAACCTCTGGAGAGGCCTGTCGCACTGCGTGGGCCCGTCCTTTGCTTAGCTAGCGCCCCCGGGCTTTGCACCGTTGCTGAATTCCAGGCTCTGGACCCCTGCACTGCCTGCACATGGCGATACTTGATTACGGGCTACCACTGGGGTGGGGGCCCATCTACCGTGAGGCAGGGTGCACCCCCACTGATCCCTTACCGCGGGGCCGGGGAACCGCTGGCCGGGGAGACGCCTCATCAACTGGACCCTCAACACCTCCTTGCCTGCCGGACTCGCTGGACTCTGGCACTGTTGCTGGGACCGCCGGTGTTGGCCCCCATGCTGTGTGGGTGCTGCGCTGTCCATCTGCTGTGGCCCGCTGGAGCGTGGGGCCTACCCACCGCGTGGCGGGATCTGCTCCCTCCATTACACCATTACACGGCCATAGGGGTCATTGACCTGGAGTGCGACTTGAAATTGGGACCGAGGGGCACACCAATACTGCCTCTCTACACAGTTCGCCATTGATGGGGTGACGCATGCCGGTCACCCCCCCTTTCCATCACTCGTGCTGCGGGACCAGGTGCACAACATCCTCGTGCTTACTGCTTGAACGGCGCTGCCCTGCGGGGCGGCCTGCAGTGAGCTGTGGGGACCGCCTGGTAGGCTCCTTTAATGGAACTCTGGACCAGCTACACACTCATTGCTGTCTCTAAAGTCTGACTCCCTTGGGCCCTACCTCTTTCATCTCTCCTGCACTGCTCTGGGACCCTGGCAGGGGCCCTCTCCGCTGCCTGTGGCTCTGACTGGATCCTCTTCTCCCAGAACCGGGCTGGCCTAGGGACCTCGCATTATCACTCCCCTGGGGTCTTTGCTGTGGCAAGCCCTGCAATACCGCCAGGAACTCGCCAATACTCATTCTGACACCACCACCTCCTGTTACCGGTAACACGGGACGAGGAGACCCAAAGCAGCGCAAGCTGACGTTCAACAAACCTGAGCGGCCTGACCGGCATTTGGGCGCCGAGGGCGATGCGGAGTCATAAGCACAGCCCCCCACGCTTGATGGTGCTGTGGCAATAATGGCGGACCCGCGTGCGGGGTTCCGTGCCATTGATTCCAGGTTTGACACACTCACCTCATGCCTCGACAGAGTGGGGGAGCGTCTGGATAAACACATCGCCTGATTAGATGCAGCTGAGGAACAAATCTCTACCTAGGAGGACTAGGCTAGGGAAGTCGTACCCAGCCTGGAAAAAACGGAGCGACTCCTGAAAGCTGTAGCAATAAAAAATGAAGATCTTGAGGCCAGGTCACGGAGAAACAATATTAGAATTTTGGGCCTTGCGGAGATCACAAATGTAGGGTGTCCCGAGCTTTTTGTGGAAACAATACTTACCAAACTCTTTGGTGCAGATCCATTCTCCAAGTCCCTTCTTGTGGAGAGAGCACATAGGTTAGTGGGGCCCCGCCCACCCCCGGGGGCCCCCCCACAGCCCGAGATTGCACGCCTCCTCAACTAAAGGAACTGCGATACGGTTCTCTGACTGGCCCGAGAGAACGCACCTATACACTATCAAGGGTCCACTCTCTTCTTCTACCCAGATCACACAATCGCAGCCCAGGAAGCCTGCTGCAAGTTTACCGATGTTAAGGCCCAGCTCCGCAACCTCGGCCTTAAGTATGCCATACTCTACCCTGCACGATTGCGGGTATCCCTGGGTGATAAATCTCATTTTTTCGACACCATGGCCGCCGCTCTAGCCTTGTGCGGACAACAAAAGGACAACAATCGCAGAAGCCCTTCCTGCTCTTCTGGACACCCATCCCCGGACCGACAACTTGCAGCTAGTGCTGAACTCTTTCCTTCAGAATGATTGCAGTCCCACACCTCGCCCTAAGGGCAGTCCCTCCTCCCTTCCCGATTGCAGACGCTCTCTTCATCTTATCCTGATGTTGGCCTGGGACACTCTAGCAACGTGACTTGGCTCCCAATATATTGTTTCCCCTCAATAAGTCAGCTGAACGACAACCACTATGCATTACTACGCTGCCAATGGTTTTTGTATTTCTACACTACTATGTACAGATCAAGCAATGGGCATGGGACATCCGAAGTGTTGCCCCACCCCTAGGGATGATTCCGATCTGTTTGGGATGTTTCTTTTTGTTGTTGGGGTATTGGGTATTTCCCAGGTCCTTTTGCCCTGGTGTGGGAGGGGGGTGTGTTTCTTTTTGGGTTCTCGTTTACATTTGTTATTTTTGCTCCCTCTTTTTTCTTCCCCCTTCACCCTTATCTCCCCCTTTCCCTCCTCATGTACTGCACCTCACAAACCCGCCATGTGTATATATGCTATTGCATCTCCTTATGGCACTGACCCCTGACGTGAATGTTGAGGCGAGACTGATTACTTGGAATGTACGGGGCTTAACAACCCCAGAAAGTGCAAATTAGTTCTACCCTACCTCCGTAGACACCGCAATAATATAGCGTTCCTGCAGGAAACCCACTTGCCCATGCTAACCTCCTCCACATTTGCCTCCTCATGTGGCCCCCACCGGTTTTTCTCTGCCTACAGCACCTACGCCTGTGGAGTATGTGTCCTCATCCATCGCAGCCTCCCCTTTACTCATCAACTCACTGTCTCCAACAAACATGGGCGATATTTATTGGTGATTGGGTCGCTATTTGGCAAGACAATACTCTTTTTCAACATTTACGCCCCCAACACAGATGACCCCACCTTTTTCTCTGAGCTCCACGCACAACTAGATAGGCATGACTATGACATTCTATTACTTGGGGGGGACCTGAACCTCTGGCTCGATCCTAGCAGTGACTCCACCACTACTGTACAGAACACTAAGCCTCAAGCCCTTCATTTGTTTCTAGATTTACAACACTCCCTGGCACTGTGCGACATATGGCGTACACATCATCCCGACACTCCAGGTTTCATGTTCCACTCTTCTCCACACTCGACCTGGACACGACTAGATTACTGGTTCTCTAATGCTCATGGCTGCAACTGGATACGCTCCATAGAAATACAACCTCGTACACTATCAGACCACTCACCCATTCTCCTCCACTTAATAATCCCTTATGCTACCGGGTGGCAGCGCAGATGGACCTTCCCAGCAACAGCCTTACTGGACGTCCTTTTTTAATCCGAGTTGCATGACGCAATTCACGAATATTTCTCACTGAACGCCAGGTCTGTATCACAATATGCGGTGCTATGGGATGCCTCCACGGCCTACATTCGAGGTATATGTATTTCTAAACAAGCCGGGGTCCTGCTCTCAAAACGGAGCAGCCTTGCTAGACTGGAAGCTGAAATAGCACAATTAGACAGCGCACCCAGGATGCTAGATTACTCCCATGAACGTAACACCCTAATACTTGAGTTTAACGGCCACGCAGAGCGTCAGGCCAACCTCTTAGGTAAATACCAGGCTGCGCAATGTTATGGGGAGGGAGAGCGCCCCGGTAGGACCCTCACATGCCTGATACGACCCCCCCCGAGGCACAGGGCACATCACCTCAGTACAGCTATCCGACGACTCAGTAGTCACTTTCAACACAGACAGAATGGCGCGACTAGTTGCATACTATCGAACCCTATATAAGTCCACACTTCCTGCATACTTTACATACCACCTTAGCTATCTAGAGGAAATCGTGATAGTTTGGTTAACCACGGGGAAGGCGCAATTCATTAGTGAGCCTTTTACTGCGGAGGAGGTTGGGCAGGCTATAGATGCCCTCGATGGATCTAAGGCCCCGGGGCTGGACGGTCTTCCGGGGCCTTCTACAAAAACTTTAAGGAAGCACTGATACTGCATTTACTAGAAGTATACGCCGAGGTGCTTGCTAGTGGAACACTCCCCCCATCCATGAGAGAAGCATCTATCTCCCTTCTGCTGAAGCCTGGCAAAGACCCCACCATTTGCAACTCCTACCGCCCCCTATCCCTGATAAACTTTGATAATAAGATACTCACTAAGATGTTGGCCAACAGGTTGTCATTCCTGCTGGACCAAATCCTATCGCCGGTGCAATCCGGCTTCATTCCCCACAGGTGCACCGCCCTAAACCTCCGAACAGTGTTCTTGGTACTCAATAGGATTGCACCAACCACTCCAGCAGCTGTAGCTCTTCTCAACGCCGAGAAGGCTTTTGACTCCTTATACTGGCCTTTCCTCTTTGCCACGCTTCGTAAACTTGGAATACCTGCAAATTTTATTGCTTTGATTGCACTTCTATATTCTTCCTTAACGGCCAGGCTCTGGGTGAATGGCTCCCTTCACCACCCTTACCGATTTCCCGCGGAACATGTCAGGGTTGCCCCCTCTCACCCCTACTCGTTATAATTGCAATGGACCCTTTAGTTAGACACCTAAGGAGAGACACATACATCGTGGGCTCCGATTTCCCCTGGGGCCCTTGCTCCTATCAATGTATGCAGACAACATACTGCTATTTATCAGAGACCCCATCACAAACTTACAGCCACTCATCGCTGAAATCGGCCATTTTGGGGACATGTCTGGTCTTCGTATTAACTGGAATAAATCAGAACTATTTCCCCTCACAGACGTTGTTGTCCCGGCAGAAAGTAATCTGACACCACGAAATATCTGGGGGTCACGTTGCATAGAGATAAAGGAGCAAGTCATTGGCCTTAATTACAGGCCTGCCATTGAGAAGCTTTCACAATAGGTGGAACGCTGGATCCAACTGCCATTATCAATGGCCGGCCGCATTGCCCTCATCAAAATGAATGTTCTACCCCGTTTTCTGTATTTATTCACTAACATACCAATCCCATTAACCAAAGCTTTTTTCACGCAGGTCTGCGGGCTGCTGATTCGTCTAGTTTGGGCGGGTCGCAGACCTCGGATAGCCTGGGACACCCTGACCCTTCCCTATGAGGTGGGGGGGTTTGCCGTCCCCAACCTACATCTATACTATTTGGTGGCGCAGGCACAGTTTGCCTACCACTGGTTCCACCCTGGCGTGCGCATCCCATACACCAAACCCGAACGGGATCTGGCCGATCCCACCACGTTGGGAGCATTGTTCCCAAATGGGCATGAGACTAGATCCTAACGACATACAACCTTTATCAGCCACCTGCTGGGTCTGGCGCCGGCTAAGCCAACTGCTAGTCTCAGGATCCTTATATTCGTCCAACCTCCCTTTGTCACAGAATCTGCTAATCCCACCCACCACTGAGAAAGTAGTGCAGCGCACATTAGGTAAACTGCAGCTCCACACAATTGGGTCTCCATTCCCAGACGGGCATGTACTATCCTTGACTGACCTGACAACCCGGTCTGACAGTGCAGAGACAGAGGGGCCGATTCCGATTCGGGCCGGAAATCTCTCCGACCGAGCCGGACTCGGAGAGATTTCCGACCGAATCGGACCCTAGCAGTCCGACCGAACGAGTACGATGCACACGCATGCCATCGGACTCGAGTCGGTCGGACTCCCATTGAAGTCAATGGGAGCCTGTCGTACAACGCGTACGCGGGCTCCCATTGACTCAATGGGTGCGAGGCGGTCAAGGGCGCCCCCTACAGCGGGTACGCGTCCATGCGCATCGCGGCGTACATGCACAGGTAGGGAGGACCCATGGGTCCCCCCTGTGTGCGACTCGCGCGCCTACGCGTACAGGGGGGTCCGACGCGGACCCCCAAAGTCCGGCTCCGACAGCTTTTTCGAGCCGGACGGCGCGAGTCGGTCGGACTGCTCGCGGCGCGCATCGTACTTACCTGGCCGGGGAACCTCTCCATTGCGCGGTGCGAGTCGTGTCCGTGCGTGTCCGTGCGAGTCGGTTGGTGCGGTTCGACCCGGGATTGAGTCGGTCGGAGCGGTCGGGACGCCCGGACGAGTCGGTCGGCGAATACGCATCGTACTCGCTCGTCCGGACGCGCGTACGGATCGGTCGGGAAATAGGGCTCCGAATCGGATCCGGTTAAGCCGAATCCGATTGAGAGCCCTACCGGCCGAGATCGGAATCGGCCCCAGAATATCCAGTAAAAAATATCGAATTGCACAAATATCGTGTCAAAAATATTGTGGGTCAGGAATATTGACAGACAAATTCTCGTGGTCAAGAATATCGATTTTAGGTAAGTAATATCGATTTTAAAAATATCGAAGTGTTTAATATCGTTTGCAAAAATATAGGGGACCATTAGAATGTCGGGCGGATCGCCACCGCCCGCATGACGGTGGCGATCCGCCCAACATTCTCTCCCGCCCGCATGCCAATTCCCCCCTGCCATATTACTATGGCGGGGGGGACACCGGCGGACGGAAAGACCGTCCGCCGGTTTTCCGCCCGGTTGATGAGTCGACCAGGCGGAAAAGCTTTTAATATGGTGGCGTGTCTGTTAGACACCGCCATCCATATCAGGATGCATGTAGGGATTTGCATGCAGTATTTTACATTGGGGGCCCGTAGCAGGCCCCCAGGGATTCTGGGGGGTGGTGGGTGCACATGGGGGGTACCTATGGTACCCCCCTGCATTTGCATGCACAACATGGCAGGCACCGCGCGGTGCCTGCCACGTTGTGCATGCAAATGCACAACATCGCATCCATGGCATTGCGGCGGGCGGTGCTAAAGCGCCGCCCGCCACAATGTTGTAAATGCAGGATGCGCCCGCCAGTGTGGCGGGCGCATCCTAATTGCCCCCACGGGACCGCCGCACTTATGGTGGGCGGTCCCTTTGTACATCGGGATGGCGGGCGGACAAAGTCCGCCCGCCATCCTAATGATGCCCATAGTTGTTAAAAATATCGATTTTTTATTAATGTTATGTATTTTAGTATATATTTTATATGTGTGTGATGTACGTTTTTTTGTATAAGAATTGTTTGTATTTTTACAATATGTGTTAACATTTTAGTAGTTATTAATTTTTTTTAATTTGAAATTTGCGTTTTTAGTTCCGTAGCGGGTTGTGGGTTTATGGGGGAATAGGGTGGGAAGTAATTTAATTATATAAAATTAATTAATTATTTTTAATAGTTATTTATTTTTTTATTTGAAATTTGCAATTTTAGTTCTGTAGCGGGTTGTGAGTTTATAGGGGAATAGGGTGGGAAGTAATTTAATTATATAAACTTTATTGATTATTTTTAGTAGTTATTATTTTTTTTATTCAAAATTTGTGTTTTTAGTTCTGTAGCGGATTGTGGGTTTATAGGGGAATAGGGTGGGAAGTAATTTAATTATATTACAATTATTGAATAATTTGTATTTATTAATATTTGTTTAATTGAGATGTTCTAGTGTTAAATGTGTAAATTAATTTATTATTAATTATTTAATAAGTAGTTGTTAATTAATTTAAATTAGTTATTTAGGTGTCCATTACGATGTCGGGCGGATAAAAATCCGCCATCAACCACAGTGGCTAAAATCCGCCCGCCTACACCCCCTGAATACCGACCGAGCAATTACGATGGCGCGAACCGAAAACCGCCGGAGGCGGAAAATAAACAGAAAATACCGCCCGCCCATGTCCGAGTCCAAGTCCATCCGCCCGCCACGGACGGAAAGACGCACGACAAGCCAAAACCGCCCGCCTTGACGACCGAGTCACCGCCCGTGAAATTAGGATCGCACCGACATGAGCGCGGAAAATCCACAAATACACCGCCCGCCAGCGCAAACAACAGTGACGAAAATGGACACGGCGGAAGCCCTGGCGGCCACCTCCATGCACAGAAACCATCCGCTGACGAAAACAAACACACACAACATGGCTAACAAGTCCACACAGCAACCCACGCACAAAACCCAAACACAGTACACATCCCTGAAACACCCCCCCTGGACATACAAATCAACTACAAATCCCAGAACACCAGCCACAACACACCTGAAAACAACAGACCACCATGACACACCCACATAGGTAAGTACAAAACCAGCCCCTCCACAGACCACAACCCCCTGCAACATTACAAACTGAGGACGAAAGCACACAACACAGCGAGACAGAAAGGACAGCAGCACACCACAGACACGCACCTATCACACCCATCACCACCACCACCAAACACCTGACCCACAAACCCCCTGCACATCACACACCACACACCGCACCAGCACCACAAACACCAAAACACACACCATGGCATCACACAGAATGCCCAAGTTCACTTCCACCGAGCTGACGGTCATGGTCGACGAGATCGTCAAGGTGCACCCACAAATCTATGGGAACCAGGTCCAACAAACACCACTATCCACCAGAAACCGGTTGTGGAGCAGGATCGTAGACCAGGTCAATGCAGTCGGGAACGTTCCACACAACAGAGGAGAAATAAACAAAAGTTGGAACGACCTCAAAAGCGTGGTCAAGAAGGAGAGCAAAAACCTAGAGCTGGCTGCCAGGACTGGCGGAGGGAATCCCGCGCTTTTCAAGACCTTCAAGGCGTGGGAGGAGAAGGTGCGAGTGATCATACATCCGGAGATCCTCACCGGATTACCAGGGGGAGTGGAGGCTGGTAAGTACAAACAAACGTATACCAGCACACCGCTATGTACTCACATGCACCACCACTATGCCATAGCTCCCAGGGACAAGCACCCCCATGTCCAGCGCACAATACACAAGACATCACCCACACATGCAACAGACACTGATACACACTCAGCCCAAAGCTACCAACCAACAAAACCATGGGGGCATGTGTACAGTCAGCCAGCACCGCAACTACCACCAGTTCCCCTTGTACTCCAGATGCGCCAGAATGAGCACTCCCCACACCCACATCCATGTGTCCGCCATAGCTGCACTGACCGACAATGAACAGGTAAGTAGCCGGAACACAAAGACAGTGAGTCGGAGGGGGACAGCTGAAGTCAAACACCCACCAGGCCCCCACTACCACAGACCAGCAAGGTGGAGCACCCCTCCCTCCCAGTACCATGTGGCATCCATTGCATTGCGCACTCAGAAACAACCTGTAGGTGGGAAACTGTACAGGGCGGGGCGTCTGTAGGCATGAGGACTGTACTACGACTGACACATGGGACATGACACGTAGCAGAGGAACACGCAGCACTGCTCCCAGTCACAATCATGAGACCAATGTGCACACGGACATGTTCGACAGAGTCAAACCCCACATGACCACAGATACAGCAACACCTAAGGAGCCACGTCTGCATGTACAAGTCGCACTGGAGCACAGACCCACACGGCAGGTACTGTGCCACCCATCACACACATCAGCAACACCATCGAAGTCCTGTCCATGTAGTCCTCACTGCCTGTCACCCACACATCGTACAACAACGCCCACGTAAGACAGACCGTACCAGAAGTACCAGCTTGGAACCACAATATTGCACACAAAGACAACCGGACCCATGAAACACACAGGCACACAATGCACATTCAACATATCATCCATCTCATCTCACAGCCACAATGTCATGATAGGTATGACATCCGAACAGCTGGCCCACATCCAGTAGACATGCAAAGATACCTGCCCATGACAAAACAAGTGCCTGCAGTGACCGAAGCGCACGTCACACTGCGAATAACGACACACATAACATAGTCAACACCCCAAGAGCACAGCACTGATGCACATGTACCAGGGCAGCGCGCACACAAAGGAATTGGCCCATCTTCAATACGACGTGTGGCACACAACAAGCACGAACTCACAACATTGCTACCAATGTGATGTCCATGAATGATAACAGTCAGCAGATATTCCGGCCATGTGAGACAGACACACACCTTTGTCCATGCACTGTCACGTTGCCAGAACACATGTCACGTTCTGCACCCATCACCCACAGCATGTACCCCAAAAGCATATCTCAACCCAAGAGCGTGTAGGGGGCTGTACCCCCTTCTGGCATCAGCGTACCTAAGCGTACCATCCCTCCCCCTAAACCATCGTTCAACCCAACATCGCCGATGGCCCTGGAGCACGCATACACATGAGCCACAAAATGTAGGAGCATAGCAACACACACCCATCGGCATTGCTAATCCGTCCCATGCCACATGTCCACATCACACAGACCCATTGCCTAGCCCACGCATACACACATCGTACATCCACACACGCCACTGGGAAACCTGTGCACGACAGTGCACGAACTGTGAATGTCAGACAACCAATACATACTTTGCTAGGTGCAACACAATGACCCATTTCATCCTCCCCACAGGTGCCGAACTGCTGGATGCTGGAGAGGGTGACAGCAGCCAGCACAGCCAGTCTGCAAGCCCCCGACCCGGACTCACGGATGTAGAGGAGCTGGACACCTCTCCGGACACGGACCACCCAGCAGGCCCATCTGGAGTGGCAGGGCACAACCGCTCCCCAGGGCCCCTCCTGCCTACCAACCCATCACCCAGGGCTGCTGACCAGTCACAGACCCCTGCTGCCACGGCCGTTGCAGCCACCACCACCGCCGCAACAACCACCACCACGCCATCCCTCGCCACAGCACCTGTGCAAGGGTCGGCACGGCCGTCGGGCTCCAACCTGGGAGCCAGAGCGAGGACCGTGGTGAGCAATGTGGCCAGTGGGCAGGTCGGTGGCAGCAGTACTGGTAGGAGGAGCAGGGTCAGGCCAACGCCAACTGTGCCTGGGAGCCAAGCATGCCGCCAATCGACAGAGTCCTTGGGGCCTATGAAGAGGCCCAAGGCGAATGGGCCAGGTTGGCAAGCGACACGCAGGAGGTCCTTGCGGTGTTGAGGTCCATGGACGCCCATATGGCCCAAATCGCGGCACTCATGGGCCAGCTGGTGGTGGGGGGAGGGCACAAGCAAGGCCAGCAACACCACCTCCGCCACCACCTGCTGTGGCGCAGGCTCGTGCAGCCTCGCGTTCCCCTGCGTCCACAGCGAGTGAGCACTCCTCAGCCACCACCAGCGGAACATCAACACCCCCCTACCAAACGTGGAAGGGGCCGTCCGAAGAGGAAACAGGTGTCCAGAGAGGACTTCGCCCGCACCAAACGCCAGTGAGTCAGCCAGCCACCTTGACCACCTACTGCATTGACATGGAATACGATCCTACCCCACACTGCCATGTGAATGGCATGTGTCTGTTGGACTGTGGACATAGAACTCCATGGGTACACCTTGACCATCACGCAGCCATGACCGTCAAGTCATTGTCACAGCATGCACCACATTTGTCATCACCTTGCACACAATCACATGTCACCGCTGTTAATAAATACACCTTGTTCACAATCGGCTTAATGTGTCCTGGGTTTATTCCACGATGTGCAATCGCCACCATGAGCAGTAATGCATCTGCTGTGTGGCATGTCGATGGGACAGGAGAGGCTGCAGGGACCTAGGGGTGTGAAACAGAACAAGAGTACATTCAATGAGTGTGTCACACACTCATCACACAGTACTTGTCACCAACTACAAGCAATGCACACATATCTCACAGAGCAACAGGGCACAATGCTACTGCCACTGTCAGTGGCATACCAACCTGGACATGGACCATTGACACACAGCACTCAGTGAACAAAAGACCCCCGTAACAGAGAACACATACACCTGCACAACTACATCTACATCAGCCGTCGTACATGGTCACTCACCGTCAAGTGAAGTAGCGGGCGATGAGCTGCTGACGCACATTCACAGCTTCATCCTCTCCACTGTCCTCTTCACTGGAGCTGTCCAGGTCTGCAGGCTGGGGCCCTGGTTGATCTCCGTCATCCACAATTAGGGGGATCTGCTTGCGGATCGCCAGATTGTGCAGCATGCAGCAAGCCACAATTATCTGGCACACCTTCTGTGGGGAGTATGCCAGTGCGCCCCCGGTGCGGTCCAGGCATCTGAACCTGGACTTGAGGAGGCCAAAGGTCCGCTCAACCACACGTCTGGTCCTCCCATGTGCCTCATTGTAGCGTACATCTGCTGGGCTCCCAGGACGTCGTAATGGGCTGAGCAGCCAGGCTCCATTCGGGTAAGCAGAGTCACCTGGGTGTGAGGGACACAGAGAACCGTTGCAATTCCAACTGGACACAAGACAGCATCGCACAGACAGCACGCTACACTACTCCACATACTCACCAACAATCCAGCCACGGTCCGGTTGCAGATTGGTCATCAGACGTGGTAGGATGCTGTTGCGCATGATGTGCGCGTCATGGGCCGATCCTGGGAATTTCGCACACACGTGTGTGATCACCATGTCCGCAAGGCACACCACTTGCACATTCAGGGAGTGCGTGTGCTTCCGGTTGCGGTAGAGGTGCTCGGTGGCCTGTGGTGCAACAAGGCCAACATGGGTGCAGTCTATTGCACCAACGACGTGGGGATTCGTCCAAGAGCATAGAATGCACCCTTCACTGCCGCCAATTCACGAGCCCTGGGGAAGCGGATGTATCTGTTCCTGTACAGCATCATGGCTGACAGTACATCCCTGAGCACCATGCTGAACATGGGTTGGGACATCCCACCTCCACTGCCCACTGTGTGCTGGAATGACCCAGTGGCGAAGAAATGCAGTGCAGCCATCACCTTAGCCGTGGGGGTGAATGCTGTTGGATACACCCTGCTAGGATGGAGGTGGGGTTCCAACAAGACACATAGACGATGCAGGGTGGGTCGGTCCAGACGATATTTGCGGATGACCTCAACATCCACCATGTCTGACAGCAATTGGTAGGGGCGATGAATGTTTGGTCTCCGCCTAGGAAAGATGGAAGTGTACACATGTCAAAGCAACACGCCACATGGCATATTCACATACACAAAACATAAATGACTGAGCACGCAATTGAATGACAGAACGGCTGACAAGTAGGGACAGCACAGCCACAATACACTTACACAGGTCCCCTACCAATAGCAATGGGCAGTGACACACACCATTGCTATGAGCATGCACATGGGGAGTCAGGCATTAACAACTTGTACGGCATGCTGAAGGCAACAGACTGCATAATCGGTAAGCTGCAACACCACGGCAACATAACTAGCTGCTGTGCATCACACTGCTTCCGAGGATGGGTGTGTAGGGCACACACCAACAACGCTATGGACACAGGCTGAGCGGCCAAAACAAGTGGGACCGGTGGCACGAGGGGATATGAGACAGTCATTGATGTCCCTACTGCACCCTAAGTACAGCACTGTACGGATCACACCTCCTGAAACATTGACAGGTGTACACATTGACAGCCCCATGCCGACACGGCTGTGTGCCTGCAACTACACATCACAAGTGACACGTAACATTGCACGTGCCAAGTGGCAGATGTACATAGTGAAAGATGGCATGTGTGTGCATATGCATATCCCATGCTTCCATGCCAATGTGTACATGATGATGTTCCTACATACATGTGGAGACTGAGCACTGGCCGTCCCTGCCAATGCACACAGCATGTTGTGGCCTTGTCCATTGTGGACCTGCACCCACACGCAAATCATGGCCACACCTGCAGATGCATTGCGCACATTATACTGTGTGGTGCACATGGCATCAGCGGACTGTACCCGGCATGGGCCAGGCCCTTACGGGCAACTCCAATGACCCTCGCGGTTGCACCCTGCGTGTTCCACTGTGGAGGTAGGCGTCCATGGCCAGCTGGGAGCAGGCCAACGTCTGCAATTGCAGCTGCCAGACATGGTACACAAATCGCAGCAGCTTGTACCCACTGAAACGGCCCCAGGGGGTTATATGTGTGTGTGAGTGGGACAGGCATGACCACAGCTACCTGGCACTGCAGCCTGGCACCCCTCGACGACAGCTGCTGCTGCCACCACTACACCTACACGTGGATGACGCTGAGGACATGTCCAGGTCCACTCGCCAGCGAGGAGCTGGAGAACCTGGATTCCGTGCTCCACGCACACTTCACATGGCTATTCCTTGCGAAAGTTGTGTGTGAGAGACAACTGCAGTGGGTGTGGGTGTGCATGTGGGGGACACACATGTCGTTGCTCCTCAGCACTATGAGTCAGAGCCTGTGGAGTACAGACATGCACTGCACACCATGCTGGCTGCAGGTGGCATGGGTATGTGAGCTCTCGGGCGCTTTGACCTGTCTGTCCCACCCGAGTGGTGGTACATGGCAACTTCATGTCAGACATCCAGTGACACAGACAATTGGCAATGCAGGTCTCAGTGCACTTGTTGGTCGTGTGGAAGTCAGGCTGGGGCCATGCTGCCCTTCTCAGTCCCAGCAGGCCTGGCCTGCACATTGACTGCACAATGCCAGTAGGTGCCGACATAGAGTGCTTAGTGGGTTACATGTGTCTCCTGTTCAGGACCCCCCGGATGAGCGCTTAACCTGCACTGTCTATTGGACACACCATGACTCGTGATAGGGATGTGTGTGAGAGATAGTGGCACTGAATGTGACCTTCGTTGCGGGGTGGGCCATGCACAGGGCGAGTACGCTGATGGTTGCGCAGTGTTGGTCACAGTGGGTACACCCACACAGATGTGTTGCCTTGTGATCTTCTTCTAGGTCAGCCTGACAATGGACAGTAGATGTGGGCAGGCTACACATTGCTCGATGTGCTGTCTATGTGCATGTGCATTCACACCAGGCACAACTGCCCCTGCACATGTGACCCCTGCTGCACTCAGTGCTGGGTCTGTTGAGCTGATGCACCGTCTGTGCGTGGGGCAAACAGCTCTGCTCACTTCCGTCATTGCCCATGACATCACTTTGCCGCAGGTGACATGGTTCATGGAGGGCCCACATGTACGCGTGGGTGGACTACACAAGACTGTCCAATGGTTATCACCCCCAGTCAGTGCTTCGAATGGGAAGTATGTGGTGCTGGTACTCATTTCGCTGTGTCGAGTGTGCGGGGCTAGGTGCGGGCTACATGCAAGACATGGGTAGGTCATCGGCTTATCTACTAGTTGCAATACACACGAGACATGTCTTTTTCTGACCACATCAGGGGCATTCCTTAAACTAACTGAAAGTCAAACAGTTATCTTTTACACTGTCCTCATGGCCTCCCCTCGCTCACACCAATATGCATTTGCACATGAGAAGCTAGTGCATGCACAAGCAGCTCCAAGCTCGCCCCAGAGAGGCCAAGGAGTGTATGTGTGGGTCCAGTTGTACATGTGGTCTGTCTCACGGTATAATTAGTGGCGTTACGCCGTCCACATGCGTGGTGCCCCGACTCGAGACCCGGGCAACATTGACAATGCATGACAGGCTCCGCAGTCCGGATACACCACCTGCAACACACAGAGGCTGTAGCTGCCCTAGCGGGCCAGTCCGCGTCCAACTGGAGCTCATGGCCCCACACATTCACTCTTTGGCCTCTCTGGGGCGAGCTTCGGGCTGCTTGTGCACGCGCTGGCTTCTCTGTTGCAATGGCATGTAACGTGTGTGGGTGTATTGTCAATGGGTGGGATGGTGCGAGGCACCTTCCATGACGTCACTGCTGCTTGTGATGTGTGCATCCCCCCACTACTTCCATTTGACTTGTGCCATACTACACATTGTGGATGTGCTGCCTGCGTGATGTGACAAGGATGAGCGCGCCATGAGCTCTCACCCACCATGCTCTACTGCCATCCCGTGCCCTGGATTGCCTGTGCAAGTGGACAATGTTGGGGATACACCAGGTCGACAGGGGATGTGAGTGCCTTGGCAAGGGCCTGGCGGACGCGCAGCAGTATCCGGCATGTCCACGGAGGGTGGGCTGACGTCTACACTTGATGCGGCATTGTTCGTGTGCCCGCCTGTTGTGCACACACGAGTTCACATTCGTCACCAGACAGGTGGTCTTTACAGATTCCCAGGAGTGCGCCAATGTACTGGTCCTGAGTCCTCCCAACACAGCGTGTTTCAACATTGCATGTGCGCACCTACCCGTCACACCAACCCACCTGAGCCATGCGTAACTCCCGCTTCACATGACACATGTGTGTCTCCCACAGTTGTGCTACTCATTTAAGTTGACATCCAATGACAGTGGACTACATGGTCATCTCATGACTGCCGTGTACTTCACACACTCTCATCCTCTCTCATTCGTACTTGTGAAATGAATCAGCAGAGACACATTGTTGCTTCAAGCCATGTATTGGGACTAATGTCCTCTGTGATGCAGTATAGTGAACACTACTGGCAGCGAAGTGCATGTGGAGGATATACTCAGCCTGATTACACATAGCATAGGGTGTAGGGGTACAGTGATTAGTTGTTGACTGTGGGATGTGGGCTTCAGAGTTCCAACTGCTTAGCCGTTGGTGTGCTAATGTACATTTGCTAATTACTGTGGTGCTGCTGACTGACACAGACAGTATACATTTAGCCTACCAGTCCGCTTGTCATCATGGGCACAGTGCATCTCAGTTCCATGTTACAGGTTTGCTGCTATGGTTACTCATACACACGTGCGTGGAGGTGACATCAGGGCATGGGCTTACGTGCATGCAAAGGCGTCCCACTTGTTGTTGCGATGTGGTGGGTACTGGCCATGTCACAGTCACTGGGCTCATGTTGTTGGTGGATGCACTTGGTGTCCATGCAAAGGTCCTGGCACGGACGTTCAGAGGGAGGTGTGGTGACAGCTCTCACATACTGCAGCAGGACGATTGCTGTCCACTGACCGGTGCATATGTTCATGGGCGCAGGATCCATATCATGGCATGGTTGTACGTGCAGTTCTGTCCATGTGGTTGCCATACACAAATCCCATGCCTCTGCCTCCCCCTGTTCATGCAGAGTTACTGGATGTGATGAGGTACAGGGTGCATTTCCCAAATAGTATCAGATGTCATGGCAGTGTAGTTGTTGTTGTGGTGTCAGTTGCAGGTTGCATGGTGTAGTAGTTGTACTGGTAACTGCCTAGTCCGTGCGTAAGCCAAGCATGGGTACGGTGTGGGACATCATTGCTCAATTGGGGGTCTGGCGACGGGGCCCGACGAATTGACAGGTTGTCAGGAATGCAATACCTTCCAGCAGGGCTTCCATGGCATTGGTGGTGGACATGGTTGCCAGCCAATGTAGCGGATGGTGGCTGTCAAGGTGTTGGTCGTGAGTTGTCCCTTGTAGGAGCATGATGGGACATGTTGGATGGCATTCGATGTAACTGTAATCCATTATCCGTCGTGTGGAGGCACAGTGGTCCCATTGCAGTGTGGGTCCGATAGTCGCCACATACGCCATGCCCCCATAGGCTGAACAGGCCCTGTCGTGGGCGTCCAGGGGGTGGAATAGTTGTAGCAGGTCTGCCCTTGGACATGCCGGGTTGGAGAGACATAACTCCACAGGATAGTAGAAGGGACACCTCCGACAGTAGAATACGGGGATGACGCAGCTGAACAATGCGATGCAGTAAGTTAGTCGGTAACTTACGTTCAGCAGGGCCAGATTGTCACATCCCAATATCTGTATCAGGTTATGTTTGTACAGCTTGATCTGTCCGGCGTAGTTGGGTAGGTGTGGTGCAAGTGCCATTTTGCTGCAGGGCGCTGTGGTGGCGTGCTCCGACTGTCTGTGCAGTCTGCAGAGTGCAACCTCCGACGTTGCTGGGAATTCTGTAATGGTCGTAGGGAGGCAGGACTTGTGTTATGTTGGCTTGTGCGGAGGACACGGGCCCACATCCCACATGCTTCTCTGAATGGTCAAGGTCAGTGGTGTCTGACTCCTTCCAGATAACTTGCATGTGAACCACATGGGGGAGTGTTATCATTTCTTCTTTCCGTTGTGAATGTTCTTTGGTGTTATGCGCTATCTGCCCTGTGGCCGCTTCCCTCTGCATGCCTGTGTTGGGCTTTGTTTGGTGCAATGACTGTTTTCTTCGGCTTGTTTAGTCGGGATGTGGTTTCACAGTGGGAATGGAAGGTCATTCGGTGCTGTCTCCTCTCCCGTGTGTGGGCAGCAGGCTGCTTTTCCGCTGTACGTTGGGCCTTGTGTTATAATTGGTCCCACCTGTTGTCTGTCCCCGGTATCTTTGATGTTACGTATTGCATGTCTTGTTATTGGGTGCAGGGTGGCACCGGTGTTTCTGTGTGGTTCTGGCGTACCTTTTCCCGACGGGGTCCATATTCTGCTGGGTGATGTTGCCTCCGCTGTGTGCTTCGCCGTGTTTTGCACACAGGGGTGTGTCCTAATGTGGCGTGACGTCACTGACATGTTCGGGTCAGTTGTGTGACGTCAGGTTGGCAGCAGTGAATTGCCGGTTGGGGACATGACTGTGGCAGGGCTGTCACGTGACATGTGCGTTCTGGGTGGTGCTGGTGTGTGTGGTGTTTGGTTGTGACCCTGTGTTGTTTGTGTGCGGCGCATGCATTGCGCTGCCGTTGGACTCTGCGTTGTGCGCATATGTGGGTGCAGTGGTGGATGTGTCGTGTCCACGCAGGGGTGTCGGGGTGGGGGCCATATGCAGTTGTCCCGCCCTTGCACTGTGTGCGCTGTTTGCGTGCCCCTGTTGTGTGTCTGCCTACCTGCGTCGCCGCGGTGCGTTGACTCCTGGGTGCTGCATCAGGTAGAGCATGGGGAGGGCCTGCAGTGCTGGATTCATGCTCGGGGGTCCGCCTCTTTGCTATCCGTACTGTGAGTTCGGTTTTCCGCCTTGCTTTCACGTGCGGTGTCTCTTAGCCGGAGGAACTGTTTGGTTCTGGCATCGTAATTTGTACGCCGGGCGGTACGTGATTTCGTCGGGCGGTGTGTCTCCATTGGCCGCGCCGCTCCGTGAACGGGCGCACTTTGATGGCGGACGGCGTCGCTGGCGTACGGGCGGTGTTTGGCTGTCTTTTCGCATCCTAATTGGGCGGGCGTGTGTGCTGTGGCGGGCGGACGGTAACTGGTGCTTTTTGCATCCGCCAGCACGGCGGTGGTGCTTCCGCCCGCCATCCTAATGGGCCCCTTAGTAATTATTTATGGTCATTGTGCAATTAATTTTAGGTGTGTGTTGTGGTGTTTATATGTGTAAATGGTGGGAAGGGTGGGAAGTAATTTATTTTTTATTGATGAATTATTGATTAGTTGTTAATTAATTTAACTTAATAATTAATTTTAGGTGTGTGTTGTGGATATTATATTGTTAAAGAATGTCTATTCAATGAATGTTTATTATATTTTTCTATTAATCTTTTTAAAATTCATTATTAATTATGTTAATTATGGAAATAAATTAAAATTAAAATGTTGGTCTTTTTTTATTGGTGTGGTGCTATAAGGTAGGAAATAAAATAAATAAATGTATGTTTTAAATAATGTGTTTGTTAATATTTGCTCGTTTTAAATAAATATTGTTTATAAATGTATTTATTAATTTTTTTAGTATATTTGTACCTTTTTGTTAAATGTAATTAATATTATAAAATGTGTTCTTTTTATATGTTTAATATATTTAATCCTATATTTCTAAAATATTGTTTATTTATTTTTAAGATTATTTTTTTTTCAATTGTTTAATTGTTATTAGTAATTTTTGTTTCTCTGCTATCCAACACTCTCTCTACTGTCGCACTCACTGGAGTGGGAATAGTAATTTTTACCCCTCCGCTATCCAGCACTTTTCCTACTGTTGCACTCACTGGAGTGGGAATAGTAATTTATACCCCTCCGCTATCAAGCACTTTCCCTACTGTTGCACTCACTGGAGTGGGAATAGTAATTTTTACCCCTTCGCTATCCAGCACTTTCCCTACTGTTGCAATCACTGGAGTGGGAATAGTAATTTTTACCCCTCCGCTATCTAACACTTTCCCTACTGTTGCACTCTTTGGAGTGGGAATAGTAATTTTTGCCCCTCCGCTAACCAACACTTTCCCTACTGTTGCACTCACTGGAGTGGGAATAGTAATTTTTACCCCTCCGCTCTCCAACATTTTCCCTACTGTTGCACTCACTGGAGGAGGGATAGTAAATGTAATTCTTACGTTATCCAACATTTACCCTACTTTTGCACTCACTGGAGTGGGAATAGTACATTTTAACCCTCCGCTATCCAACACTTTACCTACTGTTGCACTATTTGGAGTGGGAATAGTAATTTTTACCCCTCCTCTATCCAACACTTTCCATACTGTTGCACTCACTGGAGTTGGAATAGTAAATTTAACTATTCCGCTATCCAACATTTTCCCTACTGTTGTATTTATTGTATTGTGAAATGTACGTTTTAATATTTTTTTAATAGTTTAATGTTTTAATTAATTATAGAATGTTTTTTTTAAATTTTAAATCATTGATATATGTATATATTTTTTTATATAATTTAAAATTTTACAAATTAAATAAAGATAATAGTTAATAAATAGTTTTAAAGTAAATATATGTATATGTATAAATTACTATGGGGGTCATTAGCATGGCGGCGGGAAATGGGACCGCCCGCAATGCATGCGGCGGTCCCGCACATCCCATTAGGATGCGCCCGCCACACTGGCAGGCACATCCTGCATTTCTAACATTGCGGCGGGCGGTGCTGAAAGCACCGCCCGCTGCAATGCCAGAAATGCAAGTTGTGCTGTTCAATGCACAACGTGACAGGAACCGCGCGGTGCCTGCCACGTTGTACATTGAAATGCAGGGGGTACCATAGGTACCCCCCATGTACACCCCCCACCCCCCAGAATCCCCGGGGGCCCGCTACGGGCCCCCAATGTAGAATACCGTATGCCTTTCCGTGGCGGCGTTGCCGCCGCAGAAAGGCATATCCCCGCATGCATCATAATATGGATGGCGGTGTCTACTAGACACCGCCACCATATTAAATGCTTTTCCGCCCGGTCGACTCATCGACCGAGCGGAAAACCGGCGGACGGTCTTTCCGTCCGCCCGGGGTCCCCACCGCCATAGTAATATGGCGGGGGAAAATGTGTGGCGGGCGGAGGAAAATAGCGGGCGGATCGCCACCGCCATACGGGCGGTGGCGATCCGCCCGTTATCATAATGGGCCCCTATGTTTGTGTGTTTATATTTTTTTAATTAATTTTATTTTTTATATTTAGTTAAAATTTATATTAAATTTAATTTGTTTTGTTAAAGATAATATTAATATTTGATATATTTGATATTTTTTTAAATTTTATTTATATTTTCAATTCGATATTTTTGACATCTATAATTTTAACTTCAATATTTTTGATTCGATATTCTTGTACTTACCTGTTTAAGTATAGGCAGTCGATATTTTTGCATTCTATATTTTTATTCGATATTTTTTATTGATGAATTATTAATTAGTTGTTAATTAATTTAAATTAATTAATCAGTAATTAATTATGATAATTGTGTAATTAATTTTAGGTGTGTGTTGTGGATATTATAGTGTTAAAGAATGTCTATTCAATGAATGTTTATTATTTTTTTCTATTAATAATCTTTTTAAAATTCATTATTAATTATGTTAAAAATTTAAATAAAAATGTTGAAGTCTTTTTTATTGGTGTGGTGCTATAGGTCAGGAAATAAAATAAATATATTTATGTTTTACATAATTTGTTTGTTTGGTAATATTTGCTCCTTTTAAATAAATATTGTTTATAAATGTATTTATTAATTTTTTAAATATAATATTTGTACCTTTTTGTTATATGTAATTGATATTATAATATGTGTTCTTTTAATATGTTTAATATATTTAATACTATATTTTTAAAATATTGTTTATTTCATTTTAAGATTATTTAATTTTTTTCAAATGTTTAAATGTTATTAGTAATTTTTGTTTCTCTGCTATCCAACACTTTCTCTACTGTTGCACTCACTGGAGTGGGAATAGTAATTTTTACCCCTCCGCTATCCAGCACTTTCCCTAATGTTGCACTTTCTTGGAGTGGGAATAGTAATTTTTACCCCTCCGCTATCCAGCACTTTCCTTACTGTTCCACTCCCTGGAGTGGGAATAGTAATTTTTACCGCTCCACTATCCAGCACTTTCCCCACTGTTGCACTCACTGGAGTGGGAATAGTAATTTTTACCCCTCTGCTATCCAGCACTTTCCCCACTGCTGCACTCACTGGAGTGGGAATAGTAATTTTTACCCCTCCGCTTTCTAATACTTTCCCTACTGTTGCACTCTTTGGAGTGGGAATAGTAATTTTTGCCCCTCCGCTATCCAACACTTTCCCTACTGTTGCACTCACTGGAGTGGGAATAGTAATTTTTACCCCTCCGCTATCCAACATTTTCCCTACTGTTGCACTCACTGGAGGAGGGATAGTAAATGTAATTCTTCCATTATCCAACGTTTACCCTACTTTTGAACTCGCTGGAGTGGGAATAGTAGCTTTTAACCCTCCGCTATCCAACACTTTTCCTACTGTTGCACTCTTTGGAGTGGGAATAGTAATTTTTACCCCTCCTCTATCCAACACTTTCCCTACTGTTGCACTCACTGGAGTTGGAATAGTAAATTTAATTATTCCGCTATTCAACATTTTCCCTACTGATGTATTTATTGTATTGTGAAATGTACGTTTTAATATTTTTTTATAGTTGAATGTTTTAATTAGTTATAGAATGTTTTTTTTAAAATTTAAATTATTGATATATGTATATTTTTATATAATTTAAAAGTTTAAAAATTAAATAAAAGATAATAGTTAATAAATTCTTTTAAAGTAAATATATGTATAAATTATTATGTTTGTGTGTTTATATTTTTTTAATTAAGTTTATTTTTATATTTATTTAAAATTTATAATAAATTTAATTTATTTTGTTAAAGATAATATTAATATTTTATATATTTAATATATATTATTTTATTTTATTTATATTTTCAAATAGATATTTTTTACATCTATATTTTTTTTTTGATTCGATATTTTTGTACTTACCAGTTTAAGTATAGGGAGTCGATATTTTTGCATTCTATATTTAATTTCGATATTTTTTACATCGATGTTTTTAGCATCTACATTTTGTCAGTGAACCCCGGTCTGACATGTCCCATATGGACCGTTTTATAATGACTAGGGTATTTGCCGCTCTTCGCTCCGCGATTTCCTCCTACCCTCTCTACCCTGAGGAGTTCAAGCCCCTCACACTTCTAATTACCGATCCTGATAGTTCTCACCTTGTAACCAAACTATATCATACATGTATGACACTCAGGCGGGTGAGAGACAGGGGGGTTCGGGGTCGGTGGGAGGAGGATCTGGGACATTCTCTATCAGACAAGGAATGGGTCGATTGCCACAAACAGATAAAAAGGGTGTCCCCAAATCACAGAAGTTACTCCACTTTAATTGTATTCATCGAATATACGTGACACCGTCAGAACTTGCCAAGTTCGACCCCTCCAAATCACCCCAGTGCCCAAAATGTCATTCCCCTACTGCCAACTTTGCTCACATGACATGGACATGTCCACACATCGCTTCCTACTGGACCACAATATTTCAAGCGATATCAGATATAATTTCTACACCGCTTCCCCAACTCCTAAACTTGCTTTGTTAGGAATTGTCATTGATATCCCGTTGGCCTACCGACGATTCATTGCTATAGTGCTTCTCTTAGCAAAAAGAGAGATCGCAATACATTGGGGCACAAAGCAAACCCCTACAAAAGACTAATGGCTCCGCAGTATGACTTACTGCGACATGCAAACAGAGATATATTCTTCACTCCAGCCCCCCACCTCCCGTCCCATGGATATTTGACAACCATACCATCGCTATCTGAACCCAATAACGCACACTTCTCCTGTTGCAACCCCAGTACCCACAACTGATTCAGCACCCGTCAGTATTTCGTGCCAGCACAACCTCACTCCCCCGTGAGGGTTCTGACCCCGCCGCTGTACCTAGTGCACCCCTAAAGTGTCCTCGAATCCCCCTCTTCCCTACCTCTCCTATTCATAGTATCTCTTCAGGCTAGTCTCGCCTCCACATGTTGTTTAACAAAGCCACTCAGGAAATGCTCAAGCGGTTAGTCCTCTCCCCTCTTCTTCTCCGTTGAGGTCGTCATGTACTCCCTCCTTTTCCTCTTCTTCCTCCACTCTTCCTTTTTCTTTCAAAGTGATGCTCTAATTGCCAAATTTTTGCATTGTCTTCCTAACCCCGACTCGCTGCAACATAGGTAGGACTTCTCACAACGTCACCTTGCTGCATTAAAGACACTATCCAGAGATCTACATTAGAAATCTTCTATTTCTGCAATCAGCTCTCCTCTAAAATCTGGCTTTGTATCGTTCTACCGTAAATCCCTCTGCAGACCATGTATTCAAGGCCCTTCTTTTCTTTTTTTCCCTATCTGTAATGCATCTTTTTTTGATATTTCAGTTGTATGTTGAAAGATAAAACCAATAAAAAAATTTTTTTAAAGTTACTCAGAAGTGTAGGATTACATGTCCCCACCTCCGGAAAAAGGGGGAGCCTAACTTACTACTGTAAGTTACTAATAAAAACAACAAAGTATAGTACCTCACATGGTCAACCCCTGGGCATTTCATGTAGCTCTCATTTTGCTGTAAGCATTACCGTATTGTGCCTGTTTGCATAGCCTTCATTTTTGCCGTTTCATTACTGTAGTTTCCTTGTTTCATACCCTCCATTTTATTGTTAGCATTACTATATTGTGCCTGCTTGCATGGCTTTCGTTTTTCTACCTTGCACTCTTGTAAAACTGTATCAGTCCATGCCCTAACTGTATCATTGTACTGCTTTCCCTTTCCATTCGCTCTATGTAACTGACTGTTTTCTCTGTAGCTCTGTATTTTGCCTTAGCCTTATGTTTTCCTCTGCTGTTTCTGCGGCAGCCCGACTTTGCCGCTGTTTTTTTGCCCACTTCCCGCCTCCCGCAGCCCTCCTCCGTCCAGGACCTACTTAATGGAAGCCGCGCCAAAGCAAGCCTGTCAGTGCCCTTCCGTGCCTGGACCTTGCCCAGCTCCAGGAACCCCATGCAGCTACACCGTCGCAGACCTCCGAGCCGTGGATCCTTATCACACCAACAACTGCTGCCACACATCTCCACACACCACCAGAGGGCCATTCTTCTGTCAGCACTGCCGCTTCACCTGCATCACCGAAGCAACCAACAACACCGGAGACACCACAGACACAACTGCACCCACCACGCCAACCGAGACCACCACGAAACAACTCCAGTGCATTCTACTCAATGCACAATCACTCAGCAAACATGCCCTGGAGATCTGGGACACAATCTCATCCCTCACCCCGGATGTCATCTTACTCACAAAGATCTGGCTGAACCCCACTTCCGTGCCAGACATCACCATCGCGATCGCCTCCTCCAAAAGACTACAAGATAACACACCGGGACCGAACCAACAGACATGGAGGTAGAATTGCCATCATCTACAGGGACACCATCCGCTACACGACCGACTCAGATGACTCAACCCCGATAACGGTGCATCCCAACTTCCAACTTCACACAGACAGAAAAATCAGCATCAAAGGCACCCTTGACTACAGACCACCAGGACCACACTCCAACTTCTGTAACGCCATCCCTGACCTCATTGCACCAATGGCCATCAACTCTGAGCACTCCATCTTCCTAGGGGATCTTAACTTCCACCTTGATGTCCCCAGCGACACCAACACAACAACCTCCCAGAAATCTTGATCAACATCGGCCTCAAGTAAACTGTCAACAAGCCTACCCACATCACAGGACACACGCTTGACCCCATTTTCATGTCCAGTGAAAGTCAAGTACAACAACATCTCCCAGCTCACCTGGACCGACCACTACTGTGTCCAGTTCACCATTGCAGGACCTACCAGCACTGGCACCATGACCCTCAGCTCCACGTGCAGAAACTGGAAAAAGATACCAGAAGACCAGTGGAATAACACCCTCAACTCCCACTGCCCAGACACAACCTCCAACCCAGCACAGGCTGCAAAGAACTTCTCCTAGTGGATCACAGAATGCGCCCACACAGGTGCCCCCGTCAAGTCAACCAAATCCAAAGGACCTGACAAAAGAGTCAACTCATTCACAGCAGAGCTGAAATCCACCAAATGCAACTGCCAGCAGCTAGAAAGGAAGTGGCACACTAGCAAAGAGACATAAGACCCCACCACCTTCAAGACAGCGCTCAACCAGTACCACTGACTCCTGAAAGAAACAATGAAGAATACCCTAGCAGACCGCATAAAAGGCAGCACAAACTGCAGCAAGGAGCTCTTTGTAATGATGATAGTTGACACCATGAAGTTGTGTAGTAAAGCCTTTATTCGGGAGCAAGCAGGTACATCTCCTCACGACAGTAGATCCACTCCAACTAGCCTGCCACCACTATTCTAGAATCCCTCTATGTAGTATGCTTCCAGTTACTATGTCACTGGAAGCATCATAGCTGGGATGTCACATCTTCCCTCTTTACATTGAACAAATAGAATACAAGGCAATACTATAAATTAAATACAGAGGGGCCGATTCCGATTCGGGACGGAAAATGTACCGACCGACTCGGAGCCGGAATTCATTCTGACCGACACGTACCGGTGCAGCCCGACCCGCAAAGTACGATGAGAAGCGTGCAAAATCCGACCGACTCGTACGGAACACAAGCCGAACGACCTAACCGCACGGAAAACAGCTATCCGGCCGGAAAAGTACGCGAATCGAACCGACCGACACGCACCAGGAAGAATCCCGAACGAAACGTACCCGCGAACTCCGACCCGCCAAGTACGATGCAACGCGTGGAAAACACGACCGAGTCGCACGAAGCCCAAGCCGTACGACCGACACGCATACAAAACTGCGAGCCGAAGCAACCCAATACACCGCGACCGACGCGTACGCAGCACAGAAAACAGCACAAACACATTGTGAACGAATCGGAGAAGCTCGCACGAGACAACTGCAGGGTCCGACTCGGTCAGAAGAACGTCTCCTACATGCACAAAAAGTACTAAGGAAAAAACACACAAAAAAAGGCCAAACAAGCAATTACAAAGACAATAAATACTGGGGGGGGGAAACAGGGAAAAAAGACACACCCACAACTCCACCCATATAAAGGACACAAATCCCTACCATGATCCTTTGCAAATTCAAATTACCTGCCAGCACTCAACACCAACAGACAGCAACCACACACACACTCACAGCTCATCCATCACACAAGCCACACACCAGCAGCACCTCAACAAATAGCACCCTCACATACACCCAGCAAAACACACACTCACACACGCTCACTTGCACACCCCCACACACATCACACACCACCACCACCCATCACCATGCCCCCAAAGAAGAATCAAAAGTTCCTAGATAGTGAATTGGAAGTCCTGGTAGATGAGATCCTCAGGGTAGAGCCACAGCTGTTTGGTACACTGGTCCAACAGACCCCCATGTCGCAGAAAACCAAGATGTGGGAGAGGATTGTCGACAGGGTGAACGCACAATCACCATGTTTGCGCACAAAGGGAGACATCCAGAACAGGTGGTATGACGTGCGCAGGAGGGTCAGGGACCTGTTGAAGAAGGACTACCTCTTGAGCCAACACACCGGCAGTGGCCCTCCTGCCAAACCAGTATACCTCAGGCCCTGGGAGGAGAAGGTGCGGGCCATCCTACCACCAGTGAGCATATATGGACTAGAAAATATCCCAGAGCCTGGTGAGTACACAACAAATGTACACAATATTGTGCAACAATACACACACATCACTGTCAAGGGGAGAGTCAAACCATGCACCCTTAGCAAATCCACAGCAACCAAAACAGAATCATCCCAAAATGTGTATGTCAGTCAGATAAACACAACACATGCCATCTCATAGTGATATGTAACTGTGTCATAACATGTACAAACACAACTACAACTACAGCTAGGCAGTGGCACAAATATAACTAACAAACACATCCAGACATGTAGCCACCACTACAACACCACCTCACAGTGAAGCCCACTGAAAGGAAGGAATCCTGTGTATGCTGGGCAAGTCAGTGTAGCCAATAGCATCATGGGAGTCGTAGTCACAGATATTGCCCACCCTCACAATGCGCACATCAACACCACCATGAACCATGCTCACATCACAGGGAGTGGAAAACAACTGACAAGATGGCTGACACTGGCTACTGCTGTGGGGAGCACAAGGCCCTGCTGGCAACTGTGCACCAACCAACAGCAGGACACCACTGAATGACATCCTGAAAGCCAACTTGCACTCCCTGCAACGGAAGCACGTTCCATGGTGGGATATCTGGCTGGGTGGGAAGGAGGACTGACAGCACTGACCATAGTTACCAGCAGCTCCACTCACACACACCCCTAACACAAACTCCACACAACTCACCTGGGAGAATGCATTGCCTCACACTCTAATCAAATATCCCACAAAGAACCACAACCCTGGGTCATGCTGTGTGAAGCACAGGGACACACATGGGACTTGTAGCCAAACTAACCCCAGGATAACACTGTCAGCCATCTTGTCAGCACAGGCACACAACCCCACAGGGAAGCAGAGTCAAAAGGAAGGAAGCATGGGCATGCTGGGAAGGGGGGTGGAGGCAATAGCATGATGGGAATGGTAGTCACAGCCCAACATCTCCCACCCACATGGCCCAGCAAGATCACACCCAAGCATGCACACCTCACAGGGAGTCAAAAGCCACATCAAATATGGCTGACACTGGTGCTCAGTCGTGGGGAGCACATGGCCCTGCTGGGAACTGGGCACCAACCAACAGCAGGACACCACTGTCAGCCATCTTGCCATTGCTGTCACACTCACACACAGTGAAGTCCACTCAAAAGGAAGGAAGTATGGGCATGCTGGGAAGGGCGGTGGAGGCAATAGCATGATGGGAGTGGTAGTCACAGCTCAACATCCCCCACCCGCATGGCCCAGCAAGCTCAAACTAAAGCATGCACACCTACCAGGTAGTGAAAAGCCACATCAAAGATGTCTGACACTGGTGCTATGTTGTGGGAGCACAAGGCCCTGCTGGGAACTGGCCACCAACCAACAGCAGGACACCACTGTCAGCCATCTTGCCATTGCTGTCACACTCACACATAGTGAAGTACACTCAAAAGGAAGGAAGTATGGGCATGCTGGGAAGGGGGTGGAGGCAATAGCATGATGGGAGTGGTAGTCACAGCTCAACATCCCCCACCCGCATGGCCCAGCAAGCTCACACTAAAGCATGCACACCTACCAGGTAGTGAAAAGCCACATCAAAGATGTCTGACACTGGTGCTATGTTGTGGGGAGCACAAGGACCTGCTGGGAACTGGGCACCAACCAACAGCAGGACACCACTGTCAGCCATCTTGCCATTGCTGTCACACTCACACACAGTGAAGTCCACTCAAAAGGAAGGAAGTATGGGCATGCTGGGAAGGGGGGTGGAGGCAATAGCATGATGGGAGTGGTAGTCACAGATATTGTTCACCCTCACAACTGTCCCATCAACACCACCCTGAACCATGCGCACATCACAGGGAGTGGCAAAGAACTGACAAGATGGCTGACACTGGATACTGCTGTGGGGAGCACAAGGCCCTGCTGGGAACTGTGCACCAACCAACGGCAGGACACCACTGACTGACATTCTGAAAGACAACTTGCACTCCCTGCAATGGAAGCACGTTCCATGGTGGGATATCTGGCTGGGTGGGAAGGAGGACTGACAGCACTGACCATAGTTACCAGCAGCTCCACTCACATACACCCCTAACACAAACTCCACACAACTCACCTGGGAGAATGCATTGCCTCACACTCTAATCAAATATCCCACAAAGAACCACAACCCTGGGTCATGCTGTGTGAAGCACAGGGGCACACATGGGACTTGTAGCCAAACTAACCCCAGGATAACACTGTCAGCCATCTTGTCAGCACAGGCACACAACCCCACAGGGAAGCAGAGTCAAAGGAAGGAAGCATGGGCATGCTGGGAAGGGGGTGGAGGCAATAGCATGATGGGAGTGGTAGTCACAGATATAGTTCACCCTCACAACTGTCCCATCAACACCCCCCTGAACCATGCGCACATCACAGGGAGTGGAAAAGAACTGACAAGATGTGTGACAGTGGGTACTGCTGTGGGGAGCACAAGGCCCTGCTGGGAACTGGGCACCAACCAACAGCAGGACACCACTCACTGACATCCTGAGAGTCAACCTGAACCCACTGCAAGGGTGGCATGCTTCATGGTGGGATAACTGAGCTGGGGGGAGAAGGAGGGCCGGATGTCAACCAAATACAACCAATGCAGACCATGTACACACCCCAACATTCAAATTGAAATGCTCAAAGTATGCAGGACAATGTGCTACACCAATATCAACCTCTGACTGTGACAACTTAGGACAATGCAATGTACAGGCCCGCATCCAGAGGTACAGTCACAACTGTCAGGTGTGTCAACCATTGATGCCTGCAGAATCATAACATACATTGTGTGTGTCTCCCAAAAACAGGTGATGATGGGGACACAGCAGCAGACGCTGAAGAGTCCCTGTCCCAGGATCCAGGGGAAACGGAGCTCACTGGTGTGGAACAGCCTCTGCCCTCCTCGGATGACGAAGACCTACCTGGCACCTCCGGAGCGAGTCATCATGCAGCACCAGCAGGACCACCAGCTGCACCCCCTGCACCCACCCCTCCAACGACTGACAACACACAAACCACCCCTGCCGACACGGACAGACCAAGGACCACCACCACCACCAGCACACGGACCCTTGCCCAACGTGGGGCTATGGACACCAACACCACCAACAACCCCCAAGGGGGCCCAGGGTCACCTGTGTGTGCCACCTCAGGTACTGCACGTGTCGCCAGGGGTGGTGGGAGGGGTGGTAGACATAGGTCGCTGCTCGCAGAGGGGTCTGGACTGCATGATGACCCACAACTGGTACGCATAGCCGATGCGTACCAGACCAGCACCGGAGAGCTCAGCCAGGTAGTGGGGATCCTCAGGGACATACGACAGCAGCAGGCTGCCCATCATGCCCGCTTGGACTTACACATGTCCCGCATGGAGTCCAAGTGGGACACACTGCAAGAGATGACGGCGGTGCATAGGGACATATTACAATGCCTCTGCCAGATGAGCAGCAACATGTCAACACCTCCCTGTGTGCCCACAACATCTGGTGCTGAAACAACTGCAACTGCCACAGGGAGGGAGGATGACTCTGGTGGAGAGTCCCCTGCACCGCAGCAGCCTGCACTTGAGGGTCCCCCCAAAGAAGAGGGGTCGTCCGAGGAAGGGCAACTGAGAGGCCGATGGCCATGCGCAACCCCAGGAAGCCAAAACCTGTTCTGGATAATCTCCTTTGTGCGCAAATTGTTCACCCTGTTGAATGCAACACAACTCCCCCACATGACATGGGGAGTACAAGTTGGACCAATGTATCAGATGACTGTGGACTTTACTCAGGACATTTCTGCTACCAGGACTTCCAAATCATCTAGGAACTTTGGATTACAATCACAATGTACAGCACCCACCATCCTGTGCACTATACTCACACATGTATGACAATAAACACACTAATACACCATACCTGCCTCTGTTGTGATTCCAACGTGGTTTCTGTCATGGAGATGATGACCTGCGAAATTACACTGTGCATGCTAACTGCTACAGCAAGTACAACACAGGCATGTGAGTCATGGCAACGTGACACATATGAGGGAGACACACCACCAGGGCTACACAATATATACACACCAAGGCCACCTGACTCATCGCCTACACTGATGTTGCCAGGAAATACGGTGCAATGCACAGACACAACACCTATTCACAGTCTTTGTCAACTAGCCCACTGGTGCAGTAAGCAAATGTCAGTCAGATGTGTGACCACAGACAACGCACATCACAAAGTGAAGCACAGGTTTATTACACATTTGCAACATGTTGTAACCACTACAGATGCAAGGTAATCCCACCTGGCAGTGGGCACACAGTCAACAAGTGTAGAAGGAAGGAAGTCCATGGGTGTGGCGCACATCACCTGTAGGGACACGACAGCTACCACCTGGAAGTTTAATCACGGTGTTGGGGGATCACAGTTGACCAAACAACTCTGAAAGTACCCTGTGAAGGACAGAAATGACACACAGTCAAAAGCACTGAAGAACAGGACAGAACTGCAATACTCATGCCCAATACATGTCACAAGATACCCACCCAGAACCAAGTTAGCATGTCAACACTGTTGGGGAGTACAGACTACCTGTAAGGACACATCGCTACACGCATACAGTCATGTAGCACATGGCCACACTCAAACAGCACCAGAGCACCACCAACACATATCATGCATACTCACATCATTGACATGACATCTCCGGATACTCACATTCAGCTGAAGAAGTTGGTGATGAGCTGTGTGCGGACATCACCATCATCATCATCATCATCATCACTGGCATCGTGGTCCAGGCCAGGATCCTCCACAGGTGGCGGATGTTGATCATCGTCATCCTGGATGAGAGGCAACTCCTTCCGCACAGCCAGGTTGTGTAGCATGCAGCAGACGATGACAATCTTGCACACCTTTGCTGGGGCATATGGCATTGCCCCTCCTGTCTTGTCCAGGCAGCGGAAGCGGCTCTTCAGGAGACCAAATGTCCGCTCAATGACTCTCCTGGTCCGACCATGTGCCTCATTGTAGCGCATCTGGGCTGGTGTCACAGGGTTCCTGAGGGGCGTCAGCAACCACGGCATGTTGGGGTATCCGGAGTCACCTACATATGGACAATTGCACATTAGCTGATTTGGAAAAGAGGGTGGAATACTACATCGCAGAACACACACAATGGTACAAAGTCAGTACACACCGACAAGCCTGGCATGCTGGTTCTGCATCTGTGACATCATCCTCGGGATGCGACTACTCCTCATCACGTAGGCATCGTGTGCAGAACCGGGGAAACGGGCACACACGTGTGAGATGCTCATATCAGCAAGACATACCACCAGTGCATTGACCGAATGGTAATGTTTGCGGTTCCTGTATGCCTGCTCATGTGCCTGTGGTGGTATCAAAGCCACATGTGTCCCATCAATGGAGCCAATGACATGCGGCATCCTCCCCAGGGCATATAAGTCACTCTTCACATCAGTGAGTTGTTGAGGTCTAGGGAAATAGATGTACTGGTTCAGGTATCTCAACATAGCCTCCAAAACATCGCGGAGCACACGGCTGAACATGGTCTGTGACATCCCACCAGCAGACGCCACAGTATGTTGAAAGGTACCGGTGGCAAAGAAGTGTAGGGCTGCCATCACCTTCACCTTGGGGGTCAGCGCTGTGGGGTATGTCCGGCCAGGTTGCAAATGTGGGGCCAAGCGCACCGTCAATTCCTCAATCAGCGGCCTGGTGAAGCGGTACCGTCGGATGCAGTCCCGTTCCACCATGGATGCAAGGTCAGGGAATGGTCTATGGACAGCTGGTGCCCTGCAGTGGATAGGTGAAGAAAGAAAGATTGTCAGTCACCCCACATATGTGGCATTGAACATACACAATATCACATGATACATCATTATGAGACACAAGTACATGATGTGTGCAGTTCCGTAAGGACATGTATGGCACCTACATGGCCAACATCTAACATCACAGTTCAACAAGTGGCATCAACAAGTCCCATGTTGCGCCATGGGATATCATGAGGCCGTGTCACAGTTCCCATCTACTGCTGCCACGTTCCAAACACACCCCACAGTGACATGTGTGGACAGATGTGCCCCAGGCATCACAGCTCATCGACAGGTAGATTCCCATGGACCCTGTATTGCCACATGGACACTGGCATGACATGGTGCATCATGAATACACCACAGCAAAACAACCATGACCCCCACAGGTAGTAGTCCCTGTTGCCTCGTCAGGACAGACATGGACGTCTGTGACACACACACGCACAACATCAAAGTTCATGCACAAACAACGTGGATGTGGAGACTGTCTCCCATTGTGCACATGGAATCAGAGACATTGTAAACACAACATGCACACAGACTGTGGAGGACCATCACTATTGTGCCAATGGGTCACCCTGGGACGTACATACCATCCCACATGGGACTCAGGGGGTATGTGACATGACATACACATACACCACCGTGAAATGTGACCATGCCACATGCTCAGGAATGAACAGTTGCACATCACAGTGGTCATGTGCACGACACACCAAGGATCCTGTCCCCATGAACACGTGCACAGCCTGGGAGTGGCTGCCCCGAAGTGACACCCACAGAACAACATGTTCACCCCCATACACGGAATAGGTAATGCAGCCTTACATGCCTTAGGATACAGTGTGGACAGGCTGTGGTGTTGTAGGTGTGCCCCTCACTCCCTGGGAAGTATATGTGGCTGGCATATGTTCACCTGTGACAGGCATGGTGACATATGCCAGTGACTTGTCCAGGGATGCATTAAACAGCAATGGACAGATCGGTGTGCCCGGCCGGCCCATTGCATTCAATGTGAGCGGGTACGCGTTGTAGCGCGGGTACACGTTGAACAGCAATGGACCGATCGGTGTGCCCGGCCGGCCCATTGCATTCAATGTGAGCGGGTACGCGTTGTAACGCGGGTACGCGTTGAACAGCAATGGACCGATCGGTGTGCCCGGCCGGCCCATTGCATTCAATGTGAGCGGGTACGCGTTGTATCGCGGGTACGCGTTGAACAGCAATGGACCGATCGGTGTGCCCGGCTGGCCCATTGCATTCAATGTGAGCGGGTACGCGTTGTAACGCGGGTACGCGTTGAACAGCAATGGACCGATCGGTGTGCCCGGCCGGCCCATTGCATTCAATGTGAGCTGGTACGCGTTGTAACACAGGTACGCGTTGAACAGCAATGGACCGATCGGTGTGCCCGGCCGGCCCATTGCATTCAATGTGAGCGGGTACGCGTTGAACAGCAATGGACCGATCGGTGTGCCCGGCCGGCCCATTGCATTCAATGTGAGCGGGTACGCGTTGTATCCCGGGTACGCGTTGTTCAGCAATGGACCGATCGGTGCGCACACATTGGCTGGGGCCTGGCATGGCAACGGACGGGTTTTCGAAGCTCCAACGAGTCTGATGCAGTGAATTCAGTTGGCCAGCCACAACAATGTTGCAAAATCATGGGTGTCATGAAGTTGAAGATTTAAAGGATGCTGTGGGCGTGTATTAGTGCTGCTAAACCATGGATTGGTCAGATTTAGAAGATGCAAACGACTTGGACCTATCACTTTGGACACATGGGACAGTATCTGCCTCTGCAGCACACATATAATGCTGGCTGTTCCCCTGAGAGCTCACTTGCCTGCACTACATGCTCCAGGACGACATCTGCCACCAACACTGCTGCTGTTTATGCAGCCTCTGGCTCCTGCAATGGCACGTACTGTGGAGAGAGCCCCAGCCTTCAGCCTTGAGGAGAACCAGGCCCTGCTGGACAGCCTCCTTCCACAGTACATCAAGCTGTATGGGAAACCAGGGGAGCAGGTGAGTGTGCTGTCCACTGCATCACTAATTGTGCATGTTGTCTGACTAGCAGGACTTTCACTGTGCACACGACTGGCTAGCATGCCCACTGAGTAGTTGTCACACCCCAAAGTGTGTAGTTACATGCACTGAACTGGTACAGTGCAGTAACAGTGCATTCCAACTAGGTTTACTTCCCATGCAATGATACCATGTAGTGACTGCTGGCAAACTGTTCATAGCCATTGTTGCACTGCCTGTGTACATCATATGCCCCTGTAATTGAGACATGTATATCCAACTGTGTGATGCACGGATATGTTGCATGTGTAGTAATGGCCTTTTCACTTTGTCATCCTCACAGGTTGATGCCCACCAGAAGCAGGAAATCTGGCTGACCATCGCCCGGAAAGTAAGATCCGTGGGGGTCTACAGGCGCAGGATCCGCAACTGCCAAAAGAGGTGGCAGGACCTTCGTGACTGGACCCGGAGGATCGCAAGGGTCCAGCTGAAGCTGTCGCCTCCTCGCAGGAGGGGCGGACACCGGACCCTGACCCCCACATGCTCCGGATCCTGGCGGTGATCTTCCCTGACCTGGATGGGCAGCTGAGGGACAGACAGCAGCAAGGAGGGGGTGAGTCCATGACTGCACTGTGCACTTTGTCTGACATGCTATGTGCCCTCCTCTGGCCTGGTTAAACTTCCACAGTACATCAGTCATGTGGTCCAGGACCCATGTGCCTCATTTGTTACATGCCCACTTCTCCTCTGATACGCATATGTGTAGCCCTTATAGTCAGGAAACTGTGTCATTTGGGGACTGTGTCATTGCATTTTGCTTTGCTCAAGGTGGGGGACAGCATTTGTTCCCGTGACTGTGTTGTGCGATTCATGGGTGGGTCAATTGCCTACACAGTGCCTAAGTTCTGACATGTGATCTGCGTGTAACTTTGATATGTGGTCCGCTTGCTGCTCTGACTCACCACATGTCCCTGGGGAATGTGGCACACACCCATGCTGCTGGTGGGAACAATATTTGGGCCTCAGGAGTATGTGTATCCAGTGTGTCACACATGCTTAGCCACCTGCCTACTGTCCAGGACTCATCCCTCTTACAGGTGGAGCTGGACAGTCATGCCTACTCCAGTGCATACAATACACTCTGTACTCCCACTCCCGTGTATCATCTGGCATGTTGTGATCAGTGAAATGTACCCTCAGGTGTCTGCCTCTGTCTCATTGTGCTGTGTCTTCATTGTCAGGACTACTTGTATGTTCATCGTTTGGGGCTCAGCATTCCATCTGAGATGTGACCATGATAGACGATATTTCTGTGACTTATAGGTGTCTGATCACTTGACTGTGCACACAGGTGTTTGCGACTGTGACTTTCAGGAAGCTGTATTTTCATTCACAGCACACTGTGAGGTGCTCATGTTCAGGGAGTTGTGTTTCATGTCCCCCATATGTCCAGTTGGTATGACGTGGACAAATAGTAGTACAGATGATGTGGTTTTGGGGGATGGACATGTGCACTTGTCAGTCACATAACTTGCATTCCCCATGCCCTCGGATTGTGACACAGTGCAGACTGTTGTTGTCTGGCTGCCATGGCCATGTGACTTGAGACAGCAATGTATGACTTTGCACGCATTCCTGTGTCATGGCATTCAACTTCCTGGGACTGATCCTGCAGGGGAGTGACATGTGCAACATGCACACCATTGTGGCATTGACTATCCGGACATGGGTGCATCATGGTGTCTGGTGCTGGTATGCATCACATGCATTTCTAATTAGAATCTGGCCATCCCTTTATCCGGACACCTGCACTGACTCAGTGGCAAGAGATGTGATGTGTGCATGTTCACATGCTTCACCGTGTTCCCTGCAATGTCCAACAACTGTGTAGGTGGTGCATGTGTCCACACTGGGGTCTTACCATCAGACAGGCACCAGACAGATGGGTGCAAGGGCAGGAGGGGTGTGAGTCCCATGGTTGACCATCAGACTGACAATTGGCTTCCCCGAATCTGTGCGAGGACTTTAGGCAATGTTCAACTAAGGATGCCAGGGCTTGCTCTGTAATGTGCTGTACTTACTGTGGTGTGTGCGGTCAGTGCAGGTGACTGATGTTTGTCTGTTTCCCTAATTGTTTGCAGATACATCCATGGCCACAGGAGGGGACAGCTCCACGGACCAGGAGGAGCAGCGGAGCCAGACTGGGTCAGCATCGGACGAGTGGTCAGAGGGACCCAGTGGCACGGAGGGCGAGGGAGCCACACCGAGGAGTCCTCAGCACCATCCACCTCAGCTGGGGACCACAGCAGCTCGGAGGATGACTCCCTTGTGGAGGCGGGTCTCGGCAGCCACCAAAGGCCAGCTAGTCTGTCTGGCCCCGCCACCACCACCGCCCTCCCATCGGCTCCCATTCCTGAGGTCCGTGGAGGCTCCCGTGCTCGGGAGCGTGTCTCCTTCGTGCCAGGCACCGCAGCCCCTGCCCCTGTGTCCCCTGCTGCCCTGAGTGAGGAGTCTGTGTACCTCCTTCGGCAGCTCCATGTAGGGCAGACAGCAATGCTGAGTGTCCTCCATGCACACACCACTCTGTTGACACAGCTGGTGTCATTCATGGAGGGCATCTCGACGGGTATGTCTGCCCTACAGAGGAGCAATAGGTCCATGGACTCCTCCCTGACGGCAGCAGTGTCCCTCCTCCAACAGTCCCTCACCCCTCCCACCTCTGCCTCATCCACACTTCCTGCCCCCTACCTGTCCAAAGCACATGCACACCTGCACAGTCATCCATACACACAGACACAAGCAGCACAGACACACCCAAGAGTAAGGCAAGACGTGCACACAAGCATCCTCAGGGGACTGATACCACAGACACAGGTGATGGGGAACACACACACACACAGGCATCCACATTCACTCCGCAGTCCTCCAAATCCTCTCCCTCCAAGACCCCTTACCTTGCCTCGCCTGCTACCACACATACACAGCAGGTCTTCCTGTGTGACCTCAGCCTCTTCCCCACCATTCCTGCTGACCCAGCACACCAGGGGAAGAGGAAGTCCACCCACACAGAGAGGAGTGCCCCTCGCCCCCGGACACCCTCCCCCAGGCGCAGGCAGACACAGGAGCCCATTCGGAAGTCCCCCGGAGCAGGAAGAGCAAGACCCCACCACCACCACCACACAGCTCCAGCGCCCAGTCTCTCTCCTCCATCCCCCAGGCCACCACTCCACAGGTTCCCCCGCCACACCCTGCCCCAGGTTCCCCCACACACCGATACCGCATCCCCAGACTGCTTAGGCCCTCCCCCCTGCCACTTGCTCTTCCACCCCCAACCCAGACGCTCTGCCTGTTAGTGGCACTATTGTTGTGACCAGGTCCCCCCCCTCTGTCCTGCCCACCTCATCTGCCCACCCTTCCACTTCCTTGGAGTCATGTACTGCAGTGGAGTCCACAACCACCACGTCTGACTCGGGCACTGCAGTGGGTACCCAGTCCACTACATCAGTCCAGCCCACTGCAGTGGTTGTGGCACCCACACCAACTGACTTGTGTACCACGGTGGTGCCGGCCCCCCCTGAGTCAGACACCTCCACTGCAGTTGCCGGTGACACTCCTGCACCCACCACCCCTTCACTGCCTCACTCTGCCATCCCCTGATCCTGTCCCTGCGGTGCCTGGCCTGCCCCTTGTATGCCCCTCCAAGGGGGATGTCCCCCAACCGTACCAGTGCAGGCAAGCAATGTGTGACCAGTTGTCACTTCTCACCCCGTTGGTACTGTTATTTTGGACTGGCCATTGGCATTAGTTTCATTTGGACTTCCGTTTTTACCCGGACATTTGCTGAATAAAGCCTCTTTTTGTTTACTTTTGGTTTTTCTTTCGATGTACATGATGTGGATGAGTAGCATCCTGCATTTGCAGTTGTAATAGTGTTCACATCAGGACGATGAAGTGTTGCAGTGATGGACTCCATGTGGTCCATGGGATATGTGTCCTGTTGTATTCTGGATTTATGGCATCCTTTGCTACAGTCTGAGGGTGTAATGTTCAGCATTTGACACAGGGATGTCCTTTTTGCATTTGTAAATGTACATCTTTGTCTTACACTGATGCACATCTGGTGGGCTTAGCACTGTTCAATGTTCCTATTTCCCTGACTGTGTGCCCAGCTCCACTGGACATGCAGTTTTGCACATCAATGTCGAAGGACTCATCTGTGCATACAGTGCAACCTGCTTGACACGTGTTTGGTGTGTGCAGATGACTGACGTAACACCCCTGTACCCAGTCTGATGTGAGCAGAGCATTCTGTGTGTTGTGGTTGTTGACTCACTGACGGAGTGTTCTGCTGACATGTTTGGGTTGTGCACAGACAAGGTTTGGCACAGCGGACCTTCCACAGGAGTGGTGTGCCCTCATGGCAGTGTGTAATCTGGTGACATTGCGTGGGCCTGTGTTGTGTAAGCATGTCTGTGCGTGTTCCCTTCCCTTTTCCTACACAGGCTGTGTCCCTAGGGATGTTTCTGTTTGTGATGCTTGCTGAGTTGTTCTGTGTTCATCCAGCATCTTGGACCTGGTTTCTCTGTGATGTGGGTGCATGGCAAACTAATGTTCATGAGGTTGTCATCCCAGGTTGTCTTTGTTGTCAGTGCTGGGGATGTGGGCAAACGCAGATGGGACACATTCAGGATTCCCCTTGGCACTTGTTGTTTACACGAGTAATGTGATTTACAGTTTGTGTTAGCTTACAGTGATTGTGACACGTTGTGTGTGTGACTGCTGCCACTCCTCAGGGTCAGAGCTGCAATGTTGGTAGTTGTGTACGTGTGTTCTTCGTGTGTCACCTTGGCTTCTTCATTGGTGTGTGACTATGGCCAGGATCCCATTGATTGTGGTGGATTTCACATCATGCCCATGTACAGCATACTGTGCTGTGTGTCAGACATTGACAAGTCTTGTTGACTGGCCATGTGTGATGGGTTTCTGCACCTTGGTTCCCACCACCACCCCTGGTATTGTCATGGGTGCATGTGCAATGTCACCAGTCCATGTGAGCTTCACTGCTGCACATTGGTGGAGATCAGGGTGTGTGGTGTTGAGTGTGTGCAAAAGTCAGTTGTTGCACGGCCAGACCCCTACCTCCATATTGGCCTTGGCTGGCAGGCCGTGCTGATTGATTGGAGCTTGTGTAGGTGTGATGGTAGTTAGTTGCTCAGGACACATGGCTGGGTTTCACAGTGTGAACGACATCTGACATTGTCATCACAGTGGGATTATCATGCAGGCTAGTGTCAGCACAATATGGGGTCCCTGGGGGTAGTGCTGTGGTGGGTCTGTCTCTTGCTGTGTTAGTTGCAGTTCCTACAAGCTTGTGTGACATGTGTAATTTGTGCTCCCTCTCATCTAACAATGCCTGATTGCCCACATAGGGGATTTGGATCCATGAGTTACTTTTGTGTGGCACTGTATGTGCATCTGTGTAATTGGTATTCAGGCCTCATCATGTGTTGTGTGGTTGCCTGGGGACACTGGCACCCCCCTCACCTGTTGTGTTTGTTGTGCAGTGTGGGTCTGCCTGTTTGTGCATCTGCACCACTGCATTGGCATATCTTTAGTGTGCTATTGGCTGTATGTTGTTTGGTGGGTTTCACCTGCTGTCCCTGGGACTCCTAGGTCATCAGTCAGCACAATGATCATTGTTTGTGTGTCACATTGCTGCCATGGTATGTTATTTGTTCACCTCACATCTACAGTCTCCACAGGGTATCTACATTTGTGTGCCCATTGGTGCGAATATGTGGGTCTGCATTATGATGGTCACTTCTGTCATTGTGTCATTGATGGATGTTGACAGTGTCAGCCCCCATGGGTGATGTTTGTCTGCACATGGCCAAAGGTATGTCTTATTTGCACTGCACTGTTTGCCTGACCCAATCTATGTTGCTATGGGACACAGGCACTACTTTGCCACTGATGTGTTTGTTGTTCTGTGACCAGGAATCATCCATGTAGTTTGGCAGTTGCAGCTTTTTCTATGTCAACACTTACCTTTTGGTCGCTGTGATGATGGGGCTTAGACCCCATTGCCACAATGTGCAAAATGTGCTTCAGCTATGGACCCCACACTTATCTTTTGGTCACTGTGATGATGGGGGCTTAGACCCCATTGCCACAATGTGCAAAATGTGCTTCAGCTATGGACCCCACACTTACCTTTTGGTCACTGTGATGATGGGGGCTTAGACCCCATTGCCACAATGTGCAAAATGTGCTTCAGCTATGGACCCCACACTTACCTTTTGGTCAGTGTGATGATGGGGGTTTAGACCCCATTGCCACAATGTGCAAAATGTGCTTCAGCTATGGACCCCACACTTAGCTTTTGGTCACTGTGATGATGGGGGTTTAGACCCCATTGCCACAGTGGTCATGGTCTGCTTGCATTGTGGGGGCCACACACATTTATGTGTGACACATGTGATAGGGGGTCACATTGTATGTTCAAAGTCATGTTCAGTGTTGTAGGCATTTGACACAGTCTACACACGCTTGTCATGGTGTTGGGGGGATGTCTTTTTGTTGCATTCCTTATGTTGGTGTGTGCTTGTTGTGTCATGCATTAGCCATCCTGTGAGTGGGGGTGTTGGTGGTGGTAGGCATCCTGCCCCCATGGGTAGAGGTGGTAGTAGTGACAGGCATACAGCCCCCATGGGTAGAGGTGGTAGTAGTGGTAGGCATCTGGCACCCCCTGAGTAGGGGTGGTAGTGGTGGTGGGCATCCAGCCTCCCATGGGTAGAGGTGGTAATAGTGACAGGCATCCAGCCCCCCATGGGTAGAGGTGGTAGTAGTGGTAGGCATCTGGCACCCCCTGAATAGGGGTGGTAGTGGTGGTGGGCATCCAGCCCCCATGGGTAGAGGTGGTAGTAGTGACAGGCATCCAGCCCCCATGGGTAGAGGTGGTAGTAGTGGTAGGCATCTGGCACCCCCTGAGTAGGGGTGGTAGTGGTGGTGGGCATCCAGCCCCCAGGGGTGGAGGTGGTAGTAGTGACAGGCATCCAGCCCCCATGGGTAGAGGTGGTAGTAGTGGTAGGCATCTGGCACCCCCTGAGTAGGGGTGGTAGTGGTGGTGGGCATCCAGCCCCCATGGGTAGAGGTGGTAGTAGTGACAGGCATCCAGCCCCCATGGGTAGAGGTGGTAGTAGTGGTAGGCATCTGGCACCCCTGAGTAGGGGTGGTAGTGGTGGTGGGCATCCAGCCCCCAGGGGTAGAGGTGGTAGTAGTGACAGGCATCCAGCCCCCATGGGTAGAGGTGGTAGTAGTGGTAGGCATCTGGCACCCCCTGAGTAGGGGTGGTAGTGGTGGTGGGCATCCATCCCCCTAGGGGTGGAGGTGGTAGTAGTGACAGGCATCCAGCCCCCCATGGGTAGAGGTGGTAGTAGTGGTAGGCATCTGGCACCCCCTGAGTAGGGGTGGTAGTGGTGGTGGGCATCCAGCCCCCATGGGTAGAGGTGGTAGTAGTGACAGGCATCCAGCCCCCATGGGTAGAGGTGGTAGTAGTGGTAGGCATCTGGCACCCCTGAGTAGGGGTGGTAGTGGTGGTGGGCATCCAGCCCCCAGGGGTAGAGGTGGTAGTAGTGACAGGCATCCAGCCCCCCATGGGTAGAGGTGGTAGTAGTGGTAGGCATCTGGCACCCCTGAGTAGGGGTGGTAGTGGTGGTGGGCATCCAGCCCCCAGGGGTAGAGGTGGTAGTAGTGACAGGCATCCAGACCCCCATGGGTAGAGGTGGTAGTAGTGGTAGGCATCTGGCACCCCTGAGTAGGGGTGGTAGTGGTGGTGGGCATCCAGCCACCCAGGGGTAGAGGTGGTAGTAGTGACAGGCATCCAGCCCCCCATGGGTAGAGGTGGTAGTAGTGGTAGGCATCTGGCACCCCTGAGTAGGGGTGGTAGTGGTGGTGGGCATCCAGCCCCCATGGGTAGAGGTGGTAGTAGTGACAGGCATCCAGCCCCCCATGGGTAGAGGTGGTAGTAGTGGTAGGCATCTGGCACCCCTGAGTAGGGGTGGTAGTGGTGGTGGGCATCCAGCCCCCCATGGGTTGAGGTGGTAGTAGTGGTAGGCATCTGGCACCCCTGAGTAGGGGTGGTAGTGGTGGTGGGCATCCAGCCCCCATGGGTAGAGATGGTAGTAGTGACAGGCATCCAGCCCCCATGGGTAGAGGTGGTAGTAGTGGTAGGCATCTAGCACCCCTGGGTAGGGGTGGTGTTAGTTGTTGGCATCCAGGCCCCTATGTGGATATGTGGCATTGGTGATGGCCATCCCGCCCCTATGGTGCTGCTGTTGCAAGTAATTTCTGCATCCCTCTGTGTGTGTGTGATATGTCGGGTACGTGTAGTTTGTTTTTGTGGTTGGTGTCTGACTTACCTTCTGCGCCGTACGCGACCGTGCCTGTTCCGGTAATAGATGTAGAATATTGGTAGGATCGGCACGATGGGATTCATGGTTGGTTCGTCTCGTTCGTCTTTCTCTTTGCTTCGCCTCGTCCTCGTCGCTGGCGTGTTCGTCTCGTAGCCGTGGATCGTCTTGTGGCGCGAATCGGAGCTTATGTGCGCCTCTCCCGGATGCTTTGACGTGCCATGCGTAGCGACGGGTTCGGCGCGTACGGAAAGCGCATCGTACTTGTCCGGCCGGACGGGGCTGCATTTTTGCTTCCGTGCGACTCGATTCTGCGTTTCCGGATCCGCCTCGGTCGGAGAACAGGACCTGTATTGGGTGAGTACGACTGGGTCGGGATTTGGGCAGTTGTGCGCATCGTAGTTGCTCGTTCGGACGTATGTGCGAATCGGTCGGAAAACAGGCATTCGCCTGGCTTTTTTCCCGGCCGAATGGTATTAGGTGCGCCTCCGACCGGGATCGGAATCGACCCCAATGTGTCAACAAACAGAAAAAGATGGAAGGTTAAACACAAGGAAATAGTAACACCTAGTATAATCAGGCGAGTAAGATGCACTCATGAAGTACCAATGTGTCACCATTCCTCTCTTTTGTACATTTTTTCATTACATGACATAACTTCTATATTTTACTGGTATGTTCACTGGTCTCCCAGTGCGTGTGACCCTAATACCACTGCAAGAGGGTTGTTCAGCAGATTGTGCTGCATTTACAATAGTATTTCCGTTGCAAGTATTAGAATGATCCTTCCCTAACTCTGTAACCTCATCCCACAACCAATTCATGGAAGATGATTTCTTCTTTATGTGACACTCTGGGGCCGATTCCGATCTCGGCCGGTAGGGCACCGAATCGGATTCGGCTTAACCGGATCCGATTCGGAGCCCTCTTTCCCGACCGATTCGTACGTGCGTCTGGGCGAGCGAGTACGATGCGAGCGCTCGCGAAATCGCCGACCGACTCGTACGCGGGTCCGACCCGCTCCGACCGACTCGCACGGACACTGTTCGCACCGCGCAATGGAGACGTTCCCCGGCCGGGCAAGTACGATGCACGCCTCGAGCAGTCCGACCGACTCGCGCCGTCCGGCTCGAAAGAGCAGTCGGAGCCAGACTTTGGGGGTCCGTGTCGGACCCCCCTGTATGCCTGGCCGCGCACAGGGGGGACCCATGGGTCCCCCCTACCTGTGCATGTACGGCGCGAGTCGCATCGACGCGTACACGCTGTTGGGGGCGCCCTTGTTCGCCTCGCACCCATTGAGTCAATGGGAGCCCGCGTACGCGTTGTACGACCGGCTCCCATTGACTTCAATGGGAGTCCGACCGAATCGAGTCCGATAGCATGCGTCGGGCTGCTAGAGTCCGATTCAGTCGGAAATCTCTCCGGGTCCGGCTCGGTCGGAGTGATTTCCGGCCTGAATCGGAATCGGCCCCTATGTGTCTATACAATCTTCCCTACATTTAGCCATCCGGCTGTGGTGCCAAATTTTATTGTCACTCAGTTTGGCAGATTTCGAGTAAGTGTCTAAAACTTGCAAAGGTGCAGAGAATTTGCTCTCTCCTTTTCTTACCTTTGTACCAAGTTTTATTTTGACCCAATCTCCAACCCGCAGATCAGCTTCCTTAGTGCAATTTTTTTTGTCAAAGTTAGCTATGTAGGATTCATGTATCTTACGTAAATTTGAGCGCACTACAGCAGGTGACCATTTGCCACACACTTTCTTACAGTTCCATGCCACATTGTCCTTAGTGAATGGCTCTCTACCCCTTAAAATCCTAAAGGGACTGTAACTGGTACAAGTGGGAGTGATTCTATACGCCCATATTGTACTAAATAATTCTTTCTCCCACTTTTTTCCAGCACTAAGAGATGCTTGTATGCTTCCCATAACCACTCTGTTGAAGCACTCAACTATGCCGTTCCCAGCTGGGTGGTAGACAGGAGTCTTCCTTTCACTAATACCATTCCTTTTTAGAAACTGTAAAAAAACATCTGATGTAAATTGTGGGCCATTGTCACTGAGGATGCTTTTAGGTATACCTTCTCGTAAGAATAATTTTTCTAAACATTTTATGACTTCTTTGGAGTCATGTTTCTCAATAATTTCAATTTCAGGCCACTTTGAGTAGTTATCAATGACGACCAGGATATGCTTCATATTACCATTACCGTCCTCGATAGGACCCAGCCAATCAATGCTTAGGTCCTCCCAGGGATGATCCGGAATATGTCTGGTGCCAAGAAAAGGTTTAAATACACGTTGAACTTTGTCTGAGTTTTTGCAAACAGAACACTGCCTGACAAAACTTTCAGTATCCCTATCAATCCCCGGCCACCAGTAGGACATCTTTATTTTGTTTTTGAGTTTTACAATCCCTAGATGGCCTTCATGGTTGATTGCTAAGATCCTGGGGCGCAATTTCGACGGCACAATGACTCTTTCGCCCCTGCATAAGTAGTTACTATTGTCAATGGATAATTCCTCTTTGAATTCCCACATTGTTCTAATGTCATCTTGCAAATCACTTTTGTTGGGCCACCCATTTACAACATATTTAGCAGCATCACTCAAGCTTTTGTCTTGCGCATATTCAGTATCCCATTCTTTTTTTGAAATGGCACTTGTAAACTCATCAACAGAATCATGAATAATAGCTACATTAAAATCATCCCAGTCAGCACACACATTATCTTGTAATGGTAATGGGGATCTGCTCAAATAATCCGGTACTTGGTTCCTTTTTCCAGGTAAATATTCAACATCGTAAGTGAACTCTAATAGTTTTAAACTCATTCTGGCCAATCTGGGTGTGGCTTTTAGTATGCCTTCTGATGTCAAGATTTTGAGTAAGGGTTTGTGGTCGGTGCGCAATGTAAATCTTGTGCCCCAAACAAACTGTCTGAATTTCTCTATGGCCCAAACAGTGGCCAACATCTCTTTTTCTATTACAGAGAATTTTTCCTCTGTAGGGGATAGAGAACGGGATGCAAAAGCAATCGTTACTTCCACACCATCCTCATTGACCTGAGACAGTACTGCACCAAGTCCTTTGTCACTAGCATCTGTAGTGATGATGCTGTGGGCAAAACTGTCGAATGCTTGTAAAGGAAAAGCAGAGACTAAATCATGTCTTATTTTGTCAAAATCTTTCTGAAGTTCTGTGTTCCAATGAAATTCTTGTTTTATTTTGAGAAGTTGTCTAAGGTTGTATGTTTTAGTTGCAACATTTTGGACATACTTTGAATAATACTCGGCTAAGCCAAGGAAGGATCTTACATCATCTTTAGATTTTGGCACAGGAGCATTGCTGATTGCTGTGATTAGTTTCTTTTTGGGTGAAATACCATCACCACCCACCTCATGTCCTAGGTAGGTAACTGACCTCATACCAAATTTGCATTTTTTTAGTTTGCAGTAAGTCCTCTTTCCGCGAGTGTGCTTAATACCATATTGAGACGTTCATCGTGTTCTTTTTTGTCATGACCCATGATTAAGATGTCATCTTGGAAATAAATCACCCCTTTTTGATTCTTAAACAGCTTGTGCATTAATCTTTGAAAAACCGCAGCTGCCGAAGCTAGACCAAACGGCATTCTTACAAAGCGGTAGCACCCAAAAGGTGTTATGAATGCTGTTAGGTTTCTGCTGATGTCATGTAATTGGATCTGGTGGTATGCTGAAGTCAAATCTATGGTTGAGAACCATTTGATACCTTTTGATTGGGCCAAAAGTTCGTCAATTCTAGGTAAGGGAAATTTGTCAATTACTATATTCTTGTTTAGGTCTCTTAAATCAATGCATAAACGCAAACGTCCATCCGGTTTGCGTGCTACGACCAATGGGGCCAACCATTCTGCACACTCTACAGGTTCAATAATGCCTTTACTCTCTAAAGCATCTAAGTCTGACATGACTCTCTCTCTCACACTAATGGGGATGTTCCTGGGCTTGTGACATACTGGAATAGCATTATCCTTTAACACAATTTTATGTGTGAACCCAATTAATTTTCTGACTTTTCCAGAGAATACTGTTGGGAATTGTTTGACAATATTGTCAGCAAAATGTGAGTCACCATGCTCTAAAAGCATAACCTGATTTTCTGTTTTAGGATTGAGGATGATGCCAAGGGCTCCTTGGTCTACCCAACCTAAGACTGAAGGTCCCTTTTCAGCTACATATAACTTACCAATTGCACTCCTGTCTTTGAATTGAAAGGTTTCTTCAATGAATCCTACCGTGGGAATTTTTTCTCCTGTAAATGTCACAGGTTGTATGTCAGGAGGTTCTAACTTCTTATTTAATGTTTTTGCAAACAAATCATCCCATACATTCCGTTGAATGATAGTATAGGGGGAACCAGAATCAGGTACAATCTGTAATTGTATGCCACCTATTATTATGTCACACACAGGTTTTTTTTTTGATTTAACACTCACATTTAAAACTACATTTTCTGAGTCATCTACATCTTCAATGCACAGTATTTCATCATCGCTGGATGAACCAGTGTTGTTTCCACCCTCTGTGCTTTTATCCTCAACACATCCAACAATTTTTTTCTTGTTTCTGCTTAGCCTTCTCCTGCAAACTTTGCCAAAATGGCCTACTTTGCCACAATATGTGCATTTTGACTTTAAAGCAGGACATTTTTCATCATTAGCTATGTGACCATTATATCCACATCTATAACAAATAGAATTTTTGTATTCCATGTCCCTTTTGCTGTACGATATATATTTTTACCCATATCTGCGAGAGAACGTTTTTCATTTCTTTTTGCATCACTTTTGCTGTGATAAACTTTGCCAACAACCAATCCTTCTTCATTATTTTTTAAAGCTACCTTAGCACATCTTTTGGACATTTCTGCCTTTTTTACTATGGCAATAATTTCATTTAAAGGTGCATCACCACATACCCATAACTTTTCTTGGATAGATGAGTTATTTGAGTGCATGACAAGTTGATCTCTAACAAAACTATCATGTAAAGTGCCAAATTCGCAATTTATAGCTAATTTTTTCAAGGAGGAAACGTAGGGGCCGATTCCGATCTCGGCCGGTAGGGCTCCAAATCGGATTCGGCTTTACCGGATCCGATTCGGAGGCCTTTTTTCCGACCGATTCGTACAGTCGTCCCAGCGAGCAAGTACGATGCGAGCGCACGCGAAATCGCCGACCGACTCGTTCCCGGGTCCGAACCGCTCCGACCGACTCGTACGGACACGGCTCGCACCACGCAATGGAGACGTTTCCCGACCGAGCGAGTACGATGCACGCGTCGGACGGCCGGATCGAGTCGGAGCGTCCGGCTCGCAAAAGCACCCGGAGCTGTACTTGGGGGGTCCGTGTCGGACCCCCCTGCATGCGTAGCCGCACGAGTCGAACACAGGGGGGACCCAAGGGTCCCCCTACACATGCATGTACAGTGCGACTCGCACCAACGCGTACCCACTGTAGGGGGCCCCCCTATTCGCGACGTGACCATTCAGTCAATGGAAGCCCGTGTACGCATTGTACGACCGGCTCCCATTGACTTCAATGGGAGTCCGACCGAATCGAGTCGGGCAGCATACGGCCGCATCGTACTCGCTCCGTCGGACTGGGGGAGTCCGGCTCGGTCGGAAATCTGTCCGGATCCGGCTCGGTCGGAGAGCTTTCCGACCCAGATCGGAATCGGCCCCATAGTCTTCAACAGACTCGGATTTGTTCTGTTTCCTTTGAAAGAATTCATACCTATTAATACCAACACATACAGTAGGATGATAATGAGAATCTAAATCTTCAATGGCATCGAGAAAAACATTGGCATTTTCAGCACTTCTTACTTTCTTTTCCATCTGGTTATATACTCTAATACCTTCTGGTCCTAAGCTATGTAATAACATTTTTTTCTTTCTTGATGGTGTAAATTCTTCATCATTCTCCTCCTCTAATGCAGCTATATAGTTTAAAAAATAATCTTTCCAGTCTGACCATTTTATTAGTGGTTCACCTAGATGAGGTAAAAACGGCACAGGTGGAACTAACCTGCACCCTTGTGATGATGCCATGTTGTAGAAGGTAAATATATATATAAATTTACTGTCTGAAGTGGTGTGACCTGGAAGTAAGATTAACACTTAATACAGTATGAAACCAAAGTAAATATTCGGTATAGTTAAAAGTAGAGGTAAATATGTACTAGGTGTGCACATCACCGTGTGCAACAATAGTTATAATGGAAGTGGAGAGTAGTAAATAAAATATGGGGTGTGCATATCACCGAAGAAATCTGTGACAATAGTCAAATACCGTGTTGACTGGAGATATCGGAAGCTTTCTCCAAATTCCTGTTGAAGTTCTGTAAATAACTCATCAGTTTGTAGAGAATACGACTTCTTGAATGTTCGCGATGAAAATCCGACGGCCGGTCGGTTGCTAGGAGACAAATGACAAAAAAAAACAAAGATGGCCGCTACGCAAGGTCACGCTACGTGACCTTACGTGATGACGTAGTGGTTTCTCCTTCTTCACGCGTTCCGGTCAGCATCTGGTTGGTTCCATACGACGTGTGACGTTCAATGGAAAAGGACGTCACCAGGGATCCTCAGAAGACTTGAAGAATGCAGGAGAGGGCTGGGTCTCGCGAAGGATGGAATCCTGCTGCCCCTCGAATAATGCGGCCGAAGAGGGGATTCCACCAACGGTGCCGGCAACAGATTTGAAGGTAAACACTTCTTCAATGTGCTATCAAAAGTGCTCGGAAAGCGCAAATCTCGCTCGAGAGGTACCAGTTTTGTCCCTCAGTAAATATACACAAAAGTACAAGGATTGTCCGACTGTAGTAAAGACCATACACGAATCACACGGAGGAAGAGTAGATTCTGCAAGATCATTAATCCAGGGTTACTGCTGCAGATCAATCCTTGTAAAAAAAAAAGTGAAAGTCCTCTTGATACTTCATTGATTAGAATAGTTTTTCTTTAAGTCGATCCATTTCAGTTTTTTATGAAGTCGTATAAAATCATCAAAATTCCATAGATGAAAGCTTTACTCTGCTTGCTCCGTATGCTCACCATCAATCGTCCCCAATTGTAATGATGATAGTTGACACCATGAAGTTGTGTAGTAAAGCCTTTATTCGGGAGCAAGCAGGTACATCTCCTCACAACAGTAGATCCACTCCAACTATCCTGCCACCACTATTCTAGAATCCCTCTATGTAGTATGCTTCCAGTTACTATGTCACTGGAAGCATCATAGCTGGGATGTCACACTCTTCACCATTGTGAAGGAGTTATCCAACCCCGCAGCTACAGAGAACAATATCACAGCGTCCCAAGAACTGTGTGACACCCTGGTGGACTTCTTCCACGACAAGATCTGCCATCTACGAAAACTTCCAACCTCGACCCCCACCGCCAACAGCATCAGCCTGCTCACACCCACAAACACAAACCCTGAACACTTGCTCACCCACTGGGACCCACTCACAACTGAAGCCCCAATCTGCATTATGAACTCCGTGCACTCAGTAGCCCCCATAGACCCCTGTCCCTAACACATCTTCAACCTCGGGAGCAAGACGACTGGCGATGAGCTCAAGGAAGTCCTGAACACCTCCATGCCCTCAGCCTCCTTCCCTGAGGACTGGAAAAATGCTGAAGTGAGGCCCCACCTGAAGAAACCATCCACCAACCCAGCAGAACAGAAGAACTACTGGTGCATCTCCCTGCTCCCCTTTCCAGCAATGGTTCTCAAGAAGGCAATCAACCAGCAACTCACTGAACACCTGGAACACACACAACCTCCTGTCCTCCTCGCAATCCGGATTCTGAGCAAACCATAGCACAGAGACATCCCTGATCACTTTATATACACAAAACACGAAGGCAGTGGTGGCAAATCCAGCAGCACATCAATCCTATCGAACAAAATTTTAACGCCTATGTTGTATTAAGTAGCAGATTCCAAGTACTGGTGCCTCTCAAGGTCACAAAAACATCCCACTACCAAAAGATGTCACCTCACGGTAGTTCAAAAGAGCTTCTGTGTTCTTATTATAGAAAAACAATGTGCCTCGGCACTCCTGATGTCCTTAATTTAGTGTTAGCCAGTAAGCAAAAACAAATATTCAAACTTGTCTTAAAGCTGCTCACACACATATAGCCATCTTATTAAATCATTCCAAGTAATGTCTCTGATCATTTCAAAAAGTTTTAATTATTCGAAATCATTGCTTCACTTAACAGTCAATGATCATATTTCAAATAGATGCGTATGTCAATCCAACAAGGTAACATAAGTAATAGTTAGGTAACAAAAGTAATAGTTGCACAGATGAAATTCGTATAGATGGTATTCCCTCGGTGTATTAGAGATGATGGCAGCCGACACGTGTTTCGTTACATGCTGTAACTTTTCAAGGCTTGAATTTCTAGGTTTTCCAGTTATTCTACGTAAGAAACCGCATATCCAATTGCAAGTAATTCCAAAATGAAAAGTTCAAACAATCCTTGTTTGAAAAGCATTTAGATTCAGATCCTCTTGGAAGTCCGGTTGTTCCCTGAGTGGTTCCTGGAAAAGTGTATCCAGTTCTCCAGATATAAAGTTTATATTAATCAGCCTGTACAAGTTGTAAGAGTGGGATACACTCGGGCTATGATATGCCCCCGATCCTTGGCGATTTCGCCGAGTGTTCCTCCACCACGTCCGGTCCCGCAAAAAAATATATATCGATATATATTTTTTTGCGGGACCAGACGTGTGAGAGGAACACTCGGCAAAATCGCCGAGGATCGAGGCATATCATAGCCCGAGTGTATCCCACTCTTACAACTTGTACAGGCTGATTAATATAAACTTTATATCTGGAGAACTGGATACACTTTTCCAGGAACCACTCAGGAACAACCGGACTTCCAAGAGGATCTGAATCTAAATGCTTTTCAAACAAGGATTGTTTGAACTTTTCATTTTGGAATTATTTGCAGTGGATATGCGGTTTCTTACGTAGAATAACTGGAAAACCTAGAAATTCAAGCCTTGAAAAAGTTACAGCATGTAACGAACACGTGTCGGCTGCCATCATCTCTAATACACCGAGGAATACCATCTATACGAATTTCATCTGTGCAACTATTACTTTTGTTACCTAACTATTACTTATGTTACCTTGTTGGATTGACATACGCATCTATTTGAAATATGATCATTGACTGTTAAGTGAAGCAATGATTTCGAATAATTAAAACTTTTTTGAAATGATCAGAGACATTACTTGGAATGATTTAATAAGATGGCTATATGTGTGTGAGCAGCTTTAAGACAAGTTTGAATACATCCCTGATCACTGCCAGTGAGAACATCAGGGCCCTCCTGGACCACAGTGAAACAGCAGCCCTTATTCTCCTGGACCTATCAGCCACCTTCGACACCGTCCCCCATCATATCTTGATTAACAAACTCCACCATATAGGAATCCATGGAGACAAGAAGATCATCTGCGGCCTCCCCAAGGGTTGTCCCTCAGCCCTACCCTCTTCAACACGTACATGACCTCTGGTAGAAAAGGGATTCCTGGTTAGCTGAGGTATACATGTAGGAGTTTTTCATTGAAGAAGGACGTGAGGAGCAGGAAGGAGAGTGGCCATGCAGGGGAGGCGGCAGACACGCAGGTAAGTGCCTTCTTTTTTCATTTTTAAATAATTTTGGAGGGGGAAGGGAGCGGAGCTCCACAGAGTTTTTTTCAAATTCCGTGGAGCTCCGCGTAGAGGCACTACGCCAGCTCCGCCCACCCTTAGTATGCAGCCCTTTGTGTGGAGACAGGACCTAGCCCTTTCAGGCAGAAATTTCAGTCCCTCCTGCACATCGTGCTCAGGCGGACCCATCAATCCACCTATCCTTCCTTTGTGTGTGTCTGTCTAGAGGGAATGCAGGAAGCCAGCTCTCACCCAGCCCAGACGTGTATTCTAGAGACTTTCAGAAAGCATTAAAGGGGTTAAGTAAGAAAATGCCATCTTTCTAAAAGTCAATAACAAAAGGGGATAGGCCCAAATTGGACCGGGGTCAGGCAGGGCCGTTTTTAAACTACAAACACAAAAAGAAACCTAACCCCGTTGTGCTTTAGACTCTTCACTTTGACGAGCTACAAACAGACAACCACTTTATCTATTTGAATGGACTATTTATTTATCCACCTCTATTTGATTGGTTTTCTAAGAAAATTATTTATCAAAAATTGAATGTACAGAAAAGAAAATACTTCAATTTCAAATGACAAACATCAAAACATAACTCATTAGACTTCAGACAAATTCTTGTCAACACAAATTACATTAATACAAACATTAATTTACAAACCACATTCACTCATTCACATCATCCACCCAACAACTAAAACTGAAGGAGAAAGGGTTCTGATTTTGTGCTTCTGCATCATTTTCCTATAGAAAACGTTGATATCCACTAAGAGGCAGCCCTGAGGAGAGTCCCAGCAGCTATAGCCTGGGTCTCGAAACGCGTTGGCAATCTGTCCACGGAGGAATCAAAAATACGAATTCATTTGTGTACTTGGAGAGGGATTGTTATGAGTTGTATCCCCCAGTTGTACTGAAGAATATTTTCCCGTGTGTGATATAGAGAGTGGTTCACGTTTGACAGATTAGTTTTAGTTGTTGGGTGGATGATGTGAATGAGTGAATGTGGTTTGTAAATTAATGTTTGTATTAATGTAATTTGTGTTGACAAGAATTTGTCTGAAGTCTAATGAGTTATGTTTTGATGTTTGTCGTTTGAAATTGAAGTATTTTCTTTTCTGTACATTCAATTTTTGATAAATAATTTTCTTAGAAAACCAATCAAATAGAGGTGGATAAATAAATAGTCCATTCAAATAGATAAAGTGGTTGTCTGTTTGTAGCTCGTCAAAGTGAAGAGTCTAAAGCACAACGGGGTTAGGTTTCTTTTTGTGTTTGTAATCTTTCTAAAAGTGGCATTTTCAGACCTGCAATTTAAAAACCTTCTAAACTAAAAGATGTGTTTTTAAATTGTGAGTCCAGAGACTCCAAATGTACTTTTACTATCTTTGTCCAATTGAAAATTACACTTGCACAAGGTTACAATGCAATTCCAAGGTTACCCTACGGGAGAGGTATGTCTTGCAGTAGTAAAATACGAATTTAAGAGTATTTCACTACCAGGACATCTAAAACTCAAAAGTACATGTCCTACCTTTTAAGTACACTGCACCCTGCCCACGGGCTGTCCAGGGCCTACTCTAGGGGGGACCTATATGTAATAAAAGAGAAGGTTTGGGCCTGGCAAGTTGGTGAACTTGCCAAATCAAAATGGCACTTTAAAACTGCACACACTGGCTCTGCAGTGGCAGGCCCGAGACATGGTTAATGGGTTACTTAGGTGGGTGGCACAACCAGTGCTGCAGACCTACTGGTAACATTTAATTTATAGGCCCTGGGTACAGGCAGTGCACTTTACTAGGGACTTATAAGTAAACCAAATATGCCAATCATAGATAAACCAATTGTCATTACATTTTAGATACAGAGCACATGCACTTTAGCACTGGTCAGCAGATGTAAGGTGCTCAGAGTCCTAAAGCCAGCAAAAATGAAGTCAAAAACAGGAGGTCAGAAACCAAAAAGACAGGGGAATCCATGCCAAAAGATGCCAGGTCTAACAACCTCCCTGGCCAACACCATCAGATTGCATGAACTCAACAGCACCAGCTATGCTGATGACACCCAGCTCATCCTCTTGCCGTCAGAAGACCCCACCACCACCAGAGCCAACTTCCACAAATGTATGAGGAACGTTGCAGACTGGATGAAGGACAACTGTCTCAAGCTCAACACGGACGAGACAGAAGTCGTCATCTTTGGGAACAACACCTCACCATGGAACGATGCATGGTGGCCTGCTGAACTCGGCCCATCCCCCACACCAACAGACCACACCCACGACCGCCACATCATCTTGGACAGTAAGCTATCTATGAAGAAACAGTAAAATTCAGTCTCCTCTGCCTGCTTTCAAACCCTAAGCAGGCTCCCCAAGATGCTCAGTTGGCTCCCAGTCAACACCAGAAGAGCCGCCATGCAGGCCTTCGTCACCAGCAGGCTGGACTACTGGAACACACTATATGTAGGAATCACTGCATGCCTCCTGAAGAGACTACAGACTATACAAAACTCAGCGGCAAGACTCGTCCTTGACCTTCCAGATGGGCCCACATTACACCACACCTCAAGAAGCTACACTGGATCCCAATCCAGAAGAGATGCCAGTTCAAGATGTTGACCCATGCATACAAAGCCCTGCACAACGAAGGACCAGCATACCACAACAAATGCATCACCCTCCACCAACCAACCAACCAGACACCTACGATCCTCCTCCCTCTTCCTTGCAGACGCTTCCCGGATCTGCCGAGGCAACAGCGCCGTATGCTCCTTCTCAAAACCTGGCGGCCAAAGCTTGCAATGACCTTCACTTGCACCTCAGGACGGCCTCATCACTCTGGGAGTGTAGAAAAGTATGCAAGAACTGGCTGTTCGAAGGAATAGACCACTTCGAAGCAGCTAACAACTGCTACACCTTGAGACCCTCACGGGTGATTTGCCGCACTTTAAATATCCTTGATTTATTGATTAGTGCAACAGCCATCTGTAGAAAATGATGGAGCCAAGGACCTAAATGGAAACACCATAGGAAATAATGTTAAATTAAATTAAATTATTTCAAATAGTTAAAAATGTAAATAAATATAATTTAGGGCCTGCTTATGATCTTGTAAGATAGGCTACTCATCACAAATGTGATGGATATCCCGTCTGCCGTATTACAAGTTCCGTAGGATATAATGGAACTTGTAATATTTTGGACGGGATATCCGTAACATTTGTGATGGAGTATCCCATCTGCCAAGATCCCAGTCAGGCCTTACTGATAAAAAATATATAAGAATAGTACATGCTTGTAATTTGATTGTAAAATATTTTAATAACTTTTTTGCATTTAAAATTATAAGTGGTTTACTTTTAATTAATACTGTACTCCACTCTTGGGGAGGAGATATCCATACTGAAAAGATACGAGAGGTGGAGGTTTACACTCCACATGTAGGTTTGTGAATAGAATTTTGTAGTAGTACAAAATCTACTACAAATGCAGTTTGTGAATAGGCCCCTTTGAATGCAAACATACGGAAGCAGCACGTGGAAAGGCTAGATGGAAAGAAAAGGGATATCTTGTTCTACCAGTAAATTATTTACATAGTTACATAATAATCATAAGAAAATGAAAACATAACTATGGCTCAGATTAAACTTCTGCATTTGTCGGCCACTGTGGCCCCTAATGGTAATTATGAGAGGGATCCCAGCAGAGTTTTCATTGCAGAATGTGGATGCGGGCAAGTCTGGGACATTAGAACATACTTTTCTGGCTCAGCTAACCACTGTCAACAACTGGTATTGCTTTCATTTTTGAATGATGTGATGATAAACAGTCAATGCTGAAATTACTCTCCCTGCCTTTTCGTAAGCAAAAAAACAACTTATGATTTGGCAACATATGTGGTTACTGTCCATAATATAGATATTGATTCTTCACTTTGAAATGTAAAGATAATCAAAAGCTAAAGAGAGGTGTCTGCTATAATTAAGTGACCTGAAACTAATTCCAAATAATGAAAACTTTTGCCATTAAAGAAGGAAAACATTAGTACTAATGGAGACAATACATAGATTGAATATAATCAAAGCCATTCAGGTCCAACTGCACACATCTTGTACATATTCAAAATCAGGACAATTAGAGGTATCTATCGTACCATCATCAGTGTCTTCCTCTCAGGGATCCTAAATGGACAGCTCTCATTTTATTTGAACAGTCAGTCCCACTTGGAACTCATGCCGTGAAAACTAAAATTATTTGTTTAGAATTGTGAAGAACAGTGTAATAGTAACACCAACCCAATTGCCAAACAACGCTCCAGGCAGCCATAGTACACAACGTAGCCAACGCAAAATGAAATTTCACAGTAGTGTTCTGAGACAATTCATTAGACGAAATTCTGCCAGCTTAACAAGGTTACTCTCCTTATACTTGATTTATACCTAAACCAAATTCTACTTCAGAAATTTGTTTATCGTAGAATACTGGTGAATTTTATAAATATTTAGGTATTACATTTGACGACAGATTGTCTTTTAAACAGAATTCTTTCAATTTATTATTATTATGATTATTATTATTAATTCATTCTTGATAGAGCGCATGGCTACCCTTAGACATCCCAGCGTTAGTTGCAGCCACAAGCAGTTAACGGTCTTACTGCAAGTTCTGGAAGAGCCACGTCTTTAGTTGCTTCCTGAATGTAAAATGGTGGGTCGTTGATCTAATCTGGATCGGAAGTGTGTTCCATAGAATGGATGCATTGTATGCAAACATACGACCTCCTGAACGTGCTCTCAGGATTCTTGGAACCTTTGCTTGAAATAGGTTGGCTGATCTCAGGCTGCGAGAGGGTCGGTGAAAGGATATTAGAGAGCGGTTAATTTTAGGACCTGACCCCAGAGGATCTTGTGTGCAATGCAGAGTGATTTGAGCAAAAGCTATGGCGCTGTCTTTTGCTTTTAAAAAGCTGTGCGGCACGTTGGAATGTCCGAGTCATGAGCACTTATTTAAGATAATGAAAGCGAAGCTGATTCCCTCTCTGGACTATGGGTCAGTGATGTTTCAAGGGAAAGACTAAAAAATTCTTGACAATCTACAGATAAAAGTTTTTAAATCGGTCTTCAGGTTCCAAAGAATACCAGGCATGCCAATGTCAGATTGGAATTTGGTCTGAAAAGACAATCTTTAATAAGACAGTCGGCATTTTTAAAATCTTTATACTCCTTTTTTTGCTCAGATCCAGGCACACTTGCAAATTTTTGCTGGCAGGAAATAATGGGGTATTAGCACGCTGAGAGTTGGAGATCTTATTTAATGGAGAGCCTAGACAATTTTAAGTCTCAGCCCTTTGAAGATGTAGCTAGAAATAAAGCCGTGTTCAGACACTAAACCAATCAACTAATTTCCTAACGATTATTTTGGATAAGGATGAGCTTGCTTAACAAAGCCATGCATGGTCGGTTATCAATTCATTCACCAAACTGGAGCCACAATTTTATCTTATTTCCCATTTAAAACCATTTATAAGAGACAATTTTTTTTTGCTGCTACGATTTGGGAGATATCCCACAAAGGATGGAACCCCTCCATGGGTACATAAGTGGCCCTCAAACAGCTGTAGGTTATGCGGCTTTCATAATGAATCACTATTGCATATTTTATCCATTTGTCCTCAACTGTTAGAAGAGAGGAAAGCCCTATTAAAATCCATCCTTAAAGAAAATGGGGTGAGGACATGCCGCCAAGCAATTACAACTTGCCTCTCCGGGAAATCGGCTCATCTGACCACACAGTTCATAAAGTTTATTCTTATTGTAGAAAAAAAGTTAACCGTTGAGTATGCCACCTGATGTTAGGGGCTTCCGATAACCAATAATCAGCCTGTTCATTGATACTGCCCCAAAGATGTTGTTGTCAACTATACCTCTATAATCTGATAACTATATAGAATGTTGATTGACGTAAGAAAGGCTTCTTTGAAAGGATTTGCACAGTGGCACTTTATCTATGGCATTTTAATTATGGCATTTTATCTATTGATACTAAAAGGGGGTAGTGTAAGCAATTCTTAGAAGACTTTGCGAAAGGCTTCTTTTAAAAAGGAACTGCACAGTGGCACTTTTTTTACGGCATTTTAATTGTGACTTTTTTTACCTTTGAAATTTAAAATACGGGGTAGTGGAGGCAATTCTTACAAAATTTCTTAGATATTTTAATTATTAGTTTTATATATAATGTAGCGTCGTTTTTGTGATTTGTGTGAAACATCTGATTTCTAATACTAGAAATAGTAAGTAAACCTGAGAGGGTTGGCATTTTTGTAATGTTTACATATATAGGCACTTTAGCAATGGCACTTTAAATTAGGAATTGGAGGAAAAAATCTTCAAAATGCTGCTAAAATATGGTGTGATTACAGTATTGAAATATAATGTATCTTCGATATTATTTTACACTTTACAATGTTTTGTTGTGTCCATGCACAATTTAATGTTTTTAATATATTTCTTGTTTGTAATGATTTTTATTAATCAACAATAAAGTACTCTGTCTACTGGTAGATTGACAGACATCTCACCAAACTCACGTTTTTGCAATTCATCAGCAGCAGTTTTGTTTTTAATAATTTTTGAAAGACTTGTTGTTTTAAGTTGCTTGCTTTAAAATTTAAGGTGAAGTTTAACAATTTGCGACGTAAGCTTCAAGGGGCTGCTGACCTACTGTGCGCTTCTGAAAAAACTAATCTTCTCTTTGCAATTGTTAAAATGTTTAACCAAATGAATTATCACTTGTTGGTCTTTCTAACTTCCAAGGAAACAATTGATTCTGCTAAGTGTCCTTTACCTCAGGGGCAAACTATTCCATTTAGCAAATGCTATGAACAATTTAAGGAAGCCTGACACCTTTTTATACCATTCGGATATTTACAGCACCAACCTCAGTTCTTAGAAGAGTGAAATGTCTCATATTACATACTCTCAAAATAAAAAAGTAAAAAATCTAATCTGAGAGGTGCTACATTATTAATATTATTGGAAAGCATGGATTTACATATACCTGAATGGAGGAATTATTGGAAATGTGCCTTTACTCAATGTGCTTCTGAAAATAAATTGGTTTTAAATTACCGTGTAATTTAGGCCCACAATGTTTATGTTTCTAATTTATCAAATGTTGCTAAAGAGAGTAATTATTCCTCAATTATTCTTTAGAGGAAATTACCTTTCAGTATGTTTGTTTCTGAACTGGAAAAGTCCAATGTCTTCATTTCAGGGATGGAAAAGGGAGGATAACATCACGTTATTGGAGGCATATGATCCTTCACTAAAACACTTTTTGATCAGCATTGAGTGCAATAATACAAGGTATTTAAAGGGGCATGCTAATAACTCAAAATCAATTTGAGCTAGATTTTAGCAATGGGTGCAAATAGGAATGGGACAACTTGTAATTTGGCTATGTGAAGTACTAAGGGCCCAAGATTAGCTCCTGTGTGGATTACTAATGAAGGTGTGTGCAGCCTAATTGAGGCAGAATTAGGACCCAACAGCTTCATCCAATAAACTGTCAATATATGAAAGTAAAAAGGAAGTGTAAGAAACAGCTTAAAAGCTCATGACTAACTAACAATGCACTCAGTAGTATATGATGATATTATTTTGTCAGTTGATGGTGGCATCGCTGAATACAAGACTAGATATTTACAGTAATCATATCTCTCCCTTAGTTTGGGAGAATCATGCATTTGCGATATATCAGTCAGAGTTTGTTTTTCTCAAGCTGCCATAAAGTCTTTTTCTGAAGGTAAGCTTTTAATGCATAGTAATGTGCCAATCCTGATCAAAAAAACCATTAAGACAAAAAATAAATTAATTCTTTATTTGTATGAACAATATTTATACACAAGTATCATCCTATTCTTGGTTAACTTGGTTTAAAATGCACTTGTCGATTGTTAACTGTGTACTAATCTTTAGCTTAACTTAATATAGTTGAATCTGGTTGATTTAGTTACATAAATAGTATCCTTGCCCTTCTGTTGCTATGCTCCCTAAGGATATGCTCATTATGCCTCCTCTCCCAGTAAAAGGAAGAATCCTTTGAATTCAGGGCTACAATTGAGCTTTTGCTGAATGGAAGTCAGTTCCACCCAGGATGCTTACTATCTTTAGGTGTCTATTTCAATGGTAGGATTTTAGCTCCATACTTAGGCCCTATTTACGATGTTGGGCGGACTCCATTTTGGTGTGGTAAGCGAACAACCATAGGTCAGCGGTTCCGAACACTCTATTACAGTGCGACCGCACATGGTGCGGTCGCAAACTTCCTATCCCCTATGGGAGCTTGTGCAGCGGTCGGAAACCGGCCGCAGCACAAGCTCTCATAGAGAAATGGGAGTTCCTGTAAATCCCTGCACCGCGTAGCAGGCACACACGGTGCAGGGATTTCCAGGGGGGCTAGGGATTTCCAGGGGGGCTAGGGGCCCCCAAAGTCACTTTCCGACAGGTTTTTCATGTCAGAAAGCCGGACACAAAAAGCCTGTCGGAAACCAACATCATAATGCTGATGGCAGAAACGCCGTCCGTATGGGATTGTGTGTGGCCTGCGACTGGTCAATGGGCTCCTTGAGCCCATCGGAAGCCAGTCGGTCCGACCAGCCGGTTTACACTCCGACCGCCTACATTGTAATTAGACGGTCAGACTTTAATCCAAGGATGTCGGTCGGAAAGCCTTCAACCTGTGGTTGGAGGCTTTCTAACCAACATCTTAATGAGCCCCTTAATGTTTTCCCCTCCTTATTTACATTTAGAAATATACCCAACTCTATTCATGCCAATTACATAACCAGTAGATTTGTTCTCCATTTCTCTTAAAGATTTATCTCAGTACTGTTTAGATCAAAGTTGCATGTGATATCCTTACCACATGGCTGCTGATGTCCTTGTCCTGCTGGTGCAGCAAGAGATGTAGTCTTTCCATGTCTATCCTTTTGGCCATGACTTAAGGGTGCAAGATGGGAGATGGATGGTGAGGCAAAGAGAGGTCTGAGCAACGAGTTCACCCAATCCACCCACTGAGGGGTCAAGCATGTTGTGCATGTTGTACATTTAGAGGCGAAAAAAGTGAAATCTTTCTGTTTAACATCACTTTTCTGCTGCTTCTGATTAGGTGGTTTACTCATTTTCGGACTGCAAGGCTATCAAGGCCCCGGCAAAAGTAAGACAATGAGTGACTCAGGTTATTTTATTTGATGTGAAAGAAGAGACCTGGCATCATCCACAAGAGACTGATGCAAGTGGCCTGATCTTTTTTATTACTCAATTTTCCTAAAATTTGAATTTCTTTTGCTTGTCACTTGCAATAGTTACTTGAAAATGTTCCAAAGATGTTGTCTATGAGCGCCTGAATCTGTTGTCATCGAAACAAGCGGCTGTTACAGCTGGCAGCCGATAAAAGCTTTCATTCACAGTCAGGTTTACTCTTTTGGTAGGCAGAGGGGCATGCGGCTGCTGGGACAGGCAGCCTGCATTTAACCTACAAAGTGTTAGCAGGCTAGAAGCAGTAATTTCGACAGGCTTCTAAAGATTTCAAATTCAGCGCATCATCCATATAGCTATATCTGCGTTGTCACCTGTGCTCCTTGTCTCACCCTGGGCAGTAACTTTATGTGTGGGCCTGAGAACCTTGGTTTCCAAAGGAAAACAAGCAAGGACATATTTGACAAAGGAATATATCACACGTTGAAGTAGTTTTGCTTCAGAAGAAACAGTGGTTTCAAAACCACTGTTTTACAGGAATATAAAGGTATTTTAAAGCTATGAAGTAATTCTTGTAAACATAGGATTTCATCCAATGGTAGGCCTGTTCTCAGTCTGATTTTCTTCCATCAACTAATTAGTCTGTAATCCTGACAGTGCATTTAGGTAACAGCCACAAACCACTATGTTGATATTCACCATTGCCCTTTCTTTCATTATTATCCATTTCATGTAAACTAATCAAAAACATCAACATTTTCATTAGAATCAGGGCGCATTGTTAGTGGGAAATAGTAGGCAATAGCGTTAAAGAATCCCTGGCTTTTAGGGATCGAAAATGTTTTAGTAATTTATTGTTTCTAAACCCTCAGCTTCTGAACCACCTAACTGAATATTTTTTCTTCCTTCTACTACAAACAACTTACTGTTTTGTCAGATATTCAACTTATTTTTATAATAAAAACATTCCTTGTGTGGCAAAAGCACCCCTTTTAGACTCACTGCACCAAAATGACGAGCCAAAATTAAAATAAATAACTGCCAATTGTGTAATATATACCATGGTGAAATACTAGATGCAGTCAACCCTGGAGGGACAGAATCCTAGTCGCAGTGCAGTACTGAGCCACCAGGAAGAACAATATGAAGTCAGCCCAGGGTTAACAGTATCCTAGCCCTAGGTGGCAGTGCTCAGAAACTATGAAGTACAACATGAAGTCAACCGAGGAGCAACAGAATCCTAGCCTCTGAACAAAGTGTGAAGCCACCAGAAAGTACAATATGGATTCAACCCAAGTGCCCCAGAGTTCAAGTTCCTGGCAGCAGTGCTAAGCCATCAGCTCATACAATGAGGTCTAGTTGAGTGATGACAGAGACATCGTCGTAGAAGATCTCTGACTTAACCTGAGAAGCTAAGAGGAGGCGGGGGTTACGATGAGTGAAAAAACTGTGAGAGAGTAAGAGGTGAAAGGACCAGAATCAGGACAAAAGAAAGCTATGGCCTTATGCCAATCTTGTAAGTGACATATACCCCTTTGTAAGCAAGAATTGGCAGTGCCAGGAAGATTTCAGACTTTGCTTGCTAGAGTCCTTAGAGATGTGACAGAGGAATAATTCATGGCATGAACTGGTTAGATGAAACAAGAGGGAGGTAGAAGATTTTATAGAGCCAATGTCTGTGTACCCTACCTACTTATGGAGTAAAACATAATTTTAACTGGCCTTCTTATGTGTGAAGAAAAAATATTTATTTACCTAAAACAGTTGCTTATATATGCCTCTGACTTAGTAAGCACTGAAAAATATTTTGGATTTTATTTTTAAATGGACGTGAGCACCTCAACCATACTAAGTGGTCTGCTTTATCAGTGAAAAGCTCCTTTACCAGCACTAGCTGTTGCTAGGCAGGCTGATCCAGAGCTCTTTATGAGAGTAAATGCTTATCTATGTAAAGCGTTGTGGAAGAATATATAATTGTACTAAGAAAAGGATGGATAATGGCATTTTATTAAGGCTGAATTCTATCATATACAAGGTTAAAAACCTCTAAAGAGAATGGAGTGAGCGGTAATTGTTAGTATGCCTCCATCATTTCTATAAAAAAGGTCAACATGTATCTGCCCTTTCTAGTGTGTGACAACATCATTGGGCTTTCATCAGGACCGAGATGGCCCTTCTGAGAAGTGTAACCTATTTATCCACCCTATCTGGTGTAGGTGAATATGTAAATTGATCAATTTGTCAGTTCAGCTTCTGGATTAAGTCCTATAAACATAATTCAGATGAAAAATTATACATGTTTTAGTAATAAGCAACATCCCATTTTATCATGGTTGTAATAGTACAAGAAGAAAAATCTCCAGGTTTTCCTTTGGCAATACCTCCACCATTTCAGACCAACATACATATGTTAAAAACACACTTCAAATGAGGTGAGACAACAAAATGTGCTCACTATATGGTGCTCACATAATAGGGAAAAACATGGCCTGCAAGCGACTGGGGGTTGAGGCCTCCTGCCTACACTGTCTCTCATGCTCTGGGCGGTAGACAAAGAAATGAGAGTATATGAGTGGCATATGAAGCAACATCTAAAGAATGTATGGACATTCTTTAGTTAATAAATGGCATACTGGTGAACTCATTGTTTACATCACATTTCATTTCATGTTCTCTAACATGCTGTGTCTGCAAAAAGTGGAGTCAGGGCCAGCTTAGTCAGACACTAACGTGAAACACCACAACTTACATATTTAGAGTCGGGGACCATCTAGAACATATTTGTGTAAAAATGGTTAAGTAATCGCTAATATACATTTAATACATGTATGCATCATGTAGTTGGGGAACCAGCTGATCAAAGGTAGTTGTAGTTAAGAGATCATAGGCACTTTTAATATACCTTGCACAGAGATATTAGAAATGGAGGCTGGGAGAAATGAACACGAATTTAGAAAAATGACTTACACACTTTTCTAGAATTGCACTTAAAATGCTTTAAAGTTTGTAGAAATATTTATGTAGGGAATGATTTGTAGATGATAAATATATAATGTGTAGAATATTTGTAAAATAAACTGGAAAATAGGTTAACCAAATGCATGTGTATTAATGTGTGTTTCAGAGAAAAAATATTTGTGCACTAAGCAATCATTTCTTAACGTGTATATTGACAAGGTCCAAAAGACTCCCCACTCAACCCTTGCTCACAGATACATGAACGAGAGATTCAGAAAACTGCTTAGCATTAGTGACATCTTTTAGAAATATGCTGACTGTAACATGTTTATCCAGCTCCTCAACCCTTGTTAGATCATGTTTACAGTACAATAAGCTTTTGAAATCATTTATGTTAAATGACGACTTAGAGACTTTATGAATGATGTTTCCGAATAACATTGATAAATGCTTTCATATTACTGACTAGCTATTGATCATGTATCGAGCTCATGGAGCATCCTTTGCTTCGGTAATAGGGTCTCATGAGAACCTTCCTTCATGTAACACGCATAAAATAAATTGTATCGACTAACGACACTGAGAGTGCAGACTGTGGGAATCGGAAGAAGCATCATATGACCGACAACATCATCATGTGAACTGTTTCTATTGGATATCGGCAGAGAATGCCTGTTGAAATGTTACATAAGTATGAATCTATATTAATGAGTGTTCCTAGGCAGTTAGTAGGCTTTTTCCTGATCCCACTCTGCTTTTACCTACTACTGCTACTCTGGTGGTTTATACCACTAGATCTCCCCCTCCTGAAGCTCTTCTTTATGGAGAGTTGATTTCCTCCAGCTATTCCATTGAGGTGATGACTTTTGGACTTGGCGATAAATGCTACTGCAAGGATCACACTTTTTTTTTTTGTTTAACAACTTTTATTGAAAACAAAACAGCAGCAATCGTGACATCGCATAAACATTTCAGCTGGAAATATAGGCATTTTAGGATTACACAAATCACATTCCGCCCAGCAGGAGCCCCCAAAATAACATAGAGCGAAGGGCTGAGCAGTCTAATGAGGGGTACAGTCACTTCGTTGAGTCTGGGAACATCACTCGCACACACTCTTCTAGTTGGTCCGGAGGATTATGTTATCCCATCTGTGCCCTCCTCCTCCAGTAATGCCTGCCTCTCCCGTCTAAATTCCACTGTAGGGGAAATGCAGATGTCCCCCCTGTATTTATTCCAGCGTCCCCATTTTTGATCCCATTTACGTGGACAACCTCTATCTTTATATACAGTTTTCTCAGCTACCATGGCATGGTCCATGTCCTTAGCCCAATCTCGCAATTGTGGTATAGTGTCCACCCCCCACTTCTGGGCGATGTTCCTTTTCGCTATGCACCACCCCAGTGTGGCCCACGATTGTTCTGCTTGGGTGAGGTCTGTTGTCTCCCAGATATTAAGAAGGCACATCTGGGGTGATGGATGTATGGGTTTATTAGTAGTCCTTGCCATTTGTCGGGTGACGTCTTTCCAGTATTGTTGTATGGGGGGGCATTCCCATAGAGTGTGTATGAACGTACCCAATTGATTACAGTGTCGAAGACAAAGTGTATCTGGCCGTCGTCCTAATTTAAATAATAATTTGGCATCAAAGTACACACAATGGAAAATCTTAAGCTGGACGAGCCGGAGTCGCATCGGGATTGCCACCTCCCGAGGCGAAGCCCGTGCTTCAGTCCAGTCTTCGTCAGGTATTGCCCCCAGGTCCGCCTCCCAGTTAGAGCGCAATTTCCGAGTTGGGTCAGCTCGGTTATTGATCAATTTTTTGTAGGTTAGGGAGATAGCCCTGCGGGCCATTGGGTCCAGTAACAACCTATCCTCCAGAGGAGAGGAATCAGGGAGGGGGGTGTCTGTAGGGAGGGCACAATCTATGGCGTGACTTATTTGAAGATATCGGAAGTGTTCTGACGGAGCTAGTTGGTATTTGAGTTGGAGATCTGCAAATGAAGCCTTCTTGCCCTTGATCCACATATCTCCCACCGTGGAAATGCCAATCGTGTCCCACTTGTCAAATCCTGCACAGACACTCAGCCGTCCCAAGATGTCGGGTTCCCATAGGGGGGAAGCCTTTGTCAGACGCCCTTGCCATCCCATCCGCCGCTGAATCCCGTGCCACACTTCTACCGTACGGGCCGTTGGGCCAGTCAAACCTTGTTTTCGGGGGTTGGAGTATAGCGCTCTATTGTAGCTTCCCTTCCCCATCAGCCACAGATCGGTGCGGAAACTGGGGTCAGTATGAGACCCAAACACCCAACTGTTGATGGCGATTAGTTGCGACGCCTGATAATAAAGGCGCATATCCGGCAACCCAATGCCTCCATCGTACCATTCCATCATGAGCTTATTTGTGGCTATCCGGGGCAGTCTATTATCCCATAGTAAATCTCTAATTGCTGCCTCAATCTGCGAAAAATAGGTTCCGGGGATCGGGATGGGAGTATTCTGCAGGGCGTAGAGAAAACGTGGTAGGGCTAACATCTTAACTAATGATGCCCGCCCCAGAAGGGTAAGGGGTAGTGTCTTCCAGTGGATGACATCCGATTTAAACCTCTGCAGCGGTCTCCTCAGATTCTGTTCATAGAACACTGTTACATCAGTTGTGATAAAAATGCCGAGGTATTGGAAACCCTGGGTCGCCACAGGAATGGTGTAGCCTCGCGGACTCTGGGGTGGATCACCCCAGAGGGAATACATCTGGGATTTGGCCCAGTTTATCTGGTAACCAGAGTGGGCCCCAAATATATGGAAGATATGGAGAACGCGGCGGAGTGAGCGTGCCGTGAGGTAAGATAAAGTAAAATGTCGTCCGCATATAGCGATATGCGGTCTTCGTGTCCGTCTGCCCACTTAAAGCCTCTGATACCGGGGTCTCCCCTGACCCAGACTGCTAACGGCTCCAAGACCAGGGCAAAGAGGAGGGGCGATAGTGGGCAGCCCTGCCCTGTACCACGGCCAAGGGGGAAAGAGCCTGAGCGATGGTTGTTCACTGAGACATGGGCGGTAGGAAGGGTGTATAACAGTCTGATCCACCCAATCAACTTGGGCCCGAGCCCAATGCGATTCAAAACCGCAAACAGATAGTCCCATGCCACGGTGTCAAATGCCATTTTGGCATCAAGCGCGAGCAAGACAGCCTCTTCCTCCATCGTTGTCACACGACCCAACGCGCCATGGACGCGGCGTAGGTTACGGGCTGTATTGCGCCCGGCATAAATCCCGATTGGTCGGGGTGGATCAAATCAGTGAGATATGGGAGTAGGCGGTTAGCCAACAGTTTAGCCAAGATTTTGGCCTCTACGGTAATCAGGAAATGGGTCGGTACGATGTACACTCCTCCGCTGGTTTACCGGGTTTGCGGATGACTACAATAGTGGCCGCACGGATATCTGCTGGGAGAAGGCCAGCTTCATAACATTCGTTATAGAGGTTTAGTAAATGGGGAGCGAGTTTCATAGCCATGGGTTTCATTAGTTCAATCGGAAGCCCATTTGGGCCCATGGCCTTACCCGCACGGATATCTTGAATGGCTTTCTGAATCTCTTCAACTGAAATATCCGCTTCTAAGGCCTCTTTATCTGTTTGGGAGATACACGTGACCTCAATAGTAGCAAGGAGATCTGCCGCCCATGTCGACTGTGAGTTCTGCGGCGTGGTGTATATGTGCTCATAATATTTTGCGAACGTTTCTGCAATGGTCTGAGGATCGGTGATCAGGACATCACCGGGCCCTTTGAGCGCGCGCACCCATCTCGCTGACTGTTCCTTGCGTTCCAGCCATGCCAATAATTTACCGGTTCGCTCTCCCTGCTCGTATATTTTATGACGGGTGGCCAGAGCACGTCTATTGGCGTCCTCTAAAAGCAGTTGTCTATAATCTTGTCTCTTAACGTTGAGGTTATGATGAACGTCTTGATCCGCGTTTTGCGCCATGGCGCGTTCGAGGTCCGATATCTCTGATTCCAATTCACTCACTCGCCGATTGCGCTCAGCCCTGTGGCCCACCATCATTGCCAAGGCCCTCCCCTTTATCACTGCCCCGTAGGCGCCCCAAAGTGTAATAGCTGATTTCACAGACCCTGTGTTTTCCTCAAAATAGTAGTCGGTATCTTTCCGTAGGTTTTCCCGAATGTATGGGATCTTCAGCGCCCAAGGTTGGATCATGATAGGGCCAGGCTGCACCACACGGCGAGCTCCAAAAACTGTTGTGACAGGGGAATGATCCGACACTCCCCTCGCAAGGCAGTCGGAATCTGTGAAGTCCTGTATGTTTTGTGCGTGGGTAAACAGGTAGTCTAGTCGTGATTGGCTGCCATGTGCACCGGATTGGAACGTAAAGTGTGTGTCGTGCAGGTGTGACCATCTCCAGATATCTACCATCCCCAGGGCATTAGTGAAATCATGTAATTGTGTGCTGTGCGCGGAGTCACGTCTGGGCGGGAATCGGTCTATTTGGCCATTCATTGTCAGGTTAAAGTCACCTCCCATCACCAGTGTACCTACAGGTAAGTTCAATAATAGCACACCAATATCTGCTAGTGTCAAGCGTTGGAGGCCCGGTGGGGGGTACACGGAGATAACGTTGAGGACTCTGCCTTCCCAGATGCCCGAGCAAGCCACATATCTACCCAGCGGGTCAGTCCACGTATCTTGTATCATATAGGGGCAGCCCTTTCGAAGGAGGATCCCAACCCCTCTAGACCCGGATGTAAAGCCAGAGTGTGCAGCCATACGATAGCCCTTTCTATCCAGGGCCTTACAGGAGTTACCTATTAAATGTGTTTCTTGGAACAACACCATATCCAGCCCCAGACGGTGAATGTAGTGTAGCACTATTCCACGCTTGATTTTGTCCCCCAGTCCGTTGACATTCCATGTCATGAGTCTAAGTCCCTGACCTCTTGCCATCAAACACCAATATCGATACAATGGTGTGAAAGGGGTGTGTCAATTGGTTGTAACCCATAACGGTATTTGTCTGTGTTGCTCCTGTTGTGTCATCACGCCCCATGGCTCCATTAGGTGTGGGCTCAGTGACATGAATATCAATACCAGCTGTGGTGCACTGGTATGAAATGTCATTTCGTATTGCTGCATTAAAACAATAAAAAACATCCCCCAACAAAACAGACCCAAACAAGCCCAAATATGTAATAACTCACCCCCTCCCTGCCTCCCTGCATTACGGGACTAAAACCGCCCGCCACCCCCAACATGCAGAGTGCCTGTCGCCCACCCATAAACAATTCTAGGAACGTGAGCTACCCCACTCCCATCACAGTTGCAGACAATCAATTTGTTCCTTGTCCCCCAACCCGACCCCACCCCCAGCACTATTTAGAACTCTGGGCTCAACCCGGATAATTGACCATCTCCAAACGGTGTCTCGGCCCAAGATTCTATATGTCCCTGGTCTCAGACCCAGAAACAGACACCACCAGGTAAAAAAAAAAAACACAACGATAACATTTGACAATAGGCATTCAAACACTGAGTCAGTCCCTTCAGCAGTGACAAGGAATGCCGCTTCGCCAACAAGGGTAGCTCCCTCCCTCCGCCCGATCAGACCCGTACCTGTTACTCTCGCCCTCAGAGGGTTAGGCATTCGAGTCCACAATCAGGAGCATATTGGGGAACCCTCGGGGATCAAGAGCTATCACACCCAGTTTTACCAGCATCCAAGGTTAGTGCCCCCCGTGTGGTCCTGGGAGTCAGAGTCTGGGTGTGGAGAAGTACGTTTCTGCTGGCGCCAGTCTTCGGCCGCATCCGCCGCCGAGAGTCCCTTATTCGCATTTTTCCCCACTGTACGCCATCCCTCGAGCCAGTCCCATGCTTCCTCCGGGCGGGTAAAGAACCATGACTTCCTTTGGCTTCCACTCTTAGCTTGGCAGGAAACAACATTGCGTATTTAACTTCTTGAGCTCGGAGAGCTCGTTTCACCTCCAGGAAGCTATGCCGCTGTTTCTGGACACGCAGTGTGAAATCGGGAAAGAACATGATTTTACTGTTGTCGATGGTTAGCGGCGGGGCCACCCGCGCCGTTTGGAGAATGAGATCCCGGTCTCGGAAATTGAACACGTGGGCAAGAAGTGGTCTTGGGGCGCCCCAGGCCTGGGCCGACCCCCGGCACCCGATGAGCTCTTTCGATCGAAAAACATTTAGAAAGTCCTCGAGGCTGAAGACGTTTGAGGACCAGGTCCTCGATGAAAAGGTCCGCTGCTTGCCCCTCTGCGTGTTCCGGGACACCTATAATGCGAACATTGTTCCGGCGCATTCTGCCTTCATAATCATCCAGCTGTTGAGCCATTGCATCGTGGGAGGCGCGCAGTTCAGTGACTTCTCGCTTGAGAAAGCTGGTGTCATTGCTCAATTCTTTAGTCGTGCTCTCCACTGTTCCCACGCGTTCAGCGACTTTTTCATGTTTTCCCTGATCAGCCCCACATCGGTGGCCACTGTGTTGATTTTCGCCTCGAGGGATGTTTTAATGGCAGTGATCGCTTCAAGGAGATCTTTATTCGTGGGTTCCGTCATGTCACCTGAGGCCACCGCCGCGTCTCGCTCCCCGTTCTGTTGTTTTTGCCAGGCGAATTTATCTAGCTTGGTCTGCGTAGCTGCTCTGTTGCTACGTCCGGTTGCCATGGTCACTGCTTCGCTGGCCCCACCCGGCGCTACTCCCCGCTGCCTGCAGTGGGGTCTTCCACCCGACCTGTCGGCTTTCGCGGAACGCACCCCAACCAGGGGAGTACCCCACAGGGAGTATAATGTCAGATGAGTTCTCGTGGCGCCCCACTAAACTCCAAATCCAACAAGAGAGGGTCTGGGTGGGTGTAAGTATCTAACTCCTCCGTTTTCACGTCGTCTTTTCAACTATAGCGTGTTACTCCGGCCGCCGAGGCGGTCCCAGCGGGGCCAACGGAACACAGCAGATATCCACCGCAGTGTCCAATCTCACTGGACCTGGTGTGAGATTTTCCTGTTGTTCTAGGGAGCACCCCTGCTCCAGGTCGTCTGGGGCCCCACCCGTTTCCTACTCCCGGCCTCTATCACACAGCGGGGGGGAAAGGAGTAGCGGGTTCCTACGCCGAGCCTCGTCCGGCCACCGTTGTACCCCACACCGGAGGCGTCAGATACCCAACCAGCTTCTGGGTCGTTTATGGGCCCCGTGCTGTCCTGAATGTATCCCCTCGAGTGTAGCAGAAAAGAGTGCGGGACCAGGGTTAATGGGCCTCTGTATCAGGCCCGCTCGAGCCACCGCGGGACCATGCTACTGTTGTCTCAGGTCCGCGGTGATTTTCCGAGTCACTAGCGGGACTTGTGTTATTTGTGGCCGGGCCCACTTAGTCCTGGGTTTAGAGGCCACTGGGCCGCTTATGGCGCTACTCACACGGACGGGCCCGTCCCGGCCCTATGTTCTCGTCAGCGCTCACTCTCCGGTTCCACCCCTTCTCAGGCCTCCGATCTGTCCCCGCTGGCTCCCGCTGGGCCCAGGTTGAAGTGCCGGTTGTTGCGTCTCGGCGGTTCCGCCAGTCTCCAGGGTGGTAGGCCGCAGCCGCGGTCTCGCGTAGCTACGCGCACCAGCCGAGGTGCACCCCCTCCAGCGGGGACGCCGGGGAAGACCCGGTCCGTGGAGCTCGTCGCCGGTGCAGCCACCAATCAGGACCAAACTCACACACAATGTCGCTAGGCGCCACCAGACATAGGATAAGGCTGTAGGGCGTAGATCAGATCGGCGGGACCCTGGATTATCCGGATAATGCGGGAGTGGCGCTCCGGAGCCGAGCTACCGAGCGGCCATTCCCATCGGCAGTTAGCCACGCCCCCAAGGATCACACTTTTAATTACAGTTGTTACAACAGCTGTAGGGAACTCGGCTGAGTTTCTTGAACTACTCTTTATGAGAAGTACATTTCCTTATTCGCTCTTCCCCAGAATAACACTTCATGGGTTCTATTTAGAATACGTACTTTTAGTTAGCTTATGGGGTTTCTTTACGGAACACTGTGAATTTCTCTAATACCGAATTCTAACCAATCTATTTTATAATTATGTAAACTTACTAATCCAGATAAAGAGATTTATATATTCTAACCTTATGATAAATAAAGATTTTGAAACTTCTACAAACCTCTCATCATTGACTGGTCATAAAAATTCTAATCATCATAGATGCTTTGAATTTATTTTGGATAGCTCTAATTCACTTATGGTGGAAAAGGTCCGCCGACCTCTCCAGGAGCCACAAGGATTCTCTATGGTGAGATTTGTAAGTGGGTGTAAATTCAGATTGAACCATATTGGAGATACCTTGGGCTCTCGCAAGGCCAACTGGTAAAGAAAGGGTACGTTCAACTGGTCAAAGACTAACATATTGAAAAAAAATTAATATAATCGAATCAGGGAAAGTTTGCTGCTTGTTGGGCAAGTAATGGAGAAATCTCTATGGTTATGTCCCTCCATTGCACCCGTACTTTGGTGTGCTCCAGTGGTTCGCATCCAATCACATCCTCCCACTCTTTGCCTAAGCCAAACTCCTGGAAGCAACCCACTCTATTTAAGCAGTGGCAGGGTCCATTTCACCCTGACCCCACATTACAACCTCAGCCCGTTACCCAGTATAATTTAAGGGCACTGCATACTTGTGTGACACAGCACAGTGGGGGAGCACCATTAGTAAACAGGAGCATTAACCTGCTAATATGTTCAACTGGATTAACTACATTAAATTTTAATATGAATGACTGCCACAACAATGTGTTATCAAAAATCAGAAATTTTCTGATTAATAAGTTTTTTCTTTTTAGGGGAAAATAGATATTTTATAAGCAACTGGAAAACATATAAACAAAGTCATCAAACCATTGTATGAGGGTTCATTTGAAGGAGGATACCTGATTGCCTCATGGAGAGTATGATCAGTCCCAAAGCTATTTAGATATACTTGGGGGAAATTTGTTCTAAATCAAATTTCGTGGCTTTTTCACTCAACGATGTTAAAGTAGACATAACCTTGTTAAGCACAGAAAGCTGATTCTAAGAGGGGACTAGCATGGAGAAAACCTCAGTATGTTATGCACTATGGGGCATATTTACAAGCCCCTATCACCACTGGATCGTCACTCCTATGGCGACGTGGCTTAACGCCGCCTTGTAAATAAGGCATCCTTTCACGCTATACTTAGCGTGAAATGGGTGGGCAATGGGTGTTGCGGTGGGTGTTCCGTCGCAACACCCATTTATTTTAACACTGCCTCCTATTTACAAGGGTAGCATAAATAGGAGGCAGCGCCAAAATTAAGCACAGGGAAAACCTGGTCTTAACATGGTGAAACGAGGAGGAATGCTTCATTTCTCCTCATTTTTGCTGTTTCTATGTGTGCTGCATTGTGCAGCACGCATAGAAACAGCAAAACGCCATGAATGATTGATTATGTGCACAAAGGTGTCACTTCCTGCACATAATCATTAAAAAAATGACAATTTGCAACTTTTATGTGTGCTGCACAATGCAGCAAACATAAAAGTTTCAAATCGCCATTTGTGATCCTGCACATAAACAATCATTCCCTCAACACAAGCACCCTTAAACTATGGTGCAAGGGTGTCTTCGTTGGCGCTAGGCAGCTTAATTTAGGGCCAGCGCAAGGGAAAACGCAGGGATGTGCCGTATCTTTGTAAATACGGTTCATCCCTGCGTTTTCGGAATGGCAGAGTGTGGCGTTAGCATTTTGTGCTTACCGCCACGCTCCGCTATTCCGTGGTATATATGCCCCCATGTGTACACAGACATCTCCTCATAAAGATGTATTAGTTCAAATGTTAGTGCACCCCCTATTGTTGATATATGAATATGTGTGATAGAACTTCTTGAATGAAGGAGGAGCACATGATGTTTTAGGTCTAGCGCTTTACTATGTAAGTGCAAGCGACTCAACCTCGTCATTCAGAACACCCCTATCTGCAGCTTTTCTAAAAAAAAAGTTCTATAGTCATCCACTTAAGTGGTTAGCCATGTGGTGTTGCTTAGAGAAGTGTATAATCAATTTGGTGGTTAGATTGGCGCATCTTAGGCTAGATTTGTGTTCCAATATCTGGTCTTGATTTTCCTTGTTGTCATCCCTATGTATTTAAGTCCTCAAGAACATTAGTGAATGAAATTACGTCAGTGTTGTTACAATTTGTGAAGAATGTTGCTGCAATGGGTTTGGTATACCAAGTTCCAGAGTTTCGGATAAGGTGATTTGGGTGTGAATGCTACAGTTTTCCTTGGATGGTGTCCAGTGGGTTTTGGAAGATTCCAAAGCATGGTTTGGTTGCTAGACCTGATATTGGAGCTTCTCTTAAATGCAAAGAGAGGTCGTCATAGGCACTAACCCAGGTGTGAGGATACGCCTATATTTCGTGATGACTGCGTTATTTTGTTAGATAATATAGAAAAAGCGCTGACACAAGTCATGTGAGTTGGCTGGGTTTTTCATAACTATCAAGAAGGCACTATTTGCAGGCACTCTCGATAAATGCCCTATACAATCCCCATTAGCAAAAGAGAAGTAGCAGCTTCTGGTGTGCACTGATTCAATGCGGCCTGGTTATATGCTGATAGGGCCCACCCAGGAACCAAAGAGGAACATTTCTCAGGGGCAGATGACGATTGCTTCTTGCAGGTCTGGAAGATGATGGACTTCCTGGGTTATTGCTGTGAGCGGTTCACCTAGCACCATTGCAAAAGCAGGGGTTGCGGACCAAGGCTTTCCCAGGCCTTAACTGTGCCAACATGGGGGTTACTTTATGGAATGGCACTTTACTTCAGGTGCCCCTATCAGCAGTACGCCCGAGTGGTGGGACACCCAGGAGAATGTTAAAAAACCTATTTCAAAACAGCATATGTAAGGAAATGTTTCTTGCAGCAGCAAAACACCTTTAAACAGCAATCGTCAATATATAAATACAAATATTTTTTACTTTTACACGATACAGTCTGCAACATTTACATCAAACACCCAAACAATATTACATAGAAAATTGATTTGGCAATGAAAGGAAATGCATTTCTACTCTTTTTTATACGAGAAGAGCAAAAACATGCATATTTACCCAGTAAATATGGGGAAGATGGAATAGGGATATCTCAGCAGAGTTTTAAAAGCAAAAACAATATCAATTGTGTGGCTACAGCTAGATCATACTCACCAGAGGATGGCACTTTATGAATCTTTTTTATAGATCTGGCATCATTTGGCAAAAGTGCACAAAAATATTTTTTACAAAAGGCCAAAAAATAGGGGTTAAGTGAAGACAAAAATATTTCGGTAGCCTGACATTTGGGTTACATTCTTCCTTTTGCCAAGTCTGTCAATCAACATTTGAGAAATAAAGAAATCTTATTGGGCAAGCGAAAATCTTTTCTTGGTCTCACCCATATTTTCATACGCTGCCTGTCTGCAAATATAATATTTGGCTTTGATGGCCATTACACTGTGTAAGGCACAGGCGGTTGTGTTTTGAAAATACTGTGGGCTCATTCACTGAGTCAGAGAGATCATCTTCTGACTCCTAGGAGAATGTGAGGATACCGCCTCCAAAATGTAAATAAATAGTCCTGCATCATAGAATAGAGCAACTATGGCCACCAGCACCACCACAAAACTGGTGCTAAGCCCACACCACTCAGTATTGACAAATAGGTGGAACAGGTTATTGTCCATTGAACACTAAAGATGAGGTAACCCTTTCGCTGCCCTTGTGAGGTAAAAATATGCCATAAAATACATCGATGTGATGTCACTGACCATGTCATGAGTGATGTAATATGTGACGTCATCAGCAGTGCATTGCGGGGGCGCGAGTTATAGTTAGCTGAACTAACTATAACGGGGGAATTTCACGGGTTTTGTACGAGTGAAATGTCCAACTAACTATAACTGTCCCTAAAACCTATGGTTTTTTCAGTGAATTTCAAAGGTTTTTTAATGCTAATTTCTAACTATAACGTGTCTGAAACCTATGGTTTTTTCAGTGAATTTCAAAGTTTTTTAAATGCTAATTTCTACCTATAACGTGCCTGAAACCTATGGTTTTTTCAGTGAATTTCAAAGGTTTTTTTAAATGCTAATTTCTAACTATAACGCCCCTAAAACCTATGGTTTTTTCAGTGAATTTCAAAGGCTTTGTAAATGACAATTTTTAAATGTATTAATTGTTATATTTATTTTTTTGATACTGATTTACAACATTTTTTAAAACTATTTATTTTTAAATATTTTATTTTTTAAATTACATTGTAATTACATTATACATTACATTACAAAATATACTTTCTCAGAATGAATTACTTTAGTTTAAATACTTTGCAAATAGGTAATAGACTTTTAAGTACAGTAGTTACAGTTGTTGCAATGGGCAACACAATTTCAAACACAATGCAACATTGAGCTCAATGTGAATTTCTAGTTAAATGCAATTAGTTACTTTATCGATTACTTTTCTAACCACAGGACTGGATCCTAGATTCAGTCCTGGGACATCTCCTGTAAACAGTTGAGTAAAAGCGTTTTGGTTACAGTAGTGATTTTTAAGGGATATTATTGTATTTTAAAAGTTGACACTTTGAAACTTTTTCACATAGAATCACCAATGTTATCCTATGGGAGGAAATTCACTTAGCAGGTAAGTAGTGTTTTCGTTACTTTTTCTTACTCAGTGGTGGATCCTGGATCCAGCACTGGTGCATCTCCTGTAAACAGTTGAAAGAATGCGTTTAAGTCATACAGGCGATTTTTAAGGAATATTTGTAGTTTGTGAAAATCGACACTTTGAAACTTTTCTGCTGAAAACCAGACAATGGATTCCTATGGAAGGAAATACAAGTTACTGGTAAGTACGGTTAGAATTACTTTTCAGGGTCAGTGCTGGGCTAAAAGATGCAGCACTGGGTTCTCTCCTGATAACAGGTGAGTAAATCGGAATTCGTAGTTCGGCTGATTTTAGAGGACTATTATAAAGTTCCAAAACTCCACACTTAGAAGAATTTCCAAGTGAAACCAGTCAATGTTAGCCTATGGAAGGAAATTCAAGTTACTGGTAAGTACGGTTAGAATTACTTTTCAGGATCTGTACTGGGCTGAAAGATGCAGCACTGAGGTCTCTTCTGATAACAGGTGAGTAAATTGGAATTCGTAGTTCAGCTGATTTTAGAGGAATATTATAAAGTTCCAAAACTCCACACTTAGAAGAATTTCCAAGTGAAACCAGTCAATGTTAGCCTATGGAAGGAAATTCAAGTTACTGGTAAGTACGGTTAAAATTACTTTTCAGGATCAGTACTGGGCTGAAAGATGCAGCACTGAGGTCTCTCCTGATAACAGGTGAGTAAATCGGAATTCGTAGTTCGGCTGATTTTAGAGGAATATTTGTATGTTTCAAAAATCGACACTTAGAAACTTTTTCAGCAAAAAGCAGGCAATGATATCCTATGGAAGGAATTTCAAGTTACTGGTAAATACGGTTAAAATTACTTTTCAGGATTAGTACTGGGCTCAAAGATGCAGCACTGTGGTCTCTCCTGATAACAGGTGAGTAAATTGGAATTCGTAGTTCGGCTGATTTTAGAGGAATATTATAAAGTTCCAAAACTCCACACACAGAAGAATTTCCAAGTGAAACCAGTCAATGTTAGCCTATGGAAGGAAATTCAAGTTACTGGTAAGTACGGTTAAAATTACTTTTCAGGATCAGTACTGGGCTGAAAGATGCAGCACTGAGGTCTCTCCTGATAACAGGTGAGTAAATTGGAATTCGTAGTTCGGCTGATTTTAGAGGAATATTATAAAGTTCCAAAACTCCACACACAGAAGAATTTCCAAGTGAAACCAGTCAATGTTAGCCTATGGAAGGAAATTCAAGTTACTGGTAAGTACGGTTAAAATTACTTTTCAGGGTCAGTACTGGGCTGAAAGATGCAGCACTGAGGTCTCTCCTGATAACAGGTGAGTAAATTGGAATTCGTAGTTCGGCTGATTTTAGAGGAATATGATAAAGTTCCAAAACTCCACACTTAGAAGAATTTCCAAGTGAGACCAGTCAATGTTAGCCTATGGAAGGAAATTCAAGTTACTGGTAAGTACAGTTAAAATTACTTTTCAGGATCAGTACTGGGCTCAAAGATGCAGCACTGAGGTCTCTCCTGATAACAGGTGAGTAAATCAGAATTCGTAGTTCGGCTGATTTTAGAGGAATATTTGCACAATGGTGAAGGAAGGGGGTGGGGCCTGAGGTGACATGTCTGCAAACACGCCCTGTGGCGCGTTTTAAGTTGGAGAATTAATTCCTCCTCAATCCCGAGGGTCCCTAGGGGCCAACTAGCCCATCAGATACCTCCAGTATGCGCCAGAGAGCTGCGTTGTAGAGTGGTGTTCAGAGGCCACGCCCCTTTTTTACAACACTCTGCAACGCAGCTCCGTGGCGCTTACTGGAGGTACCTGGTGGTCTAGTTGGCCCCCAGGGACCCTCAGGATTGAAGGGGATTTAATTCCAAATCTTAAAACGCACCACGGGGCCTGTTTGCACACATGTCACCTGAAGCCCCGCCCCCTCCCATCACCACTGTGCAAACGCGCCCCGTGGCGTGTTTTAAGTTGGGGGATTAAGTCCCCTTGAATCCTGAGGGTCCCTGGGGTCCAACTAGCCCACCAGGTACCTCCAGTAAGCGCCACAGAGCTGCGTTGCAGAGAGGTGTAAAAAGGGGCGTGGCCTCTGTACACCTCTCTGCAACGCAGCCCCCTGGCGCATACTGGAGGTTCCTGGTGGGCTAGTTGGCCCCCAGGGACCCCCAGTATTCAAGGGGAATTCGTTCCCCATCTGCAAACGCGCCAGGGGGCGCGTTTGCAGAGTGCTGAAAGAAGGGGGCGTGGCCTCCGGCCGATGCCGGTCTTTTTTTTTTTTTTAAGAAGGGGGGCTGTGTGGCCCCCTCCTTTTTCTAATTTATTGGCCCTGGGGACCCCATCCCCCAGGGCCTGCCCCCTAATATTTTTTTTAAAAAATAAAAAATTTGGAAGGGGGCCGCGAGGCCCCCTCCCAGGCCTTAATCGGCCCCGGGGACCCCATCCCCCGGGGCTTCGCCTTTTTTTTTTTTTTTTTTTTAAACTGATGGAGGGGGGCGGCGTTGCCCCCCTCCTCAGGCCACTTATGGCCCCGGGGACCCCATCCCCCGGGGCCGGCCTTTATTTGGTTTTTAAAAAAAAAATATGTAATTATTTTTGGAGAGGGGGGCCGCGTGGCCCCCCTCCCGGGCCACTACTTGCCCCGGGGACCTCATCCTCCGGGGCTGGCCCTATCCTTTGTGGTCCGTGGGGGACCCCAATTCCCCCACGGACCCTGCCGGCTCCCCGCCTCCTGCGGGAGCCGGCATGCTTTCCACATGGGAGCTGCTAACATGCAGCTCCCCATGTGGAAAAGCAATGTGCTTTGGATATTGGAAGAGAGAGCAGGTTTCCTGCTCTCTCTTCCAATATCCAAAGCAGTTTGCAAACTACAGTGTCCCGGGGGTAGGCACCCCGGGACGCTGCAGGAGCCGGCCCTTGGGGGTGGCGGTCCCCAGGGCCATCAAGGGCTCCAGGAGGGGGGCCGCGTGGCCCCCCTCCCTTCACATGCACAGCCCCCGGGAGGTGGTGGTCCCGAGGGCTCGGGGTCCATTCCGGACCCCCAAATTAGCATTTTTTGGGTGCCCCGGGAGGTGGCTGTCCCCGGGCGTGTGGGGGGCTCGAGCCCCCCACAGGTGTATTATTTTTAAAAAAGAAGCCCCGGGGGTGGCGGTCCCCGGGGCTGCAGGGAGGGCCGAGAGCCCTCCCGCACCATTATTGTTTTAAAGCCCCAGGGGGTGGCGGTCCTCGGGCTTGGGGCCTTAGAGGCCCCCATATTATTAAATAAACTCCCCATGCCCCCGGGACTTGGCCCACCCGGGTGCCAACTAACCACGAAGCGCGGAGACCGCGCTTCGTTCTCTCGGCGGGATCCGCGCATCCCGCCGATTTCTGGGCCCTGGGGGTCCTTATAGGACCCCCTGAGCAGGCCTAGGGGGTCAGGGTGTTTCTACCCTGCCCCCTTTTTGCGTTTTACGCAGTTGTTTTGATGGTTTCTTGTTCCTCGGTTCTACCGAGGAACAAGATGGCAGTCAACACTTCCTGGTTTGGAGTGTTGACAGCCAATTAGCATGCAGCTCGTGATCGGGAGGGTGCGCGGATCCGCCGCGGCCATAGATATCGAAACTTTTATTTTGGATTTTCTCAGCAACTACTGAACGGATTTACACCATTTTTAAAAAGAGTGCTTTCTGAACCAAGCACTACCTTTTTGCCAAATTTGGTGTAATTCCGTTCAGCAGTTTTGGCTGTAGCCTTGCATAAAGTTTCCTATGGGAAATTGATTTTTTCACTCTTATTTTTTGAATTTCTCCATAACTACTGAACGGATTTACACCATTTAAAAAAAGGTCGCTTTCTGAACCAAGCGCTACCTTTTTGCAAAATTTGGTGTAATTCCGTTCAGCAGTTCGGGCTGTAGCCGTGGCTAAAATTTCCTATGGGAATTAACATGGAGAAAACACGTTTTGGGACCTCCCTTTTTTCTCAGCCCCCGCTTGATGAATCACCCCGAAACTTTCAAGACAGGAGCGGACCGGAGCGCCCCACTACTTTTGAAAATTTCGCGATGATTCGTCAAACGACGCCAAACTTATTGGGAATAGAATGTTGCGGATTTCCTATGGATAAAGGTCCTAACTATAACTATCTACTGGCGACCGCCAGTAGATAATATATATATATATATATAGCATCTGCATAGTGTCCCACATGAAAAAAACTGAACCAAACAGAATAATAATATACAATACAAACATATAACAAAAAGAAACATAAGCTTATGTGTTCCATACCATGATAAAACATGTAAGTAACTGTACGTCACAGGAATTATAATAAATCTGTGCCCTTATATCAGTTAAGGGAATTTCAAATTTGGTTTTGCTTGTGTTACATAATGACACTTATGTAACACAAACACACTGAATTTTTTTTCTGCCACTGCAATGATGGTCCTCAAGTTTATGTGCTGGAACACCAGAGGCCTAAATAGCCCTCTTAAAAGACAGTTGGTCAAAGGAACAATCTTTTCAAGCTACAAATCTTATATATAAGGATTGGACAGTATTCCAGCCACTAGGTATTCGATCGGGTGGGTAACAACCCAACAGGCGTCAATTAGAGGCGATGTCATTCTTTTCAGCTTTCCTCTTGAGTAAAGCTAGTTAAAATGTTGAAAGAGAATCTAGGTAGGTGGGTCATTATGCAGATTGAGGTGGATTCTGCTTGTATCTCCATATGTGTGGTCTATTGCCCGAATCAGGATGATCTTTGGATATTCGATTCAAGCATGGTGAAACTTCTGTCTTGGTCGGGGTCGTTCTTTGCTGTCAGAGATTTCAACTGTGTCCTCAACTATAAAGTTGACACAACCAATATCCGTGCTAACCCCTGCATGAACAAAGTGCGGCAAGCGATCTGTGCGCTTATGAGGGTGCTTGGGCTGGTGGATGTACGGCGGACACTCAAACCTGGGTGTCCTGGCTTTACTTATTATTCACATGTGTGCAATCATTATTCTCACACTGATTATGTTCTCACTCTGCTTGGTCTGACTCACAAACTGGAGTAATAAATAGGCCCTAAGTTCATATCTGACCACAATCCCATCATCTTCTCTTTTAAGATCTGCCAGGCAGTGGTAAGGCCAACTCGTTGGTCTTTCGAAAATTGGCTTTTAAAAGATCAAGAGTACATTCGGATGATGCGTACAAATCTGGTTGAATATATATGGCACAATCGGGGCTCTGCCTCTATCTCAGTGGAATGGGATGCCCTAAAATCATATATTAGGGGAACTATGATCAACTATGTGGCCAACCGTAATTGGAGACTGCAGGATAGAGAGGAACATGGTATAGCCGAACTGGCACAGCTAGAAAGGGCGCATGCTCAAAATACCCATCCAAACAGGACTGCTTTTTTCAGATGGTCAAGTGTCGAAGTAAGATTGAATGTACATTGTTAGAAAAAGCCACATCTGCTTTTATGAGCAAGAAGGGGGAGATTTTAAGTACGGAGAATTGATTGGAAACCTCCTGACTTTAAATTTTTTTTTATTTTAGTTTATTTTTTATTCTAGCAGAAAAGTTGATAGAACAGGCAATACATTCTTCCACCACATCGAACATCATAGTCTAATTTGCAACATATTCATGCATAATTCATATTCAGGCCAAACAAATAAATTCCCCAGACTTAAACAATTCATTATACAAAAAAAAGAAAACAAGTTACCTACAACCTATACATTCATGATTAATATTACAGTCTAAAAGCGACAATTTGATACCTGCAATACATTATAATTTTTTTTGGGGTGGGGAGTTTTATATGAACTTGACCCAAAGGTATCAGGTATCAGAGCGCTTTACATGAGCACCAGTTGCGTTTCACAAGGACACATTAATTTTTTTGTTAGGCATGGGGAGATTAAGTGATTTGCCCAGAATCACAGGATGTTGAGCGTTATTGCCGAGACTCCAACCCAGTTTCCCAGATTTCAGATCGACCGCCCTAACCGTTAGGCTACATCCTCTCCCCTAATTAATAGCAAAACTAATTTTCCTTCATCCGACCCAATCTTCCATATTTCTCCATATCCTGTTATATCTTTTTAAGGACCCAGTTCTTGCCACATATAGAATTTCAGAATGCTTCACCCACCTAATCTTATTCAGCCACTGACTAAAATTGGGTATCTCAACAGTTCTCCATCTCTGGAATATCAAAGATCTTGCAATAAGCAATGCAATGAACGAATTATTGCTGTGTGACCATAAGGTCCCTCGTTTGTGCTATGACACCAAAGAGGGTGCTATAGTTATCAGGTTTTATAGTTAGCTGGAGTTTCCTACAAATAAATGTGAAGATCTCGTTCCCATATTTAAAAAGCAGAGGACATGTAAAGCAAATATGTAGCCAATCATCATCAGCGCTTGAGCAACCGAAACACGCAGATGAGACTGAAGGATACATTTTCTGGATGTGCTGTGTGGTGTTGTAAAGCTTCCGTTTGCTATAAAAAAGCATCCTTTTAAAGTTAGCAGCTCTAATTGCTTTGCAGATCGTTTTATTATAAAACCTCCAAAAAGCTGAATCAATTGTACAATTGACAACAGCTGTCATTTGGGGGTGCTGTATCTTCTTATAACTTCTGTCTCAATATTCGATACCAATTACCTAAACCATGAAGATGTGTCGCAAAAAAAGCTTTATTTATGCATTGTGCTAATTCATTAGTCTCTTGCTTAAAACCATTACAGAATTTTCTAATTTGTATGTATCTGATGCATAAGTTGAAGGTTATATTTGAGTAATTATTAGTTAGTTGCTGCAACATCATTACTCCTCCGGCTTGAAAAAATTGTTTCAGTTTAGAACAGGCGCGGCCGGCACAGCTAAGAGCGGTGAGGCGGGGCGGGGTGCGGGGGGGGCGGGGAGAAGTCAACAGACGACGAGATAGGTGAAATTAAATTTAAAAAAAAAAAACCTTGCACTCACCTCATCGCCGAGTTGGCGATGCGGTGAGCGCAAGGTAAGTGGTTTTATTAATTTTTTTATTTAATTTTTCCTATCCCGTCCTCTGTCGACTTACACCCCACCGTGCACTGCCCCGGCTTTGCCACAACGCTCTTACCTGTGCCAGCCACGCCTGGGTTGTAACACCTAATCCTCTACCATTTGGTTATGCTAGAAGTATTTAGTTGGAGTCCCAATGGAATGCAATTGGTTAGGTATAGGGATGATGAAGTCTAGTAACTTTTAATTCTTGCCAAATTGCATCGAACCTGCAACCTAAGATATGAGGCAACATGCATCTAGTTCGCTTCTACAGCCTAGGTATTTCTAAAGAAGTAATCAATTTAGAACCTGCTTCTCTTATCATCCTCTCTAAGTAAAAATTATTTTGATAATTGCTAGTGCAAGCAGCTCTGGATAACATATCTAATAAGGCGGCCTGATAATATGTTTTAATTCTTGGTAACATCAGTCCACCCTCCTCATCTCTAATTGTAGTGTCTTCATATTGGTATGCTGCTTCTTTCCCTGCAATAAAAAATATCGCACCAGTTTATCAAATTCATCAAAAAAGACTGATGAATTTTGATCATCACATTTCAAACACAAATAAAAGCAAAGCAAGAATGATCATTTTAATTAATGCATCCTGGCCAATAACGGGTGACAGCTAGCAAGAGCCACTGCGTTAATAATCTGCATGACTTAATAAGTGCCGAAGTGTAATTCAATCAAAACAGATCAGCAAAGTTTGTTGTAACATAAATCCCGTAAAACCTTATGGGGCGATCCCTAAAGAAATGATCCCGTATTTTAGTGGGTAAAATCAGTGAAGTGCAATTAAACAATACGAATTCTGATTTAGTACGATTTAGTCTATATCTTCCTATATATGTACATTTCTCTATTCTTGTAAAAGCATTCTTAATATTTGTTTCCTCCATGACTAGGTAGAGTATCGTGTCATCCGCGAGTAATTTCAACTTCGCAGCACTGTTAACTGGGGGTAAAATGCAATTGTCTTGTCGAATTGTACAAGCCATGGGCTCGATAAACAGTGCAAAGAGAACAGGGGACATAGGACAGCCCTGGTGCGTCCCATGATTTATTCTAATTGTATTTATATAGCGCTTACTGCCCCGATGAGGCATTGAAGCTCTTTTCAGTGAGTAGCATGCTACTGTGGAACCCAAAAGATTAGTGGTGGATTAGGATAGAGACATATAAATTGTTAATATGAGCGGTGAACATGTGAGTCTGTTAGTTTGATTGAATAGGATAAAGAAGGGAAGAGTCTAGATAGTGTTATTTGGGAGATCATATCAGTTAGATGAGGTTTGGAATGATTTAAAGGAGGAATAGAGGAGGGAAGAGTCTAGAAAGGGTTATTAGAGAGATCACAGAAGGAAAATGAGGTTTGGGGCGAGTCAAGGGAGGGATACAGGAGAGAACAGTCTCAAAAGTGTTATTTTGGAGATCATAGTAGTAAAATGAGGTTGGGGTGAGTCAAGGCGGTAGAGAGGAGGGAAGAGTCAAGGAAGAGTCTTGGAGATATCTCAGTATTTGAATGAGGTTTGGAATGAGACAGAGAGTGGAGGTAGAGGATATATAGAGAGAGGTATAGGATGAGACATACAGTAGTGCATTTGAGGGAGTTGAAGCCTTTTTTTTCTTTCTTCCTACAGTAAGATTAAAGTAATAAATATATAGGGCCTTATTAGGATGTCAGGCGGAAAGCCATCTGACAGCTTGTCAGAGACTTTCTGCCCGATATCATAGGTTTCTGCCCGACCGCCGTATTACGATACTGGTGGTCGGAGGGAAACCCATGAGAGAATTCTGCCCCGCACCCGTTGGGCGGCGGGTGGAATTGTAATCCCAAAATGACAGTGGAGACAGCCTCGGCTCCGCCGTCGGGATTACAATGTCGCTTTCCGCCTGTCCTTTCATGGCGGTCCACCTGCCATGAAGAGGCAGGCGGAAAGTGACTTTGGGGGCCCTCCCGAGCACAAGCTTCATTCTGATTGGCTGACAACACTCCAAACCAGGACTCGAGTCACAAGAAAACAGATATAAAAAGCATAAAAAACAAGAAAAGGGGGCAGGGTAGAAACACCCTGACCCCCTAGGCCTGCTCAGGGGGGCCCACAAGGACCCCCAGGGCCAAAAAAAGCAAAAAAATAAAAATTGCCCGAATTCGCACTGAGTGCGCGAATCTGGCCGAAATATTTTTTTTAAAACGAAGCGCGGAATTCCGCGCTTTGTTTTCTATAAGCGCCTGGGTTGGCCAGGTCCCGGGGGCAATGTCTAATTATGTAGTGGGAGCCCGCGGGGGACCGCCACCTCCCTGGGGATTAGATAATTATATGCAGGGGCACGTGGCCCCCCCGCAGCCCCGGGGACGCCACCTCCCCAGGGTTTTTTTTTTAAATGCATGGGGGGTCCTGCCCCCCCACGCTGCCCTGGGGACTGCCACCTCCATGGGGCATTGTTATTTTAGGGTGAGGGGGCCTCGCTGGCCCCACCAAACAATTAAAAACTCTGTGTGGGGGGGCTCGAGCCCCCCCACACTGCCCCGGGGACCACCACCTTCCCGGGGCTGTGCAGATGTAGGGAGGGGGGCCCTCCTTTGCCCAGGGGACCACCACCCCCCCAGGGCCGGTTCCTGCAATGTCCCGGGGTGCTCACCCCCGGGACATTGCCGTTTGCAATGACAGGGCAGGAGCATGGCTCTCGCCCTGTCATTGCAAACAAACTTCTGCTTTCCTTCATGGAATCCAGGGCAGGAAACCTGCTCTCGCTTCCAAGAAGCAAAGCAGAATTGCTTTTTGGACAAGGGGAGCTGCATGTTAGCAGCTACCCTTGTCCAAAAGCAATGCCGACTCCCGCAGGAGGCGGGGAGCTGGCAGGGACCGTGGGGGCATTGGGACTCCCCTTCACGGTCCCCAACGTGAGGGCCGGCCCTGGGGGATGGGGTACCCGGGGCCATAATTGGCCTCAGGATCAGGGGCCCGCGGCCCCGCCCCCTTTCACTACTACTCTGCAAATGCGACTCCTGGTGCGTTCTATGTTGTGGGATGAAGTCCCCTACCCTACTGATGGTCCTTAGGGGCCAACTAGCCCATCTCTTACCTCCAGTAAGCCCCACACAGTGGGATTGCTGAGAGGTGGTCTGAGGCCATTCCCCTTTTTTACACCACTCTGCAAACGCGCCTGTTGGTGCACTGCTGGTGAGGCGATGAGGTCCTCTTGTGTCCTGAGGACCTTAGGATTAAAGTGGACTTCATCCACCGAGCAGGAGTGCGCCAGGAGGCGCATTTGCAGAGTGGCGTAAAAAGGGGCGTGGCTTCGGACCACTCTCAGCAATCCAGCTGTGAGGGGCTTACTACAGATAACAGGAGGGCTAGTTGGCCTCCAGGGCCCCTCAGGAGGCAAGGGGACTTCATCCCCCAACCAAGAGCGCGGCAGGAGGCGCGTTTGCAGAGTGGTGCAGAAAGGGGGCGTGGCCTGTGTCCACCTCTCAGCAATCCCAGTGTATGGGAATCCCTCTCAGCAATCCCAGCAAGGTTGTCCTTGGGGGCCAACTACCCCTCCTGTTACCTCCAGTATGTCCCACACAGTGGTATTGGTAAGACGTCTTCGGAGGACACGCACCCCTTTCTCCACTTCTCTGCAAACGCACCTCCTGGCACACTACGGGTTGGCAGATGAAGTCCACTTTGCTCCTGAGGGACTTTGGGGGCCAAGAAGCCCTCCTGGTACCTCTTGTAAGTCCTACGCAGCAGAATTCCTGAGCGCTGGTCGGAGGCCCAGCCCCCTTTCTCCACCTCTCTGCAAACGCGACTACTAGTTAAAGAAGCATTTGCAATGTAATAGGTTTCACATTTGTGAGAGTTAGAGCTATAGGCGTTGTAAATGTAAAAGTGTTTTACTAATGTTTCTTGGAGTGGAGTGGATGCAGGTTGTGTGTAGTGGAATTATGTGGAAAGATGTGCAGTGAAATTATGTGGATAGACTTGTTATGGAGAGTTATTGTGCGGTATGATAGTCTGTGTTGTGGAGTGGTAACCTCAGGTTTAGTCTTCCTCGTTTCCATAGAAGCTAAACTATAAACTCAATGAGACAAAAAAAGAAGGAACCACTGAAGAGCACTTCTGGACCTAGTCAGAGGTATGAGCAGGGCTACTGGAATTATGCGACTGTTTGGCTGCACCAACTTTTGCACAATTATACATTTTCTGCATTTGCCACATAATCCATCATCTGCTGCATATTGTGCAGATTTGAACAAAAAAACCTTGTTTCTAGATCAAACGGTTCAAACGTTACCAAAAATGCAGCGACAAGTGTTACAGCATGGTGGAAGGCCCTTTGTAAACCTAGAATGGTCACCTGTTACTTATTGCTAAATGTGGGTATTAAATTTGTACTAATGGTGTGCAAATAACTCTTGCTTCTTTCTGCGCCTCTCGCCTCTTTCTTCATTTCTGTTGCTTCTTTCTGCACCTTTCTTTCTTTTTCTGCACTTCTTTTGCCTCTTTCTGCTCATCTCTTCCACTTTCTGCACCTCTCTTGCCTCTTTCTGCAACTCTGTTGCCTCTTTCTGCACCTCACTTGCTTGATTCTATACCCTTCTTCCCTCTTTCTGCACCTCTTTTGCCTCTTTCTGTACCCCGGTTCCCTCTTTCTGCGCCTCTCCTGCCTGTTTCTGTACCTCTCTTGCCTCTTTATGCACCACTCTTGCCTCTTTCTGCACCTCTGTTGCTTCTTTCTGCACTTCTCTTGCTTCTTTCTGCACCTCCGTTGCTTCTTTCTGCACTCCTTTTGCCTATTTCTGCACCCTTCTTCCCTCTTTGTGCAACTCTCTTGCCTCTTTCTACACCTCTCTTCCCTCTTTCTGCACCCCTCTTGCCTCTTTGCGCTCCTCTGTTCCTTCTTTCTGCACTTCTCTTGCCTCTTTCTGCACCCCTCTTGCCTCTTTCTGCACTTCTGTTGGTTCTTTTGCACTGCTCTTGCTTCTTTCTGCACCTCTCATGCTTCTTTCTGTACCTCTCATGCACATTTCTGCACCCCTCTTGCCTCTTTCTGGACCCCTCTACCCTCTTTCTGCACCTCTTTTGCCTGTTTCTGCAACTTTCTTGCCTCTTTCTGCAGTTCTCGTGCCTCCTTCTACACCTCTGTTGCTTCTTTCTGCACTTCTTTTGCCTCTATCTACACCTCTCTTGCTTCTTTCTGCACCTCTCTTGTCTCTTTCTGCACCACCTTGCCTCTTTCTGCACCTCTCTTGCTTCTTTCTGCACCCTTCTTCCTTTTTTGCATCCCTCTTGCCTCTTTCTGCAGTTCTCCTGCCATGTTCTGCACCCCTCTTGCCTCTTTCTGCACCTCACTTGCCTCTTTCTGCACTTCTCTTGCTTCTTTCTACACCTCTGTTGCTTCTTTCAGCAATTCCCTTGCCTCTTTCCGCACTTCTCTTGCTTGTTTCTGTACCTCTCTTGCGTCTTACTGCACCTCTGTTGCCTCTTTCTACACCTCACTTGCTTCTTTCTGCACCCCCCTTGTGTTTCTCTCTGCACCCCTCTTCCCTCTTTCTGCACCTCTCTTGCCACTTTCTGCACCCCTGTTCCCTTTATCTGCACCCTTCCTGCCTCTTTCTGCACCTCTCTTGCCTCTTTCTGCATCCCTGTTCCCTCTTTCTCTGCCTTTCCTGCCTGTTTCTGCACTTCTCTTGCCTCTTTCTGTACCTCTGTTGCTTCTTTCTGCACTTCTCTTGCCTATTTCTGCACCCTTCGTGACTCTTTCAGCACCTCTGTTGCTTCTTTCTGTACTTCTCTTCCATCTTTCTGTACCCCTCTTGCCTCTTTGTGCACCTCTCCTATCTCTTTCTGCACCCCTCTTGCCTCTTTTTGCACCTCTGTTGGTTCTTTCTGCACTGCTCTTGCTTCTTTCTGCATCTCTATGGCAAATTTCTGCATCCCTCTTACCTCTTTCTGCACCCCTGTTCCCTCTTTCTGCACCTTTCTTGCCTGTTTCTGCACCTTTCTTGCCTCTTTCGGCACCACTTTTGCTTCTTTCTGCACCTCTCATGCTTCTTTCTGTACCTCTCATGCAAATTTCTGCACCCCTCTTGCCTCTTTCTGGACCCCTCTACCCTCTTTCTGCACCTCTTTTGCCTGTTTCTGCAACTTTCTTGCCTCTTTCTGCAGTTCTCGTGCCTCCTTCTACACCTCTGTTGCTTCTTTCTGCACTTCTTTTGCCTCTATCTACACCTCTCTTGCTTCTTTCTGCACCTCTCTTGTCTCTTTCTGCACCACCTTGCCTCTTTCTGCACCTCTCTTGCTTCTTTCTGCACCCTTCTTCCTTTTTTGCATCCCTCTTGCCTCTTTCTGCAGTTCTCCTGCCATGTTCTGCACCCCTCTTGCCTCTTTCTGCACCTCACTTGCCTCTTTCTGCACTTCTCTTGCTTCTTTCTACACCTCTGTTGCTTCTTTCAGCAATTCCCTTGCCTCTTTCCGCACTTCTCTTGCTTGTTTCTGTACCTCTCTTGCGTCTTACTGCACCTCTGTTGCCTCTTTCTACACCTCACTTGCTTCTTTCTGCACCCCCCTTGTGTTTCTCTCTGCACCCCTCTTCCCTCTTTCTGCACCTCTCTTGCCTCTTTCTGCACCCCTGTTCCCTTTATCTGCACCTTTCCTGCCTGTTTCTGCACCTCTCTTGCCTCTTTCTGCATCCCTGTTCCCTCTTTCTCTGCCTTTCCTGCCTGTTTCTGCACTTCTCTTGCCTCTTTCTGTACCTCTGTTGCTTCTTTCTGCACTTCTCTTGCCTCTTTCTGCACCCTTCGTGACTCTTTCAGCACCTCTGTTGCTTCTTTCTGTACTTCTCTTCCATCTTTCTGTACCCCTCTTGCCTCTTTGTGCACCTCTCCTATCTCTTTCTGCACCCCTCTTGCCTCTTTTTGCACCTCTGTTGGTTCTTTCTGCACTGCTCTTGCTTCTTTCTGCATCTCTATGGCAAATTTCTGCATCCCTCTTACCTCTTTCTGCACCCCTGTTCCCTCTTTCTGCACCTTTCTTGCCTGTTTCTGCACCTTTCTTGCCTCTTTCGGCACCACTTTTGCTTCTTTCTGCACTTCTCTTGCCTCTTTCTGCACACCTCTTGCCTCTTTCAGCACCTCTGTTGCTTCTTTCTGCACTTCTCTTGCTTGTTTCTGCACCCCTCTTGCCTCTTTCTGTACCCCTTTTGCCTCTTTGTGCACTTCTCCTGCCTCTTTCTGCACCTCTATTGCCTTTTTCTGCAGTTCTCTTGCCTCTTTCTGCACCTCTTTTGCTTCTTTCTGCACTTTGCTTGCCTCTTTCTGTACCCTTCTTGCCTCTTTCTGCACCTCTGTTCGTCCTTTCTGCACTGCTGTTGCTTCTTTCTGCACCTCTCTTGCTTCTTTCTGCACCCTTCTTCCCTTTTTTGCATCCCTCTTGCCTCTTTCTGCAGTTCTCTTGCCATTTTCTGCTCCTCTCTTGCCTCTTTCTGCACCTCACTTGCCTCTTTCTGCACTTCTCTTGCTTCTTTGTACACCTCTTTTGCTTCTTTCAGCAATTCACTTGCCTCTTTCTGCACTTCTCCTGCCTGTTTCTGGACCTCTCTTGCCTCTTTCTGTACCTCTCTTGCCTCTTTCTGTACCTCTCTTGCCTCTCTCTGCACCTTACTTGCTTCTTTCTGCAACCCTCTTGCCTCTTTCTGCACCCCTCTTTGCTCTTTCTGCACCTCTCTTGCCTCTTTCGGCACCTCTCTTGCCTCTTTCTGCACCCCTGTTCCCTCTTTCTGCACCATTTTCTGCCTGTTTCGGCACCTCTCTTGCCTCTTTCTGCACTTCTCTTGCCTCTTTCTGCACCCTTCGTGCCTCTTTCAGCACCTCTGTTGCTTCTTTCTGCACTTCTCTTCCTTCTTGCTGCACCCCTCCTGCCTCTTTCTGTACCTCTCTTGCCTCTTTCTGCACCTTACTTGCTTCCTTCTGCACCCCTTTTGCCTCTTACTGCACCCCTCTTCCCTCTTTCTGCACCTCTCTTGCCTCTTTCTGCACCCCTCTTCCCTCTTTCTGCACCTTTCCTGCCTCTTTCTGTACCTCTGTTGCTTCTTTCTGCACTTCTCTTCCTTCTTTCTGCACCCCTCCTGCCTCTTTCTGCACCCCTCTTGCCTCTTTTTGCACCTCTGTTGGTTCTTTCTGCACTGCTCTTGCTTCTTTCTGCACCTCTTTTGCAAACTTCTACATCCCTCTTGCCTCTTTCTCCACCCTTGTTCCTTCTTTTTGCACCTTCCTTGCCTCTTTCTGCACCTCTTTTGCTTCTTTCTGCACTTCTCTTGCTTGTTTCTGCACCCCTCTTGCCTCTTTCTGTACCCCTTTTGCGTCTTTGTGCACCTCTGTTCATTCTTTCTGCACCTCTCTTGCTTCTTTCTGCACCCTACTTCCCTTTTTTGCATACCTCTTTGTGCAGTTCTCTTGCCATTTTCTGCACCTCTCTTGCCTCTTTCTGTACCTCTCTTGCCTCTTTCTGCACCTTACTTGCTTCTTTCTGCACCCCTCTTGCCTCTTTCTGCACCCCTCTTCCCTCTTTCTGCACCCCTGTTCCCTCTTTCTGCACCTTTCCTGCCTGTTTCTGCACCTCTCTTGCCTCTTTCTGCAGTTCTCTTGCCTCTTTGTGCACCCTTCGTGCCTCTTTCAGCACCTCTGTTGCTTCTTTCTGCACTTCCCTTCCTTCTTTCTGCACCCCTCCTGCCTCTGTCTGTACCTCTCTTGCCTCTTTCTGCACCTTACTTGCTTCTTTCTGCACCCCTTTTGGCTCTTTCTGCACCCTTCTTCCCTCTTTCTGCACCTCTCTTGCCTCTTTCTGCACCCCTGTTCCCTCTTTCTGCAACTTTCCTGCCTCTTTATGTACCTCTGTTGCTTCTTTCTGCACTTCTCTTGCCTGTTTCTGCACCCTTCGCGCCTCTTTCAGCACCTCTGTTGCTTCTTTCTGCACTTCTCTTCCTTCTTTCTGCACCCCTCCTGCCTCTTTCTGTACCCCTCTTGCCTCTTTGTACACCTCTCCTACCTCTTTCTGCACCCCTCTTGCCTCTTTTTGCATCTCTGTTGGTTCTTTCTGCACTGCTCTTGCTTCTTTCTGCACCTCTTTTGCAAACTTCTGCATCCCTCTTGCATCTTTCTCCACCCCTGTTCCCTCTTTTTGCACCTTCCTTGCCTCTTTCTGCACCTCTTTTGCTTCTTTCTGCACTTCTCTTGCTTGTTTCTGCACCCCTCTTGCCTCTTTCTGTACTCCTTTTGCGTCTTTGTGCACCTATGTTCATTCTTTCTGCACCTCTCTTGCTTCTTTCTGCACCCTACTTCCCTTTTTTGCATCCCTCTTACCTCTTTGTGCAGTTCTCTTGCCATTTTCTGCACCTCTCTTGCCTCTTTCTGTACCTCTCTTGCCTCTTTCTGCACCTTACTTGCTTCTTTCTGCACCCCTCTTGCCTCTTTCTGCACCCCTCTTCCCTCTTTCTGCACCTCTCTTGCCTCTTTCTATTACCTCTCTTGCCTCTTTCTGCACCCCTGTTCCCTCTTTCTGCACCTTTCCTGCCTGTTTCTGCACCTCTCTTGCCTCTTTCTGCAGTTCTCTTGCCTCTTTGTGCACCCTTTGTGCCTCTTTCAGCATCTCTGTTGCTTCTTTCTGCACTTCCCTTCCTTCTTTCTGCACCCCTCCTGCCTCTGTCTGTACCTCTCTTGCCTCTTTCTGCACCTTACTTGCTTCTTTCTGCACCCCTTTTGGCTCTTTCTGCACCCCTGTTCCCTCTTTCTGCAACTTTCCTGCCTCTTTATGTACCTCTGTTGCTTCTTTCTGCACCCCTCTTGCCTCTTTTTGCATCTCTGTTGGTTCTTTCTGCACTGCTCTTGCTTCTTTCTGCACCTCTTTTGCAAATGTCTGCATCCCTTTTGCCTCTTTCTGCACCCCTGTTCCCTCTTTCTGCACCTTTCTTGTCTGTTTCTGCACCTCTCTTGCCTCTTTCGGCACCTCTTTTGCTTCTTTCTGCACTTTTCTTGCCTCTTTCTGTACCCCTCTTACCTCTTTCTGCACCTCTGTTTGTTCTTTCTGCACTGCTCTTGCTTCTTTCTGCACCCCTGTTGCCTCTTTCTGCACCCTTCTTCCCTCTTTCTGCACCTCTCTTGCCTCTTTCTGCACCTCTCTTGCCTCTTTCTGCACACACAGGGCTACTTTTAAACTGACCTCAGGCTCAGCAGTGCACACCTGCAAGTGTAGAAAAGGGCTGCTGGCCTCTAAACTGCCATGCCCTATTATATGATAGGGACTTAGAGGTAGTTTTAATCCCCCTGCCCTATTATGTACTAGGGCCTTACAGGGGAGTTCATGCCAATCACAGGGGTACCCCAACCCATAGTGTACCCCAGTGTATGCAGGTGTTTTCACTGTATTCTAAGTGTCTTTCAGCATAGCACTGGCTCCGGGTCTGGTTAGGCAGAGCCCAGGGTCAGTCAGAGTCAGTTACCACCAGTACCAGTCAGCAAAAACATTGGGGGGTCCCCAGGGCACAGGATGACTTTGCAACAAGGCCTCTTTCTGCACCTATGTTGGTTCTTTCTGCATATCTCTTGCTTCTTTCTGCACCTTTCTTCCTCTTTCTGGACTTCTGTTGCCTCTTTCTGCATTTCTCTTGCTTCTTTCTGCGCCTTTCTTCCTCTTTCTGCACATGTCCTACCTATGTAGGCATAGTTAGAAATTAGCATTTAAAAAAACCTTAGAAATTCACTGAAAAAACCATAGGTTTCAGGAACGTTATAGTTAGGATTTAGCATTTAAAAAACCTTAGAAATTCACTGAAAAAACCATAGGTTTCAGGGACGTTATAGTTAGAAATTAGCATTTTAAAAACCTTTGAAATTCACTGAAAAAACCATAGGTTTCAGGGACGTTATAGTTAAAGATTAGCATTTAAAAAACCTTTGAAATTCACTGAAAAAACCATAGGTTTCAGGGACGTTATAGTTAAAAATTAGCATTTAAAAAACCTTTAAAATTCACTGAAAAAACCATAGGTTTCAGGGACGTTATAGTTAGAAATTAACATATAAAAAACCTTAGAAATTCACTGAAAAAACCACAGGTTTCAGGGACGTTATAGTTAGTTGGACATTTCACTCGTACAAAACCAGAGAAATTCGGCCGATATAGTTAGTTGAGCTAACTATAACTCGTGCCCCCGCAATGCACTGCTGATGACGTCACATATTACATCATTCATGACATGGTCAGTGACATCACTGATGACATCACAAATGACATCACTGATGACATCACTGATGACATCATCCACATGCTAATCTGATGCACCTCCTCACTCCCTAATATAACCTTTGATACACCCACTCTAAAATACAGACTACCATTTTCGAAACCATAGACACACCAATACCAGTTACTACATACCCACTCACTGATTCCTAGGTCTATACACACATCCACTCATTCACCCATAGATGCAATCAATCATCAATATAGCACTATCATTTGTACTCATACACCTATACCAACACTCACACACCGCCACTCATCCATAGAGTTACTCACCCACCTAGTCAGTCATGCAAAGAATCAATCACACTCCCATTTACTCACCTATACAGTTTTATACACACGACCTCACTTATACAATCTTATACAATCACTGATACAAGCACACAATCATCCATACAGCCACTCTCACAATCACTCACTCTCACATTTTAGTCTTTTATATACTCCAACACTCACATATACTGCCTTTCACATATGTAGTTACTCACACATGTACCACTGAGACATCCATTCACTCACCAACACACCCATACACACACTCACTCACCCATACAGCCCTTCAACGATGCACTCTTGAACCCATACACCCAGTGAATCACCCACTCACACATCTATGCGCAGAGTCACACACCCCCATCCACCCACACAGACACTCAGGCACCCATACAGATACTCAGACAACCAATCAATAAGCCATATAGACACTCATGTAGCTACTCACCAACCCATGCACCCGCTTACACACCAACTGACAGACTGAAACAGACATTCACACAGTTTAGTCACTAACCCATGCATTCAGTAAGACACGTTTAATCACTCACTTATACAGTCAGTCATGCACCTACTAAATCATCCATTCAGACACTTATACACCCACTCATTCTTCAATACACCTTGGCATATATATATATAAAACATATTTAAACTTTCAGAAACACACAGTCACTGGATGATGTCATCAGTGATGTCATTTGAGATGTCATCAGTGATGTCATCAGTGATGTCACTGACCATGTCATGAATGATGTAATATGTGACGTCATCAGCAGTGCATTGCGGGGGCGCGAGTTATAGTTAGCTCAACTAACTATAACGGCCGAATTTCTCTGGTTTTGTACGAGTGAATTGTTCAACTAACTATAACGTCCCTGAAACCTGTGGTTTTTTCAGTGAATTTCTAAGGTTTTTTTAAATGCTAATTTCTAACTATAACGTCCCTGAAACCTATGGTTTTTTCAGTGAATATATATATATATATATACGTATATTTGTATACATTTGTTATGCAGACTTAAAGAATATCTATACATTTTTAAACCATAAGAATTATGTATATTTGTACAAAGAAATGCACATATCTAAATACATACATATATTCAAATTATACATGTTTACCTGTACAGGCATATGCTGTACATTTGTGTTTGAGTGTGGTGGTCATGTAGGGAAGAGCCAACTCTTGAGTTATCTTCTGAAGATAAGATAGTTATTCATTACTCTTATGTGTGGGGTAATGAATTCCATAGTTTGGCTCCTTGTACCACCTATGGTTTTTTTCTTCTATGCTGGGGTTTTGAGGTGAAGTGCCAATTTAGAGTGGAGGTTCCTTTGTTATATGTATTTGGTGGTTTTATTCCTGATGAAAAGTGGTCCTATTCCATGTATTGCTTTGTGGGTAATTCAATGCAGTTTGAAGATGGATCTTCTGGCAACTGGTAACCAATGTAGGGCCCTCAAGGCAGGGGAGATGTGGGCTTGTGGCTTTACATGTAGGAGCAGCTTGGCAGCAGAGTTCTGAATTTATTGTATTTGTTTTATAGTTGATAAAGATGATCCGTGGTTGAAGCCATTGGTGTAATCAAGTTTAGACAGTACAAGAGAGATAGTAGCTTGGATCTTGTGTGGAAATCCTGGGTGGAAGAAGATGTGTCGCATAGTTTTCATAGTAATAAAGCTTGATCCTGCTAACTTGTCCTCTTGGGCATTCATTGGTAATTTGGAGTCCAAGGCAATTCCAAGGTTTCTTACTTCCTTAGGTACTCTAGGAGGTGGTCTCAGATCGTCAGGCCAGGTGCGGAGAGGGTTATAATCTTTCCAATTGCCACATGTGAGTATTTCAGTTTTGGAAACATTCAATTTGAGGTGGCTCTATGCCATCTACTGATCAACGGCTCTGAGGCAACTGAAGATTTTTGAGTTTCCAATGTCTTTGGGGCTTTCCAGTTTAAGAAGTATTTGTGCGTCATCTGCATAGTTATAGCATGTGAGCTGAAATTAATTGATCATTTCAGGTAATGACTTCATCTAGATGCTGAAAAACATGGGTGAGATGATAGAGCCTTGAGGAACCCCAGTTTTTGTGAACTACAGTTTGGATGAGAAAGGGAGGGTATGAATGACATTTGTCCTGTTTTGAAGGTAGGATGTGATCCAGTCTAGAGTAGTCCCCTCTATGCCGGCTTCTTAGAGTCTTTGGATTAGAGTGTTTTGGTGAACTGTGTCGAAGGCAGCTGAAAGGTCCAAGAGAAGTAATGCAGCGACCCTGTTATGGTCTACTGTGTTTTTAAGGTAACCCCCAATGGCGATGAGGGTAGATTCTGTGTCTCTTACTGGATGGAATCTTGTTTGGAAGGTGGAAAGTATGGAGTTATCTTCAATGAATTGTGACATCTGGGTGAAAGCAGATCTTTCTATCAGTTTGCCCAGAAAAGGTCGATTTGTAATCATTCTGTAGTTGTATGGGTCTTGCAAATCCAGGTTTGTTTTCCTTAATAATGAGCTTCTGTATGCCTGTCTTAAGTCTTCTAGAAAGATCTCTGTACTTAAAGAATTATTGATGATTTTTCTTACTAGTGCGGCAGCAGAGGTAGTTAAAAGAATGTTCTTGAAGATTTTTGATGGGGAAGCAGGCTGGCCTGCTTGCTTTGACCAGATCCATAAATTCACTTTGTGATAGTTGCCTGAAGGAATGCAGAGGCTGGGTTAGCCTACTGTTAGAGGGGATTGTTGGAAATGGTGGTTTTTACTTTGTTTTAAATAATAGTCCAACATGTCTGCTTTGGTTATGCAATGATTTGCCAGTTTGTTAGTAAATTCTTGAATCATAGGATGAGTTCCTTCTGTGCATTTAGATTTACCAAATTCAATACGAATTTTATAAAAATTCTTTATTTGCACATTTACCATTTTGAATTCTGTCTGAATAGTACCCTTTTTAGCTTTTTTGCTTGTTGACTTGTATATTCTGTTAAGTTTGTATAGGTGCAGTTTGTCTTGATTACTATTTGTTTGTAGCCAGGTGTGAGGCAGCTTTGAAATTTGCAGTTTTATCTTTGTTAATTTTGCATTCCTCCAAGATGCTTGTTTTCTTTTGTCCTGTTTTGTTGTTTTTAGTGGTATTCAAATATTAAATCCTTTCTGCTGGAGCCACTCATAAAGTTTATGAATTGAATTTATTGTGTCTAGGTCTGTGTTGGAAGTTAGTTGTGTTTCTAAGTACTCAAAATTGAGTTTGTTCCATGTTCGATAGGTGGATGCATGTATGGTGGCCTTAAGTATGTTGATTTGTAATGTTTTCTGTTGAAAAGCTACCAGATGGTGGCCTGACCATGAGACTGGAGTAAACCTTTGAAAGGTAACGGGTTTTGGATTTGCAAAATGACATCTAGGATGTGGCCTACGATGTGTGTGGGTTTGTGGAGAATCTGATGTAGGTTCAGTGTGTTTCGGCCAGTAATGATAGTTCTTGGATGGGGCATATTGTGTTAAGTCACCAGGGCTCAATAGGTTGGAGTGTGGTATAATAAGGTTTGAAATTGTGCCTAGAAACGTGTCTGGGAATGTTGCATCTCTAGGTGGTAGTCAGTAAAGAAGGAGGAAGTTACAGGAGGAAGTTGGTGTATAGTTGCATCTGGTCATGAGGGCCTCAAACCCTTGTATGAAAATGTCATCAGCTTTGGTGAGATTTATTGTTTCCTTGAATATAACAGCTAGTCCACCTCCCCTTTTGCTTATGCAATTGTGCATGACTGTTTGATAACCTGGAGGAACAGCTTCATGCAACACTGGAGCCATGTCATCTACCAACCATGATTCAGTTATTAAGAGTAGGTCAGGTCATCTGTCAGTGAGTAGGTTGTAGATGTGGTGCTTCTTTTTAGAGAGTGATTGAGCATTTATTAGTAGGCTGTCTAGAGATTGTGTTTTGGTGGTGGAATGAATTTGTTTGCTAGAAGAGTGAGTAGTATTCTTTGAACTTGTATCAGGTGTATGACTAGTGTTGGTATTAACTGTGTGAAGACAGCTATAATGTTGTTCGTCTATATCATAATCCTCATCCAGCAGGCTTAGAAGGCATTTTGTTAGGTCTGTGGGTGTAGGTGGTGGAGATAGTGGTTGAGAGTGAGTTGGTGAGCTGTGTTGTTTTTGTAGAATAGTCTTGTTGTGTGATAGACATGGAGATGCAAAGTTGTGAAGAGTGGCATGTTGTGTGTTTTGTTTGTTTCTGTTAAGGGTGGAAGGTGTATAGGTTAGGCATGGTGGTGGAGCATGTGGGTCATGTTTTAAGCTCTAAATTGTGCTATGGATCAGAGGCAGATGAATGAGTGTTGATGTGTTGGGGTGTTTGTGGTAGGTGTTGGTAAAGACAGAAGATCTGGGAGGAAAGATAGTTTAGGATCTGTATTTGAGTAGTCATGATGGTGGGAGAAGGTGTTTGTTTCTATTTTGCTGTGGAATATAGTATGAAGTTGTGTATGTGAGAGATTTTGATATGTTGGTGTGTGTTTAATGATTTATTTTTGTGGAGTAGAGCGATGAGATGAGGTATTGATTTAGTGAATTTCTTTGAAAGATTTGGAGGTAAAGTACTGTTGGTGAATGGAAGTTGATTGGTAAAGGGGTGGTGATGTGTGTTGAAGGAGAGCAGATGTTGTGTGTGAGAGGGGATGGACAGGGGTTATGAGTGTTTGTATTAGATTTGATAGCAGGAAGAGGTAATATATGTGGTGGAGTAGAGTGTAAGGATTGTTTGGTTCTGTGTTTTTGATGGAAAGAGGAGGAGGGTGTTGTTGGTGGATGATATGAGAGAGGGTTGAGTATAGGTTTGGTGGTGATGGAAAGGGGTCTCTTAGGAGTACGTAGAGGGTAGAGCTGGTGTTTTGTATGAACAGGAAGTGTGTGTTTGAAGGGATTAAGATTATATATAATGTGGGTTTGTGTGGTGTTGGAAATGTGTGGATTTGGTAGTGGTATAGAATTGAGTGGTGTTTTGTGTAAGAGTAAAGGTGCCTTTGTATGGCATGGGAAAAGGATGTATAGATGTGGCTTGTGGGATTTAGTAGTGGTTGTTGAGACACTGATTTGTGGCTAGCATTTGTTTGTTGTAAGTGCATAGCATGCATTTGCAGAGAATGTGCTAATATGTTTGTGGATGTGGATGGGTTAAGGTGGTATAGTGAGGTTATAAAGGTCCAGGCAAACACACTACAATTTTACGTGCTCACATTTAACACCTTCGCTGCGATCGGAATTCCGCTCAGGTGCTGGACATTCCGATCGCCGGCGTGGTCGTGACGAGCTCAGCTCGTCATGCGCACACGCCCACCGCGCAGCATGACGAGCTGAGCTCGTCATGAGCATCGAAGAGGTTAAAGTTAAAGTTGAAATCGTTTTAAACAATGACTTTCAACACAGATTTGCTTGTATGCCTGTATAGGATAATGTTCTCAGAAAATGGTTTGCTTGCATTTACACTTCTTCGTAGGCACATTATCAGGCCTTGGAACATTCTGTGCAAGAACTAGGTAGACTGTGCAAAATGTTGTTGTTTGTTGTTGTCTGTTCGGCGGGAGCTCTGGGTGGGTAGAATCAACAATTACAGCTGGACCAGAGCACAGGTACAGAACAAATGAATCGAAACTTACACCTCATTAATGAACAATCCTTTATTTCCAGTAGTGAAACCAGATCATTCTTATGGCTTGGCCTTAGACTATAGACAATTAAACAGTTGTACTCGCACATTTGCAGTACAAACTGCGCATGGTGCAGCTCTCATTAACAATATAGTGTGGGTAAAATATACAACCACAATAGACATTTCAAATGGCTTTTTCTGCCAAAACATATCGCCTGAAAGCAGGTATTTGACTTCATTCATCGCCCGGGTTCCCAAAAACAATTCTGTTGTTTGTCACATGGGTATAAGAACAGCTCAGGCTTGTTTACTTCCCGGGTAATGGGACTGTTAGAATTCTTTGACAATGAAGCATCGTACTATATCTATGAATTATATCTCACAGATGATGACTTAGAAGCACACCTGGCCAGAATAGATTGCATAATTCTAGGATTTGCTCACATTGGCTACAAATTCAATTTCAAACAATCAAAAATTGCCTATCACAGTGTCCTGTTCTTAGGATACGAGTTGTGAAATGAAGGCAAGAGCTTAGTGACACACAGTTCCTGGTGAATGGAAAATAATACAGTATTTCTGGGCCTCGGCCCGATGTAGCCCAGACAGGCCCATACAGGCAACTGCCCTTGTCCTCTCCGCCCCTAGCCTCATCACCTGGGCAGAGACGTCCTGAGCCCTAAGATTAAATAACCCTAGGTCAAGTGACCTTTGCACAATGAGAATCTTAGCCCTAACCCTACCCAATCAGAACCTTAGCCCTAAATCCTAGTGCTAATGGGAGACCTGGCCCTAATTCCAATAAAAGCCTCAGCCCTAGGACCAGTCAGAACCATAGCCCTATCAGCAAATCAGATCTCAAACCTTAAGCCCTAGGTCCAATATAGACCCTAGCCCTAGGAACCGGTCAGAGCACAGATACAACAACCAAAAAGAAACGTGTATAAAGAGCATGTGCCTTAAGTAGAAACTGGTGTGCAGTGGGGCAGGGAGGTGCTCCTGAAGTCAGAATCTCTTTGGAGACAGACAGGCTCAATCCCCTCTTTGTAGTTCCTGTTCAACCCTGCAGGTAAGGCCCAAATCTAAAGCCACGAAAACACTGCTTTTCACGCACTTAAATCACTTTTTCTAGCCAAAAATGAGTGCTACATGCACTTTCCAAACACAATTTGTACCACAACGCAGACCAAGCAGTCTCTTAAACACACTCTGGAGTATATTTTGCCTTTTAGCTTGTATAAAAAGGTGGGGGATGGGGAGGGTTGCCTTCTAGAGTGCTTAGCAATGTATAAGAGGAAAAGCGGAGAGAAATTTAGAGAGTCACAGGTAGAAGAAAACAGCAGTTTTAAAAGTACAAATTGCATAGAAACCAAGAGATAAATTTAAGCAGTCATGGGTAGAGGAAAAGGGTAGTTTTAAAATTTCAAAATACACAGCATAAATTCTGTTTTCTTACCACCTTCTTTGTCCTTGCTCACTTGATTGTTTAGGGCTTCAAGAATCTGGGGCTACAGAATGGATATAACAAATGTATATTAATTAGTACAGCTATCTTTGAATTGATAATGATTTTAGCTTCAGCATTCCTATACAGATTACGTATTAAATCGACAAATCTAAGCTGGAAATTAAACTTAACCAAAATCGCAAACAGCTCCTCCCCTGGACCAGATAGAATGCTTTTTCAGCATCCAACATAAAGATGGCTGTCCTAATATGATTAACATAAAAATAACCAATTTCATTTACTAAATAATTGATATTCGTTGACATCAGTCTATTTGGTAAAAAAACATTTTGATCTTGATGGATCAAAGTCTGCGCTGTCGAATCCAATCTACATGGCATTATTTTTGTGAACATTTTGTGATCACAATTAAGTAAACTAATTGGTTGATGTAAATTGGGATTTTTGGGTGTCATTTTGTTTTACAAAACTGACTATGATAGCCCCAGTAAAAGAGCTGGGCATATTACTAGTTGAGAATATTTCATTGAACAAACAAACCAACAATTGACTTTATTGATGCATGAATAGTTTGTAAAGTTCAACAGGTATACCATCACTTCCACAAGCTTTGGCATTGGGGGGGAATTTAATTGCCAGCTCGACCTCTGCTAACGTTATATGTGCAACTAATGAGGATTGCTGGTCAGAAGACAGAACTGGAAAATTCATAGTTGCCAAGAAATCTTTAATACTTTCTATTGTGGGGGTTTCAGTTACAGAATGAAGCTCATAAGAATGCTGAAGAAAACCCTCTGAAATTAAATCCAAACTAGTGACTGTATCAAAAATGGCTTTTTTTGTATTGTTGCTGGTTTTTTTTTGCTTGACAGGCCATGCTAAGTACCGGCCAATTTGTTTGTTCTCCTCATAGCATTTTGCGAATGGGTTTTATGAATAATTATTTCAGCAGCAAGGAAATGATCTTTCAAATTCTGCTGAGCCTGGCTTAACTCCAGTTTAACTGCAAAAAACATTTTGGTTGCTACATCTGGTGCGAATTTTTATTGATTAACTAACTTCTTATTTTCTTTTTTTATCTTGGCTTTGAAAGAAATTGCTTCACCCCATATATAGGTTTTTAATGTCCCCCATACCGACAAAGAGGAAGCGGTGCCTATATTTCTCTATAAAAAAATCTTTTAATGCGACTCTCATATCAGTCACCCAAACCTCATTCACTAATAGGGTCTTCTCCAGGAACGATCTATCTTGAATTACATTTGGCTTGTCTACTACCAGTTCATTTGTAACTACGGAATTATCTGAAACTGCGTTTTCCAAGATATCGGCCTTCTCTTGACATATGGAACGTGACATTGAGAAAAATCAAAAAGTTAAAATGTTTTGAAAAACAAGTATATTGTTTGTCTTGTGGATGATCAGCCCTCCATGGATTTATTAAAGCTAGATCATACATTCGTTTTTTCAAGAATCTAACTGATTTTGGCTACTTCTGTTGTTATTTGACACAAAAGCAGTCAATACTAACATTTTGAATGATATTGAAATCCCTCCTAAAACAATGACCCCTGAGGATCCCTTGGCGATATTGGAATTCTTCCAGAGTGACTATCAAGTCTTTGATAAAGCTGAAATAACTTATGAAATTCACTGTCTGTTGCTGTATCAAAGTCGTGACTCAGATCCATCTTGCCCTGGATCCCTTATCACCTATATAACTTAACATTATATCTCTTTGTCAATCAATATGGCTACATCTCTAACGACTGCACTAGCAGAAGCAAAAATCTCATGGGCTATATATCCGGAAATACTTAATTTAGGCAAAGTAGTTTTAATATGCGTCTCCTGAAGCAAGATGACATTTGCATTAGATGCTCTTAACCAAACCAAAATTACTCTACATTTATTCCTCTTATTTAGCCCAATGACATTACAAGAAGCTACCTTTATATACTTTGGAGTCATAGGGGCATATTTACAAGCCCCTATTGCCACCGGAGCGGCCCTTTGTTTGATGCTCCTGTGGCGTAGCACCATTTTCTATATTTACAAGTTGGGGCTAAGACACTTAGCGTGGCTTAACGCCACCTTGTAAATATGCCCCTCTTCGCCTCAGTCCTCTGTGGCAAAGGGGAATGCAATGGATGTTGCTGAGGGTGTTCCACCGCAACACCAATTGCTTTTTGATGCTGCCCCAGATTTACAAGGCTGAGGCAGCGCCAAAAGCTAACGCCATGGAATACCAGGTGTTAGAATGGCGATATAAAGAGAAATTGTTAATTTATCCTACTTTATTGCTCTTTCCAGCCATGTGTGCTGCATTCTGCAGTACACATCGAAAGAGAAAATCAACATTATTGATTTTTTATGTACAGTAATGTGTTCCTTCCTGCACATAAACAATTGTCCTTGCAACGCAGGCACCCTTGCAACATGGAGGCGGGGTGACGGCACTAGGCAGCGTTTTTGCGCCATGGGAAACACAGGAGTGCGCCGTATTCTTGTGAATACAGTGCATCCTTGTATTTTTAAATTGTCGGAGCGCGATGCTGCCAAATTTAGTGCAGCTCCGCACTCCGACATTTTTTTGTAAATATGTCCCATAATTTCTTGAGTTTCCAAGCTGTCTCTCAAGCTGAACTTTTGCCCCTCCTGAGCCCCACCTGTCACAACTCCAGAGGACATGATCCCTCATCCCGCCCTCCAAACCCTCCTATTGCATGCCACTCCCTAAACCCCACCCCATCACATTGAGAGCCATGCTAGCGCACTTCAAACTGCTTACATAAACTGTGGAGGTGTATGACCCAGTCGCCTCACTCCCTCATCCTGCTCTGCTGTGCCTAGGCAGGGCATGATAGGCGGGCTATTAAGAAAGGCAAAGTATTTCTATAATTTCCCTAGACGTGAGTACCAATGTTAATAAGCTAAGCCTGGATGATTTAATAATTTAAATTAGGAGGCTTGTGGTACAGAAGAAAACATCTGGAATTTGCCATTATAAATCACTTTTAGTTTGGACTGCTCTAACAGCCTTGCTTGAGTACTGCTTTCTTGAACAATTCAACCATGTCCTTGAATTCTTTATGTCTACAAGCTGTAGTCAGTGAAATATCTGAAATAATCCTAAAGGAATAACCTTCCGAAGTTTGAAATTGTTTTGCACGAATAGCTTTATTAAGGATCTGTTCCTTAATGAGATAGTCTCCAAAATTGACCAATATTGTTTGAGGATATTTTGCATTAGGAACCTGGTGGTTAGGGACTGTAGGCACGCATGATTTTGAGATCTTTCTCCACTAGATCAGGGGCAACATAAACCTGAATCAGTTCTGAAATTTCTTTGGGAACATTCTGCCCTGTTTCGTTATTCTCTGGAATGCCCACTAAAGATAAGTTAGATTGTTGTGATCTGTCTTCCATTTCATCCAGTTTGGACTTGAACTCAATTATCTCCCTTTTTGAATTTGCTGTCAGAGTGTCACAGTTCTTATAATTATCCTCCAGGTCTAAAATCCTCTGCTCACCTAGTTCTGTTTGATCATTAACCTCATTCAGACGTAGATTTATAGCACATAATTGCTCAATAAGTTCCTTGTGGGCTTCAATTTGGCTAGCTTTCAATTCTCAAATTTCTCCCATAATTTTCTGCAAAACAGAGACAATCAACTGAAAGGGCGACAAGGGAGCAGATAAATCCTTATGCAAATCCTTTATCTTTGGCATTAACTGCTCCTACCTTAACCAAGAGGCGATGAATGATTGAAAATTGGAACTTTCAGAATCAAAGCTGGCCTCCCCGCTGACATCAACGCATGGAGTTGCAGACTCTCGATGGTGATTGTAAATTGTTAGAGCACCCATCAGCATACCACATACTGCCTCCTCACTTGGAAAGCTTCCTTTCATATTATTCTCGATTGCCTGTAGTGTTTTTTTGTTCATAGAAATTACCCTTGCTAGTGACTTGAAGATCGGGTATGAGGGAGCGGAGGGAGACTGTGCAGGGACAGCATCTTGTGAAGACATCTGTGGTGTACTTGGGACAGAGTGATCTTCTTGAGGCACCTGAGCTGTAGATGGATACAAAGCTATGGAGCTCTTTAGATTCTTCCTCCTTTGTCTTCAAACCTCCATGAACAGCAGAGACATTTCTCATACATAATACCCCAAATTCATTTCACCATTAGAGAGGTTACTAAGTGTGCTAGGGACCGTTGAAATATATCCCCAATGTGGCTACTGGTCGCTGTGATTTTCCATTGGCTTTTCCTTTCTTCGCCTGCTTTCCTTGTGAGCTCTCCTCCTTATTTATTTTCTTTTTCTTAACTTTTCATTATAGAGGAACAACTATTAGCTCCCATATTAAACACAGATGATATCATCAAAAGCGAAGCCAGGTAATAGTTAAACCATAAGACAATCTTGATTTTAAGAAATCGGATGCCTCCATCTCATCGACTTGGTATCTATCATTGGACATCCATCACTTCTTCGTTATTGTCAGCAATGTACTATAATCTGTTACAATACATGATAATTGTATATGTCTTGACTTCATGAATGATATCCCTGGCTAATGAGAGATGTAATACACTATGTCACTTTTATTTTTTGACCATTCTCTAAAACCCCAATAAAAATAATTTGAAAAAAAAATAGCTGTTGAATTCCGACTAACAGTTTTATTAATATCAGAGTTTGTGAGGGAGCTTTGCTTATTCTACCTGTTCGTGTCATCCCTGTTTTTTCGCAACTGCTTCTCTGAGCTCTGTAGGTGAAGAGGTGCCTCCAATTCGATTATTGGGTCTTTTGGGTCTGATGATTGTTGCAAACTACCATTGTTACCCTGGGGATTCTCTTTGAGTGCTCTGCTCTTTTGCCATGAAAAGATGGTTACAGGGTTGAAGCTCAACAGTGCATTAGACGTTGTCAATGGCACTACTTCAGACCTTATGGATGTATGGTGCTTTGACCCCTTAGCTGCCTTGAGCAGAAGATGGTTCTTTACTGAGGGGTCTCAAAGTGAGTAGCGCTGCTTTTAGTCTAAAGTCAAATATCATCGGGTGCCCCAGCCGGTACTTTTTATTTAAGGGATGTCTCAATAGTTCAGTACTCTTCTTTAGCGCACTACCTCCCTAACTTCACAGCCAAAAACACAAAAGAGCATGCAGCAGTCTTCTGGTTGGTCGCAAGTTGCACCCACTACTAGGTGGACCGCCTCCTCAACCCCCAAAAGAACCCCTGCTCTTTGTAGCAGTGTCTAATACACCACCCCAAATTAGCTCAGCCTCTAATTTAAAAAAAACCAGAGGGGGTCATTATGATGGTGGGCGGATTGCCACCGCCCGGCCAGCGGTGGCGATCCGCCCGCCATCACAACATAATTTACCCCCGCCATATTACTATGGCGGGGGTACCGCGGCAGACGGAAAGTCCATCCGCTGCTTTTCCGCCGGTCGGCAATCGTCACGATTGCCGGCCGGGCGGAACTCGGGCATAATATGGTGGCGGTGCCTGGAAGGCACCGCCATCCATATCATGATGCCTGGCGGTTCTGGCCCTTTCATGGCGGCGATGCCGCCATGAAAGGGCTGGGGGGAATTGCTGTGGGGGCCCGTTGCGGTCCCCGGTGGGGGCTGCACTTGGGGGGTACCTATGGTACCCCCCGACATTGTAATGCCCAAGGTGGCAGGCACTGCGCGGTGCCTGCCACGTTGCGCATCGCAATGCAGTACATGGTTTTGTGACATTGCGTACGGTGCTGCAGCCAGCAGCACCGTCCGCAATGTTACACTACCAGGATGCGCCCGCCAGTGTGGCGGGCGCATCCTAATACGGCGGGCGGGACCAGCGCACCTATGGCGGACGGTCCCAGCTCCTAATAGGCCCCAAAGTACTTAAAAAAACTTGGGAGCACTTACACTCATTGCACCGATCCATACTTTATCATTCAGCGTCCAATATCCACTTCTGGTTGGCTTCTGAGTGCTACCCCCTCTTCCGCTCTCGTCATGTGCAGGCTACAGCCTCCTACTACAGCTGCTGCTGGGCAAGCAGCCTGCTTCACCTGTTTTGATCTTCCATTCTATTCGATTTGTCGTGCTCAGTCCACCCAATTTTCAAACTTCTGGGGCTATATGTCGTCTCGCCATTCACTCGCAGTTCCAATCCTCTCCCATTGTCCGATTAAAGCCACCTGTCCATTGTTCTGCTCGGTGGTGTCTCCAACCACTTTACCCTCCGGGAGCAGCGTTAGCGTCTTGACTCCATTAACGCCTCCATACCATCCCCAAGCAGCTTCAGCCATGGAGCACGACGGGTGCTCTACTGGCATCCTCCACAGCTTGCGTGCAGAATGTGAATGCCTTACTTTGAAAAAATTAAGGAGAAACAAAATCCAAACTGTATCAACTGCATTAAAAATGATTTAGGGCAGGAGGATTGTTATTTTTTTGTGATTCTGGAACAGTTTCTGTCATTTTATCAATCTTTATGTAAAATGGAAGGCGTAGACGATCATAACCAAAATGAGCTAAGTGTGCAATACTTATCATCCATCAAGATTTCCTGTCTAGACCGTTCACAATTTAAAATGCTTGAGGATGGAATTACATCCCAAGAAATTAAGATGCTATTCTAAAGTATCTAGATTTGGCTGTAGCTAATTCGACTGGGTTCGATTTAAGGCAGTGCAGGATGCTTGGTCCATTTGGAATGATTGGGGCAAAAAACGAAACTTTGGGAATTTCATCCACACGTATTTGTCTATAAAAATAATTTTTTCCTGCATATCGACAGTGGCATAAACTGAGGTTAAAAACTATTCGTCAATTTTTTCAGCCGGTATAATCCGCTTTCTTTCTGATTTAAGGGAAGTTTACACTCCTGGCTAAAAACTTCTTTAAATACCTCCAGATACAGGATTTTTAAATCAGAAGACAATCTGTATCTCCAGGGAGCATACTTTACTTGATTAAATCTTCAAAGAGGAAGATCGGATCAGTGTTAGGAGATTATATATACCTGCTTTGATCATTTTAGGGAGCACGATCCAGAGATATTGGTGAAAAAACGGTTCAATTTTCTGGGACAAGTGGAGGATGGCCCTATGATCTTCCAGGCTCTTACAATATCTTACACTCAATTAACATCTGCCATGCTGAAGCTACAGCAATATAAAACTACTGCAATGCTTTAATATACACCTGAGTGACAGCCAAAATAGGTGGAGGGGAATGCGGGTGTTACTTGTCCTATGTGTTGTAAGATTTCTGCAATTATTGTCCGAGTTTGCAGTCTAATCTAGAATCCAAGGCTCCTGGGAGGAAATCTGCTGTTGGCTTTCAAAACATACTAGGGGTCTAAGTGGAAATTGATATTCTGAAAATTATGTTCTCTATAGAGTTGAAGACATCTCGGAGAAATACGTTGGTCCTTTTTTTTCTCCATTATTATTGCGAGGATCTGTTTGGTCCAGGAATGGAGAAGTAAGTTTCCACCTACTTTTGACTCTTGGTTTGTCACAATGCACCACTATTTTGAAGTAGAGTCTTCTGCACTGAAAACTAAAGGGAAAAGGGGATACTTAAGGCTCCTCAGTCCCTGGGGACAGTTAGGTCAATGTAATGAACCCACTTATCTAGGCTCTCATGGGACGTGGTTTTTCTCTCCCTCTTCTGCTTTAAGATCTTCTCCTATTTTTGCTGGTATATTTTTTCTGGTTCACCAAACTGCATTTTTATGCTTTCATTCTGCTCTGAATTCATTCCCCTGTCTTGACATGCGATGCCCGGATATATGTATGTTGTTTGATTTGTATGTTGACCCTTCCGTAAATGATAAATGAGAAAAAAACAAAGAAAAAAACCTCAAACTAGCATGTGCCAATGGAAGGTGCAGGACATCATTTTGGCCCTGGCAATAGTGCCAAATGAGCACAAGGGGTATTTTTGAATATGTTAAAACCTGTTGTGATTTACACCAAAGCACAATGATTCTGCAGTTGCAAGTAACAACAAGTGCAGAACACAAGCAATGAAGTAATAATGTGCATGTAACAGTTACAAAATATCATCATCCTTATTTTTGCCCAAGCTTGTACGGTAAACAGGCAGAATATCGAGTTTTTTTTTCTGACCTACAAGAATATCGAGTTTTAAATATCGAGGTACAAGAATATCGACATCAAGAATATAGTGGTACAGAATATCGACAGTAAGGTAAGAAATATTGTTTTTTTAATATGGAAGACAGTAATATCATTTGTAAAAATATCGTTGTTAATATTATCGATATTTATATTAGTGTTCTGTATTTTAGTATGTTTGTTAAAAGTATGTAATGTAATTGTTTTGTAAAAGTATAGCAATTTTTTTTAATGTATGTGTTCAATTTTTAGCAATAAATAATTTATGGTAATTAATTTTTGCGTATTTTAGTTCTGTAGCGGGTTGTGGGTTTATAGGGGAATAGGGTGGGAAGTAATTTAATTATAATAAAGTAATTATTAAGTTTAATTTATTACTATTTATAATTAATTTATTAATAATTATTAATTGGTTAATAATTTTTATTAATAGATTAATTGATAATTGTAATAATTGAGTTATTTATTTTAGGAGCAGGTTGTGGGTTTATAGGGGAATAGGGTGGGAAGTAATTTAATTATAATAAAGTAATTTTTAATGTTTATTTTTAGTATTTATAATTAATTTATTAATAATTACGTATTAATTGGTTATTAATTGATTAATTGATAATTATTACATTGCTTTTTATTTGCATTTTGTAGCAAACAACAGAAAAAACAGACATTGCAATGCTGTACCAACAAATGATTAGATCGGACATGTGGGTGGTGCAGGCAGCCCAATACAAAAAACAGGCATCTATATAAGTCTTTAAACATGAAACGACAATTGGCATGAATTTGCACATTATGAAGTCTTAATTCACACTTCCGGGACCAGGACCCTCGGTACAAGCTAGTGGGTGTTGTAGCGGGGACACACGGCATGGCATCAACATATTAGTCATCTCCCACCCCAGAATTTAGCCATGTTACAAACGGTTCCCAAATGTCCTGGGGTCATGACTTGGTCGGCTGAAGTTCCCAATAGGCTGACAACTGTGTCCTGCAATAGGTTACGTTTGTGACCCAATATTTTGTCAACGGGGGTCTGGCCACTCCCCAGTGTAGTGCTATTTGATGTTTGGCCATCAATAGGAGCATCCCGGGTAGTTTTCGTGACTTAGGGGCAACTGTTTCCAATTTCCCAAGCAATGCTGTGAGCGGTGTGCGGGGGAGGTCCAACCCAGTAATATGCTGTATGTGTTGTAAAATTTCAAGCCAGAAATTCGCTATGGGCCTACAGCTCTAAGTTAAATGTAAGAAAGTTGCATGAGGAGACCCGCATTTCCAGCAGCAATCATCCTCGCGAAGTCCCATCTTATGTAAGTGTATGGGTGTCCAGTACAGGCGGTGGAGGTACTTAAAGTGTATAAGCCGGAGACGGTAGTTAGGCGACAGCCGCTCCAGCTGTTGACAGCTCAGTCTCCATTGTTCATCCGTTAGGGGTGCCCCCAGCTCTCCCTCCCATGCCACACGCGATGGGGGAATAATTATCGGAGAGGTCTTTTGTGTGTGTCGGTATATGCGTGAAATAAGCTTCCGTCCCGACTTCCCAGCTAGCAGGTTTTCAAGCGCCGGCAGACATTGCGGAGGCGCCGGGAATGTCGGAAATCTGCTCCAACAGGAGGCGCAAAGCTGGTAATATAACAGCGCATCTAGTGCTGACGGCTCTGCGGGGTAGCACATGTGTTGTAGCGTGAGAAAGGCATTATCCGGATAAAGATCCCCACCTAGTGCTAAGCCATGTGTGGTCACGCGCTCTCGTGCCTTGCGGTCCATTAAAGGGGGGAACATGGGGTTGTTAAGTAGGGGCATGGATGGTGCGTATAACACCTCCAGGCGTGCTCGTTTACATAGGCCCTCCCAAGCCCATCGCATGACCTGTACAGTGTCTATTTCATCACGAGGGCGCTTGTAGGGGTGAAATAGAGCCGTTGATATCGGAAGGGGGGCAGCACGATCAATTTCTATGGACACGTGAGGTTGGTAGGGTGTAGGATGGGCCCAGAAATGTAGGAATTGCGCCTGTGCGCTGTATGCATATAGGATGAAGTCCGGAGCTGCCATCCCCCCCTGTTCCTGCGGTAGTGTCAGAATTTCCCAGGAAATCCTTGGTTGACCCCCCGCCCACACTAGTTCTATCATGAGAGATCTCAATCTTTTAAAAGAATGCAATGGGAGTGGAAGAGGCAGATTTACAAAGAGATAGAGTAGTTTCGGCAATATTATCATTTTAGCTACCGCGATGCGGCCCGCCAGGGAAAGTGGGAGAGACTTCCACCGTTTTACCCTTTCCTCAATCCACACCACTACTTTCCCATAGTTGGCTGACCATAGTTCCTGCAGATCAGTGCTGAGCCATACACCCAGATACCTAATTGGGCCCGAAGCCCAAACTAACGGGTACTCGGTGGTAAATATCGGAGTTCCGGTCGTAAGCGGGAGCAACACCGATTTGTTCCAATTAATGTTCACTCCAGAGAGCCTGCCGAATCTAACCACCTCTCTGGTCATAGGTGCTAGGTTGTCTGTGGGGTTCACCATGTAAAGCGTGATGTCGTCCGCATACATGGACAAGGTGAGAACCCTGGTTGTGAAACCAATCCCCCTGTTCGCGTGGTGTTGATGCAAACGCGCCGCCAGTGGTTCTGTCGCGATCGCGAACAGTAACGGCGACAGGGGACATCCCTGCCTGGTGCCACGTGTTATGGCAAATGGCTCAGAGATCAGCCCATTTACTCTGAGACGCGCCGTGGGCCCTGTGTAGAGAAGTTGTATTTGCTTGATAAAGGTCGGACTTAAACCTATTCTTGTGAGCAGGGGAAATAGAAAGCCCCACTCAAGCGAATCGAACGCCTTTGAGGCATCCAGGAGAGCCGCAGCAGCGGGCACATGTGGTGCTAAATAATGTAGCAGCCCGAATAAAGTTCTGAGATTGTGCGAGGTTGCCCTGCCCGGCACAAAGCCGGACTGATCCGGTAAGACTGTCATTGGGAGTAGGGGTTGTAGTCTAGTAGACAATAATTTCGCGAAAATTTTGGCATCTAAATTTATCAGTGAAAGTGGACGATAAGACTCACATTGCTGCGGATCCTTATCTGGTTTGAGAAGGGCAATTATGATTGCCTCTCTCATCGATTCAGGGAGGATACCATCCTGTAGCGCCTCCTGGTATAACTCAAGGAGGCGAGGGGTGAGCTCTTCCAAAAACTCTTTATAGAATTGCGCGGTGAGACCGTCCGCTCCCGGCGCCTTATCTGCCCGCATGCTGCCGATGACCCGACGTACATCCTCTACCGTAAACAGCATATCTAGATACTCCAGATGAACATTGTTGAACCATACTAGTGCTATAGATTCGAAGTATTCCTCTAGTGCTTCGCTCGGGGGAGTCACTTGGGATGTATATAGCTGTGTGTAGAAATTGCGCATGGTATGCAGAATATCAGGGGGAGAATGCACCATGTCAGTGGCTGGGGTGTGGAGTGCTGTGATGAAGGTGGCCCCCCTGGGTGGTTTTAAGAGATACTAAAGTGTCTTTCCAGGCCGATCACCCTCGCCATATCTCCTCGCAACAGCGTATTTATGAAGGAACTTGGTTTCCCTGTCGGCCACCTCCTGAAATTCGGTCAACCTGCTTCAAATTTGGCCCAACGTCCCAGCTGACGGTGTTGTGTAGTATTGTTGTTCAAGTGTGTGTATCTCCGATTCCAGGCGCCCAAGGCTGCCACGTATATCCCTGAGCACCCTGTGTTGCCCTGCTATGCAATGGCCTCTAATGACCACTTTAAAGGCCTCCCATAGAGTCTCCACTGTGTCCACAGACCCCGTGTTCTTCTCGAAGTATTCCGTGATGTGCGAGTGTAGTTCCTCCCTGAAGGCCGTATCCAGCAGGGCGTGGGGTGGTAGGCGCCATGTGAAGGGCTGTCTGTAAGGTTGGGGTATCCTGAGTGTCATTGTGACTGGAGAGTGGTCCGATAATGTGCGAGCGTGGTGGGATGCGGCTGATACCCACGTGTGCAGGTCAGGTGAAGTAAGCCAAAAGTCTAAGCGCGACCATGCATTATGCTGATGCGTGATACAGGTGCCCTCCCTGGAGTTGGGGTGCAGGCTCTGCCATGTGTCTATTAAGCCGTAATCTTCCATTATTTGGTGTAGAACTGCTGCGGCCTGTGGGTGGTGTGTGCGTGAGGCTCCCAACCTATCCGCGCTAAGGGACATGACGGTATTAAAATCACCCCCCATATTAGTTACGCATCCCCCATGGACTGCATAGAGTGCCATATTCGTCGAAAGAAATGGGGGTCATCTATGTTTGGTCCATAGACATTTGCAATGAGAATCTTTTGGTGAAACAACATCCTCATCACCAACACATAACGCCCTTCTGTATCGCTGGTCACCGTCAATGTTTGCCAGGGCGTGCCCTTTTTTATTAAGGTAGCAACTCCACGGGAGAAATTGGAATAGCCTGAAGTAAATACCTCACTCCACCTATTAGATCTCAACCTATCACAGGCTGCATCTCTTAGATGGGTCTCCTGGAGGAGGCAGATAGCAGCCGAGTGTCTGGAGAGGTGGGATTGTATTAGGCGCATTTTTCTATGGTCATTCAGACCACGCACATTCCAAGTGAGGCATGTTAAGGTGGGCAGGCCAACTGGAATGAGTACATGACCCCTATGCTGAACAGTCCTGCCACTAAACATGTCCCCATTGGCACTGCAGAGGATCCCCTCAGGTATGTGATGGCGATCCCGAGATAGTGTGAGGCATGTCCCAAGTTCATCTTTTCAATAATATACTTTGAGGCACAATGCAATGAACAACAAAACAATAGGAACAGTCCCTCCCCTCCCACCACCCACTCCAACTCCCCAATCAGGGTGAGTTTCGAAACTGACCACCCTTTAGAATTGAATACCCCAAATATTCTCAGAAATAGGGAATTATCCCAACGGGGGTGTGGGTCGCCGGCATACTGCCCTGTCCATCCGTAACAGGGTGGCCAAGCATACGTGAACTACCATAAATGTGTTATCACAACCCATATTTAAAACATGGAATAAGAGCATGTGGAATACTGTCTCCCACACCGGCGCGTGGAGGCAAGCAGAATTAACGGCCACTAAAAGATCAAAAGTGTTATATCAGTCATTATCACTTAGCTGACTCTGTGATGAGGTGCCTTTATCGCGGTCTTTGTCTCGTTATTGTCGCGTTTATTGCTTAGCAAATTTCAGTGCAGCACTGGCGTCCGTAAAAAAGGAAGGCTTGCCATTTGTATGAACACGAAGTTTGGCAGGGTAGAGCATGGCATAGGTGATTCCGGCTTTCTGGAGCAGCTTCTTTGCTGGAAGGAACTCTCTTCTCGCAGCCTGGACCGCCTGTGTGAAATCGGGATATATTGAAATTGTGTTATTTTGGTACTGCAGAGTGCCTCGCTCGTGGGCCAGACGGAGAACTGCGTCCCTGTCTCGGTAATTGAGCAGCCGGGCCAGTATTGGTCTCGGAGGGGCGCCCGGCGGTGGACGAGGACCCAGTGTGTGGTGGGCCCGTTCCACCAGGAACATGGCAGAGAGGTCTGTCCCGAACAGGTCCTGGAGGAGACCCTCTACATACTTCTCCATGTTGGGTATGTGTGTTGACTCCGGTATTCCAGTGAGGCGAACGTTGTTCCTGCGCGAGCGAGCTTCAAGGTCCTCATTCCGCGCTTTTATAACCTCCAGCACCTTGTCCATACGGAGGAGATGGTCCCGCGACTCGACTTGGCGGTCATCTACATCAGAGACCCGAGTTTCCAACTCATTTAGCCGTGATTCATGTTTGTCTACTCTGTTCGAGACATGGTCCATCCGAACCGCGACAGAGTCAATTTTGGCATTGATTTCCTTCAGGCATCCTTTTACGTCACGAGGCATGGTTCTTATGTCCTCTCCCTGTTCCGATTCCAGTTGTGTTTCCAGTACTATAGTCTGTGAGGGTGTGTCACCATCAGTCTGCCGGGTGTTGGGTTTATCGAAGGTTAGCTTTGGCTGCTTGTTATCCGCCTTCCCCATCGTGTTTCTGCGCTGCGGTAATACCATCTAGATTGGACCGGCCAACAATCCTCTATCACAGTGAGGGAGCGTAAATTGAGTCTCTGGTCCTTGGGGTGGTTGTCCTCGTGGGCTACGCGGTCCGCACAGCGCGGGGGGAGGTGTGTGTGCGCGCCCCCGATCCCGCAGCGGGGCAACAAGGCGCAGCCCCCTCCAGCCGGTTACACCGGCAGATGTTGGTAGCTAGGCCGCAGATGCTCCATCAGTAGGCCTACCGGCCTACCACCACCTCTAGGCACAGCCCCCGGGAGCAGCCGGTCCGTCAGCAGAGGAAGCTCCCCAGAGCGGCACCGCCGGCGGGGGTCATGCAGCTCGTGGTCCGCAATCCACGCCACACACAGCAGCCCGAGATGGCCGCGGCTCAGCCCTTGGCGCCCGGCCCCAGCTATCTGGACCCCCAGACCCCGCCCCGGGGTGCCCCGGCCAGGCAGGCACGGGGATGCAGCGACAGCAGGGGCCCGGGCGCGCGCAACGATTTTTGCGCTGATAACTGGTGCAGGGGGCAGGGTTAGCGATGCCGGCGTAGATGTTCCTATGCACTCACCAGTTCAGCGCATCGTGGAGCACAGCCCGTAGACTGGTCCTCTGTCTCTCACGTTTAATGAGCTACGGTCGTCCTCAGCAGGACGGGAGCGCCTCCGCGCGGAGTCAATGCCGGCCGGCGCAGCGCCTGAATCCCGGCGCCCTCCCCCACCTTCCGCAGCAATTCTGACGCACCCAGGCCAGGGCCGCCGTACTCGGGGGATCGTCTCGCGGGCCCACGGCTCCCCAGTCTCCGCTGCAGCACAAATCGGGGATGGCCCACCCCAGCTCCGTCCGCCTCCCGGATAGCTCCACTCAAGCTGGGGCCTCGCTTTCTGTACTTACTGCGGGTTAGACGCCGTGGAGATCGGACCAGGCCCCGGAGCGCGCCTCCCCAGCTGTGGCCCCGCCAGCAGTCACAGCCAGTCTCCGATGCGGGCGCACAGATCTTGGCAGATGGAGGTGTCCCGCGGCGTAGTAGTCGCCAGTTAGTTACTTAGCGGTTGCCGCCGCAGGCGCCAAGCTCCGCGGCCCCGACCAAGCCGCCAGTTCTCGTTCGGCAATATGGGCACTTCCACGCCTAGTGCGGGTCCGATGAGCGCCTCAATTAATGCAGCACAGTGAGCGGCACCCGGTTTCAGTCCGTGCTCAGCAGGATGGGTAGTTTTGTGCAGGATAAAAGCCGGCCGGCAGAGCCCCTTTACCAAGCGGCCATCTTGCTGCTCGGCTCAGCCACCCCCTGATTAATTGATAATTAAAATATATTTTATTTTTAGGAGTGGGTTGTGGGTTTATAGGGGAATAGGGTGGGAAGTAATTTAATTATAATAAAATAATTTGTAATGTTTATTTATTAGTATTTATAATTAATTTATTATTAATTACTTATTAATTGGTTATTAATTTTTTTAAATTATTAAATTGATAATTAAGTTAAAAGTGTTATTTTGTTAAGAAGTGGGTTGTAGGTTTATAGGGAATAGGTTGGGAAGTAATTTAATTAAAATAAAGTAATTAATATTTTTTATTTATTAGTATTTATTTTATATTTCTATTTTATAGTGTTGTTTGTGGTAATTTATTTAATAATATTTAATTATTAATTGTTTGAAAAGTATAAATATTTAATTGGTAAATATGTTAATTCTGTCAAATTTGTATGAGTTCTTTGTGCGTTTATAGTGGAATATGGTGTGAAGTAATCTATTTATAAATTATTAATAAATATTTTTGGGATTATAATTATGTATTTGTAAAGATAGTTGTTTTGTAAAATGTTGTTTTAAAACTTTTATAAATTAATGTTTGTATTTAATTTTTAATATTTAATTATTTTTGTATCTTTTGGAATTTTCTTAATATTTTTATATATTTTTTTGTGTTATTAACAATTTGTGTATTGTAGTTGCTATTTTGTTTTATTTTTATTTTTTATTTAAATTTTTGAAATTATTAATTTTAACCCTTTGCTATCCAACACTTTCCCTACTGTTGCACTCACTGGAGTGGGAATAGTAATTTTACCCCTACGCTATCCAACACTTTCCCTACTGTTGCACTCACTGGAGTGGGAATAGTAATTTTTACTCCAAGGTATCCTTCACTTTCCCTACTGTTGCACTCACTGGAGTGGGAATAGTAATTTTTACCCCTCCGCTATCCAACACTTTCCCTACTGTTGCACTCACTGGAGTGGGAATAGTAATTTTTACCTCTTCGGTATCCAAAACTTTATCTACTGTTTCACTGTTTGGAGTGGGAATAGTAATTTTTACCCCTACGCTATCCAACACTTTCCCTACTGTTGCACTCACTGGAGTGGGAATAGTAATTTTTACTCCTACGCTATCCAACACTTTCCCTACTGTTGCACTCACTGGAGTGGGAATAGTAATTTTTACCCCTACGCTATCCAACACTTTCCCTACTGTTGCACTCACTAGAGTGGGAATAGTAATTTTTACCCCTACGCTATCCAACAGTTTCCCTACTGTTGCACTCACTGGAGTGGGAATAGTAATTTTTAACCCTCCGCTATCCAACATTTTCCCTACTGTTGCACTCACTGGAGTGGAAATAGTAATTTTGATTCCTACGCTATACAACACTTTCCCTAGTGTTGCACTCTCTGGAGTGGGAATAGTAATTTTATCCTCTCCGCTATCCAATATTTTCTTTACTGTTTAAGTTAATGTAGTGTAAAATGTATTTAATTTTTTTTTAATATTGTAATTTTTAATTTATTATATATATATTTTATTTTTATTTTTATGCTATTGGTGTATGTGTATATATATGTATTTATATTTTTATATGTTTGTAACAAATTATAATTTATTAAAATAATGATTTATTAATATTATTAAGTAAATCTATATATATTATATATATCTATATTTAATTTATTTTTACATTATATGTATTAATTATAATTTTAAACATTTTCTAATAATTTTAACAATGTTTATTTTAATTACATGTATTATTTAATTTATATTACATTATTTTTTAAACATTAAAAAAAACGATATTTTTAACAACGATATTTTTAAAAACGATATTTTTGTATTGATATTTTTGTACTTACCATTATGTAGATAGGACTTCGATACTCTGGACATCGATATTTCGGGTCCGATATTTTTGTCGTCGATATTCTGTCAGAGATTCAACTTGTACACTGGCCACAAATAATCTCTGATGAAAATGTAATTTGGGAAGGTGAGCTTTGTGCTTTTTTATCTACTACTCTGAGTACTCCTTGGTATGGCATTTGCTCATGAACACACCTCGTGGGACCACCTCACAGAACCCAGCTGTTTTTCAAACACCAAATCAATATCCATATACCATCTGATATGTGTCCTCAAAATCAATTGTTTTTCTACTATGCCACGACAAAATACACACATCTGTCATATTGGACACTTCTGTATGCACAGTCCTCTCCACAATTTTCACATTGCCCAAATACAACTTTCTGCAACATTTGGACTCTTTTCCAATGGAAATCAAGAAACAAATGTTGGTCGAATAGATATATGTGGACGGGATAACTTTGCTTTATAGTACTTAATCCTGCTTAGTCAATGCTATTCACATGAAAACACGTAGAAGAAATGCGTTGAGCACACTAAAAGGCCGTCTTTACAGAGGCATTATTGAATATGTAGAGTAGAACTCTTGTAGCACTCTTTTAGATACACTTTTCTGCATTTGTGAATTGGACCCAAAATATCGAAACTGGAAATAAAATGGGAACAGTCATTGAAAAATCAAATTCAATTTGCACCCTTACAATGGACTGTGCCCTCTTTCAACTTTTACTAGTAGGGAGTGGGGAATTTCAGGTTGAATCACAAAGGCATGTAAAAGTACATAAAAGACTACTACAGGAGAACTACTTTCCATACTCATATCTTCTTTTGTGAATCAGCCTAAAACCTATCAATGGGGGTTAAGGTGCTTTGAAAAAACATACCACTGTACATAAATCAGTACAATCATCAGCATATCACTATCACAGTGAAATAGACCAAGACAAGAGTGCATTGTACGGGATGACTGAACTCAAAGGAAGTTTAAGAAATCTGGTATTGATTGAAGGGGGTGGAAGCCCCACTCAGGCAACAACCACAATCCTTGTCACTGTGAAACACAAAAGTCACTAAATTAACTTGTGCTTAATCCTCTGGTAGCTTGGCACAAAGCAGTCAAGCATAACATAGAGGCAATATGTAAAGTACTTGTGCAGCACACAAACAGCAAAATAAAGGGAAGACACAACACAAAAAGTCCAAAACCAATTTAGAAAAATAGAGAATATGTTAATGAACAAAATTATACCAGAATGACAAAAATTATATCAATAGAACCAGACTATGTAATTTCAAGGTTTTGGTAGATATAGCACCTAAAAGCACAAAACACCACCAGCAGAGAACAGCAGGGCTCAGGCAATCCAGGCAGGTCCAATGCAGCAGGTCAGCTGACAGTTGCAGGGAGGCCTCAGGAGCTTATTGTATCACTGCAGTCCAGACAGGAGGTCAGCTAACTGACACTTGGAGTTACTCAGGTTAGTCTGGGATGAAAGGAGCAGGTTCAGTCTCGCTTCTCAGAGAGCAAGGCAGTCCTCAAGCAGCAGGGCAGTCCTTTAGTTGCAGCAGGGCAGTTTTCTGGAAGGCAAGGCAGTCCTTCTTCTGTAATGTCCACAGATCCAGGAGTGTTCTGAAAAGGGGCTTTGGTGGTCCAATATTTATAGCTGATGCTAGCCTTTAAAGTGGAGAGATTCCTTATATTGCCGACAAAACTGGTTCTAGAAAGTTATTCCTTTCCCCTGTCAAGGCTCCGAGAAGTCTGGGATAACAAAAGACTAGTGTCAGGTTCTTTTGTGTGTGCTAGAGGCAAGCCCTTGTGTTATATTCCCGAGTCAGGCCCATGTAGCCAAGCAGCCTATTTCTTACATTGTCCTAGAAAATAACATTTCAGCGGTGAACTTTTGCACACATTTGCATGCATGACAATGTTGGATTAGTTTCTCTGCAACTACTTTGTTTACACATCCAGCTTCACACAACATTACCATGATGCCTCGAACATCATGTACTAGGCCTCTCTACGCACTAGGTACAAAAGTCGACCTATCTTCATCCACGAGGCGACAGCACTATCTACCTATCCATAACATCACTAATCTAACGTGCCCATCGCAAAGGCTGCTTTTTATTATAAATAATAGGCATCCCGATAGATTGGTAGAGCAGGCACTTCTGCAGACACTGAAGGTTTCTGCATGCTGAGAAATCACCACGCACGGTCTGACATTCCGTGAGGGGTGTCCAACTCGAGACCAAGATGGGGTCCTTCACTCACTCCTATCATCTAATGGGGTTGGATCGTCTCTTGGGGGGATTCTTGGCTCTACACCCATACATACTCTAGGTACACACAGAGGGCCCGATTCTGATCTCGTACGGAAAGCATCCTGACCGAATCGGATTGGGAATGCTTTCCGTACGACTCGACCGTGAGCCCTCCGTGCGACGGAGTACGATGCATCCATGTTAAACACAACTGAATCGAACGGAATGCTATCATTCCGAACGAAGACTCCGTAAACCGCACCGATGCGACCGACTCATTTGCAAACGTTCAAGAATCGCATGCCGGTCACGATTCCGACTCGTATCAACACGCGATGAGATGATGTTGCATGAGAATCTGTTATGGAGCCATGTCAGTCCGTGTATTAAATGTCAATGGGGGGAGTAAAAACAGTCAAAAATAACATTGGCAACTCCCAAAAAAAAATGTAACCACACCCACAAATCCACCTATATAAAGGGCCAACACCATGGCCATGACCCTTTGCCACAACTGCCAATACATACAAGGAGCTTCCACCAGACATTCCCTTCTCTCTGCCTCTCTGCCTCGCACACTCACACACCACACACCCTGCACAGATTTCATTTCATACAAAAACACATAAACATATACCTTTTTTCAGATTCACACACACCTCCACACTCACCCTCACCTTCACACTCACACTCACCATGTCCAAAAGGAAGCATCCACGTTTTACAGATAAGGAGTTGGAAGTGCTTGCAGATGAGATTGTCAGAGTAGAGCCACAGTTATTTGGGAACCTAGTCCAACAGACCCCCCTTGCCCAGAGAAATAGGATGTGGGAGAGGATAGTTAACAAGGTGAATGCTCAAGCACCTTGCCTGCGCACAATGGAAGATATCAGGACCAGGTACTATGATGTGCGAAGGAGGGTCAAGAAGCTGATGTCCAGGGAACATTTCCAAAGCCAGCAGACTGGCGGTGGCCCTCCTGCACAACCTGTCCACTTCACCTCCTGGGAGGAGAAGGTGCGTGTCATCTTTCCGGCGGAGGGTGTCTATGGAATCCCAGGATCACAAGAGTCTGGTGAGTACACAATCCACATTTAAATAAAGTTATTAATCACACCCCTAGAGACATCACTGTAAAGGATACAGTTAAACAAAGGACAGTATAAATATATCAAATGTACTAGATTCTTAGAGCATGTGATGTGTATGTCAGATTGTAAACAAAAAAATACCTCAAATCATATTGAAAATGTAACAAACTATAACCATGTACATACTTCTCACAAACTCACAGCTAGGCCTTCTGCTCCAAACAACAGGTACCAGTGTCAGACATCTTGGCCCAGTACTTTTCCACTCACTCACAGGAAAGCACAGTCACAGGTAGGCTGTTTGGGGTGGCTGGGAAGGTGGGTGTGGGCACAGGCGCCATTGGACTTGTAGTCACTGCAAACACTCCTTCCCACACACAGCCCACACAGACATATTGGGACTATGCCAGACTCTCAGTCAGTGGAAAAGTACCAGCAAGATGGCTGACACTGCTGAATGGTGTCTGGAGCACAAGGCCTGAGGGGAGTTGTAGTCAAGTCAAACAACAGGCACCAGCGTCAGACAACTCGATATTAGACGTCCATTTACTGTCAGGTAGCCATAGGCCCAGATGACCTGGTTGGGTAGTGTGGGAGGAGGAGTGTTTGCACTAACAACATCTCCTATCATGCTCTATCCCACACACACACCTTCCCACACAGCCGAACCATGCCACCAGGAAGAGTGGTGTCCTGACAGAGCAGCATGTCTGACAGTTGTGCATGGAGTCTGAGTTGAACACAAATCCCATCATGGCCTCGTCCTCCTCACACTAGTCCCCAGTGTCAAACATCTTGATAGTACATTTCAATTCACCATCAGGGATAGCATAGTTCATGGTCTGCTGTCTGTGCTGGCTGGGAAGGTGTATGTAGGACAGGGCATGATGGGAGTTGAAGTCAGTGCAAACACTCATCCTCACACACATACCAACAAAACCACATACAATTGAGCTTCCCTGACAGTCAATGAGAATGTACTGGCAAGATGACTGGCCCTGGGGACTGCTGTTTGGAGCTCAAGGCACTGTTTGAGAGTAGTGGACAAATCAGACACCAGTCACCAGTGTCAGACATCTCTGAAGCATATTGCCACTCACTGTCAGGAAAGTAGACTCACAGGTAAGATATTTAGGAGGGGTAGGAATGTGTGTGGAGGATGGAGCCTGATGGGAGATGGAATCAGGGCAAGCACTCCTCCTCCCACACTACCCAACCAGGTCATCTGGGCCTATGCCTACCTGACAGTGAATGGAAATCTACTTAGAAAATGGCTGACACTGGGGACTTCAGTCTGGACAACTACGCCCTGCTTGTGGACAAATAGGCACCAGTCATCAGTGTCAGACAACTTGCAAGTACATTCACACTCACTGTCAGATAAGCTGAGTCACAGGTAGGCTTTTGCTGATGGGTGGGAAGGTGTGTGTGGGACAAGGCCTGATGTGACTTGTAGCCATTGCAAATACACATCCACACACCTAGCCATGCTAACTCCTCTGGGCCTATGCTTACCTCACAGTGAGGAGAAGTGTACTGGCAAGGTGGCTGACTTCTCCTTGGTGTTGATCTTGAAACCAACTCCCATCAAGGCCCTGTGCACAAAACATCATGCAACTGTGTCAGCCATCTTGTTAGTACACTTACATTCACTGACAGGTAGCCATTGCCACAGATGAGCTGGTTGTGCTGTTTGGGAGGAGGAGTATCTGCCATCAGGCTCTGGTCTCTGGTCTGGTCTCCACACACCTTCCTACCTAGTCCAAATAGATTATATAGGAGTCTGCTTACCTGACAGTGAGTGGGAATGTGCTGCCAAGATGACCGACACTGCTGCATGGTATCTGGAGCAGAAGGCCTTGATGGGTGTTGCAGTCAAGTCAAACAACAGGCACCAGTGTCAGGTATCTGGCTGGGACATTTTGTATCACAGTGAGGTAAGCATAGTACATGCTGGGCTGTTTAAGTTGGGTGGAAAGGTGTACGTAGGACAGGGCCTTATGCAACTTGTAGCCATAGCAAAGACTCCTCCTCCCATCCAGACTAGGAAAATCCACTTGGCCTAAGCCACACTCACAGTGAGGGGAAGTGGACTAGCGAGTTGGATGACACTGTTGCATAGTGTTTGGAGCACAGGGCCCTGATGTGAGTTGCATTCATGTTCAAAACCATGCACCAGTACCAGCCACCTTGCCAGTACATTTACCCATACTGTGAGGTAAATATAGGCAAAGAGGAGTCAGCAGGTCTGGGTGGGAGTAGGTGTATTTGCAATGGCTACAACCCACATCAGGTCTTGTCATACACACACTCTTCCCACCCAGACCAACTAGCCAAAAAGAAACTCTGCTTACTTGACAGTGAGTAGCAGTATACTGACAAGATGTTTGACAATGTGGATTGGTGTTTGGACCACAAGGCCCTGTTGTGATTTGTGGAAAAATCAGACACCAGGCACAAGTGTCACACATCTTCATAATCTATTCCCAATCACTGTCTGGAAAACCTTCTGCCATGTGGTCTGTATTCTCTGGTTGGGAAGAGTGTGTGAAGGACAGAGCCTGGTGTGAGTCGGAGTAATGTTAAACAATACTACACCCACCATGAACAATGACTTTAACTGAGCCAATGCCTACTTGACAGTGAATGGAAGTGCAACAGCAAGATGCCTGACACTGGTGCATGGTGTTTTTGGCACAAGGCCTTTGTTGGGATTTGGATTCACGTTTAATGCCATGCACCAGCCTCTGCATCCTTTCAGAACGCTTACCATCACTGCCAGTTAGCCATAGTCTCAGAGGACGTAGCTGGGCTGGTGGGAGGAGGAGTATTTCAAAATCCTACAAATCACATCAGGCACTGGGCAACATACACCTTCACTATCATCACAAACAGACCTACAGGAACTAAGCGTACATACAGTGATTTAGAATTTACTAGCAGGATACATTACATTGGGCACTGGTGTCTGACTTTACAACAAATACCAACAGTGACTTGTGCTCAAAACACCAGGCACCAGTGTCAGCCAGCTTTGTCAGTACACATCCACCCACTGGCAGGAAAGCATAGTTCCAGGGGTGCTGCATTTGCATGCAGGAAAGAGTGTGCATAGTACAGGGCCTGATGGGATGTCTGGCCATCGTAAATACTCATCCGCAGAAACAGCCATACATGTACGATGTCTCAATGAAAAATGAGATTCACATTCCCATTTTGCTGGCTCTACTCACTTGCAGGATAGGAGACAGTAATGTCAGTACACAAGTCTGTCATGAGCACAAGACAAAACATTCCCTGCCACAAACTCCATTAGTCAACCTTCTGGTTCTGTACTTTGATGTTGATACACCCAATGTTGCTGATCACATCATGTGTGATTGAGCAATGTGAAAGTGGCAGAGTAACAAGTACCATTTCTGTTAATGCAGCATGTGCTAATAGCACAACTCAATGTGATGTCTGATATCTCTGAACATCTGTGATGTTAACTATGTTATTGTTATTGTTAACTGATTTTTATATAGCGCTAATCACCGGCAGGTCTCTAAGCGCTTGAGAGAGAGTTACCAGCGGTCGTCATGGGTCACGGGTGCATGGAGTATCGTAAGCCAGTTAAGCCGTGTCTAGTGCCTCCCTAAACAGCAGCATCTTAAGCTGTTTCCTGAATCGGAGGAGTGCCGGTTCTTTGCGCAGGTAATCGAACAGTTGATTCCAAAGTTGTGGGAGCTGGTTGGAGAATGCTCTACCCCCTTTGGATACAGTTCTGTAGCCTGGAGTGACCAGGCGGCAGCTCTCGGAAGACCGCAGTGTGCGGCCCGGGACATAGTTTTCCAGGTGTTCTTTAATATAGGCCAGGGCTTTGCGTGGATTGCCTTGTGGGCGATACAGAGGCCCTTAAATCTAGCTCTCTGTTTGATTGGAAGCCAGTGCAGTTTGCGCAGCAGGGGGGAGGCGTGGGACTGTCTTGGCAACCTAAAGATCAGTCTGGCTGCGTCATTCAGCACCACCTGTAATTTATTAGTCAACTTCTGAGGAAGACCTATGTGTAGGGTGTTGCCGTAATCCAATCTGGATACAATCGTAGCTGATACGATCATTTGCAGCGAGGCAGTTGAAAGGAGGGGGACAAGTTTTCGTAGTTGTCTCATAAGCCCTATACATGTTCTGACCACTGTGGTGACTTGGTTGGCCATGGAGAGCTTTGAATCAATTTTTATGCCCAGGCTTTTTACGGCGTGTACCGGATTGGGGGTGGCACCCAGCTCTTCAGGCCACAAACGGTCGCTCCAGGGGTTGTCTTTCGTGGGGATGACAAGTACTTCCGTTTTGTCGGGGTTGATTTTCAGTGAGTTGGCAGTCATCCAGCTCACCGTGAATCTAAGGATTTTTTGTGCCACGTCCTGGGCATAGCTGGAATTGTCAATCTGGAGGATGAGCTGGGTGTCATCCGCATAGTTAAAAACGCGGCAGTCCATGTGGGCGAGGGCTGTGATCAAAGGCTGAAGATAGATGTTAAAGAGGAGCGGGGACAGTGTGGAGCCTTGCGGGACGCCGCAGGTGAGGGTACCTCTATCTGATACCCGCCCCTCTAGCTGGATCCTCTGGGACCGCTCTGTCAGGAAGGAGGCTAGCCACTGGTGTGCCGGCCCATGAATGCCCAGATCCGCTATTCGGTCTAACAGCCGGATGTGGTTGTCCGTATCGAACGGCGCTGATAGATCTAATAAGATCAGGGCGCTCGGTTTTTTGTTATCCGCAATGATTCTGAGATCATCAAGGACCGACAACATCACCAGTTCCGTGCTGTGGTGAGCTCTAAACCCAGCTTGTCGCTTCTGGAGCAGTTGATTATCCTCCAGGAATAGTGTGAGTGTTTTGAGAACATGTTGTTCTATCACTTTCGGCAGGAAAGGGAGCTGGGAAATGGGCCTATAGTTCTTAAGGTTCGCGGCATCAGCTCCAGGTTTCTTTAGGAGGGGGGTGACCCTGGCTTCCTTCAGATTGGAAGGTAAGTGGCCGGTCTCCAAGGAGTTATTCAATAGGGCAAGGAGCTGTTTTTCCAGGCTGGGGAGGGCCATTCGGAAAATCCTTGGGGGACACGGGTCTGCGGGGAGCCTGATTTGATGCGGCTCATCAGCTGTGTCAGTGACATAGAGTCCAGCATAGGGAAGGTGGAGAGTTGCTTGCCAGAAGGGAGGGGGGGGCCTGATTCTGAGTAAGTTGCCCTTGATTGATGGGGGTATTGTTAATCTCGGAGATGATGTCCCTGACCTTTTGGAGGAAGTAGGTCTGGAATGTGTTGCAGTCTAGGGGTACGGCTGCAGATTTCACCTCTGACTTTTGGCTAAGTTCTTTCAGTATTCTGAAGGTCTCTTTCTGCTTATTAGGTGCAGCTATGATTCTTGCCTCGTAGTACTCGGCTTTCCTGTCAACGATAGATTTTTTATATGCAGTAAGCATGGATTTATAGACTGTCAGTTCCGCTGGGTCGTAGGCTTTCCGCCACCTCCTCTCGGCGTGGCGGAGGCTTTGTTTCGATGCCCTCAGTAACTCATTAAACCAGGGGGCCCCTTTCCCTTTATCTCTCACTCTGTCACTTCGCTCCGGTGCTACTTTATCTATAGCACAGCATAGAGTGTTAGTCAGGGCTTCACTCTCCTGGTCTAGATTGCCTGGTTTAAGGTTTGGGGGTCCTGTGTAGGGTTTCTACTAGGTTCTCCGCTTCTATTTTTTTCCAGCATCGCACTTTTCTCCACTCTGGGGGTGGTTGAGAGAGTTGGCCCTCTGTTTGAACCCAACAGCTGAGTAGTGCGTCGTCCGACCATGCACAAGGGCTAATGGCTATTAGCCTAGCCCATGGGTGTGAGGTCCAGACGAGATCCAGGATGTGCCCTTTTGAGTGTGTTGGTGCATCCACCAGTTGGTGGAGCCCCATTGTGCACATTCCCGTCTCAAACTGGCTGGCTGGCGGTTCCTTTGGAGTTTTATCCCATTGATAGTTAAAATCACCCGCTACCAAAAGTCGTTTGTAACGTGAGCAGAGGTCCATAATTACCCCCGCAAACAAATCATTGAAACTGGGGTTGACCGTGGGGGGCGGTATACTACCAGCAGTAGTAGGCAGGATGATTTTAGTGAGATTTTGACCCCTAGTATATCTGCATTATCAATGCTCTCTGCTACTACTTTGGTGGCTAGTAATCGTTTATTAAACAGAATGGCTACACCCCCACCCCGAGTCTTTCCTTCTCTGTTTTGCCAGAAAGCATCGAAGTTCCCCGGGAGGGCAGCGATGATGTCTGGAACCGAGGAGTCACCCAGCCATGTTTCAGTGAGTGCTAAGATGTCTATGTCTCCATCCTGAAGGAGAGAAAAGACTTCTAGGTGGTGCTTCTGTAGGGAGCGCGTATTGAGGACTGCCACTTTCAAACCTAATGGGTTACTAGGTGTGGTGGTGGTATGGGGGGCTGTGCGCGAGGTGATAGGTCCTCCTATCACCTTGCTTCTCAGCAGATTTTCAGCCCTCGGCTTCTCTACTGCCTCTATATTAAGGGCATAGCTCCCTGAGGCAATATTCTGCAATTCTACCCTTGTGTAAGTCCGAGTTTGACCAGGGGTTCTGGCCCCTGGCCCCGGTCCGGCACGGACGGGCGCAGACGGGCTTGCCTTAGGGGCGCCTTTGGCGTGCCAGCGGCGCACCCGCTGCGCGCGTCCGCTGCAGCGTGGCTTTGAGCAACTCCCCTTCCGCCCACCAACCAATCAGATCTGCTTGGCAGCAGCTGTTTCCCCCCTGGGCACTAGACCGCTGTAGCAGAGCGGAAGTGCGAGGCCCTAGGCGGTGATATCAGCGGGGAGAGGTAGCGCGAGTCATTGTCTCTCCAGCGTGCAAATCGATTTAAAACATTAAAAACCAGTTTCACAATCAATTTTTAAAAGATGCCGCACAGTGTTAAAAACAATTCCCCTGCTCCTGATCCACCCCGAGATTTTAGCAGCAGGAATATCGAATTTCAGCAGGTAAGAACAATTCAATTTAACGTTTTAAAAACCAAACATACGCATGCATTGAGACCGCAACCAGACTGTGGCGTGTCTCTCTCTTTCGCTGCGCGTCCGCTCCAGCGTGGCTTTGAGCAACTCCCCTTCCGCCCACCAACCAATCAGATCTGCTTGGCAGCAGCTGTTTCCCCCCTGGGCACTAGACCACTGTAGCAGAGCGGAAGTGCGAGGCCCTAGGCGGTGATATCAGCGGGGAGAGGTAGCGCGAGTTATTGTCTCTCCAGCGTGCAAATCGATTTAAAACATTAAAAACCAGTTTCACAATCAATTTTTAAAAAGATGCCGCACAGTGTTAAAAACAATTCCCCTGCTCCTGATCCACCGCCGAGATTTTAGCAGCAGGAATATCGAATTTCAGCAGGTAAGAACAATTCAATTTAACGTTTTAAAAACCAAACATACGCATGCATAGAGACCGCAACCAGACTATGGCGTGTCTATCTCTTTCGCTGTGCGTCCGCTCCAACGTGGCTTTGAGCAACTCCCCTTCCACCCACCAACCAATCAGCTCTGCTTGGCAGCAGCTGTTTCCCCCCTGGGCACTAGACCGCTGTAGCAGAGCGGAAGTGCGAGGCCCTAGGCGGTGATATCAGCGGGGAGAGGTAGCGCGAGTTATTGTCTCTCCAGCGTGCAAATCGATTTAAAACATTAAAAACCAGTTTCACAATAAATTTTTAAAAAGATGCCTCACAGTGTTAAAAACAATTCCCCTGCTCCTGATCCACCCCCGAGATTTTAGCAGCAGGAATATCGAATTTCAGCAGGTAAGAACAATTCAATTTAACGTTTTAAAAACCAAACATACGCATGCATTGAGACCGCAACCAGACTGTGGCGTGTCTCTCTCTATGTGTCAACTAGATATGGATGACTCATGGAAATCTTTGTCTTTCTTGGTCACAGCATCATCAGCAGCCACAGGCAGAGACAGTGCCACGGATGTTGTGGGAGCAGAACGTCAAACTGGGTCCAGTGAAGAGTCATCGGAGGGGGAACCCAGTGACGGAGAGGGTGAGGAGAGTCTCATTGGCAGCGGATCTGCAACACCATTTGCAGCTTCAGAATCTGATCACAGCTCCAGTGAGGACTCCCATGTGGTGGTGGGGGGACACAAGGACTGCATCAACAGCATCAGAGCCTACCTTCACCACCACTACCATCTCCACCCTCCCAGCTGCTCCCAGTTCCAGTGTCCGTGGCTGCTCCCGTGGCAGGGGCAAACTCTCCTTTGGGCCAGGCACCTCACCCCCTGCACCTGTCTCCACTGCTGCCTTCAGTGTTGAGACCAACGACCTCCTGAGGCAGATCTCTGTGGGGCAGACATCGATGCTGAGTGTCCTCCATGCACACACAACTCTTTTGACAGACATGTCATCGTACATGGAGGGCATTCACTCAAACATGTCTGCCCTACAGAGATCAAATCAGGCTATGGCATTAACACTGACTGTAGCACTGTCTCTCCTCCAGCATTACCTCCCCCCTCCTACCTCTTCCTCATCCACCATCCCAACTACCCTCCCAGACCCAAGCACATGCAAACACACACATTCACACACTGCAACATTCATACGCAGCACACAAACACACAGACAGAAGTTGCAAACCACACACACTCACACTCATGCTACAGACAGCACACTCTCACCAAAGGAAGTGACAGCACCCGACACACATGCATCCAGTGACACTCCGCATACCTCACAACCCTCTGCCTCCACAACCCCTAACCTTGCCTCTCCTGTACCCCCCTCAGCCCAGGCTCCACACCTTGTTCCAATTGATTTGTTCCCTCCACAAACATACAGCCCCCCTCCTAAGAAGAGGAAGTACCTCCAGTCTGACACACCAGTAGCATCTGCAACCCTAGCCCCCTGAGAAGGAACAGAAGGCAACAACTCCCCGCAGAAAATTCATCTGGTCCCAATCAAAAACATCCACTCCTACACCCCATAGATCCCCAGACAAGCCCAGTACATCTAAATTGACTAAAGCCCCCACAAAAAAAGACCTCTCCCCTCCTCATTTCAGACACACCCCTCAAAAAATTTTAAATCCCTAAATTAGTCAAGGTCACCCCATCCCCAGCTCCAACTGACCATCCCACTACAGCTGCACCCCCCTCACAGTCAGAGCCAACCACTGCAGTGGAGTCCCACCCCCCGCCATCAGACCCAACCACTGCAGTGGACCCTGACACCCCTCCTGATCCCATCCCTCCAAAACCCCAACCCAGTAACCAATAGTGTGTCACCTTTGGTGCCTGGCATGCCCCCAAGATGCCCTTCCCAGGGGAGGTGTCCCCTTGCAGGAATTGTGCAGCCAAGACTAGATGGGCATGATGTTCCAAGCTCATCTGGACAATTGACATTTATGGACTGGCCAATGGCCTTTTGCTATTAATAGATTATTTTATTGGAGGCTGAATAAAGCATGTTTTATTTTTGCTTACAAATTTTTGTGTCCAACAACTTGTTTCAGAGTTAACTGTATAACATGTGGAATTGGTTGTTTATATGTACAATGATGTTAGTATGACATGGATTGCATATGTTACATGGAGTTTGGGCACTTTGACAGAATGTATTTTAAAATGTTGGGCCTGCATTTCATGGGTCAATGCCAACTTAAGTTTTGGATCAGAGTGTGTTACAAACCTTCTCATTTTTTAATCACACTTACACATAGGTCATGCTTTCAGTTGTCAACATATTGCAAGTGTCTCAAACTGCAACAGTGTAGGTGAAGCATGCTGAATATGTTTGTGATGTGCATATAGGCACCTGTCTCATCTATTCAGCTGGATACATATGGCTGTTGACTGCATGGCAGTGACTTAGCACACACCCATGTACACAAATTGATTTCACTAGAATTGTATGTGACTTTCAACTGGTGAATCAATGACTGTGTCTTCTGCAGATCTTGTAGAATAGTGGCAAGGTAAACCTTGCTTCAGGTGTGATGCCACTGTGGGCAAAAAACATTCATGGCTGTGAACACATCTTGTGAATTTACTGAGCACATGGTGAGTGTAAGCTGAGCAGTATTCTCACAGTCTTCCAACAATTGCTTCTACTGGACTCAAATAATTGCATGGAGTTTTTGTTAGGCAAGGGGTATGTTTTCTTTATAGTTTATTGATCACTCATTTAGCGATGTTCATGCCATCCTGCTTTTGGTAGGTGACATTGCAAGTATGTTGTTTATGCATTATCCCAGCTTGGATTGCATTTTGAGACCACACACTAGTCGTAGTTGAGCATATGAATTATCTGTCATATGTATTTTGAGAATGACTGACAAGGGTGTTGATATGAGCTACATTGATGCTGTTCCATGTCACACCAAGCTGTATTATGAGTGCTGTGATGTCAGTTGACTTGGCAGGTGGTACATGTGGTGAGGCAAGTGTACAGTGAGTGCACAGAAAGGATGTGTGTCTGTCTACTGTGCAGATGCTTCCAGATCTTGAGTCTCCATCATGCTCTTAGTTGCCGCACATGTGAGGATGTGTTGATGGAAATATGCGTTTTGACTGCAGATGTATAATCAGTGGTTCATGTTGCATGTGCTGAGCTTGCTTGCACAAGGGTTAAGGTGAGAGTGATTAGTATTTAAGGTATTGGTGTGAGTGGAGATACATACATCATGTTGGCAGGACAAATTTATTGGTTGTCAGAGGGTGTGAGGTATGATTTAAATGCATAGGCAGATCTTGTGTAGGGGACATGAGGTATCCATATTCACCCTATGTGAGTGTTTACAGATACAATTATGTGATTCCAAGTATGCAACAGTTTGAATCTTGTGCAAGGTATGAGATGAATGTGTAAATGAGATATGTGTTGAAGCACTTAGACAAGGTTGTATTTGGGCAGGTGGTGATCTGTAGTCTGTGTGTCTACAGTGAGGGGTGACTGTGACCAGGCATTGTCAAATGAGTGATGATAGTTGTTGATGTTCAATAGTCAATGGTGTTATTGGTCATGTAAGTAACATGTGGATGTGACAATGCCACAGTGAGACAACGTTCAACTTGTCCTTTGTGACAAAGGGTATATGTGTATGTGTATGTGAAGGGTATATGCCAGTTGTGTACTGTAGTCTGCAGAAAGGTGAAATGTGTAGTGGCATATAGTTGATGTATGTTGTTCTAGCATCTGTGTATGCATGTGTTGTAGAAATGACAATCTGGGTAACTTAAGCAGAGTAAGGTGTGTGTGTGATGATATTTGACTTACTAGGGACATATCCATTGAGCAATGTAAGTGTCTTGTTGTCAGAAGTGGTGATGTATTAAGTTTGCATGTCAGAGATGGCGGGGATGCTGCACGTTGTGATGTGAGTGCATTCCTAATACATTTCAGAGGGTGCTTATGGTGATGAGCATGGTCATTTTTACATGTAAAGTTTGTCATCTGCTGAGGATGTGATGAGTACAGTGCATAGTGTGCATGTCATGTATGTGCAAGTTGTGTAAATTTTCATGATGAGTGGTGCTGTGCATCTATGTGTGTTTGTGAGTAGGGGAGCTCATGAGTGAGCTTCTGACAATTGTGTTTGAACAGTTCGAGTAAAGGCTGTAGCTTGCGGACCAAACATGTTTTTCCAACTAGCTGCAGCATATGTGGCTTATGACATGCTTGTGTGTTTGCTAGTGTTTACAGTTGAGCATTTACTTTGTAGTGGATGTGAGAGGGGTCATACCTGCACAAGTATCTTTCATGCAGACCATGAGGTAATATTGATGTGTATGTTTGTAGTCAAATACAGTGGTCAAAGTGAATATGTAGATGTGGAATGTGTTGTCTGCAGCTTGATGTCTGCAAATGGATTTTCATTTCTGATTGTGTGAATGTCCACTTTGAGTACACTGTCAGATGCAAAACATATTGGCATCAGTGGAAAAGTTTCCTCAACCTAGCCTTGCCTTGTGTGAGTTGTGTGTTGGCATATGTGGCATTTCACCCTTTGTAGGTATTTGTACTCATTAATTGGTCATTATTGGCCGTGGAAAGTGCCCAGAGATGGATGTGGTGATTGCTACATTTGCAATGTCATGAAGCATGAACAATGGATGGCAATCCATTCCTTTGAGGGGTACATCTCCATCAATGTCCAAGTAATGAATCAATCAATTAATCAATCAGGTGTTTGTTACGCGCGACTACTCACCCGTAAGGGTCTCAAGGCGCTGGGGGGGTTTAGCAGGTTCCAGTCCATCAAGGGGGGTCTGTTGTTCTACCTGGGGTAAGAGTAGCCTGGGTACGCATGCCCAGACTTGCCAGTACACTACGCACGCATGGTTATTGCTGGCATTCTGACATTGAATGTCTGAGGTATGGTGACACCAAGGGAGATGGTCATTGTGATGATGTCTGTGGTTGCGCTGAGGAAAACACTTTGCACTGTGAACAAACACACATTTGACACTGGAACAGTACACCCATTTCCATTATTTTTATCATTCTCACAACTATTGTTGCCTCGGATCTGGTTTAGCAAGGGTCGCCCTTGTGTTTGTCCATGAGGGCTCACATTGTGCACATTTAATGCCGATGGAAAAATGTGTTTTTTGAAAGTGTCTTTGATGTTTCAATGGATTGCTTTGGACATTGTTTCAGTGTCAAATGTGGACAAAGCGGACTTAATTCGGCACATGTCTTTCATCCTCACAAGATCTACACATATTTCCTGGCTTCAGGATGACTAAGTCACTTGTGTTTTTGATCAACAGATTGAGTCATCACCCCAGCATCCTCACCCGTGCTGGCAGCTTATCTTACTCAATGAGCTGTGCACTAGCCACACCAACACTGTTTGTGGATCCTACCTCCTGTGACTCATGCGTACTCATACTACTATACAGGACGCAATCTGCACATTCAAAATGAGATTATTAATTTCCAGCATACACTACAGATTTAGGGGCTAGATGGAGATTGGCTGCGAATGACATTCGCAAAAGATGTCCGTAGACACATGCAGATTGGTATTTGTGTTCAGCTGTACCAGTCCACACATGGGGACAGTATCCTACATTTATGTTGGCCCATGCTTCTTTCAAAATACAATACTGTTTTTGACTATAAATATATCAATGACAACTGTAACACAACCACTTCTGTGTTTGTTATTGTTGGAGACATTGAACGCAGTACTGAGTGGCTGTGTCTGTGGACATGTGTGTTGTCTGTGCTGATATCCTCTGTGCTTTACTGTACACAGATGCATCACAATGTCTTACTTTTGTTAGTACATTGGAGTGGTGTTGTCCTGCGATGTTTCTGTGTGTGTTGTGGTGGACTTATGCATTCACAGTGTGATACACACATATGTGTGTTGATTCTAATTCCTGGGGCAGCGTCAAATGTGGTATTCCCCTAGTATTTAGCGTGCTGACTGTAACTACCTGATGATGAAATTCTCTCATTATACATACACGACATGCTATGGACCCATGTTCGGATTGTGATCACAATGATGCTCAGGGCCTCTGAAAGTAATTGGCACACAATCTGTGATCATCTCTTGAACCTGGCCTCTGTGCTTTTACTGGACAAAGGTTTTGTGGTAAAATGAACAATGCTGCTGATCAAGGTTGTGGTATGTAGGTCAGACTGTCCAGTTGTGACTTGCCTCCCTGCAAGGACCCTACATTGAACGCCAAATCCCTGCACCTGCCATGACCTGATAGTGATGTTCGTGTGTTCGACATGACACTACCTCCGTCAATGCATGTAAGGCAGTGCACCATGTTGGTTCTGCCACAAAAGCTGTCCCCCAGCCTCTATTCACAGTACAGCTGGTGATCCATGGAAATTGTGACCTAATGTTGCAGTGGCCTCGTGGGGAATGTGTAAGTGTGTAAGTCCATTGGTGTGGTCTATGAGGGCCCACATAACCATGGTCTGCAGGTGACCCTGGTGCACCTGCATCTCCACTCTACCCATTCCTCAAAGTTGACAGTTACTTTTTCTGCAACAGTGGGTGAATGCCTTTCATTGAAAATAACCTGTGAGATTGTTTATGTGGATATTCCTGCAGCATGTACTCCACATGCACTGATTTAGGAAGTTACATTGTTCATGTACAAATTTCTTGCTTTAATTTCCACCCCAACCCCAGATATGCATCTTCATGTATGGGGGTATTTCCCCCAAACGCAGATATGCATATACACATATGGTGTATCACCCACCAAACCACAGATTTGCTTCTAAATTGCTGTGGGCATTAGCCACCCCCCATATTGACTCAACATTGCTGTGGGTATGTGCCACCCCCCCTATTGACTCAACATTGCTGTGGGTATTTTCCACCCCACATATTGACTCAACATTGCTGTGGGTATTTGCCACCGCCCATATTGACTCAACATTGCTGTGGGCATTTGCCACCCCCCTTTATTGACTCAACATTGCTGTGGGTATTTGCCACCCCCATATTGACTCAACATTGCTGTGGCCATTTGCCACCCCCCCATATTGACTCAACATTGCTGTGGGTATTTGCCACCTCCCATATTGACTCAACATCGCTGTGGGTATTTGCCACCCCCCCATATTGACTCAACATTGCTGTGGGTATTTGCCACCCCCCATATTGACTCAACATCGCTGTGGGCATTTGCCACCCCCCCCATATTGACTCAACATTGCTCTGGGTATTTGCCTCCCCACATATTGACTCAACATTGCTGTGGGTATTTGCCACCCCCCATATTGACTCAACATTGCTGTGGCCATTTGCCACCCCCCATATTGACTCAACATTGCTGTGGGTATTTGCCACCCCCATATTGACTCAACATTGCTGTGGGTGTTTGCCACCCCATATTGACTCAACATTGCTGTGGGTATTTGCCACCCCCATATTGACTCAACATTAATGTGGGCATTTGAACAACCCACATTTGCCCCCCCCCCAACCACCAATTTGACACCACAATGAAAGTAATATTCTCCCCCGCCCACTTTTGGCTGTATTTGCGACCCTTCTTTCTGTTGTATTGTCTTTCTTGTGGTTTTTACGTTAATCTGTATGTGTAGGTGTCGTACTTGCTTTCTGCGACAAATGCGTTGGTTGCGGTTGTGGTAGTGCTCGAAGAGGTAGAGTATGGGGATGACATGCACGATCGGATTCATGGCTGCACCTTCTCGTTCGCAGGATTCATGTTGTGGCGCGAATCGGTGCTGAAATACTCCCCTTCTGGCTGCTCTGACGTGTTGGTTGTAGCGACGGTTTCGGCGCATGGGAAGTACGCATTGTACTTCGGCGTTCGGAATCGGACTTTGAAATGCCTCCGGACGACTCCTTTCTGTGTTTCCGGAGGCTTTTCGTTTGGACAATGAGGACGGAATCGGAGTGACTGTGTCATTCGGTGAGTAAATGGTTTTGGGCATCGTACTGCGTCGTTTGGTTTAAGCGGCTCCCAATACGAGTCGGTTGTACTGTTCGTCTCCGGACGCATCTGGGAGGGCCTTCCGCACGACATCGGAATAGGGCCCAGAGTAGGGTCCACATCATAGGAGTACGTTAGATTACCATTTTGCATATATGCCTGCATATATTCATTGCTTCAGTACCATGGTAGGAATGTATCTACTGTTTACTCTTTTGGTGCTGGTAATCTCCTTTATTTGCTTCTGTCTCTTAATCATTGCAGCACATGTATTTTATACAAGAATAACATTAGTTCAATAAATATATTGAAAACGTCCCACCGTGTATTCTGTATACTTCTCTGAGAGAAAGTAAGCACGAGTGACTGAGCGAAAGATACTGTACTGTTTCCACGATCTCTGAGTGATCAGGGTTGTCATGTTCAGTGGTTGCCAGAGTCCAATCACGCCCTGGTAAGGTTAAGGGGGCTTATGGGGGCACTGTGAGCTAGCTGGTCTATAGGCCAACATATCCTGCGGGGGTGTCGGGAATCAGTCTTGACACTAAGCCCTTAGTTTATGTTGTCAAAACAAAGCACAGATCCTACGGATTAGTAGGAACTACACGACACTCGGAAGTGTAAGTGGGAAAAGGCACATCTCCGTTCCTAGCCATCTTTGCAGGATGGTCCATCCTGTCAACACCTAGTCCCCTTTTGTGTCACTGTCTGGAAGAATTACACATACTCCAACAGCAGAGCCATTCACGGTCATGTGACCAAGCACACTGGCAGAAGGCGCTAATGGTTAGGACAAGAAAATGCCAACTTTCTTTAAGGATTAGAAAAGTCAAAAGATCTAGCTGACCATTTGTTGGCTGCTAACTTTTAGACAGACTCAGACCAAATTCACAAATCAGTTGGTCTATTACATTTACTTATTCATTTTCAATCATTTCATTTTTATAAATCCTCAAGACAGAGGTCAGATACACATAACGTTCACATTACATCAAACAAAACAAAATTGAGACATAGTGACAAGTACCAAATAACAAAAACATTTTTGAGATGGTTTCCAGTCCTAAAACAGAAAAAACAAGTAACCCATGAATCAAATTTTCAAGAAGCACTGGGACTACCACACAATGGGGGTACACAACAATTCAGGTAACAAAGGGGTACAGTATTCAATACATATATTTCCCTAAGGTGCTACACATTCTGATTTGAATTCTTCCCCTGTTGGTTAGAAATGCCAACGCGTTTCAAGTCCCACTCAATTTTTGGGGGCTCTCTTCAGGGCTGTGACTGGATTCTCAAATTGGTCTTGGGCATCCCTTCAAGGAAATGGGAGACTGTTTGTTATCTTGGAGGAAATTTTCTTTTTGCTTCAACAGTCACCTACTCTTCAGCTTAGCGCTATCTTTAACATGGCTTGTGGTGCCGATTTGTTTAAAACCTGAGAGATCATTTTGTTGAACAAGGACTTCCTGTTCCAATTCCGCTTGCATTAGAGATGGGTTGTGAGCAAGGGACCCACGTCTGGGCATACCCTGCCAACTTAGGGCGAACAAAGCAAACACAAGGAGATGATGGATGGAGCGCTGAAACTTTTCAGACACTCACCCCCAGTCACAGATCTGGGCTGAATCCATCATCGTTCTTTAGCTCACTTCGCCACCCCAGTTCAGACACAGCTATATGCAAATCAGTCATGGCCCTGTGCCTCACTGGGAACAGTTCAGCCTGAACTGCCAAGCCATGTCTTTCACTGGACCGTAAACAAGCATCCTGGGACCGGTTTTGGGCTAACAGCCCTCATCAGCCAGGCTAGCTTGAATCCAGTGGCAAAGTGAGCAAGGGACCCACGTCTGGGCAGACCCTGCCAACTTATGGCGAACAAAGCAAACACAAGGATATGATGGACGGAGCGCTGAAACTTTTCAGACACTCACCCCCAGTCACAGATCTGGGCTGAATCCATCATCGTTCTTTAGCTCACTTCGCCACCCCAGTTCAGACACAGCTATATGCAAATCAGTCTTGTCCCTGTGCCTCATGGGAACAGTCCAGCCCGAACTGCCAAGCCATGTCTTCCCTGGACCGGAAACAAGCATCCTGGGACCGGTTTTGGGCTAACAGCCCTCATCAGCCAGGCTAGCTTGAATCCAGTGGCAAAGTGAGCAAGGGACCCACGTCTGGGCATACCCTGCCAACTTAGGGTGAACAAAGCAAACACAAGGAGATGATGGACGGAGCGCTGAAACTTTCAGACACTCACCCCCAGTCACAGATCTGGGTTGAATCCATCATCGTTCTTTAGCTCTCTTCGCCACCCCAGTTCTGACACAGCTATATGCAAATCAGTTGTGGCCCTGTGCCTCATGGGAACAGTCCAGCCCGAACTGCCAAGCCATGTCTTCCCTGGACCGAAAACAAGCATCCTGGGACCGGTTTCGGGCTAACAGCCCTCATCAGCCAGGCTAGCTTGAATCCAGTGGCAAAGTGAGCAAGGGACCCACGTCTGGGCATACCCTGCCAACTTAGGGAAAACAAAGCAAACACAAGGAGATGATGGACGGAGCGCTGAAACTTTTCAGACACTCACTCCCAGTCACAGATCTGTGCTGAATCCATCATCGTTCTTTAGCTCACTGCGCCACCCCAGTTCAGACACAGCTATATGCAAATCAGTCTTGGCCCTGTGCCTCATGGGAACAGTCCAGCCCGAACTGCCAAGCCATGTCTTTCACTGGACCGGAAACAAGCATCCTGGGACCGGTTTCGGGCTAACAGCCCTCATCAGCCAGGCTAGCTTGAATCCAGTGGCAAAGTGAGCAAGGGACCCACGTCTGGGCATACCCTGCCAACTTAGGGTGAACAAAGCAAACACAAGGAGATGATGGACGGAGCGCTGAAACTTTTCAGACACTCACCCACAGTCACAGATCTGGGTTGAATCCATCATCGTTCTTTAGCTCACTTCGCCACCCTAGTTCAGACACAGCTATATGCAAATCAGTCTTGGCCCTGTGCCTCATGGGAACAGTCCAGCCCGAACTGCCAAGCCATGTCTTCCCTGGGCCGGAAACAAGCATCCTGGGACCGGTTTCGGGCTAACAGCCCTCATCAGCCAGGCTAGCTTGAATCCAGTGGCAAAGTGAGCAAGGGACCCATGTCTGGGCAGACCCTGCCAATTTATGGCGAACAAAGCAAACACAAGGATATGATGGACGGAGCGCTGAAACTTTTCAGACACTCACCCCCAGTCACAGATCTAAGTTGAATCCATCATCGTTCTTTAGCTCACTTCACCACCCCAGTTCAGACACAGCTATATGCAAATCAGTCTTGGCCCTGTGCCTCATGGGAACAGTACAGCCCGAACTGCCAAGCCATGTCTTCCCTGGACCGGAAACAAGCATCCTGGGACCGGTTTCGGGCTAACAGCCCTCATCAGCCAGGCTAGCTTGAATCCAGTGGCAAAGTGAGCAAGGGACCCACGTCTGGGCACACCCTGCCAACTTAGGGCGAACAAAGCAAACACAAGGAGATGATGGACGGAGCGCTGAAACTTTTCAGACACTCACCCCCAGTCACAGATCTGGGCTGAAACCATCATCGTTCTTTAGCTCACTTCGCCACCCCAGTTCAGACACAGCTATATGCAAATCAGTCTTGGCCCTGTGCCTCATGGGAACAGTCCAGCCCGAACTGCCAAGCCATGTCTTCCCTGGACCGGAAACAAGCATCCTGGGACTGGTTTCGGGCTAACAGCCCTCATCAACCAGGCTAGCTTGAATCCAATGGCAAAGTGAGCAAGGGACCCACATCTGGGCATATCCTGCCAACTTAGAGTGAACAAAGCAAACACAAGGAGATGATGGACGGAGCGCTGAAACTTTTCAGACACTCACTCCCAGTCACAGATCTGGGTTGAATCCATCATCGTTCTTTAGCTCACTTCACCACCCCAGTTCAGACACAGCTATATGCAAATCAGTCTTGGCCCTGTGCCTCATGGGAACAGTCCAGCCCGAACTGCTAAGCCACGTCTTTCCTGGACTGGAAACAGGCATCCTGGGACCGATTTCGGGCTAACAGCTCTCATCAACCAGGCTAGCTTGAATCCAGAGGCAAAGTGAGCAAAACCCACCTCTGGGCATACCCTGCCAACTTAGGGCGAACAAAGCAAACACAAGGAGATGATGGACGGAGCGCTGAAACTTTTCAGACACTCACCCCCAGTCACAGATCTGGGTTGAATCCATCATCGTTCTTTAGCTCACTTGGCCACCCCAGTTCAGACACAGCTATATGCAAATCAGTCTTGGCCCTGTGCCTCATGGGAACAGTCCAGCCCGAACTGCCAAGCCATGTCTTCCCTGGGCCGGAAACAAGTCAGACCCTTTCCCTTGAGCCACATTGTTGGGCCGATTACTCAAACAAGGACCACAGGATAGCTAATGGCTGCAGGCACCATTTTCATTGTAGTAGAGCCTGCATTTGCTGCACTCTTCTATATGTCACATAAATCAGCAGTTTTGTGCATCACATTAAATACGGGGCTAAGCTTATTTATGCATGGCAACAATTTTGGCATACATGGAATCTCAAATGATTTGCCCATGCCCAGAATCACAATTTAGTGAAATGTAAAAAACAGAATTAGAACTCTGTTTCTGGGTCCACAATGGCCTTCATAATTACTATGCCATATCTAAGTGTTATGGCGTAGGTCATGTTTTTCCTAGGGGTGGGCGGAATTTGCGTAGTCGCGCTACGCAAAGCTCCTCAAAGCTCCGCGAAACGGTAAAAAATCTCCGCAAGCACGCAAAAGTTCTGCGAACACGCGGAATTGCTTGTTCCGCCCATTCGCGATGCTTTTTCCCCGTTCGCGAATGCTGTTTGCGTGCTCGGGGAGAAATATCTTGCGGACACGCATTTTGAAAGCGCGAACAAGCAAAAAATTCCGCGAAGCGCGGAATTGTTGGTAATACCGCGTTCTCCGCGAAACGCGAAATTACCCAAATTCCGCGAGCGGAACGGAATTTACCGCCCAGGCCTAGTTTTTCCTAGTGCCCTTTTAAATAGGGGGCGGGCAAAGCTGCAAAGGTCTTTACTTCACAACTTTGCAAAATATCTATTTAAACTATGTCAGCTATTTTCTAGGAAAACAAAATGGAGTACAGCCTATTTCAAATAAAAGTGGAATATGTGGCGAGGACAACCTCATATAGGAAAAATACTGAGAGGTCATCTTTTACTACCAACATATTTATCACCTACTCCTCAACTGTCCCATGAATATGAAACAATCACTTAGATCAAAATATATAAGACTGAGGGGCCTGTTGTCACCTGCAGGACACAAATGGCAGCCAAAATGAAATGAATCTGGACACATGTGAAACGCCGAAGAGTGGGATTCCCTACTAACTGCGACAAACAGAACTGGCAGTTCGAATACGTGACACCCTAAACAGCCTCTCTGCACAGAGGTGACACACCCACCATACATGAACAAATCACAAAATTGTCAGCAATACATGTCGCACTCACACTTGTCTGAGTGATGTGCCTGTACAGATGAGAGACATGCACTCAGGGATAGTGTTCTTCGAATGCATTTATTTGCACATGCTGTGCCTGTGGTCATTTTGTACTGTCCCATTACTGCCAAGGACTGCCACAATGTGACGTGCTCATGTGAAGAAATTGTCAATGATGGTGTTCCTACGGGCTATTCCTGCTGCGGCTGCAGTGGGGTGTGGTCCTCCTGCCTCATCTCCATCATCATCGTCCGGTGCATCTGGCACTTGTATCCATGGTGCCTTGCTGCGTACACATATGTTGTGCAACACACAACATGCAACGATCATCTTGCACACGATGTCTGGGGTGTACAGGAGCCTTCCACCTGTGACGTCCAGGCACCTGAAACATGACTTCAACACGCCAAATGTGCGTTCCACGATGCCCCTGGTGCGTTTGTGGGCCGCATTGTACTGCCTCTGGGCCTGTGTGTTCGGGGCTCGGAGGGGTGTCATCATCCAAGCCCAGAGTGCATATGCTTGGTCACCTGTGACAGTGCAGAGAGACATGAGTCAATAGTTGGTTCGGCATGATGTGTTGGCAGGCTCACTGGTTCATTGGTGTGTGATATGTGTGACTTTGTGATTCCTGCATGACATGTACTGCTTGTTGCAAATGAGCGGCATCAATGTGTATTACATAGCCTCAATGCCGCTCCTCCCTCCCCCCGAGCATGTTCACTAGAGTGCGCAGCGCGGTTGCATCACTTGCACCCCTACGGCACACTATTGTCATGCCTGTCTGCGCATGTCCACAAGCCTGACAACGACACAGTGATTTATTAACAAATTAGAGGACTATGGGCTATATTTATCCAGGTCCAGCATACATGCCCAAAAGTGATACGAAGCAGAACGGTACGCAGTTCCTAGTGAACACTATAGGTTGACGTATGGTTAGCGTGTATTGAGTAACACACTAAGAGCAGGAGAACATTTCCTCCTTTCGGAAAAGAGACCCTCACACACCCCCCATCAGTGGGGTGTCTTGCTTCATCATCGGGTCTGCTCCTTATCGGGTCGGCGCTGCAATACCCGATCGGCGCCCTTAACGGGGCCTTTTGGCGGAGATCTTTATTTCCTTTTGCCGTAAGGTGCCGTGCGTGTGAGGGCCCTAGTGAGTGTAGTTGTAGTGAGTGTAGAAGTGAGGTTAAAACAGAAGGAAGTGGTCCACCCAAAACTACTTTAATGATCGTGGCCACTCTCCTGATTAAAAACGGGAAAGTTGCGCACCCCTGTTATAAGGTCACGGGGCTGTGCGCATTTGGGGTCAACATGTTTCTTGCCAATACTTCAATTAGAAGGCAATTCTTCAGGACCAAATCAAGATCTATCCACACTTTTTGGTAGTGGTACACAATTAACTAATAAAGTGACCACCCATACAGCACCCTAAAAAGTGGTACCTGCAGATCTATGACATCAACCCAGTCTGGGTCAGAGAGATGTTACATCGGTGGCCGACGAGCTCAAACACTGAATAGTACAGTGTCTTGGACATCCGCGCATAAAGTCGGCAGACCTACCCCAGCTCCGCCGGTCCCGCCGAAAGGAGGAAATGTTCTCCTGCTCTTAGTGTGTTACTCACTACACACTAACCATACGTCAACCTATAGTGTTCACTAGGAACTGCATACCGTTCTGCTTCGTCGAATGACACAGTGATGTCGTGCGCTGAAGGTGGACGGACACGTGTGTGTAGGCCAATGGTAAGGACAGGGCGGACACAGATGTAGAGTTCATGCCTGGCTGAACTCGCCATGCGGTCGAGGGTAGACCTTTGGCTTATGCTGCGGAAATAGCGTCACACACAACAGTTGACATGTCTGATCCCTGACCCTGAGCGGGCCTGCGCACCCTCATTTACCCCTCGGCCGAGCCCGTCCTCCGGGTGCATGCTACATGGCAACATTGAATATTGTGTGACGTGTGGCGCCGACACTACACCTGAGACACACGCATTAGTTACTTCCCTGGCAAGGCCTAAACTTAACCATGCCCAGAGCCACGTGTTGAATGACCACACCCCTACGCCGTACTGCCGTACGCAGGTCCACTCCCTCACGCTCACAGGGGGGTCCTAAACAGCTACATGTCCCAGGTCTACCCCACTGCCTGAGGTGACAAGGTTGCGCCCGCTGTACACAGCACAACGTAATGTGGTATGGCCCGGGGCCCTCATGCATACATAATGACCACACGGACACACTGAGATTATCCGTGGAACTGGCTACGGGCACGTGCGCCAGGCACCTTTTATTGCCAGGGTCACACGTCCAGTGACGCCTGTGCTGGATGGGTGTTGGGTAGTGTAAGCCACCCCTCAGGGGTTGGTTGGTGCTGGCAACAACTGCAACAGTGATCAGACAATCAGAAGTTCAAAGTACAAACAGCAAGGTTCTATGACTTGAGCTGCACAGAGTTGGTGGCCCCGGATGCACAGCGGCTGGCACGGGCACACCGCCACGGGACGGTGACTTGCGATGCACTGAGGTAGGGCCACGAGAGCTGAGCGGGCCCACGTTGATGTCCAAGGAGAGTGTCGCAGAGTGTTACGGGGGACAGTGGAAGGTGTCCAGCCAGGGCATGATGCAGAGGGCAGAAGCAAGCAGAAACAGGCAAAATGGAGGAGTTGAATGCTACAGTCTCCTTTTTCCCATGATGTCAGTATCAGCTACATGATGATGAAGACAACCCCCAGGCCATAGACTCAGATGCCACCAGAGTTCAACCAGAGAGTTTCCATGACTCCCGTGGCACAGAGTCAGTGGCACCAGAGCCGGATGGGGATGCAGTCTGCGATGAGGCCTGTACAATGATATGAAGTCTGCAATGAACAAATCAAGACTCAGTTCCAATTGTGTGTCCTACTCGACCGCAGTGGGTGCCGGAGGAAGTGGTCAGCGCGGGGCAACCGCTGTGCAGCCAGCTCCTCCTGGATCTCTAACACACAGCGTTGAAATGGCATGTGGAGAAGATTCCTGGTTGACGGAGGTGGAGGCACCAGAGCTGAGCGGGTGTTTAGCCAGCGACGATGCCGTGTCCTGCCTGTTGTGGACTGTATTGGATTGGTGTGAGGCCTGCTGGACCGCAGTGTAGGCCGGAGGCAGCGGTCAGCAAGGGCCCACAGACACGTGTGGTCGGAATGCTATGCACAGAGTTGGTGGCACCACATCGAAGGGAGTATACTCTGTGTACTCTGCCATTGTGTAATCAAGACTCAGTTCCAAATGTGTGACCTACTTGTCCGCTGTGTATGCTGGTGAAATACGTCAACAACAAAGGAGTACTGCGAGCCTTGCCCGCGGAGGCCGTGATGGTCTGAGGAGGCTGCCAAGGTCGAAGGTCTCTGGCTTGGTGCTAGCACTGGCACGTGGTGGGCCCTCTTGGAGACACGCCGGTGTCGGCAGGTGAGCAGTGAGGCCTGGATGCGCAGGGGCGGACGGGACTGGTTCGGGGACCAGCGGCCCGGGCTGCGGCAGGCGCACAGGATCGTGGCACATCGCTCACGGCATCGGCCTCGTGGCGGGGTGGGAGGCGCCACCCTGGCAGACACGTTGGGCATTCCGGAAGAGAACCACGCCCAGAGCTACGTGATTTTTATTCACACCCCTACGCTGGCCTGGCGTACGCCGGGCCAGCCCACTCTGCACACGCTTACAGGGGGGGCGTCACAAGCTACATTTCCGAGACCTTCCCCACTGGCTGGGGTGACATGGTTGCGTCCACTGTCCACAACACTACCACCACCAGAAGTATATGTCGACATGGATATGTCTGTGGTCTGCATACTGCAGTCTGTCCAGCACTTCCACGCCACACTTGGCATTGTGTGCATTCTCATTCATGGTTCACTTGCCTCCTTCGCACATGCCTGGTTCCCACCTCGCCCCACATACTGCTATTGTGTGGCTGAGGTGCCATGCCGTTGATGGCTCATGTACATGGCTAGCCCAGGTTTCCGCAGTACGTTGTGCTGTCGTGTATGGTGGGTGGGCATGTTGTATGTGTGTTTGTAACATGTGCATTCCCAGGGTTGTGAGTTGCATGATTGTGGAGTTGAGGTGTGTGGTGTGTTCATTTGGTACTTACCAACGAGCACTGCATTTCCGTAGGTGCCATCCTGGAAGCACCGGTTGATGATGGACTGTCGGAAGATGTATGAATTATGCACACTGCCTGGGTAGTTGGCGACGACATTGGTGAAGAGTCCCCGGTGGTCCACTATTGCCTGCACATTGATGGAATGCGTGTGCTTTCTGTTGCGGTAATTGTGTGCAGTGTCGGCAGGGGGCACAAGTAGGACATGTGTGCAGTCAATTTCCCCCCACACATGCGGGAAGCCTGCTATGGCGTAGAAGCTTTGCTTGGTCTCCAGCTGTTCCTGCACAGTGTGGGGGAAGTATAGGTGCTGGGGTTCCAAGCTGATGATGGCATCCAGGACAGATTTGAGGAACTTGGATAGAGCTGGCTGTGAGACTCCTCCGACTCTGGTGGTTGTTGGTTGGAATGTCCCAGAGGCCAACAGGTGCAGCACAGCCAGCAGCTTTGTCTGAGGTGGGATGTTGGTTGTCCGCTGTGTTGGTACCGTCAGCCTGTGGGCAATGATGGTCAGGAGGCGGAGGATGGTTGACCTTTTGAGTCTGTAGTGGGCAATGACATTCTCTGGTGTCAATTCTGTGAGGCAGGTGCGTTTCCTGAAGGTCCACTGTCTTTGTCTGCGCTGCCTCCGTGGTGGTCCGGGGGGAGGCGGGGAGGTTCTGGGGGGGATGGCGGACCTGGGTGTGGTGGTGGTGGGTGTTGTGGCCCTGTTGGGGCTCCGAGCTGCATGATGAGTAGCTCCATGGCATCTGTTGTTCTTCAGGTGTGGCTGTGAGCTGGGCTCCCTTTTCTGGTGCAGGTTGTCGTCCGACTTTGCACCAGGTCAGAGCAGGTGTTCATTTCCTACTGCTAACACGCCGTATCGCCTGTTTTGTGTTCTCATCGCCGATCTGGCTGGTCGTTGGGAATGTTGCGTTGTGGTGTTGTCGCAGATTTTTGCTCGGGAAAGCCTACTCTGCATCTCATTAGCGATAGTTGCCGGGCTCATGTGTGGCGATGTTTTTTGCGGCTGCTATCGCAGGTAAACTGGTGATATCGGCTGTTTGCACCAGCTTGTGAATGGGGCGATAATTTTATCGGGACTTTGGCGCAACGATAATGTGCCGTTAACTCGGCGATAGATCCTTGAGAATATGCCCCATAGTTTCCTTTTGATGCCACTCAAAACGTTAGAACCCAGGAAAAATCAAGAGACGAGTTTACTGGAGGTGGGGGCAGGACCACAAGCCCCAGAGAAGGCGGGGATCGAACTGCGCACCAGCCAGGTGCTTGAAATTGATGGCTTTCCTACCGCAGCACAAGACGAGTTTCATGGAGGTGGGGGCAGGACCACAAGCCCCAGAGCAGTGCGGAGAAGGCGGGGACATAACTGCACACCAGCCGGGTTATTGACATTGCTGACTTTCCTCCCACAATGCAGGGCATGCCTGGGCGTGCGCCCAGGTGAAGACAGGGCCGTCTTCGCCTGCCATCGACCGGAGGAGAATGGGCTGCCCCCACCCCCCTCTTTGGCCCTGATACTTCTATCTACGAGTGGTGAGCATTATTTTGATCTATAAGTGTCTGGCCTGGTTTTCCATCACATTTGGGTGTGCTACTTTTCAAATAAACCAAACATTTCAGCTCAGCCGCTTGAGGGTAAACAAGTGACCAGTATGGGCAATTGCAAACTACATGGGGACAAAGACTCTGCCAACAAGCCACCTCATGGCACCACCTTAGATTCTTTTTTAGCCCTTGCGGTAGGGGTGATTACAAAAGAAATCGACCTTGCAGAGCAGTGACTTTCTTTGGATGCAGGAGAGGGCTTTAGTCTCCAGCTGCCAACTCATCAAAACTCTAACCAGCTCTGACCCTGTATATTTGTCTGTTCCCCCCAGTATGCTGCCTGCTGATCATGAGCTTTTAACAGGAAACAAAGAGCATCAAATCCTAAATAGTAGTGATTGCACCCCTTCAGCCAAAATAAAGCGCCAACCTAAGCAAACTGCCAACAGTTGACACCCAACACAAACCCTAAAGCAATCAAACTCTGCCTGTGGACCACCAGGATGCTCGTGAGGCTCCAACCTAAGGCAGGGATCTTATTTTGGACAAATTTAAATCTGTTATTGTTCATTGTGTTGCCCCATTGGTGTAGAGATTGCATAACCTAGAAACTGCTGTTTCGACCTTGACCAAAATGCCATCACCTCCAATGTCTTCTCTTCCACAGGTGTGGACCAATCATCCTCCTCTGTTATCCCTTGGGGTACAGGTAGGTCCTATCATACAAACACTGCCTGTCTGTCTAAAGTACCCCACATTGCTATTCCTCTGCCACCTCCTTTACCAACCGGAGGCATTGTGGCCCCCTCAACTAGTGAAGGGCTGCCTCAGTGGCAATTCTGAGGCAGGGTTTGCTCTGTGTTCAGGGGGGCACCCTCAGCCTGATAAAGCTCTGCTTCATCTTAACCTGGCACCGGAGTGCTGTCCATGTGTCATAATTATGACGGGGGTTCCTATTTCTACCCCTAACATCGATTAATCTACCACCCACCTGAAAAACAAAGTATGCCATTGGTTGTGCCACAACTCCAATTTTATCATCAGCAAATACAAGCATATACTGTTTGTTGTTTGGCCCAGCTGTCAAAAATCTGAAAGGGGACTGCTTAGTAATCAATTGTAAGTCACCCATTCTGGCCAGACGTCTGATCCACAGTGCAAAACAGCAGTTTCCTTTGGATGAGGGTATTAACATCCTCCTGCTTGTTTTTTTCACAGGAATCTACAACATCGACACACAGCAGGGTTTCCCCCGGTGATGAGGTATATAGAGAAATCATGTATCTCCAGCTCTAACAGATTTCTCCCCTTGACGGACCTTGATCACAATAACTGACTCCCAGACATTCCAACCCCTAGCCCCAAAGTTAGCAGGCCACTCATGTTTAATCTTCCCATTGAAGCAGCAATTGATCCACAGGATTTTGCTATAAGGTTCCTTTGCTTGAGTATTGCAGGTATAAGGGCCAATCTATTGGACCCTAAGAGGTTAAAGTTTATCACCCAGTTGATAATTATGCTCCAAGAAACCTGGGCTCAGGAGCAGCTTACCTTGAATGGCTTTGAATGATTCATAGTCCCAGCTATTCCCTCCTCTGGCCAAAGAGCTTGAGGTGGGTTAGCCAGCATGATCCGCATTTCCAAACATCTCAGGGTTATACCAGTCCCCTTGGGGCATAGTGGAACCCAGATTTTATGGGTTGTGCTATCTAAAGAGTTCCACTTTTTTCTAGTGATCTTAATAACCCAGCCTGCGAATCAGGGTGCCAGTTTGAGACCTTGTCCCAAGTGTCAGCTCTCGAGATCAGGTCTCTTTCCAAGCTCAATTATTTTATTATGTTAATGGGAGGAGATTTTAATGCTAAATTGGTTCTAAACCCTACTGCCTCTGATCCTTTTTTGGCTATTGACATTCCTTTTTGTTCTATGACATCTGACACTAGAGGGAGGCGATTGTACAATACTATTGGGGAGGCGGGCCTTTATAAAGCGATGGATATGGTCGGGAATCTCTCCAACTAAAGCCCCATCTTTGTAAGCTGTGATAAAGGGTCAACCATAGCATATGTGTTTATCACCAGTACCCTTGAACGATTTGTAAGCTCTGGGAAGATTCATAAAACCTGTTATAGTGATCTGACCCCATTGAGGCTGGGATGGTGATACCAGTTAGCAGCCGCCCATTGGTACCCCTAAAATAACTGGCCTGATCCCACAAGATCAGGGCTCCAGGGTTAAATGGTGTAATATATCAATACCCACTTTGTTAAAAGTTTCAGTCAGTTCAAGCCTGAGCCTGATCATGGATTTTCTGCTAACTCTTGAGATTTCCCCCGCTTTGTTTTAGATGCCTTCCAGTCTTTAAATTATTCCATTAGGACTATCGTGCTTGAACTATCTGGGCCCTGTAGAACTCCTAAAATAGTTGGTTTAATAAAGGGCGCAGGGTGGCTAATGAGCAGCTCCACGAAGCCCTCAATGCCAGGCCAAGAAACCAGCAGAACATTACGACTGCAAGAGCAGCCTACAAAAAAGCCATTAGGAATAGGAAACGAACTCTAAAAGAGGAAGCGTGGGAGTGTCTAGTCACCACCTGTAATTCCGGGGATGCCAGGGGCTCTTGGGAGTTAGTCAATGGGATGTAGTCTTACTCCACCATGCCAGATGACATAGGCTTGAACATTGCTCCCACACAATGGATGGCCTACTTTAAAAAGATATCTGCATTAGGTATGGATGGGCTTCCGGCTGCCACTGAGGGTACCTCACTGTTCCCATTAGGTATCACAATTGAACTTGAGGAAGTACGTTCTGCCATTTTAGCTAGCCCCTTGAATGTGCCTATAGGTTGAAGAAGTAGATAATAAGTGAAATATCCGAAAGAAGGATGGTGACAGGGCCAGTGTAACTGGAGGCCACCATTAGACTCTATTATGTAAAAACTGTGCAGGTCAAAATGGATACAAATAGTAAAGAGTTTGGGGCTGATTTATAGTTTGGAGAATGGTACTTCGTCTGTTAAGGAGGCAGAGGATATTACTTCCACCACTCTGATGGACTACCATCTGCCAAATTTAGAGATCACTGCTGGCCCAGCGGCGATCTCTGTACCTTAACAAGAACTGCCATCATAGTAGTTCTAGTCACGTTTGTGATGGAATACTGTGGCCGCCAAACCATAAATCAGCCCTGGGGAAGCGATTAAAGAAAAAAATATATCGAAAAATAATGTTAATTATTGTGCAAAGCTAATGAGACTTAAAACATGAACTTAATGCAAAATTGCACTAAGCAATCATACTTAAACATGCTAGGCCTAAAACGCTGAGCCACTGCCATATTAGAGTTAACAGAGCTTAGAAAGTGTGGATTCAGCATTTAAACTTGATATTGACCTTATTAACTAACTTTTTTTCCAGTGAATATTTGCTGTGTAAAATATTTTTCTTTTCGTTTATACAGATGTTTCAACCTCCAAAAAGACCAGTGTTAGCAAATGAATAAACATGTGATTTGGAAAGTTAGGAACGAAGTTTCACACATGAGAATCTAGATTTGAATGGGAGAATGATTCATGGGAATCATAGAAATGATAAAACGTAGTTGCAGTCTTTGAAATTGCTGTCAGAAGAACATTGTGTTCCTGTGAGAAGACAGGAAGTGAACGTGTTCCAATGAGAGCATCGGTAGCTGATTAGTCGACAGAAGAAAGAAGGAGAAACATGATTTGAAACAATATTATTTTGTCTGTCTATAAAAGTGCGTGTTCCTAGAGTAGTGCCCAGCATGCATATTCATAGACACCCCCGTTTTTCCATTTATTTGTTTTATTTATTTGATGAGTTTTATATAGCGCTGGCTAGACCCGGAGGTATCAGAGCGCTTTACAGAGTATCAGCAAGAAGCAAGTTACATATGTTACAAAGCATTACACAGTGCTACACAATAATAAACAAGAGTTTAGAACATGAGAATACTCGAGGATGGCAAAAAAGAACGCATGATGAGGCAACGTAAAGGAGTGGTGAACAAAAAAGCGGAAGAAAAGCGGAAACCAGAACAACCAAAGGGGCAAGGGAGGGAAAAAAGGGGGAGAACAGAAAGGAAAGGGTAGGAAAGCAGATAAGGACAGGCGAGCGAGCGTGAGACAAAAACGGAGATGGCACCAGGGGCATCAGCCAAAATCGAGAACGGGGAGCAGGTCCGTGGAAGAGAGAGACAATCGAAAAGTCACCCAGCTAGGGACCAGCGGGGACGGAGGAACGGACAAAGATTGCCAAGATGGCGGCTGAAGGACAAGAGTGTTAGGAGAAGACAGTCCCAAATTGGCGGGGTGCACACGAGTCCAAGTCCAGAGGCCACAGGGGGCCAACTCATAGTATCCCTTCATACTAGCCCACGCTGCTTTGAGACTCTACTGAGTTTCTTGAGCTTCTCTTTATGAGAAGTTCTGCTTTGATTGATTATTGAAGCTGACTTTTGATGCTGAAGCTTTATGCTTTATGACTTCTCTCAATATCAGAACTCTTTATGGGTCTCTGAGACTTACACCATTTCCTTCTCACTCATAGAGTAGGGATTTTCTTTCCTTTATGGAACATGCTAATGTACATTAATGCGATATATTGATTGCCTAGTCATTGACTATTGACTTTTAATTACGTTTTCACTAAGATTGATTAATTTAACTTGTGTCTTTAATAAAGACGACTTACTAAATATTTGAATGATAAAACCCTTTAACTCACATCAAACTCTCTTTATTGCTTGATATAGATAGAAATTGTGATAATTCAATGTAAAAAACAGCCCCTGATCTCTAAAACAACGGCAAACATGGTAAACATAAACTTTAATTGAAACAATCCCCGCTACAGCAGAAAACGTGGTAACAGAGGGATGATTTACGTTATGGGAAGAGGAGCTGACGTTATTTACCCTAAGTTAGAGTAATGCCTAGGTCCCATAGTCAGTCCAAAGCCCAAATTTTGAAGACTGATGAGGTGCGGTTTTGAAGGTGGTTGCAGAATTGAAGGTGTGAGTATCAATAGGGTATGCGCTGCAGTTGTTTTTGTTGATGATATTGTCGCATGTTGAAGCGTGTGTCAAATGAAGAATGGTGATGTCTAATTGTTTATTGTAAAGAAGTTGAAGAGGTTATCGGACTAGACGTAGCCTAAGATCCTGGGATATTGAGATAAGTGTGGAATACACAGTATTGTTATTTGTCTGCTATAGTTTTTGTGGGAGGGAGAACTCCTGTCAATGGAAGCTTATTTTTGTATCTGATCACTGCTGCTGCTAGTTTTTCATTGATGTCCTATTGTTGTTTGGTGATATTTTAACTTACAATGGTAATTTCCTGGGCTTGGATACTGTCCAAACTTATCGCCTCAGTTCTGTATTAGAACTGGATACTTTTGTGTGCTACAAACTGCAACTGTACTGTTTTTCTTGTGCCTTGTATAAAGCACTGATCATAATAAACATATGTTAAAAAAAAGGTTTTGTATTACGCCTAGCCGACCTAGATTCCTCCTCCCATACTCATTTTGACTAAATCCATTGAGTAATCTTGTATATTGAGAGTTGCTGGACGTTACACACAGTATATCCCTAACCCAGTCTCGCCTTAGAAACGTCTACATATCCCTGCATGTCTTTTCTTCCCTCCCCCCACGTTCATGCCTCCTCTTATGAGGGTAAATGTCATTATAATCTATTGTACGGTTACCCCAGATGGTTTTAGAACCCGTTACCGCTTATTTTACTCAACCCCCCTTCCCCTGAACTATCCTACTATCTATCATAGGTCACAATACTGAGGTTTGCCTCTGAATAATCCACCCTGTTGTTCTTCCTTTATGAAATGCGCCTATCTACCCGATTTCCCCTCCTCTCTATCATTTTCCCCTCGCCTTCCCTTTTCTTCTGTTCCTTTCTTACCCCTCCCCTTTGACTCCTTGCATTCCCCTACCAACCTCCCTCTCCCCCCGTTATGTGCAGCTTTCCTTTGCAAACAGCACAAATGTATTGTACCTACAATGATCACAGTCCTTTGTGGATATGTTTTGCTGTAACTGATTCATACTGTTACATTCTTCTATAACTTTCAATAAAGAATTACGAAACAAAAAAACAAAAAAAGGTTTTGTAGTGCAGATCATGAGCATCCGTCGAGTGCACAATTGAGATAAGGGCTTTAATAAGTTGTTGTGAATGTACTAATGTTGACTGATGTTAGTGAAATCTATTGCGCATGGGTTAAGCTACATCGATTAAGGTGACTTCCCGCTGGTTGAGATTTCATTCCATGTGTGAAAATCTATTTGCGTGAAAACCTTATTATTCTGATTGTTGAATTATCTTGGTTTTCTTTAGGGAAGCAGGCAAAGTATTTGTTGTAATTTTGCATATTGTTTGTTTTGAGTTGTGAAAGTTGTTGCGTACAAGAAAATTGTAAATTAAGCTGATCCACTTCAAGAAGTGAAAAAATATGTTATAGTGTTTTGCGCTGAGAATGGTTGGTTGGTGTACCATTGCGCTGTTATTTCTTGATGATGACACAGAGTGCTGCCCTGGCAAAGGTCATTTGTTGGGCAAGTGCTGCATTGAGATTGGTTAACGAATCAACAAGTATTAAAGCTGTAATAGGATTGGAGAAAGAAACTTGACATATACAGAATTGAAAATCAAAAACATTGCACTAAATTGAATCGCTGAACACTTTGGGGGTCATTAAAATATCAAGCAGAATAACTTCTGCCTTACACCGACTCGGTCATGGGACCGACCAACACTAAATCGGTGGTCCCGATGCCTCATTAGGATGCAACTGAACACTGTTCGGTCGCATTGCTACATTTTACTATGGGAGCATGCATTCCGGCCGTAAATCGGCTGTAATGCATGCTCCCATAGTGAAATAGGAGTTGCGGTTCATCCCTGCACCCTGTGGCAGGCATCTCAAGTTGCCTGCTCCGAGGTGCAGAGATCAACAGGGTGGCATCCAACTGGAGGCCCTGCACCAAAGGGGGCCCTGCTGGGGGCCTCCAAAAACACGTTCCAACATGGTTTCAATGTCGGACAGACCGCCATGGAAACCATGGCAGAAACCATCATCGAAATCTCAAGGGCGGGACTTTCCGCCCTTGAGATTACTGGCCGCATTCCAACTGGCAGACAGGCTCTTCGAACCCGTCGGAAGCCAGCTGGAATGACTGGCTGGTTTTTCCTTTCCGACTGCCTCCATCGTAATGAGGCAGTCGGAAAGGAAACCGAGTGGCCCATTACGATGTAGCCGTAAAGGCTCAGACCGTAGGTCAGAGCCTTTACTAGCTGCATCGTAATTGGCCCCTTATTGTTGAATTACTGTAAAAATTAAATGCTTTAAAACTATTAAGAGCTTTGTGAGAGGAGATGTTCCAGTACCGAAAGGTGAAGAGGCATCACCCGAGGTTACATCAGCACATGATATCCCAACGTATGTGGGGTTACACACCTGTTTATGGCTTCGTCAACAGTGAAAGATCACTGAAAATGATAGACCTCTTAAATTCCTACAACATGGTACTTTCGATTTAGGAATTATTGAATGCTTAAGGGAGAAGTTATATGAGATAAAAACCACCTTCTAGAACCACACAGTACGAAGCATTAAACCTTTGTGAGAAAACATCACATGTTAAGAAAAGAGAGAAATTCCAGAATAGGACTAAAAGAGCTGTGCAAAATTATACATATGCTCAGTGGGATGAAGAACAGCAAATGTGGAGAAAATACATAGTCGAAGAAGCCAGATTTTATCCAACTAAATCCACAGAGAAGACTAAAAAGAGGAAACGATGAGAGAACTGCTAAGAAATCTGACACTAATAGTGATTCGGGGATGACGTTTTGGATGCTTTATTGGCTTTGTCCACCACCATATGTGGCCTCTACTACAATTAATAAGAGCGCTTCAATTTCAGGTGCCACTCGACTCCGCCACGTAGGGGAGTTAGCTACTGCACCCACAAACATTTGATAAAACAACTTTACCTTTACATGCTAAAAAGCATATAACCAATTCACAAAAGTGAGCGTTGAAAAATATCAGGCAATGAGAGAGGTGATGATTTTGGGGTCCCCCCTAACCTAGGGGGAGGACCAAGCAGATGCCTTGAACACAAAGAGCATATCATGCTGAACCATTCGGTGGTGGTCCCATCCTCCTAGGACCACCCCAAGCAAAGTTATGGGCAAAAATACAATGCCAACCAAAGGCCCAGCAAAGCATTATGGGGCGTGATTCTAGAGTGCAGTGAATATTATAGTATTAGCTCTCAGCTGAGTGGGAGAGGCTGCCACTTGAGGAATGTTTTGATATTGGATACTATAATATTCATGGGCCGACGCAGGCACCCTTGCACCATGGTGCAAGGATGCCTGCATTGTGGGGAGATTGTTTTTGTTCAGGAAGGGTTCCCTTCCTGCACAAAAACAATCTAAAATGCCTTTTTCAACTTCTATGTGTGCTGCATTAGCACACATAGAAGTTGAAAAACAGCATTGTTTCAATGATTGTTTATGTGCAGGAAGGGAACTCTTCCTGAACAAAAACAATCATTAGAGGTGATTTCCTCTTTCAATGTGTGCTGCAGAATGCAGCACGCATAGAAACAGGAAACAAAAAGAGGAGAAATGAATACATTTCTCCTCGTTATGCCTCCCTTAGCATTCACACGCATTTCCAGATTTACAAATGTGTCTCGTTCCATGGGTGTTGCGTGGGAACACCCACAGCAACACCCATGGAACGCCCCTTTCACGCAAAGTGCTGCGTGCTAAGGGGCCATATTTACAAGGACAGGAAAAGCCACCCAGGGTGGCTTTTCCTGTCCTTGTAAATTTGGGCCAGTGTATTGCGCTGCCAGTGTGTCACAAAAAGTGACGTACTGGCAGCGCAAGGGGCTTGTAAATCTGCCCCAGAGTTACATGTTTTACCAAAGGTATGTGAGGTTTCTGTTTTATTAATTGGGATGAGATGGAACGGAGTTACGGAGCGGAGTTTTTGTTCAACTCTGCAGAATTCCGCGTAGTGGTACTCCGCCAACTTCGTCCACCCTTACTCCAGACCCTATTAAACCAAGTGTAATTCAGATTGAAAGACCATTTCCAGCACTACAAATTGCACTTGCACCTGTTGAAATGGCCCATACTGTAATAACTCCATGTGTTACTGCTTCAGTTATAACTGTTCCTGTACCAGTACCAGAGGTTGTGACAGCACAAACATTGGCAAAGCCAGTTGCGACTGCCGCTATAAATATTGTTCCGCATAATGTGGTTCAAGGAGCAGTTGGAGGAGCGCCTGTGACAGGGTATATCCCTAATCGTAGAATTCCCAGATTGTCACCTGGATACCACCGCAAACAATCCAATCATTAAGAGAAGGTAGATGGATTGTTTTAACGATACAAGTAGCACATGGAGAGACAAATTTATTTGAAGATGGAATTTTTCCACCATGGGTTGAAGAACCCACAGGGAATAAGATGACAGAAATTGTTGTGCATCTGAATCAGAATCTGAAAAAGAGAGACCACAAAATGTTCCAAAGTTAAAAGTTGAATTGGAAGAAATCATTAGGGGTTGCTTAGACATTGGACATGTGAATCAGTATCAAGAGAATGAACTGATTTACTTGAGTAACGAGATCACCAGGCATGCAGCAGCTACACATGATAAATTAACTGATTTGTCCTGTAAATATGAGGTTGATCTTTTTTAAAGAGTGTCTGCTATAAAGAGGTTTCAGGGTACAGTTAGATGATGAGGCAATTGAAACAATGCGTTCTTCAGGAATGCAATTACACACTACCAAGTTAGTGAAATGCATCCACAGGTGGATTGAATATGAGAAATTTTAGATCAAATGTGCAAAGAAACAGGAAAAGAAAAAGGGACAATCAGATGCGGCTGAAACAAATAGTAAGCCACCGCCAGGTCCCCCTAGTGAAGAAGAGGCGTTAACTTTCCTGATGAGAGAGATAACAAGTGGAGGGTATGTATATATACCATGTGTAGGAAAGTAGGACCTGCTTCTTATGGTTACCCCCACTTTTTGCTTGATGTTGCACTGTTTTGACTAGTCTGACTGGGATCCTGCTAATCAGGAGCCCAGTCTATCTGCTTTCTCCTTTAAATTGTCATGCATGTACTTTGGTACACTCCAGATTGGATACTGGGGTACCCTTATAAGTCTCTAGTATATGGTACCCATGTACCCAGGGCATAGGTACCCCAGAGGCCTCCCATGGGCTGAAGCATGTATTATGCCACCCATGAGAGGCCATGCAAAATGGAACTACAGGGCTGCTACTGCAACCTGTGTAAGCTGGTGCTTGCACCACTTACTTTAGATATAGGTTCACCAAATCTATGGGTCACTACACTTAAAACTTATAAGTCACCCCTATAGCAGGCCTTATCAATCCTGAAGGCAGGGTGCTGAGTTTTATGTGAGAGGGTGCCCCTGCATGAGCAGAGCCTCTCTGCAGCCTTCGGAGACCATTCTCCCGGGTTGTCTGTGACTCAGCCGGACATATAGGTAGATGCACTATAACCTCGCGGTAAATGCTATCTCGAAAACGGCTGCATAGAAACATATCGTGTTTGGTATCAAACACCTTGGAATCATACCTCCACACCGGTAACCGGTGCGGGAGGTATGATTCCACCCTTCTGAAGCGAGCTTTGTGGGGTCACTGGTCTATTCGGTGCCAGCCTTCTCGACCCGGACAGCACAAAATTGATGCTGCCTACCAGAGACACATTTCTGCCCTCCTGCTTCTGAGCCAAGCTCGAGCAGAGGAAGGCAGCACAATAGGCATGCTGTCACAGGGAGGTGTGACCACCTCTCAGACAGGATTTAGTGTATTGGGGCTGGGTGGATGCACTCTGAGAGTGCCTGAAGGTCTGCACCTGGGGCACATTTGGTGTCCCTGTGCATAGTCCAGCTCAAACCAGTTCTGGGAGCCATTGGCTCCTGCTCTGGAGCGAAACTGGACAAAGGACATGGGAGTAACCGCCCCTCTGTCCTGCCCCTCCCCTAGGAGGGGCCCCTGAATCTGTCCAACCCTCTCCAGTGGGTACAAAAGGGCTTCCCTGGATGTAAGACTTTAGATTTTACGTGGACAAGATTCTACAAGAAGAAACCACTGACCTTCGACCGTCTGGACACTCTGGATTTCGCTGGACTTCGACTGGGCCCGACTTCGTCTCCCTCTCCGTCCAAAGCTTTGTCTCTGCCCTTGCTCCATACAGGTTCTGTGCAGGACCTGTGATGCGCTAAGGTCAACTGAAGAATCTCCCTTGGGGTGAAGGAGTCACTTCCCTGCATTCGCAGGCACCTCAACACAACTGACCAGTCTGCTATTCCCAAGCTCCTGTGGACTCTGACAACTCCAGCAACACAGGAGGTAGGTTTCAAAGGTCCCTGAGGTTGATCTGTCCTCTCAGCAAGTTTGAGGCCAGTATCCCTTGTGGGGACTGCATAACCTGAACCCCTGTGCACTATGTTTATTTGCAAGTGCATATGCTTGTTGGTAATTCCTGAGCTTGTGCATTAGACTCTGTGTAGTCCTGATCCTGAGCAGTATTTCCACCAAAGAACTCTGGCCTCCTCACACCGAGTGCTCCGTGGACTGGTACTTTGTGATCTTGCTCGAGGTCCCCTCGTGACTTCTGGTCATTTGGCCTGTGGGTCCTCCTGAGGGTCATCTTGATTTCTATTGGGCTTTCCTGGTTGCTCCAGATGTGCCCTGAATCTCGATTGCTTGGAGAGTCCCCAGGACCATGCTGGTCCTCACCGTAACCTGCTTGACCTTCCTGCGTGGGTTGCTATTGCCAAGGCTTGTTGGTGCTCCAGCCGGACACCGACCCCTCAGCACTCGACATCCTTTGTGGGACAGCTCGCATATGGCTCCTGGTCATCGTCGACATCTCCTGGTCTTCGTGGCTGCAGAGTCAAACATCCCTTCTTCGCACCTGAAGCACCCGACATTGGTGGGCATTCGTCTTCCAAGCCCCTGGTCACTCTGAAGTGACCCTGACTCTGTCGCCTCTGCTTTCAGGTTTCTTTCTTCCACCAGACCCTTTTCACCTTCACGGCAGCAGCACTTCTTCGAAGCCTTCCATAGAGAACGACAGCGGTTTCCGACACCACTTCAACCCTATGCACCCGGCTCCTCTGGGATAGGTAACTCTGGTACTTCGGTATCCACGGGTGGGGTGGCTCTCCAACCTCTTAAGTTCTGAAGAGTTTCCTCGAAGTCCCTCTTGAAGGGTCCTTAAACTGTAAAATTGCAACCACGACTTCCCCATAGAATTGTACGGAGGCTGCGGTCATGTTAGCACACTGCACCCGTCCTCCGTGGGGTCCCTATCTACTCACCTTGGGTGGTTCCTTGGGGTCCCAGGGATTCTATGTGCTCCAGACCTTGTCTTGACCCGAGTCGTGGCTGTTATACCACTATTTTAGTATATGGTTTGGTCTCCCCCTGGAGCCTACTGTGTATTGTGCTACTTACAACTGTTCTATTGATCTCGTATTGTGTGCTTTGTGTTCTATCCTTGGGTAGAGGATACTAGAGAGTGTTATATTAATAAATACATATTTTTATATAACTACTGTGTGGTTCTCCTTTCAGTTAGTTAATACAGGAGGTGATATTCTGGTAAAGCAAGCTGCTTTACATTCCTTCAAGATTAAGCCTGAAGGCTGATATCCGCAGCTACCACTAGGATAGCTTTCTAAAGGTTATCTTTGACCTCATACATCATAAGGGTCGTTTGGACTGGTGCAAGGTGCCCACTTTAATTAGTGGACAGTATATACCAGGCCAACTTCTCACACCATGGAGTAGAGGAGATCTTGCAACATTTACGAACAATTTTCAAAAAGTTATGGGAAAATCCCATGCAGTGGTACACACAAGTTGGCAGATTTGTGAAGATTTTGAACGTGCTGTGGACTGATTTGAATACTTTCTTTGATATTGTGATTTGTGGGCTGAGTGTAAAATAGCTGTACCATGGCCAAGTTCAGAACCTCTGAGAGATGTGCTTACCCATGCACCATCTCCACCAGTGATGACAAAGTATGATGAGGTAATTACTTACTTGAAGGGCAACGTTCCAGCAAAACATATTGATTTGTTGTAGATATCAAACTTCACAAGAAGTAAAAGAGTCAGTGCATGCTTATTATGAGCAATTTCTCCAGGTGTTTAAACAGCACAGTGGCCAGGAAAATCCTGGGTAAAGTGATATGTGGTTCTTTGTGTCATAGTTTGCTCTTGGATTGAGAACAGAGATTAGTATGCACATACAGCAGAATGTGATTTGTGGGCAGAAAAAAACGTTGGATGAGATCCTGAGAGTTGCAAAATACTGTAGTGATGAATAAGAGATGGAGCAGAAAAGATTCAAGGAAAAATTAATTCTTGCTCAGATGAGTTTGGCTCACAAAGGTTTTCAAAATCAGCCATTTGCAGTGAACCAGAGTGGAATGCAAGGTGTTGGTTCACAAGCTGGAGTTCAAGGTGCTCAAGGATGAGTTGGTGTTTCACAGGTAGAGGTAGAGATGTTCTGATTGATCCAAATTCTGGTGTAGATATTGTGACATTAAAGAGGTCGACCCCTTGTTATTTATGTAACAAGATTGGGCATTGGAAGAGGGAGTGTAGGCTCAATCCAAATAGAGTGAGTAGAGATGGCCAAATGCAAGGAGAAAATCAAGTGCAAATGCAGAATGTACCTGTTGAGCTAATTTAAGTGCCATTGCAGACACAGGTCCCAAAGATGCAGGTTCCACAAGCCCAGGTGATCCCACAGAACATTGATACTCCTAAATTTAATGTGATTCAGATGTCGAGAGCAAATCCAGCTGCTTTTCAAAATCAGAACCAGAACCCATTTCAACAGTACCCCATGCTACGCAATGACAGTTTTGACCCCGGTAATTCCCAAAGATGGTGCCTGAGGGAGGAGGAATATTGTGTTCTTGGAACAGTCTTGGAGGTAGATCAGAGTGGACCATTTGTAGAAGGAGAAGTTAATGGCCACCAAGTGTCATTTTGATCAACATCAGAGCTCCGCATCCACTGTTAGAACAGCGGACGTCCCAGACTCAACCCTATCAGGAAAAAGGATCCAAGTTGTAGGAGTTACCAATAAAGAGGTAACCAACCCACTTTCAGAAAAGGTCCCTGTAAAAATAGGTTAATTTGAAGAAAACCATCAATTTGTTGTTTGTGACTCTAGTCCTGTAAAACTATTAGGGAGAGACCTGTTGTGCACATTAAATTGCATTATTTATATCGATGAACTGCTTGTGGCGTCGGATGCGCGAGAATCTTGCAGATTGGATGCTGTTGTATTTTTAAATCATCTATCAGAGAATGGACATATGGTGTCTCCGAGCAAATTGCAATACTGTAAAAAAGAAGTTCAATACTCGGGACATATCATTGAGAAGGAAACGAGAAAGGTGCCACAAGAAAGAGTGGAAATGATCCTTAATTTGAATTCATCAAGAACACAGAGAGAAGTCTGGATGTTTTTGGCAATGGTTGGCTACGGTAGACAGTGGATACCAAACGTTTACCTAGTGGCTAAGCCTTTACTGAGGCTGACACACAAGAATGTGTCCGATCTGCTTCCATGGGACAACTATTGCTTGAATGCTTTCCTAGAACTGAGAGAAAGTCTGCCGTGCCTTGGCACTAAGAATGCCTGATTACAGTAAGATGTTCATATTGTTTTGCAGTGAGAGGGAGGGCTGAACTCTCTCAGTGCTTACTCAGATGCATTGTGATTCGCGAAGAAATGTGGCATATTTTTCAATTGCCCTTGACCCTGTAGCCACAGGACTGCCCAGCTGCCTTAAATTGGTCGCTGCAGTAGGCGTCACTATCGAGACATGTGAAAACATAGTGATGGGAAGTCCTTTAACCGTTATGGTCCCACACTCCATTGAGATATTGCTCACCAGAACGAAAACCCAGTACATGACAAACAGCAGACTTACCAAGTATGAGCAACAGATACTTGCGGCTGAGAATATCACTCTCAGATGATGCCAAATTCTAAACCCATCCACATTGTTACCTGTAAATGAAAATGCCAATGATGATGAAGTTGAACATGATTGTCTATATGTCACGGATTCATGCACTAAGCCAAGGCAAGATATGAAAGATGAACCTTTGGAAGAGCCTGATTATGTCATTTTTGTGGATGGCTCATGTCTGAGAAACAATGAAGGTACCTTGAGAACAGCCTATGCTGTTTCTATGATACAAGATGTTGTGGAAGCTTCATGGCTTCGAGGAGTTACCTCAGCACAAGTAGCCAATTGATTGCCCTGACAAGAGCTTGTAACCTATCAGCACAATTAAGAGGTACTATATTTACAAATAGTGAGTATGGCTTCGATGTGGTCCATGATTTTCGACAGTTATAGGCACAGAGAGGTTTCAAGAACTCATCTGGATCACAGATAAGAAATTGCCTTACAAATGCCCACAGAGATTGCTGTGGTGAAATGTGCTGCTCATCGAAGTGGCAATGGTTATGTTACGGTTGGAAACAGATTTGCTGATGAAGTTGCACAATATTGTGCCTTTGTAGCTGGTATATTTAATGGAGCTTACACAAATGAATCTGAATAGGACACTGCTTTTCAATGTTGTGGTCAGTAGCTGGTAATGGAGAAGAATTAAAGAGCTTGCAGGAAGAAGTTTAAGAAGCAGAACAGCAGGATTGGATTAGAGTAGGATGTGTTAAAAATGTAGATGATATTTGGATTTCACCAGATGGAAGACCAGTGTTATTGGACAGTTTATTGTTCCCCATGACATGACATTTTCATGGTCCTACACAACTTGGGAGAGATGCATTGGTGAGATTATTCAGGCAGAATTGCTTTAACCCTAGATTTAGGATGCTTGCAGAAGAAATGTGTCATCGATGTGTGACATGTCAACAGATGAATATAGGGAAAAGAACACCAGTAACATTAAGTCATATAGGGAGATCAGGTGGTCCCTTCTACAGAATGCAAATATGCTATATCACGACAACTGTTTGTAATGGACTGAGAGACGTCCTGGTTATAGTGTGTATTTTCTCTCGATAGGTGGAAGCCTACCCAACACGAAGAAATGACAGTCTCACTGTAGCTAAATTGCTGTTGCGAGAATTAATACCCAGGTTCTCATTACCTGTTTCTCATATCGTGGGACTCATTTCAACAATGTGGCCCTTAGAATGCTTTGTGCAGCTCTACAGATGGGACAGAGATTATACTACAGTATTTGCCCAGAGGCTTCTGGAATTGTTGAACGGCTCAAAGGAACCATAAAGTCCAGAATGGCAAAGGTTTGTGCCTCTATATCACTGAAATGGCTAGATGATTTGCCTTTGATGAGTGTTCGAAGTACTCCTGACAGGAAGACAGGGTTATCGCCACACAAAATATTACTGGGGGGTGCAATGAGACTGTGTGCTGTACCTGCGAATGCACTCTTGATTATTAGAGATGACATGATACTCGATTGCTGCAAAGGATTGGTTGATGTGGTGTGTTCTGTCTTTGAAATTGAACAAAGATCCTACACACGAGATTGTTGACATTTTATGGAAGATACTGGAGAAGGCATTGAATATTTAGGGGATCAGCAATAAAACCAAGGCATTTTTAAGTACACCACATCCCAGGCGACTACAGTTGTGCATGCCTCCTAAAATCCACAAAAACAGGGTGGATCCCCCATTCAGACCAATTGTCTCTGGATGTGGGTCACAGTTTGAGCCATTGGTAAAGTTCATAGATCATTTTTTACAGCCTTTTGTGCAAACATGGCGGTCATACGTACAAGACATTTTCTACTAACATTGGAGAATGTAGCCATAGAAGACACAGACAAGTGGTGGTAATGCACCATTGACGTTACTTCATTGTACACATCCATTGCACTACAGGAAGGATTGGAAGCTGTAAAGTGGGCATTACTCAACCAACCCAATGTGAAAGCCAATAAAGTGTTCATGTTAGAAATTCAGCAATTTTGCCTTCAGCACAGCTACTTTAAATGGCAAGAGGAGTTTTTCTTACAAATCAGTGGTACATCTATGGATTTTGGATGGGCACCAGCATATGCTAATATTTCTATGGCCAAGTTCGAAACAGGATTATATCTTCTCAGATCTAGAATGGAGTCAGGATCTAGTCTTCGATTGTAGATTCATTGATGATATCTTTTTTATCTGGCACAACACGGAAGGAAAATTTGATGAAAACATCAGGGTCTTGAACACCAAGAACAGTAGGATTCAATTCAGCCATACTCTCAGCGACAACAGTGTAGCATGTTTGGGTGGAAAAAACTAATACAGGCATCAAGATCAGTGTATACATGAAACCCTCAGATCAAAATAACTTGTTACATTACCGGAGTTTTCATCCATCAAAACTGATTGAAAATCTTCCTTATTCCCAAATAATGAGAGTCAAAAGGATTTCTACGACACCGAAACCTGTGAGATAGCCTTATCGGATATACGACAAAGATATTTGAGCCGGGGTTATCCAGTGCCTACCGTGGCACAATCTAAAGAACGAATAAAGCATTGTGAACATAAGGATTTACTACGGAAGAAAGTCAAACAAAAAGAACAAGATCAGACGGTGTTTGTGTCCAAATTTTCCACCAAATCAAGAACCATTAAAAAAAGATCCACAAACGGTAGGAATTGCTACAGAATGAGCCAGACTTTAAAGGTTTATTTAAATACAGAGCGCCATTTTCTTATACAAGAACAAGGAATATCAAAGAATTATTATCTTCAAAAACTAAGTTACAGGATTCGACCTCTGAGGGCACTAAAAAAAGCCATAATTGCATTTATTGTAATAATGTAACCACAGGACAAAACATAGCCCACTCCATGATAGGAGAGATAGTCTCAGCCAACTGTATTACTGACAAGGTAATATACTGCATAAAATGTCCCTGCGGGATGTTGTACATTGGCAAGACTGAAAGGAAAATCAAAATACTGACCATGGAGCACAAGAGCATGATTCGGAATAAAAACACAAATTCCAATCTGGCGGTACATTGGCTTGAGAAGAGACATAATATCGCCCAGTTGAGATTCTTGGTATTAGAAACATTAACTATGGAATCAGGCGTTGATCATGCAAAAAGGCTGTCGCAAAGAGCGATTTATTGGATGAAAAAATTAAACGCCATGAGTCCGTTAGGTTTAAATGACAAGATGGATATGAGTTGTGTTCTATAAGCACATACACATTAAACAAATAGGGAACACAGAAGGCATCATTATGATGTCATAGCAGCAGGCTGACACATTTTGCAATAAGTGAGATAGACTGTAAAGCACATTGAAACGTTAGCAATTATGGATAGAATTGTTATATAATGTACAGTATGATGCATATTCGGTCATGACACACCAATTCATTGTAACAAGCATTAATGATTGAGTGAACAAAGTTGCAATGTAATGGTATCTTTGCCAACACTAATTGTTATGATGGTTAATGATTGATGACAGCATATCTCTATGTTCAAAAAAGAAGGCAAGAGGTGATGACACACTAACTAACAAGATAATTTGTGAGGACTGACACCAGGGAACTAGATATGCATACACCATTAGTTAATTCTATCACTAATTCTCACTAATTCCTACCAGCATGGTAACGCTTCATTCGGGTTCACGCGGTAACAAACGCAGCATAGTGTGTGAACACTCAAAGATGGAATTTTTAAGAGACGTTCGTGCGATGCAGATATGAGCGTTTGGGTAGATGTCGGTGGACCCATTGAAGATGGCGTGTATCTACATGGCTAACCCATCGTCGATGTTTATTGCGGAAGACGCCATGGCCGAACGGTTTTTATGGCTGGTGATCAGGGAGAATAGTGGTTAACCACACGGCATGACACAAGACGGCCTGAAATAAGCAATAGAACAATGAAGTGAGATAAGCACATGGTTGACGCTGTATTAGCAGTGGTAACGCCTATGTAAACGGATCGTTAGTCATACCTGTGTTTGTACATTGGTTTTTGATTATCCTAAAAAAAGGAATTTACCGGCGTGTGCAATTAAAGAATTCGTCTAGTAAAGGTATGTTGATGACATTTCAATTCCATGACGTATGGCAGGGTTGCAATATGCATTACTTACGTGGTCAATTTGGTAACATGCAGGATTTTTGGACGTTCCTTGCATCGTAAGGAGAGCAATCAGTTGATTTATTCTCTGTAAGTATTACTTCGATTGAGGTGGAGATCTGCACCTTGGGCGTATTAAGGGAAACAGATTCACCAGTTGAAATTCAGTGGATTACAATGGGAGTTGCATGTGGGAGATTTTATGCAGCTTGAGCATTCTTACTCACACCCAGTAAGTGATTGTCGTGATTCCGTCGATGAATGCTTATCAAGAATAATGGGATTATGATACATGTGGAAATTATATTATCATGTATATGAACATCAAATCAAATCAAATCAAAATCAAATCAAATCAGGTACTTGTTAAGCGTGACTACTCACCCGTAAGGGTCTCAAGGCGCTGGGGAGGAGGGCAGGGTGCAGGTTCCAGTCCATCAAAGAGGAGGTCTGTCGAAGAGCCAAGTTTTGAGGTTTCTCGTGAAGATGGGGCGTGATGTAGTCTGTCTGAGGTGGAGCGGTAGGGTGTTCCAGGCTCTGGCCGCGAGGAAGGAGAAGGAGCGGCCTCCCGATCTGGTCTTTCTGGCACGGGGGACCACGGCGTAGGAGAGCTGGGCTGATCGTAGGGTCCTTTGGGGTGCGTGGAAAGCGAGTCGGCTGTTCAGGTATGCTGGTCTGGCGTTGTGGAGGGCTTTGTGTGCGTGGGTGAGGATCTTGAAGGTGATTCTAGCCTCAATGGGGAGCCAGTGGAGTGTGCGCAGGTGCTGGGAGATATGGCAGTGTCTTGGCAGGTTGAGGACCAGTCTTGCGGCGGCGTTCTGGATGTTTTGTAGCTTGCGGGTGAGGTTTTTGTTTATTCCGGCGTAGAGTGCGTTGCCGTAGTCAAGTCTGCTGGTGATGAGCGCATGAGTGACGGTCTTTCTGTGCTCAAGGGGGATCCATTTGAAGGTCTTACGTAGGAGGCGGAGGGTGTGGAAGCAGGAGGATGCGACAGAGTTGATCTGGCGGTCCATTTTGAGCTCGGAGTCCAGGATGATTCCGAGGTTACGTGCGTGGTCCATGGGGGTGGGCGGGCTTCCGAGGGCGGGGGGCCACCAGGTGTCGTCCCAGGCATCGGGGTGTGGGCCCATGATGAGTACCTCTGTTTTGTCCGTGTTGAGTTGTAGGCAGCTGTTTTTCATCCATTTGGCGACTGCTTCCATGCCTTCTTGAAAGTTGTGTTTGGCTACGTTGGGTTCGTTGGATAGGGAGAGGATGAGTTGGGTGTCGTCTGCGTAGGAAACAATGTTGGGTCCGTGGGTTCTGACGATAGGGGCGAGCAGAGCCATGTAGACGTTGAAGAGCGTGGGGCTGAGGGAGGATCCCTGGGGGACTCCGCAGGTGGTTGGTGTAGGGTCCGAGAGGAAAGGAGGGAGTCTGACCCGCTGCGTTCTGCCGGAGAGGAATGAGCGGATCCAGTCGAGGGCCTTGTCCCGGATCCCTGCTTCGTGAAGTCTGCGTGTTAGGGTGCGGTGAACATTTGTTGAATTTAATTTGAAATGAAACTAGTTCATTGGAAAACAAATGTAAGCATTTGTGTATTTTGTTTAAATGGTATTTTAAAAACTTAAGCTGGCCATGGATTTCAGGTGAATTTTTACTTGAGAACATTACATTGATCATATTTATGGGTTGTAGGCAGTAATCTGTCCTTGTGCAGCACGCTGAACATCAAAGCTTGACCAGATAGTCAGGTCATATAGGGCAAATAGGAGTGTGTAATTAGATTAGTTTTCGTGTTCTGTCTCTCACCAGGTTGAAGTTGCTACCTCAAACCCGCATCTGGGACAGTGCCACGACCTTAGTCCAAGTGACTGGGTGTTGATGAAGAAGCACATGAAAAAGTCCTTCCTGGAACCAAGATAGAGCGGCCTGTTTCAGGTCATCTTAATCAGGAACACTGCTGTTAAATGCGCTTGAGTACCGAATCAATCAATCAATTAATCAATCAATCAAGGGCCTGTAAAGTGCAGCTACTCACCTGTGAGGGTCTCAAGGAGCGGGGGGGGCTGCTGGTCCCTCTGGGTATAGGATCATTCGAAGAGCTAGGTCTTGAGGTCCTTCTTGAACTGGGTCAGTGATGCGGATTGCCTGAGGTGCAGGGGCAGGGTGTTCCAGGTCTTGGCAGCGAGGTAGGAGAAAGATCTTCCACTGGTTCTGATCTTGTGGATCCTGGGGACTGAGGCTAGGGTGAGTTGGGTGGAGAAGAGTGTCTGGCGGGCACGTGAAATGTGAGGCGGTGGTTCAGGTATGCTGGTCCTCCGTTATGGAGAGCTTTGTAGGCATATGTGAGGAGCTTCAGGATGATTCTCTTGTTGACTGGGAGCCAGTAGAGTTGTCGGAGGTGTTGCATGATGTGGCTGTGGCGGGGGATGCCGAGGACCAGTCTTGCTGTGTTTTGAATGTTCTGTAGTTTCTTGAGCTGTTTCTGGGTGATGCATTGCCATAGTTGAGCCTGCTGGTGATGAGTGTGTGGATGACTGTCTTTCTGGGTTCTGTGGGGATCCATATGAAAGTCTTTCGGAGTAGGCGGAGTGTGTGGAAGCAGGCTGAGGAAACTGCGTTGATTTGGTAGTTCATTATGAGCTAAGAATCCAGTATGATGCCAAGGTTGCGTGCATGGTCTGTCAGGGTGGGGGGTGCCAGAGCGGCTGGCCACCAGGAGTCGTCCCAGGCTGACAGGGTGGGTCCAAGGATAAGTACTTCGGTGTTGTCCTAATTGGGTGTATGCAACACATACACAGAAAGTAAGGTGTCCCTATCAAGAAATTATGTTCTATGAGCCAGAACAAGGGACAGCTGTGACAGCACCACTGCAAAGAGCAACACCACAAAGAGCAGAGATAGATGAAGAAACTCTAGCTGCTGCGCCGGTCCAATTTTCTGACATATCGTAGAGTTGAGTGGAAGCTCCTGAAGAAGACGAAACAAGAGCTCAACATGAAACAGTAGTTGAGACATCACAGAAACAAGAAGATAATCCAGGTGAAGGAACAAATTATGAATCAAGAAGGCTCACACATGATGCTGAATGGCCACGAAACTATGTTTGGATGAAATTAAGATCAAGTGTGTCATTTGAACGCATACCGCTGACTATTGCTGAGGAGACCAAGTCAAGTGGTGTAAGTGGCACAGAAGAAGATCAGCTGACACTAAAAAGGTCAAAAAGAGGGAGAGTGCCTTGTCAAAGGTATTCTGTGCCTGAATGGACCTACTACACAAATCAAGAGCTGAATGTATCAGTGGAGGATTTGATTGACCCGAGATAAGAACTGTTTGAACCCCCATGACATCACAATAAAAACAAACTTTTGATAAAGCTGCATGCAAAAGATTTCTGAAAAGAAACAAAAGTTTGAAAGACATTATTAAATGAGAAAGTGAAAAAGACTGCATTTTTTTTCTTTTAAAAGAATTGAGAAGATTTTCCTAGGCCCAAGGCTGCTGTAGAAGAGTAGGGAGAACACACTTAGAAAAAGATGGAGTAGAGTTAAGGATGACTATACGAAGATTATTGTAAATAAGGCTGCAAATTATCTGCAAAAAAAAATTCAAGAAGCTGTTAAAGAAAAATCTGAAGATGAACTGTTGACCCATTGCTGCTACATTTTTTGTTTAAAGATCTACAGACATATGTGTTTCCTACCTGAGATTAGATGCAAGATCATTATGGATATTACATTTTTAGTAGTAGTGTTAGTAGTTATAACAATGTTAATAGGGATTTATTTTACACTAGATCTATAGAAGCTTATATCTACTCTTGCTTCTATGACATCTGCACATACAATAGATGAGACCAAGTTGAAGGAGTCATCTGTGAAATATATGAAATAAGATTACACAACCAAAGTTTATTGTAGGTTAATTTAGGAATATACACAGGCACTAGATGCAAAGGATTGTTACGCCGGTGCACACTTACCTTCAGCAGCTGCAGAAGAGGTAACATACCATCACATACCCTTGTCATACGCAATCACATGTAGTATTTTGTTTAGCTTAGTATACTCGCAAGAACACTTTCAATGTTATTATTCAAATTACGACATGATTCTTTCAAAAGTCCCTTTACAGAAGAGCATGAACCTTCAGCCACAAGCAAAAGAATTGGATACAGCAAGGTACAACTTCAGATCATCCATGCCTCTAGACACTGTTAGGGCATATGAAAAACAATTAACCTATTTAATGAGACCTTTAGAAAAGACATTTATTGTGGAATTAGAGGAAAGAACAGCACACATTGTACGTATAAAAAAAGAGGAAGATGTTTTGAAAAATGCTTGGAAGAAAGAAGATGAACAGTAGACAGAAGGGTAAAATACATATTTTTAGAAGAAGAAACCAATTTAGAAAAACACCAGTGGAGATTAGTAGTTATGAGCACACATTCAAAATGATGGGTGGGTCATGGCAGATTTCACAAGAGGAAACTGTCTTTTCAGGAGGTTATTTAGTTTGTGGATAGGATGCCTATTTTCAATTACCTGCTAATTGGGAGAGGATTTGCTATTTAGATTTGCTTTTTCCTTAGATGTATCATGTAAATAGTATAGATGCTTGACAATGACATAATCACAAGACATACATGCAGTATAAATGATGGAACCCAATTAGTCGAAGACATTTTTGAAGCAATCATATCACCAGTGGGAGTTGTTTTAATTGATGAGAAAATCAGAAACCTTTCATCAGTAGTGGATAAATTGATAACCATGGGTCCTATTACAAATAGAGTGCACGTTCCCTGTTTGCAACATGGCGCACCTTACACTGAATGCGCTGCCCCAGGGCAGCCATGAAGTTGTGATGCCCTGGGGCCAGCGCATTCAAGTGAAAAACGGAGCGGCTTTGAAGCAGCCACTCCATGTATCACTGTGCAGGCAGCAACCTGCCTGCACTTTTAAGAGGGGAGTAGAGATCCCCTTGCAGGTGGCTGCAATGAGTGACTAGGGGTCCATAGGACACCCTTGCCCCCCCTCCAGAGGGCTGCCGTCAGGGGCGCACTGACAGTGTACCACCTTTTAGGTGGCGCACTGTCAGTGCACCTCCTGACAGCTTCTTTGCTTTTGCACCCGCATCTATAGTATGGCGCGGGCACAAAGGCAAAGGGATTCCCTCATTTGCACAGGACCATGCCCCTATGCAAATGAGGGAACACCCTCTGGTGATAGCGCTGGCACTATATGTGTGCCAATACTATCTGTATTACAGAAAGGGCCAGACAAGCATCTGCAACTCTTTCTGTAATACCAAAGTGCCCCGGGGGTGCACAAAGTGGGTGCATATTCCTGTTGCGTCCCCGGGTCACTTTCCATAATGCAGCCCCTGTATTTCTGAAGCTTCAATAGTTGTTAATACAGAATTAGTAGCTGTTAAATCAATGGTTTTACAAAATCACTTAGCATTAGATATTTTACTCGCAGAAAAAGCTGGAGTCTGCAAGATGCTGAAAGCTCAGTTTTGCTGCTCATACATGCCTGACAAGAGTAAGGAAATTCTAGAATTCACAAGGAACATTTCTGACTTAAAACCTGAATTAGAATCATTAGAAACACCTAGGGGCCATTTACGATGCAGCTGTAAAAGGCCGGCCGCATTGTAATCAGCCGGTCGGTTTACTTTACAACTGCCTCATTACAATGGAGACGGTCGTAAACTAAACCTGCCGGTCATTCCGGCTGGCTTCCGACAGGCTCGGAGAGCCTGTCCGCTAGTCGGAATCCGGCCTGTAATCTCAAGGGCGGGTATTTCGGAACTCGACTTTTGAGGGGTCTCAGCAGGGCTCCCTTGGGTGCACTGCCTCTGGTTGGAGGTCTGTTAATCCCTGCACCCCATGGCAGGCACCTTGAGGTGCCTGCCAAGGGGTGCAGGGATCCCTGCACCTCACTTTTCTCAATGGGAACTTGCGTTACAGCCGGTTTCCGGACGTAACACGAGCTCCCATTGAGAAAAGTGCAATGTGACCGAACAGTATTCAGTCGCATTGTAATGGGCCGGTCCTAATGTCCTTTAGGGTAGTGGGAGAATTATGGTGACCACCTCACTCTAGGTCATTATGGATACAGTCACCAGTCCTGAAAGTTTCACCTACAAATCATTGATTTCAGGTCCATTTGCCTCATTAGTTCAGGTCTAATAGTCTAATTACACTAAAACACTAGAATGCATAAGGTTCTTGCCCAAAAGTCCAGAACTGGAAACAGTGTCCATAGTGACCTGGAATGAGATGGTCACTCTAGACAATAAGCCTGGTTTTGAACAACATCCGAGGACCTAGAGAAAGGCTGCCTGCAGATAACAATCTAAGGGGCTGATGTAGCAGGGACTGTTTCAAATAAAGTTTTGGTCTACCATCATCAGGGCTAATCGCTGCTGTCATAGACATATGGATACTTCCCATTGTTTTAGAGAAGAGCATGAGCTGTTCTTCATATTAAATTATCACAATCTCTAAATCAGTGAATAAAGAGAATTTGTTGTGAGTTTAATTATAAAATGTGAGCGGTTTTTAGCATTTGCTGGGCCACATATCATAGTAAATGTTTTTGTTAAATTATAATTGAGATATAAAATTCTCACAAACAGAGTAAAATGTTTTTAAAGACCCTGGTGGGCATTTGCAGGTCTAGCCAGTAGAGCTGCATCATCTGCGTACAAAAGTACAGGTATCAGATGTTTACCCATGAGACGAACATCCATCCCACATTTAACTAAATAATCCGCCAGTCCATTGATATGAAGAGTGAAGAAAAATGAGACAAGATACATCCCTTGTGAACCACTCGGTCATCTTTAATTAACTCAGTGCATTCTCCATTTGGACCAAAACGCACCCTTGCTGTAACATCCCTGTGCAGTTCCTTTAACAGGGTAATTAATTATGTTTCCACCCTCCATCTCAGTCATTATCAACCAAAGCTGTGATCTGCTCACTTTATTGAATGCACAGGACACTCCATAAATGCGAAGTGCATAGCTGAACCCTTAGTTTTAGTATAAATTGCTGTTAACAAGTACAAATTAAAGGATTCTATCATCCCATGCTATGTTGGAAACCATACTGAACATCTGCGAAAATGCTATTCTGTTTAGCCCAAGTTTCTAGTCTAGCCAGAAGGACTCAACCTAGAATTTTGACTGTAACAGTTCAACAGCGATATTGGCTGATAACAGTCAAGACTATTACTATCAGGTTTTATAAATATTGAAACAATGATGGCCTTCAACCAGGTGGTGAGAATCAAAGTTGTAGAGGCCACCCATAAAGCATTAGTAAACAACGGGGCCACCAAGGCAATCATTTTTTTAAACACAACAAATGGGATACCGCCTCACCTGGGACTTTCCCACTAGAGTTGCCATTAGTAGCTTCTACTATCTTGACAATCTGGAGCGGGACTAAAGATACCGACCCCATACCGTGCAACTTATCATCTGTGTCTACCAAAATGTTACTTTCCTGTGCTTTTGAATAAACCTTAGAGAAATGTTAAACCATGAGTCCGATGTTATTAGACATTTTACTTTCAGACAGTTAGGCTCCTTAAAAAAAGGGAGATTAGATATCTCCCAAAACAATCCACTGTCTTTCAACTAACCTGCTGTTACCAGTTCCACCCATGTCTTTTTTCTAATAACCATCTTTCTTTGGGCTACCACCTACTTTCAGTTCTTCCTACACGCCTGAACCACCTCATGCTCACAAGACTTCTTATTTATGGCTTTAAATAACTTCTTATGTGCAAAGGAACAAGCACTATCAAACCACTGATGGAGTTTTGGACCTCCAGTCGAGGTCATCAGATATTTTAATGTATCACAAAGTGAGATATAGGAATCCATGATCACAGATGGCACTGCACTGTCATCTAAGCAAACCTTGCAAGGCTTTGCATTTAACTGCCCCATGTCCTGTAATAAACAGATTGGTCTAATTTGTTCCATTTATCCAGAAGACCTTTATTCTTAGATAAAATTACATTATTTTCCCTAATTCCTGCAGCATCAGGCTCTAAGCTCAACCTTAAACAAATATTGAGGGGATTGTGATCGCCGCTTCAATTTGGGATTATGGTATTGGACCTATCACTGGGTGCCTCCTAATCATGGCATAAGTCTGGCTGCAGTTCCTACCGTTCATCGCCCTTCCATTTCCGTTTCTGTTGCATTAGTCACTTGTTCATCTTTAACTCACATCCTTAACCCCTTGCATGCGGCGCGAATTTTCGCGCTGTGCGGGGGTTTTTATTAGTGGGCGGGGATTCAACGGCTCCCGGCCGTCGTGCGCACACGCCCACCGTGACGCATGACGGCCGGGAGCCGTCATGAGCATACAAGGGGTTAAAGTTGAGACAAAAGGTGTAGGAAAGTCATCCGTTTTTGCCCTGATCACCCCCATTTTTTGACTCATGCTGGATTGCTGACTCTGAAAGTGCGCTGGGCTCTAACAACCAGGCCCAGGGCCAGTGCTCTGGCCTTAAAATGTATATGGTAATTGGTATAATTCTGATTGGCCAAGACAACCTACCTGTAAGTCCCTAGTATATGGTAGGGCATTTAAGTTTAGAGACCCCAGTGGACTAAATGCACTTAAGTGTGCACTGATGAGGTAGCTGGTGTCATTTTAAAGCCAGACCTGTCTTACAGGCTGTTTTTTTAAAATGAAACTGTCCAAATTTTACTCTGGAATTCAAAGTACTTCCAAAGTCCAAAACTATGGCCCTAATTTCAATGCATCATCGTTGCGGTAACAGGACTGGCCGACAGGTAGTCGGCAGTCCCGACCGCTTAATTAGGATCCAACCACCGCAGAAGCGGTCATAAACATCCCTTTTGGCTTTGAGGCTTGGGCTGCGGCCCGGAAAAGGGATGCAGCACAAGCCCCAATGCCAAAAGGCATGTTTTTGAACATCCCTGCACCCTCTGGTAGGCACCTCATGGTGCCTGCCACATGGGGCATAGATGTTTGTGGGTTCCCTGTGGTGCACCCCTGGTCTCATAGCGGATGCTGCGGAGGGGTGGGGGCCCTAGCAGGGGCCCCCAAAGAATGTTTCTGACAGCCTTTCAATGGCTCGGACCGCCAGTAGGAGGCCGTCGGAAAGAGCCGAGTCAGATGTCAGTGGGACCGACAAGCCGTTTTTCCCTATTGTAGTGTTGCTCTCCCCATAGTCTAAAATGAGAAGGCTTTATTAAACATCTAACTTTTGAGTTAGCTAGTAATATGATTCAAAGTATCAAAATAATGGTTACAATAAATCCAACAACTTGCCAAGGTCGAATTTATTATAACTATTACAGAAAAGTAGTTTTAGTACTTACTATCCTGAAGTTACCTAAAACAACCCTGTAGCAGCCTCTTCTGACTGGCCAGTCTTTGACAGCCTGAGCCAAGCTGCTCCCTGAGTTGGCGTGAAGAGTCCTGGGGCTGAAACAATATCGCCATTTGGTGGGAGGAGATTTGCCTCCTGGAAAAGCCAGGTAGAGGAAGGGGGCTGGGGAGATAAGCTGCAATTCAAAGGCAGGAGTACAGATGTCACAGGTCTCAGGCCATCCCCCACTTCCTTGATCCCCAGCCAGATGGGAGCCCCTCTAACTAGATTAGGAGAGGGCCTGGGAGAGGAGTGTAGAGAATTGTTAGCCCCACCTTTGGGTTGGATTACACAGACACACACTCCAAGGAAATAATTTCTGCATTTTAATTTTTGGAGAACAGTGCATTCTGGGTCAGAAATCTACCATACTTCATAAGAAGTGGTCATAGCAGAAGCAGGCAATGTTACCCCTATTGCTTGTGGTGTCCTCCATCCCTTGCCAGCCCAGAAAGAAGGATAAATATGGCAAAGCTGCAGGAGCGCCTCAGAACACTTCCTGGAACAAAGGAAGAAAAAGAACTGCCCTGCTGAACCCTTGGACTGCAACACTGTAGTACAGTGCTCCTTTTTGCATGGTTTCCCCTGCTTTTTGCCTAATGTTGATCACTTAATATGCCAACTTTACGATCCTTGGCGATTTCAATGTCCACATGGACAATGTTAAATGCCCTCTGGCCTCTCAACTGTCAGATACTCTCAAAGGGTTAAATCTGAATCAAAAGGTGTCTGCATCTACTCATGTGGCTGGCCATATGTTGGACCTTATTTTTACCAACAGCCATACCCTAAGAGCGGACGACCCTCTTCCACTGACTTGGTCAGACCATTTTCTAGTCCCTTTCTACTTGACTACTCCTCCCAGTAACAATCAGGCCAGTCCTGCGCATGAGATCAGAAGAAATGAAATTGGAGGAAGGTTTCGCCGGAGGCCATTGGCCCTGTGCTACACAACACAGTCCCAGTAATGACTGGAGAGCCCAGTCAAGATGCCTCTCTTTTTAATAGCTGGATTACATTGGCCTTGGACAAAGTTGCCCCACTCAAAACCACGAAACTGGCCAGGAAAAATCCTTCTGCCCCCTGGTTCACAACCGAACTTCGGCTAGAGAAAAGCTTATGTAAGTAACTGGAGCGTACGTGGAGAAAAAATTACAACTCCGAGGCCAAATGTACATACAGAACTGCTTTAAGGAAATTTCATAGATTAAAACGCAACACAATTAGGGACTATGTAGCCAATCAGATCAAAACTTCTGACAATTCGATGAAAGAAGTGTTTAAGATTGTCCAGGGCTTTATGAAGCCACTAGCCTTGAAGAGTATAATCCCCCCATCAGCCCCCTTATGTGAAAAATGATCTAGTTTTTTCCATGATAAGATTCAGAAGATCTATTCTTCGTTTCCCTTGACTGGGACTCTACCAATGCCAACTACACCAGTCCATAATCCCTACCACTCTGACACCTGGTCGGAATTTCGCCCTTTTTGCACAGTGACCTCTCTGGTGGAACTGAGCAAAATTAAATTGGGCTCTCCGACCGATCCTTGCCCAGCCAGGTTTTTCAAATTGTTGGCTCCTTGGCTCAACCCTCTATTAAACTCTATCTGGAACACTTCCCTGAGCTTGGGCATTTATCCAGCGCCATGGAAAACGGCGTATGTCCAGCCAATTCTTAAGAATGCGGACCCCTCAGATCTAAAGAATTTTAGACCCATCTCTCTCCTCCCGGTACTGGCCAAAGTGCTGGAAAAAGAAGTTCAGAAGCAGTTGACAGAGTTCTTGGAGAACAACCATCTTCTCCACGACTCCCAGTCGGGCTTTAGGACAGGATACAGCACGGAGACAGCTCTTCTCGAAGTGGCAGAAACCATACGGGAAATGGTAGATCAGGGTAGCTGCGCAATGTTAGTGCTGTTGGACTTGTCCGCAGCCTTTGACACTGTGTCACACCAGATCCTCTTAGAGAGACTTGAGCTCCTGGGTGTGAAGGGAACTATTCTAAACTGATTCCGCTCCTTTCTTGAGGGTCGGTCTCAAAACGTGTTCCTTCGCCCGTTTATCTCCTCCACTAGACCCATTGACTGTGGAGTCCCGCAGGGCTCAGCATTGAGCCCCACTCTTTTTAATGTATATCTGGCCCCCCTTGCTTCGCTGATTGAACAATGTGGTGTGAAGGTTGTCTCGTATGCTGACGACACTCAGCTGGTGTTCTCATTTAAAGAACACACGGAGGCAGCGTTCACGAACATCAAGCAGTGTCTGCGAATAATTTCATCTTGGATGACAGACAGCTGTATGAAGTTGAACACTGAAAAAACAGAGGTCCTGTTCTTCAATCAACTTTCTCCCCCACAGTCGGAACTCTGGTGGCCAGCTGAGCTCAACCCCCCTCCGCTTCCGGTGAGCTCAGCTAGGAACCTGGGGTTCAAGTTTGACTCCAGCCTATCAGGTCGTGCCCAGATTTGTAAAGTCTTTTCTGCTTGTTTTTGGAAATTGAAAAGCTTGCGGAGATTCTTGCTTTTTCTGCCAATGGACTGCAGAAAAAATGTGGTCCATGCTTTAGTCACATCCCAGCTTGACTACGCGAACAGTCTCTACTTGGGGCTCCCAGATTATCTGATCAGGAAACTACAGATTATACAAAACGCGGCAGCTAGGCTGATCAGAAACGTACCACTTCGCCACCACATCTCTCCTCACCTGCAGAGCCTTCACTGGCTGCCGGTTAAGAGGCGGATCGAGTTTAAGGCATTGACATTGGCCTTCAGATCGACCAGAGATTGTGGTCCCCAATACCTGAAGCACAGACTCCGGAGATATCACCAGACTAGATCTCTGAGGTCAAATCACCAGGACTTACTGGTGATTCCGCGCTTCAAAAAAGCCAGGATTGGGGGTCGTGCTTTCTCTGTGAAAACCGCCTCCCTGTGGAACTCCATGCCGGAGCACCTTCGGAAGGCGAAGTCAGAACTCCTGTTCAGGAAGGCCTTAAAAACTTGGCTCTTCAGCCAAACTTAAAACCCTAGCCAGTCCCTAAGCCCACGCCCGCATTATATCTGTCGCTAGCGCCGGGACACTTCCGTTGGAGGTAGCTGTGCGCTTTATAAACTGCAATAATAATAATACTGTGACTGAGTGTGTCCTGGGTTCCTGCCAACCAGGGACCCAGGGCCTATGTTCTTTCCCTAAACTGTACTGTTGCAAAACCCAATTGGCAACTCTCTGGCCACATGTAAGTCCCTTGTAAAAGGTACCATAGGTACCAAGGGCACTGTGACCAGGGAAGACCTCTAAGGACTGCAGCACTCGTTGTGCCACCCTTAGAAGCCCTGTACCTTTACACGCACACACTGCCATTGCAGGCAGCGTGTATTGGTGCAGAACAAAGTGAAGAGTCGACATGGCACACATCCCTGTGTGCCATGCCTACAATCCACTGCCCTGGCATAGGTAAGCCACCCCGCTAGCTGGGTGCACTATACTAGTGGAGAGGTTCATTAACCCTGTACCCCTGCAGTGTCTAAGTCAATTCTTAGACATTGTAAGTGCAGTAATGCCATAAAGAGTATATGGTCTGGGAGATTGTCATTACTAACTCCACAGCACCATAATGGCTTTACTGAAAACTGGGAAGTTTGGTATCAAACTTCTCAGCCCATTAAACCCGCCCCCCCTGATGTTAGTGTGGAATTTAATAAAAATTGCACTCAGAGGGCATTTTAGAGATGCCCCCTGAAAAACGACCTAAGTCAAGTGCCCTGGCTGAGTGGCTTCTCGCCAGGTGCCACCACCAGACATTTTCTGGACCCCTGGGTCGAGAGCCTGCCGCTCTCAGGGTCCTGAAAAAAAGCACATCCTGGGACGAGGTGCCAAGCCTCCTCCCCCAGGATGGGCAGGGCTCACGAAGGGGAAGCTTCAAAGGCCTGATGCCTTTGTGAGCTTCCCCAGCCATTTGCTGCTCCCAGTAACTGGCCCCCACCAGTTCTGACCTCCACTTGGGGTGGGAGAATCGGCGGGAAAACCAAGTTAGGAAGGGAGGTGTCCCCACCTTTGCCGACCCCACCCCTCAGGTAGGGGAGGCGAGAAGAAGCACAAACTCTCAGTCCCCTCCATCTTGCAGATGGGGGACCCAGCCCACCAGAGTGAGGCTTATACCCCCCTCCCACTGGAGGGTGGCATAATAGGGGGTGTACCCACCCCATGGAAGGGACCTATTGGTCCCGACCTGTGCCTACCTGTAACACTGAACCTTGCCTCCTTAGACCAGAGTCAAAAAGAAGAAGAAAACGGACCGAACAGCCATGCAGAGAGATGAGGAGGAGGACATCAACTGACTTGGCCTCAGTCCTACCGGCCTGTCCCAACCTTAGACTCCTCCAACAGAACCTCGGTGTGTCCTGCAGCCAGCAGTCCTCAAAAACCCAGAGAACCTGCCCTGCCTTTTTGACTAAAATGGACTTTTGTCTCCCATGAGCACTGGACTTACTCAAAACCAACCAACTCTAACTCCGGCAAACTCCATGAGTCTCCCCCACTCTGCTCCTGGCGCCCCGGTCCCTAGCCCGAGTGAACCAACACCATAAGGAGGTGCTCCCAGTGATCCTAGCCTGGATCCCAGTGGCCCCTGAAACTCAACAAGCTCCCAAATCAATCCTGCAGCCAACAACTAGAAGGTCCCCTCAACCGCGACCAAAGGCAACACCCTGACCGACTCCGGAACCGAAGCGGTCCAAAAAGAGAAACCGCAACCGTCCGACCGACTCCGTCACCGAACGCTTGTGGTTACAGGACGATGACTCCCAAAGACCCCATTCACCTCAACAGCAGCTGACTGACTCCGAGGTAACCATGACCGAATCTGCAGCTTAAGCCAAGACCGCATCCTACACCCGGCTGTCCCTGTGCCGCTGGTGGTGTAGTTCTTGTGTTGTCCATTGAGCACTACAGTGCTGACCTTGACCCCAGTAGCTTTTGCTCCCCAATCTGGGCTGCTCGCCACAGTCCCCAAGCCCACGACCGTGCTTAGCTTGTTGGCTAATGTGTGGTCCCTGCACTCTGCACCCAGCCGCCTCTGTGCCGCTGGGGGTGCGACTCGAGTACCCATTTGACCGAATCTTGCCCACGGACCCGTAAAACTCAGTTCTGCCTTCTCAGGACTAAATGTGGCTCGTGAGTAGTACTGTAAACCTGTATTAAGTTTGCAAAACGCATTGTCATTTTTCTTTCCCTAAGGAAATGCACCAGCCCTGTATCTAGAGATACCTGGCTGTGTAAGAAAAGTAAATGCAAAGTAATTCTGACTATCTGCAAATACAAAGTAATTCTACTGTAACTAATTCACTGCAACCAAACTGTATTTAAACTGCATATGCTTGCAAAGTTTTCGTATACTTACCTGTACCAGGCCTGGCTTGGTTCTAGAAAATAAATATAACTAAATAATATTTTTATACAAACCAATTGGTCAGAGTTCAGTCCTTGAGTGTGTGAAATCATTGCTTGCCTGAGTTGTACAACAAATGCTTACCCTTACCCTCTGATACGGCCTTACTGCTCGCCCACACTACCACAAATAGAGAGTAGGGTAATGTCTACTTTAACCTCTGCCTACCTTTGGGGATGCACTGGACTCTGTGCACACTATACCTTACTTTGGTATAGTATATACAGAGCCAGCTTCCTACAACCACAGAAGGCGTGCACGCAGAAGGACTGCACCTGCTGCACTCTCAAGGTTCTTAATGGAAAAGGACTGGACTCCCTGAGCAGCAACAGGTACAAAAGTGATGGAAATGAGTCACCTGCAAGCCAACAAAGAGAATTACACGAACTGACCAATGGTAACTTGATCTTTCCTGGACTATGCAAGTGCATTAAGAGAGGTTGAGTCCTAGCCCCCAAGAGGCAATCCAGAGTTTCTGAACCCTTGGCTGGTGCTATTGGAGACTTCTCTCCCAAAGGAAACCATAATGAAAAGAAATGAGAGTCTGAAAACTTTCTAAAAAGTTTTGCTAAAAAGCTCCAGCAGGAGAGCTGCTTATCGTCAAGAGTCAAGCCGCTGATGTCGAACCTCAAATCGGCCTGGCCACACTGGTTTGTCCCGCTGAAAGTTCCGGAGCTCCTCATCATTAATGCCAAGGACAAAAACTTCCAGAGGTTCACTGAGGCATCGCTCTGCAGCAGGCCACCATCGTCGAAAGAACTCCGGATACGAGGAACCTGAGGACTTCGAGAGACGTCAAGAGAAAAGCTCCAAGAAAAAGACTAGGTCCGAAGGTAAACTTCTGACTGGGACCTAGCGCTCAACCTATCCTAGCCGTGCTCCATTGCAGTCGGCCTAAAACTTTGACTTTGTCCGGTACAGCGCAAAGAGGTAGCCGCTAGTGGCGCTTTAAGCTTTTTTCCACTTGAACACATTGTTTTTTATTTAATCTTTAGAAATTCATATATCCGCTTCCGGGTCCCTACATTGGTTTTTAATCATTCTGGTGTCATTTTAAAGATAAAGATATTCTCTATTTTTATAAATTGGTGTTGGATTTTTATTGTGTTCTGTCTTTTACTTATTTACTGTTTTGGTGATATTAAATGCTTTACACATACCTGTCTCCTAAGTTAAGCCTGACTGCTCATTGCCAAGCTACCAAGGGTTGGGCAAGGATTGATTTATGGAGACTTGCTTGGACCTTATTATCATTAGCTAAAGGTGGATACGCCCACCTACTAATAATCCACTTTCCTATAATAGTTCTTCAGTAACAGGGATGCTCCAGAGGGCTTGCCTTAGCTATTCAAGAGTCTCACTGCCCTTCTTCTATGGCATCTTATGTCATGGCATTTTGAGAGATGGTGTCAGAAGCAAGGTATATTGAGTTAAAAGACTTGTAATCCCTTCCAAATTTTCAAGTTCCTTAAAAATGGGTTCCTTAAGGGACTTGCTTCCTCTACTTTGTGTACCAAGTTTTAGGCAATCTTGAGGTTCCACTTCAGAAATAATTCCCTTGTTGCCAAGGCTCCTTAACAGTTTTCAGATCAACAGACCAGCAATTCAGTCTCTTTTACCATCTTGAAATTTATCAATGGTTTTACAAAGGGACCTTCTTTCAAACCCATATCTTGTTCTAACCTTTCTTGGTCATCTATAAAAGTTGTTTTTTACATTGAAATCATCTCCACCCATAGGTTAGGCGAGCTAGGATTCTTAGGGGGTTATTAGGATGGCGGGTGGACTTTAGTCCGCCCGACACCCTAGCGGTGCTGCGACCGGCCGCCAGACGTGCGGCGGTCCCGCACCGCCAATTAGGATGCGACCGCCACCCTGGCGGTCGCATTCCGCATTTGTGACATTGCGGCGGGTGCTGCTGTAAGCAGCACCCACCCCAATGCTAAAGAGGCATGTTGTGCATTGCCATGCACAACGTGGCAGGCACCGCGCGGTGCCTGCCACCTTGTGCATGGCAATGAAGGGGGGTACCATAGGTACCCCCCAAGTGCAGCCCCCACTCCCCCTACCCCCCGGGGGCCCGCAACGGGACCCCAAAGCAATTCCCCGCCAGCCTTTCCATGGTGGCGTAGCCACCATGGAAAGGCCTGTGAAACCCAGCATCCTAATGTGGATGGCGGTGCCTGCTAGGCACCGCCAGCATATTAAGGCCCCAGTCTGCCCGGCCGGCAATCGGAACGATTGCCGACCGGTGGAAAAGCGGCAGACGCACTTTGCGTCCGCCGCGATACCCTCCGCCATTGTAATATGGCGGGGGGTAAATCAGGTTGGGATGGCGGGCGGATCGCCACTGCCGGACCGGCGGTGGCGATCCGCCCGCCATCCTAATCACCCCCTTAGTAATTACTATTTCCTCCTTACTCTTTTTTTCAGACAGGGAAGTATTGCGGCATGGGACAGGTTTCATCCTTAAGGTGTCATGTCAATTTCATTTTTCCACAGGAAATGATTTAGCTTTTTTTCAGAATGTGGTTGACAAAGGGTTTCTCCACAGTTGAGATGTTCATAAGCTTTGTCCATAGTTGAGATGTTCATAAGCTTTGTCCATTTACAGCACACTAAAAAGGGTTCTTTCCTCTAATTCCCTGCAGTTTCTCTTAGGGATCATAGGAAAGGAAATGAACACTCAACTGCTATGTTAAGTCAATGGGATTTTGCCTGCCAGTTATCAGGCTTACATTTTGGTAGGTCAAGTGTCTCAGGTGGGATTCAAGGTCAATCTAACAGAGGGGTAGTGACTTGATGAGCTGAAACAAGTGGGGTTGCTTAACATGAGATCTGTAGTACCACTACTTGGGCTCATTCATATACTTTTATAACTTAGTAGCGTTTTGATGTTCAAATTTAATTGTGACAATTTTTGTGAAGAAAGTCTGAAAATTTGATCTAATTAGTTATGCAGTGTAAATGTTTTTTCTTGTTACTTCATCCAGGTTTTTGTTCTTCTGCATTGCTATTGCTTGGATGTCTATTTATGTTTTTATAGAAGGTGATGATCTGGGGAAGGTAGAGGTTATATGGAAAAGGAAAAATTAGAAAGGGAGGACGGGCTTAGTAACAGAAAGGGAAAACAGCTTAGTAGTAATTGTTGGGTAATATGTCTCAGGGAAATCAAACCACGAAACAAGTGAAGATTAGTAGTAAATAATATGTACATCTGCTGCCCAGGAGCACAGCATAAATATCAAGCACCCATTACATTTTTATACCAGCGAGGCACTGGTGAGGGAGCGGGGTTTTATGTGTCTCAATCTTCGGGTATAATCACTAAATAACCCCCGCCACTGCTCGTATGGACCTTTGCTCGTCGACAAGGAGAAGTACGGAGCAATCATCTAAATAACAATAAATCATTAAAGACTTTCAGTAAATAAAGAGAATTAGTGTGAGTTAAAGGGTTTATTGTCAATTCTTTTAGTCTTTCATCTGTTTATTCATTATGTATTAATCTTTAGATTTCAGCATTAAAAGTTAATATAATCCATCAATCGACTTTGATTATAAAATAGAACAAAAGTTTTGTTAGAATCACAGTTAATGTATTAATAATACAGAAAGCATGTTCCATAAAGAAAATTTCCTAATCTAAATTAATTTGGAATAATGAGAGAAAAAGGTGCCAGTTCAGATACCCAATAAAGAGTTCTGATAAGGGAATTAATGCACAAGCATAAAGCCTTTACATATCAGACTGGAAAATATTCACAGTCATAAATCAGCATAGATAAAGCATAGGATAAATAACCTCTCATGTATAGTAGTCTAAGAAACTCAGAGATGAGGCTCTAGCCAGAATGTGGGGGAAGGAATCAGCTAGCTACTCTAGGAACACACACTAATATAAACACACAAATTATATGTTGCAGCATTATTTTCTTTGGACTTCTTTCATCCTCCAATAGAATTTTAGCAGACTTCTGGAAATAAGAAAATGCCCCATTTCTCATAGGGCACAAAGGGGCTTTCAGACATTAAACCTGAAAAATTACATCATTGCTATTTTGCGGTCCACACAGTTCATTCCACGAATCATCCTTCTCGTCGCCTCCACTCCTCACTATAAGTTGTCTAATACAAGGCATGTGTCTACTCACTAGCCAACAGAAGTCTTCTGTAAAAATACAACATTCGTAATAAAAAGGAAAACATTGTCCGCAAACAACTATTCAATGTGAAAACAGACCTTTCAATGTAAATGCATTATTTTTCAGTTAACATGGCATCGCCAATTAAGCTAACTTGAATCAGCACTATTTATGTGCAGGACTATAACAGTTAGGTATGATTGCCTACTGCATTTAGCATATGTTTTACTTAAATGTAAAGTTTTCACATTTTTAATAAAAGCATTTTGGCAGCTAATAAAATTTGTGTCAACACAGGTAAAAACATAAAACTGTCACAGTACTGTAGTAAGTATCACAAACATTCTTTATTTCAGAAGGAGTCAATTGTATACTGTAATTTGTAGACACACAGGAACTGACAGTGGAGAGCATTGCAAACAGCGAAGCGACCAGAAAGAGGAAAGCAGAAGACAAGCGATGGTAGTATTAGAAAATGGGGAGACTGAAACCACCTCCTGTCAATAAAAGCAGGTAAGAAAATCCCAGAATTATGACTCATCGCAGATACCTTGCTTGGCCTCCAGTGCTTTTCAAATTCACTGATGAACATGTACATCATTTTAAGATGGCCTAGGATAAAAATGCTGTTGTACTATGATTCCCTTCCCTGTGTATTCAATAGAGGAACTGGAGCTGTTTTCTTAGTTCCTTTCAGCAGGTAAAATCCTGATTACAGAAAATATGAAATATTCCAAGTCAGAGAATGTTTTCTGTTGTAATCTATGCTCTTGGAATTCTAACTTAACTGGTTCTAGGTGGCTACCTAGGTGACAGTAGAACTGGTTTCCTAGAGTCGGTTGATGGTGCTGCTGACTCTGGCTGGTTGTGCCCATTTGCTGGTGTGCCTAATACACATGAGTATCCCCTGCTGCTGTGGATATATTCTTCGTAACACTTGCTCTCCACCTAGCACTGCTGGCTGACCATGGCCTAAAATGATCACCTCTTCCGCAATGAACTCTATGCTACCAATAGGTCTACAGCTGGAAAAATGAAGCCATAAAAAAGGATAGTACAACAGATACCTTCTGTTATACTGTGAAATTAGATTTTATAATTACAAGCTGGAAGCCCAGCTTAGAAACAAAGATTTGCGAACTGGATCATGAAGCATTTGGACTCTATCTACGAATTTTAATGTGTTACTATTAAGGAGAGTCCAGTACCACGTAAATTGTATTAACTCTCTTTATTGCATCCACCACAGATAGCACAGCCTCCTCTGGACAAGCCACTCACCATCTGGTCTGGCTGTCCAGGATACCCCACCAATATATATGATGCCCCTAAGACTCTGTAGGTTGCACCAGAGTTAAAGGACAGAGACAAGTTACAACAATGACGTTTTTGGATATTTAAATAATTTCCTCTAGAAGACTCTGTACACTAACGTCCTTAAACATGGTACAATTTCTGCAAATCTATACATCTCAATACATTGATCATGCTTATGCAACAGAAAAGGTGCTAATAACTATTTTAAATCTGCTGAAAATGTCCAAAGTTCAGGAACAAGACAAGACGTCCATGTCTTTGAAATTCGAGACACAGACAAATATATTCATCATAATATCACAATGCTGTTATTCAACATGTGAAATCTGCAGCAAGAGCTATGAGATCAGACTCTGTGTTTGCTTGTCAGGTCAGACAAAGAGGTGACAAGACAAGCCAGTAAATATTAAGGGGCAAAGACAACAATTGACAGTTTGCATTTTCTAACATTGAACTGGGGTGCTTAAAAGATGCAAATAACCGATGCACGAGTTTAGCTGCACTCATGCATGGTTTGCATTTATCCAGGTGGTTTGGAATTCTCACAAGTTTGGTTACATTCGAGTGATCATGGTCTGCACTTGCATGAACGTAGGCTATATTGTTATGTTTCTTAGGGTACCCCAATATAGGCCTGAGTAGTCTCCTGACCCTTCACCTACATTTACAGTACGATTACACTACATAATGGGTTTTGGTATTGACCTTTTACCTAGTTAAGCACTGCATAAGATGTAGTGTGGTTTCCCCCGAAAACTAGCCTCATTAATTATGCATGAAGATTCTCAGAATCGCAAGCAGGATTACCATCCTCTGCATAATAACTATGTATAAGGGTCATCCCTTCCGTCATCCATGACCGACATGACACAGCAAGGTAGAATCCCCTGAGGGTACCTTTTGGGTATATATACACCATATCTTTGCCAGGCAGGCAGAGGAGAAAGACTTCCATGCTGACACACTGATGCGAGACGCTGAGGTTCCTGCACGCAGACACTCCAGCTCGCAGTGGTCTGACATCCCTCACAGGGTGTTCATCTCAAGACCAAGACGGAGTCCCACAGTCTCTCACTTCAGGTAATGGGGTTGGCTTCAGCCTAGGGGGATTGTTGGCTTTACACCTACATACATGATAGGTACACGTAGGTACATCTAGTTAGGGTTGCATCGTAGGAGTACGCATTTATTACTGTCATGTATTTTTATACCTGCCTGTATTCATTGTTTTAGCACTATGGTAGGAATCTACCATCCATTTACTCTGTTGGCGCTCACAATCATTTATATCTGTTTCGGTCTTATGGTTGTTTCAGCACACCTATTTTACAGTAGAATGATGCTGGTTCAATAAATGCTTATTGAGAACGTCCCCAACATTTATTCTGTGTGTTTCTCTGAGACAATGTGAGCACGAGTGACTGAGCGAAAAGTACTGTACTGTTTCCACGATCCCTGATGGGACAGGATTGTCATGTTCGATAGTTGCCAAGAACTATTCTCTCCTTGGTAAGAGTAGTTTACAGTGGCACTGTGAGCTAGCTGGTATACAGGTGAACATACCCTTATCAGTCTGGACACCAATCCCACAGTCTATGTTGTCTAAACGTGCAGTTCCTCTATAGGTTTATAGGAACTACACGACATGGCGCCGCCGATGTTGGTTTGGTACTTATTTAATGGTCAAATCTGAGTAGTTCAGTCATGCTTTTCTCAGAGACCCCTACTCACATTATTCCAGAGACGTCTGGAGTGGGAGGGAAAAATCCACCACAGTTGAGTAGCCATATGTATTGACTGTAGGTTTATTCAAGCTTAAAAGACAAATAGTTACTACTGTGCATAAAACCTTATCTCAGTTTCCTTGGAACTTTTTCAACAGTGGCTGTTGAGGACCTCGCTGTGCTAGCACTACGTGTGAATGTAGTGGAGGAAGGAGAACAAGAAGGTGAAATAAACATTTCGGAACATGTCAGAACTGCCCTTACTTTAAAACTAGCAGACCATGGATTCACAGCTAGGGGTGGGACAGTAACATTCGTGATTGAGGCATACGAATCATATAGAACTGAGGTATTCTATTCATGGGTTAAATTCCCACAAGCAGATGCACGCACAAATCCATTTAATTCTTACACTGAAGATGAAACATCAGAGGAATACTGTCCATATGAGGACATCGAAGTTCCGCTCACCTACCAAAAGCACATAAACTGGTTTAAAGGCACCCTCCCACACACAAAAGATAAAGTAAGACTAGGTCTGCTCGGCAGAGATGGAGCGACCTGGCCAGTCCTAGCGGCTTACACACTGTATCCAGACATTGACACAATGCAGGTAGCAGTCTTACGTCCGCTACACAAAGAAATAATAAAACTTTACAGAAACCTGACACAGTTCGCGATGAGAACACTCACACTTCATCCAACAAGGGCTACACCAGCAGGACAAATTCAGGGATCTACAACTAAAATAACTCCACAAACGCTACACACAGTTATGGGTAAAATGCCCACTAGACGTGAGAAAATGCCATTCTGGATAGCTCAGAAAATCACACAGTTAGAGGCAGTGCTTCCACACACAAGCCCTCAAGAAAAACACAGAATGCTAACAATCTGCTTGCCAATGGGGATAGCTCCCCGATAGAGGATTGTACCTCTTGGGGTACAGTATTCGCTGCCATATATACCAGAACTCATGGTTTCCCTTCAATAGCAGTAATACCAGATGTATTAAGACAAATACAGAATGAGTATGGAGCAGAACCTGCTCTGAACTTAGGAATGAAATTGTTAGGAAATTTCGCCCAGTTATCGACTATTATATTAGCAAACATAAAAGGGGAGGCAGCAGCAATGTCAAAACACCAACGCCTGAGGAATTTCCCTCCTTTACAACAGGAGCGCGAATTACCTAAAATTATCGAAGATACCTATGCCGAATTAGGTAGAGATAGTTTGGGAGCTAGAGCAACAAAACCTCAACTCATGGGTGGTCCTGAGAAGGATAACACCAAGCAAGCACCTGATTCTTTCAAGAAATGGGATAATAAAAAACAAAAGAATTGAGAGAATAGATCACAATCAAGGGGTGGGTCTCCTCAACAGGAGCTCTCCGAAAGGAGATACAGCCTTAGGAATCGTGATAACATTAAAAACCTGACAGGTATCAGGATACTGATACACGTTCCTCTCGTTCCTTTCAGAGTTCATCAAAAAACTCAGAGAGAGAAGGACGGTCAGAACACAGACAAGAAGAACGGACAAAGTCCAGAGACACAACGTACTTTGGACTATAATATCAAAAAAGAAGATAAACCTAAATCAAAACCTCAATTTAAAAAGAAAAAGGTAGCAGGTCTTAAAGTTAGACATGCCCAGAATTCTGAGGACTCAACTTCTGAACAGGGAATGGGCTCTGACAATGCTAGACAGCACAGCAGAAGTAACAATAGCTCGCCAGTACCTCATGGAAACTCTGGTGACAGCGCTGTTGAATGAACACATCATGGTGGAAACACCTGATACAAGGGTAAGTGTCCCACATCGGTTACATGAGATAACACTCCAAATGGAGCGGGACAAACCCAGATAAATTAAAGGTCTCTTTTGGGAGAACCTGACTTTTGGCTATGACATCCTATTGGCTGAAAAAGATTGGCCGCCTGAGACTGTTATGGAGTGCCCAAAGGGAGAAACAGTAATTTTACCGGCTTTTTCCGACCTCGTTCCAAAATACTTACATACATACATATGCGCAGGAGTGGGTGGTAGCACTTGCTCCAGCATTATATCGCAACCATGTAGGGTGGGATGCTGAGTCACCTCACCATGTAATCCCAGTAAAAACTACTCCAACTCCACAGAGACAATATCCACGTAAACAAGAAGCTAAGAAACAGGTCAGGGAGATCTTAGATCAACTTAAATACCAAGGTGTAATAGAAACTTGCACCTCTTCAATGAATAATCCTTTGTTTCCTGTAATGAAACCCGATAATTTACCATCTAGTTTTAGACTACAGACATCTGAACACATGCACAAAGACATTTGCAGTACAGAACGCACACAGTGCCGCATTAATGAATAACATTGTGTGGAAAAAATACAAAACAACACTGGACATCTCAAATGGATTTTTCCGCCAAAATATAGCGCCTGAAAGCAGATATTTGACAGCATTCTCAGCACTCCATTCTCGGTGTCAATTCTGTAGACTGCTGCAATAGTATAAGAATAGCCCCGGGTTGTTCTCAGCTAGGGTAACTGAGTTACTTCAAAATTTGGATGAGGAGGCATTGTCCTATGTAGATGATATTTATCTGACGGATGATGATTTAGAGGATCCTTTGACCAGGGTGAGCAACATCATTTTGGGGTACGCCTCTGAGGGCTACAAATTCAACTTTAAAAAATCAAAAATAGCCCATCTCAATGTCCTATTTCTGGGATACGAGTTATCAAGTGAAGGGAAAAGCCTAGCAGCTAACTTTTCAGAAAGGTGCGCGCTGCTCCAACCTCCAAAACTTTACAATCCATATTGGGATTACTAAATTTTGACAGAACATACGTTTTGAATTACACTGAAAAATTAAAACCATTCTACAATTTAATCAGACCTGATTTTTCAATTAGACATTGGACACAGCAACAAACAGATATACTTCGTTCATTACAAGCTGACATGATAGCTTTAAAACACCTACACACACGTGTAAATACCACAAAACTGGTGATCTGTGTAATCGCGGGTCAATCAGGGTACACTTACCTAACCTTCAATGAAGGCGAACAGTACCCATAGCATCCAAATCACACTCGTACACAAACGCTGAAATGCGTTTTGCTTCTACAGAGAAAATTCTGACAGCAGAACAGACTGCTGTATTTAGAGAAAGAGCACTGGCTCAGGGGAAATGAATAGTTGTCGTAACTCCGGTACCGGCCTTAGAGGCTGTTACAAAGGCAAGCGTTCCAAACGCTAAAGCTTTACATCCGAGATGGATACAATGGGCTACTTCTCTCACTGCAACAGATGTAGAATACAAATGTGATTCTACATTAAAAACACAAGCATTTCTGCAATACGAACAAGAGTATCATCTCCCAAATGAAATGATGCCTCTAGATCAGTGTGAATACATTATTTACACTGACGGTTCTGCTCAGCCTGTCATAGGAAGTAAACAGCAATACAGCGTAGCATGTGCGATTGTAAAGGGATGTATGCAGAACGGGAAGTTCCATCCTAGCAGTATGAAGACACAGTCTCTAGGAGATTGCACGGCGCAGCTGGCAGAATTAAAAGCTCTATTACTGGCACTAATACAAACTGATCGGGAATTCCCCACACTCATAGTGTGCGATTCGTTTTACTGTGTCCAGTCTTACAATGAATATCTTCACTATTGGGTTCAGAATGGGTTTAAAGACTCAAAAGGGTGCACAATAAAACACAAAATGCTTTGGGAACAGGTGGCAGAGTTGAAAAAAGAGTTGCAGAGAGCTCACGTGATACACACGCTGAGTCATCAACGTGATGGCGTTCACGTTGAAGGGAATTCATTGTCTGATGAAGCTGCAAAAGGGGCAGTACTAACTGCAGCCATAGTGGCAATCACTCGTTCTAGCACGAGAATAGATGAAAGCACAATGGTATCTGTCATTGCTTCATGCAAAAACAGCACAGCCTTGTCGAAAGGTTTTCCACTCAAGTACTTCTACAAGTTAGATGCAAAAGATATTCTGTATGCTAAAATTACAGGAGTGGGGGATAGAGTAATACTAAACATGGATCGCTGGTTAAGGTTTAAATCTAACTGCACATGAGGGTCTGGCTCCGCACACGCAGGGTTTACTGCGACCAGGGGCGGCTGGTGACATTTGAAAGTGGTGGGGCGTAACATTATTGTCGTACTGCACTGCGGCGAGCAAGCGTAGTGAGCCAGCCCGAACAACCTATGGGGGTTTGGGAGGGTTATCCCCCTAGAAATTTTTGAAAAAGAGTGGACAAACGGTGCATTTTCAAGCAAATTTGAGGAAGCAGGAAAATTATTATAATTATTATTATTATTATTATAACTATTGTTAGCTAGCCTTAGAGTTAGTGGACCTCCCTGAAAACATACGTTTTCATTTATTCGTCGTTTTTACAAGTTTCAGCAGCAAAAATCCCTGGGGAAATTCAGCAGCAAAAAGCAGAACATATAAGCCTGCTTCCTGGCGAGCGATTTGCTCTTATTTGTGCATCTAGTGGGCAGAGTAACAGCGTGTGTTGTATATCCTAGTGTGGTTTTCTTTTGGGTCTACCTGCCGTAGGTGCACACGCAGGACTTGAACATCCAGTTATGAATTACCAGTTGTAAAGGATAGAGTAACAAATAGGCGCAAGGTCAGGCCCTGGGAACATCTTTTCTCAGCCCCCTCTGGCCTGCCTGCTGGAGTTCGGCCAACACAGCAAGACTTATGGGAAGACAGACACTAAGGACAGACATACTTCACCTGCACAGAGACACACACAGGCGCGCCGATTCTCAAATCCGCAAAGCTCTGCTAATTCACCTCAGCCTTAACCCATCAACGCCTGCTGCTATTACATTTGGAGCCGCACTAAGATGCCACAGACAACTCTGTAAAAGCATCTCTGATCTGCGCCACTCCCTGCTGTTCAGAGGCCGAAACACAGCTCTACCAATTCACCTAATTGCTCACCCAGAGCACCAGGCTACTGCAGTAAGATTTTACACCCAACTTAGTCACTACCTCAGTCCTGCACCCCCAAACGTTACAGTAGTAATGACCTCTCACCCCTACACGCTATGGCAGTGTGCTCTAATTCAGACCTTCAAGTTTCCCGTATACACCACGAAAAAGTAATATGATGCAAGAGCGTACCGACCTCCAACCAGAGCAGACACGGCTCAGAAACAGGATTTGTATCCATCCTGCCAAAAGTCTTCTTTTCTAATTTCCCAAATGTTGAACTCATCCAGAAAACATGTCCCTGATCATGCAAGGAGCCTCTGGCTTCAATTAGACAAACAGGGTGAATCAGTTAACACGGCACCATTACTGTTATAAGATAATATATTACCTCAGGCGAACAGTATATATTTCGAAACATTAGGTCTGCCTATTAATTGTTAAAAGAAGAACAGGCATTCAAATGTGAGCGCACCATATTGAAACATTCTCGCTGCACTGCACTGCCTGTTGTGACATATAACAGAGACACAATCTTTGATGGACTTTAATTAGGAGCAGCAAGGGTACTGCTGCCCCAGGCTTGCTGTTAAGTACCATTGGCACTGCCCTTGCTGCCCATGGTCTCAGGGGTCACGAAGACAACAGTAGGAAAAGAACGTAAACGGGCCTCTGCGTCCACTGTTTATTTTCTGTAGATTCCACTCAGTGATTTGCCCAGAATCAAGGAAAGATTAGCCGACGCTAGGAGCTAGAAAAAGAGGAAAGAGTGAGAGTGGGATACCAAGAAAGGCAGCAGGAGAAACAGAAAGGGAGACTGAGGGAGAAATCGAGAAAACGAAAAAAAGAAAGACAGGCAGACAACGACATGGACGCAGAATGAAAGTGAAAGAGTACTGACCTTATGATAATGTGTTTCCGGCTCGGCTTGAGTTTTGACTCTTTGGTCAAGGTGGTCCACTGACTCGGCCATTCTTATGAGTTCTCTGGCTTGCCCACTTCCGATCGTTTTAGCTTTACGGTTTGGCGCCAACAGTTCAGAAAATTCTACCCATGCAGCAGTCGCGGCTCGCAGTACTCACGGGGGGGGGGGGTTGACAAGGGTCGCGGGGGGGCGACCGAGGGTAAATAAAATAAATGCACAAAACTTACCTGACCGCCTCTGCTCCTGGTCCGCGTTGGCGCCTCTTCAGGAACAGCACTGGAGTGGCAACCCCTCAGCCAATCCTGGCGCTGCTGCAGCGCCAGGATTGGCTGTGGGCACGGTTATTCTTCGCCCGAAGCCTGCCCATTAGGAGACCGAGGGGCTCCTAATGGGCATGCGCAAGTCAGCGCAAACACAAGTGCGCATGACTGGGCACGGGCAAAAAATGTGCTCACCTTCCCCACTCATGCGCACTTGTGCTGCTGACTGTCTGTCCCTGGCTGGTCTGACAATCATGTCAGTCAACATGACGCCGGACCGCCCACCCCCTTCAGACTCTGAAGGGGGTGGGCGGTCCGACGTCATGCTGACAGACATGATTGTCAGTCAGTTCTCCCTCGGCGTCTCTGAACTAGTCAGACGCTGAGGGAGCTCAGCTGCGGGCTGCTGGCGGGGGGGCAACGCCCCAACGCCCCCAATGGACGCACCGCGCCTGACTGCAACTGTTTCATTGCTGAAACAGCGTTGTTGGTGGCCAGGTCTAACCAAACAGACGAAAGCATTTGTACTTAAGTGCGACATCTGTCAGCAGATGAAAGGTGCAACCATGGCACGCCCACCACAAACACCATTACTGATATCAGACAGAACTCTCGCTTGTGTCTATTTGGACCACTGCGGCCCCTTACAATCTGACGGGGCTTACAATCCCATCTTGGTGGCAGTGGATTCATGTTCTACACTCCTGTGGGTTTGGCCTCAGTGCTCGGCTGACGCTCGAACTTTTTAAAAAGATTTGCGAGTCTTCATAGGGACATACGCAGTTGGCACATTACATTCTGACCGTGGCCCCACGTTTAGCTCTAGGGCTTACAAGGAAGCCATGGGAAGTTTGGGGGGTGTTGCATTGCGGTACTCCTCTCCATACCATCCTGAGGGAAATTCAGTAGTGGAGAGGAAAAACCGGGACTTAAAGCAATCTTTAACAGCAAGAGTATTAGGTTCGGGTGGTGGTTGGGTCAATCACCTATATGGGTTCCAGAGGGCACTAAATAATATGCTAAGAAGTTCCCTAGGAGCTGTCACCCTTACAAGGTCTTATTTTGGATGAGAATGTGGGTACCTGATCTCAATTATGAAAGCACAGTGGCGGATGAAAAACCTTTTGATATCGATAAACATTTGGCTTTTTTACAGGATCTTAATGAATTCCGGGCACTACAAAGCAACGTGCAAGTACAACGCACCGCCACTGGGGAAGTGAAATCAGTAATGGCAAGACCTGCCTGGATCTCAAAAGTCTGGGATCTGGTCAGAGAAAAAATTGTGGACAAGAAAGAATTTGGGCCATCCTACAGAAAGCCTGTACCTGTCCTGGCTGTCGAAGGAACAAGAACAGTACCTCTTCCGCCTCTTGCCGGCAAAAAAGAGAAGAGATTTGTCTCAATTGATCTGATCAAACCACAATATGTGGCCGATCCTGAATAGCAGCCCACATGGGCTCCTGGGTAGCCGCCGCTCTCCTCTGGCTACCATACAGGAAGTTCAGACAGAAAGACTTATAACATTCGAAGAGTCAACAATTCGAAGTAATGGAGTTTCCAACAATGAAATGGAACTGGTTCCTATTGAAATTGAACAACAACAAAATTCGAGTGAAACGCAAATATCAATTCGGCCTACCACCAACATCTACATCAATGTGCCTCTACAAGAGACAACTACCAGTTCATCAGAACCTGCTGAGCTACCAAAGATAGATCGAACTGCATCTGGCTACTTCATCGATTTCGACACTTTTTCTCTGGATCCAAGTAAACCTGAGTCACCGCCAGCTCCAGTTTCCCGCAAAAAACAACTTCATGATTTCTACATTTTTCTGAAAAAGACATACCTAGTTTCACCATGGCTACAGCTCTGGATAATCACTGGAATACTGTTCCTATTCTTCAGGATAGGTTTAGTGACTGTCTTTTCCTTGATCAAGAATGGATACTGTCTCCCAGAACACTCTGCAGTATCAAATGTGAACTTGGTGCTGAAACCTCATACGTCATCTCATCGTGAACAAAGAGACCTGTCCTATGTGAACATTACAGTAGTTCCAGTTCCTGACGGAATAGTTTGGGATACAGTTTCATATGATGTATTTGGTCCCACTGAACTTTTAAAAATACCACATGTATTTAAAATTTCTTTAAATTATATCATTACCTCCAGTACATACTCTGACGATTGGGATTTGAAAACTGTTAATAATATGTTGTCTGATTTAGAACTGTTTGCAGCATTTTCAACAAATTACATGTTTGATGACTCTTCTGATTTGAACAAAATGTACTGTTATCAACATTATGGTCATCACTTTTTGCATAAAACGAGTGCACCACATAATATTTCGCATACCACCAATGGGAACATTGCCCAACACCACCGAAAGCTGGTTCACAAACATTTGCACAAAAGTTTGTTTATTTTTCTGAATTTAATACATCAGATCCACGCACATATTATTATATGCTTGCACCTTCATCTGCAAAGAAAAATATGCTCACTAACACAAAACAGATATAACCAGCGTCCTTTATTGCCCAACTGTCTGAACAGGGTTTCAGCTTATGGAAAGACACTATAGACATTAAAACAGTCTGGGGGACTAAAGAATGGCAGGTTCAGGGAACCAAGGCACTATTTAGAACATGCCTCATACCACAACAAATGATTTTCCTGAACAACACTATGCAACAGACTTCCTGTCTTGGTGTAGCCAAGATTAAGGACTTGAACACACCTCGCATTCCTTCGCGTTCACACTTTGAGGATTGGCAAAATTACACAGAAAATCTTGATGGTACACTAGATGACATTATGCAGGGCATTTCATACAGTTCAACAGACCCCAATTGGAAAGGATGGTTAGTCTGGCCCACCAACACAAATAGGTGTCAGTCAAGATTCAAGGGTATCGCTGAACGGTTTAGTATCCATAGGCCTGACTTACACTATCTACAACGAGAACATCCGGGGGTGGTAACATCATACAGTGTTGGGAAGGTATGCCTAGATTGGCTAAGAACCTCGACACAGTCTCAGGTGAAACAACACCTGTCCCTACTGTCAGATGACATGGATCGCGGGGATTTTTTACTAGGTCCCCGAAAGCCACATCAGAAACGCTTCTTATATGCTGTTTATAATGAAATTTGGAAATTCTCCCAACAGGAAACTGCAGCGAGATTGCGTGGAATTGACAGAATCAACTTGGTAAAGGCTTTGGCTGTGATTGACAATGGCATGACCACACTAACATCCAGGAATTATTCACTGGGCAACATTGTATCTTCTGCTATAGAAATAATGGAACAGGATCTGTCCATCTTACAACACTGACAATCACAGTTAAGTTCTATTATGCTATTAAGCTGGACGCTACAGTCACTGCGCTCTGGTTATGTGTCCTGGAGATATATCAACAGTACATGTCTGTTCTCTGCATATAATTTAAGTGAAAAGCAGACAACAATGGCACAAAGAGATGCGAAATATACAATGCTGCGCATTGAAAAATTAGACAAATTACCTTTTACCGTGGCTGAGTCACCGTCCACAGAATGGTTAATTAATGACCATATAACGTTGCCAGTAACAACTTTCCAGTTTCAATATTGCCTAGACCACCACCAGGTAGGCGGGTATGAAGCAATGGGTAGGGAATGTATCCATGAATCTTGGGAATTACCGTATAGATTTAGATGCAGGAACTGGGACACTGAAGTGTTTCCTTGCAGTACAGACTGCGAGAACTCTTTGAATGGATCTCTCATTTGCCAGGATATTATGCTTCACGGGGCCTGTAATAGTTCAGTAGCGAACTTATCCTGTCATTTGAAAGGTTCCCCAGCTGCTGCGATTAATCCAGTGTTTAAGCTGCTCTCGAATGGGAGTTACTTAATGCTGAATGATCAAGGTTGTTGTGGGATGCTTCCAGGCATCGCATATCTTGTCACTGTAAGTTCGAGGGTTACTTGTTGTATGCAAGTATTGTTTCCACCGACCCACACAGTCAGGGAGGCGCCGTTATGGCCTTCGTTGAATGTTTCCTTTATACAGTTTGATACTCTGAGTCGAATGAAAGCCATGCTTTTACAGAAGGATGTGCCCTTAACCTCAGCCCGAGAGACTTTTGATCTCCAGGTTGAAAGGTCCTCAGCTGAGATACAGGCACTGGTATGAACGAATTGCCCTTTCCATTTCAGAGAAATGGTACAGCGTATCTTTAACATGTCTAATACAAAGGGTATAGTAGACCTATTAAGACCATAGGTTCTGGACTATTAAGCACCTTTCAGACAGTCTTCAGAGTGATTCCAACATTTATACATTTTGTATTCGGAAGCATTTTTGGAGGGCTTCTGCTAATCCTGCTACTGGTATTGGGAATCCTGAGTCACCAAGGAAATGGAAAAAATGCTCTTGGAGCGACGTTAACATGATTGCATGGTACTCCATCTTGGCACACCTCGACTTCGGGAGCCAAGCGAGTCTTGGTTCCTATAATTTCAACCAGTCTAGATTGACTGTGTTCTGCCTGTTGTCCGCTGCTTGTTCTGCAGACAAGAATGTGTGTTGGACCTCTGTCTAACACTTCCATCGGTTGCGCCACCGTACGTGGATGCATTGCTGAAACTGTTAACGGCCCACGTAGTGCAGTGTCCCCAGCATATTCCAATGTTGATGTCGGCATTCTTAGAGCCACCACAGGATGCTTCAGCTCCTGTTGGATTGGAAACCGGCTCTACTACAGGCACACAGGCTTTGGATGTTACAAATGCTGCCCCGGCATCGTCTGTGGGAACTGAGGAAGATCATCTTTGCTCAATTGACCTGATTTGTAAGGTGTTACGGGGACCGTTGTCTGCGAAGGCAAGCAGCAGTGATGTTGCATTTCCCACACAGGACACATAAACATTTGGCTCTCCGTCTGCTGGGAAGAATTCTGCCCTTTTCCAAAACAACCGAAATTGGAATTTTAAACAAGATTTTCTTTTCTATACTATCACTGAGCTCCATGGCTTTCAGACGTACTCAGTGGCTTGGACTAGATATATATGAAAATTTTTAAAGGACTTTTTTAGAGTTTATTTTTAGAGATTCTTTAGAAGCTTTTAACGCATTTTTAACAATGTTTTATGCTTGATTAGAAAGGCATTTCCTTTTTAGTATGTCATCCGGTCGGATGAGGAGTGGGTGTTATGTTTCATAGGGTACCTAAATATAGGCCTGAGTAGTCTCTTGACCCTTCACCTAAATTTACCGTACGATTACACTACATAACCGGTTTTGGTAGTGACCTTTTACCTAGTTAAGCACTACATAAGATGTTGGGTGGTTTTCCCCGAAAACTAGCCTCATTAATTCTGCATGAAGATTCTCAGAATTACCATCCTCTGCGTAATAACTGTGTATAAGGGTCATATCTTCCATCATCCACAACCGACATGACACAGCAAGGTAGAATCCCCTGAGGGTACCTTTTGTGTATATATATACATATCAGGCAGGCAGAGGAGAAAGACTTCCATGCTGACACACTGACGCGAGACGCTGAGGTTCCTCCCGCAGGGGGTGTTCATCGCGAGACCACGACGGGGTCCCACAGTCTCTCACTTCAGGTAATGGGGTTGGCTTCAGCCTAGGGGGATTCTTGGCTTTACACCTACATACATGATAGGTACTCGTAGGTATATCTAGTTAGGGTTGCATCGTAGGATTACGCATTCATTACTGTCATGTATTTTTATACCTGCCTGTATTCATTGTTTTAGCACTATGGTAGGAATCTACCATCCATTTACTTTGTTGGTGCTCATAATCATTTATATCTGTTTCTGTCTTATGGTTGTTTCAGCACACCTATTTTTCACTAGAATGACGCTGATTCAATAAATGCTTATTGAAAAACGCCCCCAACGTTTATTCTATGTGTTTCTCTGAGACAACGTGAGCATGAGTGAGTGAGCAAAAAGTACTGTACTGTTTCCACGATCCCTGATGGGACAGGGTTGTCATGTTTGATAGTTGCCAAGAACTATTCTCTCCTTAGTAAGAGGAGTTTACAGTTGCACTGTGAGCTAGCTGGTATACAGGCGAACATACCCGGTGGCGGTATCTGGAATCAGTCTGGACACCAATCCCACAGTCTATGTTGTGTAAACGTGCAGATCCTATATAAGTTTATAGGAACTACATGACAATATTTGATAGCCCTTTCTGTGTTAGCCTGGTCTCTGGATATGATCCATATGTACCACTGGTCCATGACATGCACTGTCATGTCACTATTGGCACATACCGCCACAAACAGCTTGTTCAGATGTCCCTCACAAAAACAGACCATAGCTGCACATACATTTGGATTGTGTTTTTGTGTCAAGAGCACTACTACCATGTTTGGTGTATGTTTTGACATAGAGGTTCAATAAAAAGTGGCAATGCACCAAGCAGGTATGAACTGTGTTTGTAGAACTGATCTGGTAAATACTGACCACATCCAGAATTTTTAGTGGTCGAAATTTGTTATTTATTTCCTGTTTGGTGCATTCTTGGCCTGCAAGCACGCCCAGTCTATATTTACTGTACTAGTTCACTAAATTCATAAAATGACCGCTTTTTCCATGCAATTTGTAAATTTTCATTTGGTGGGAATGTCAAGACTGTACAAACCCGCACTATGGCACATCTGAACTGGTCCAGCAAATGAGATCAGAGCTTCTGCAGATTTAACAATAATTCTCCATGCTTTGTGTCTCTTGCTACTTTCTGATCTGGCTATATTTATTGCCAAGCTAAGCGCCGTTTGCTTAGCGCAGAACTCAGCGGCCATGTTTGGCCTGCAATACGTGCACACTAGCATATTCAGACGTTTGTGAGTCTTTCAGAGAGGTCAGCTCAATAGCAGTCCTATGTGCCACAGTGGGAGCGGTAGTGAGTAATCCCCTAATTAATAAAGATATGGATTGATTTGTTTAATTTAAAATTCTGATTTCCGTCTATCAATAATATACATCTGATAACCTATCGTCAGCTTTTTTTACTAGGATAAATGTCACTGACATAGAACACATGCTAAATAATACATTATCTGTGTTTTTCTATTTAGTAGAAGGAATATCTCTCTCTTCATCCTACACATTAGCTCTCGAACAATACTAATGTAACTTGTTGTGTTTATTTAATGAATCATTTCATTATGCTTAGCATTGATTACCTTCCTATGGGAAAACTTGTGATGCTCTTTTCCCCCTTTGGTTTTTGATATCATGAGTTCAATCCTCTAGTAAAGTTTTCATTGTTTACCTGCACGAGGATGTCACAGCTGTCATAAAAAGTGACAATTAGCGGCATTTTTATTAAGAAGTCACAGATCCGAAGTTGCTGCGGTGTGTTACGTGAAAGGAAGAGAGCACACAGCTCCATATCTACTAAGATATGGTGCTGTTGTGCTCACCCTTATTGCTGGTGTACTTTAGGCTGCCTTATGGCATAGTGAAAGAGTGTCTGTGTGATGTCTAGTATAGGTTTCTACTGAAAGGCCATTCTTCAGGTACAAAATACAATGCTAACACATACTTTACAAGTTTACCAGTGTCTATATGCACAGTACAATTCAGTACACATTCAAAGTTTGAAAAGTTAAACAATGCTCCAACTTACACCTGCCTCGAGGGAGCATATTTTTTGCCACAGATCTGTGTCCACCAATGTTAATAGATAAGGAATTGGATCAAACCCCATGGGTTGGATGGGAACGCCCATGTGCCACCCATGAGGTACCCCCTTGATACAAAGTAGTGCAAAATGCTACTTTGTATCACTTTAGGGCTATTTTCCAGCTAGAAAGTCAATACTATAACAACACATTGCACAGGGTTGTATCACTTCTTTCCTGTGGTATTGCACCGGTGCAAAATATAAGTGAATCTGGAGTTTAATGTTTATGGGACAGCTCTTGAGCTACTATGGACTGAGCAGTGTGCATCAAAAGTTAAGCTATTCTTTTGTCTTACTGAAACAATTACGAAGTGCATGTGCATATGCTGTTTCTTTTAGTCCTATTATCGAGATGATTATAGGTCCTAAAAGTACTTAGTTAAAACAAGGACAAAACATCCCTATGAAAGGGTATCCACACACTTAATTAGTTCACTAGGCCTAGTATAATTCACCTTTTCTGCCTAGATATTCACTGTAAAAACCTACCTAAGAATATAAGCAACCGCAGACCTGACCCTGTTCCATAATCCCTCAAGCCCTTTCCTAAGGAAGGCCATTTGGAAAACTGTTCACATGACCAGAAGTCAACACTATTTTTAAAAGATACACACCTTCATAGGCATGACCCAAGATGACTCTTGAATCCTATTAGTGTCACTGAAGATGTAATCAATAACCATTTGCTACTGGTCCGTTGGCTCAATGTGTTTTCAAGCTTTTGATCTGAGCAAAGGCCCTACTTATGGTGAAACGTGACACACCAGCATGTTGTACATTATCAACGTTTGTGAAAAATCACCGTCGTGGGTTGTTGTCACAATTCAATCAAGGCATCCCTATGAATATTTTATTAACAGTATAGCACCTGCTTCATTTTCTGTGGTAAAACAAATAAATATGCATACAAATGTTTTAAAAGATGTGACAGAAACAGATATTCCATGGCACTGTGCAGTGGCCCTCTTGGCTATTTCTGAGGTTGGGTAATTTATAATTTTACACCAGGAGGTTTCTTTTGATAAGCTGCTGAAACCTCTGCTGTTACAAGTGGATGATTCAGTGTAATTGTCTCACTAGTGCTACTATTCATCAAACTCTTATTGTACTGCAGTTTTACACAATGAAGTTGTCGCAAGAAATACATCGCCTCTGAAATATGTGATAACAAAGCAGAATCCCATCCTTATAAATGCAAGTGAAAGCCATTTAATGAGCATAACCTTGGTCAACTAAGTTGCTCAATCAATTTAAATTGAAATAGCATTCAAAGTTTCAAAGAGGAGGTTTTATACTCCAAGAAAACGAACAACTTTACTTGGCACATCTTTTGTAATGAAACACAACAGCACAGTTTTTGAAAATGCAAAATAAATTATTGTTGGAAATGACTAGCATTTGCATGCTGTACCTCAGATTTTTGCCTTGACTGTTTTTGCTGGCTATAGAACTCTGTGCACCTCACCCCTGCTAACCAGTGCTAAAGCGCCTGTGCTCCAACTTTCAACATGACGAAATTGGTATATCTTTAATTGGCTAATTTAACTTACCTATACGTCCCTGGTATATGGTTTAAACGTGTACCTAGGGTCTGTAAGTCAAATGTCACCAGTGGAATTCAGCACCCATTGCGCCATCCGCTAGAGTTACAGTGTAACCACAAGTGCAGGCCTGCCAAGTGTAGCCTGGCTGTGCAGTTTTAAAACTGCAAATTTGAAATCTCTGAATAACTCCTTTTGACGGGCCCAACCCTTCCTTTTAAATATTAATGTCATCCCTAGGTAGGCCTGACTGCCCATAGGGCAATGTACATGATATTTAAAAACAGGACAAGTAAAAGTTTAAAAGTTTAATGTTAAACATGTCTGTACAGTGAAAAGACAGCCAGAGCTATATTGACTGTAGTAGGGTTAGCTGTTCCAAGGGAAAGCACTGTGCCAGGAAAGCCCAACAAATTTTGAAATATTTATTACAAGCCCAATTCACTGGTGAAGTCGAATATTTTGTAAAAGGTACTTTTACAAAGTTACCTTTCCCCTGCCTTGAGCCTCTGTTTGTTCATTTGCATAAGCTCCTAATATCACCTGGCACCTGAATGGGCCCCTTGATGAGGTGTGAACCTCCCAGAGCTGAGACAAAAGCCTTGGGTATTGGGAGGTGTTCTGGAATGATGACCATGTAGGATGTGCCCAGGAACGTGATTAATATCAAAGAGACCTATCTTGCCACTAGCAAATTGTTAGCTGACACTTAGGCAGGGCCCTTCTTTTTCTTTCAGTCATGCAGGGGGCAATCCCAGTGGGAGAAGGACTACCCTTTTAACTGGTATAAAGTGACCAGAGAGGAGGGGTTGCTCATTTTTTGGACCACACCTCTGATTGGGGCACACAGGTATTGCTCAAGGGGAGAAGTGTTTCTCCATCTTGTATTTAGGCAGAGGGGGACACCATGGGTTTATTTGCAATAGGGCACACAGGAAGTGATGCAAAAGTGGGTAGGTTTGCCCTTGGAAATTTTGCCCTATTGGTTAAGGAGAAGCCAGAGGTCACCCCCACCCAGAGGCTGGTGTCACCCACAGTACCCTCTTCAGAACACTATCTGGACCTGTGGAAGAACAGAAGAGGACTGGACTTGTGTTAGACCTGGCTTTTCCAGCGAGTTTATCCCCAGACTTTTTTCTTTTTGGCCTCCTGTTTTGGACCCTGTTTTTGTTGGTTTTATGACTCTGGGCACTTTACCACTGCTAAAGTGCATATGCTCCCCCTGTAAATTATGTTTATGGATTGTTGATTCCATGATTGGCATGTTTGATTTACTGGTAAGTCCCTAGTACAGTGCACTGTGTGTGCCCAGGGCCTGTAAATCAAATGCTGCTACTGGGCCTGCAGCACTGATTGTGCCACCCACATGAGTAGCCTGTAAATGTAACTCAGACCTGCCACTGCAGTGTCTGTGCACAGTTTGGTACTACGATGTCGACCTGGCAAATGCACCCACTTGCCAGGCCCTAACCTTCCCTTTTCTTATATGTGAGTCACCCCTAAGGTAGGCCCAAGGTACCCCTGTGGGCAGGGTGCAGTGTGTGTGAAAGGTAGGACATGCCCTGATGTGTGTGGCATGTCCTGATAGTGAAATACTGCCAATTTCGTTTTTCACTATTGAAAGGCTATCTGTCCCATAGGATAGAATGGAGAGTTTTGCTCATAACATCTTGTGAGTATTACTGCCCATGGGAACAAGATAGGAAAATAAAGTTTGATATGCCTGAACTCAAAATGTCAAGATGCATCTTTTAGTGAGGGTGATTTTTACATCCTGGGTTTGAAAATACCACTTTTAGAAAATAGGTATTTTCTTGCCTAACCATCCAGTGTGCTTCTGCTAGGTTGTGTACTGACCGTCTGGCTATGGAGTGACAGGGACTGGGGATGTACATTCTGTTCAGACAGCCACTTGGGGGGGGGGGCGGGGTTAGGTGTCCTGCCTTCACAGGGTGAGTCAGGGCTGGGCTGAATGGACCTGGGCTGAATTCAGAGTAGGGGGAGGAGATTTCTTTCACACCTGAATGGGCCTGGTCTGCCTTAGACAATGCTGACTCCAACTCCTGCCAGGAAGCTGCACCAGCTGGTTTTGGCTGGGCAAAGAGCTTCTCTGCCACAGAGAACAATGGATTTTGCATTATAAAAAATGGGGCGCAGACCCCTGAACTTTAGATTATTGCTGAACTAAGGAGCCTGCCAGGAAGAAGAACCGGGAAAGCTGGAGGATGAGTACTGCCCCTGTGCTGTGTGCTGTTGGGGTTGGCATGCAGTGGTTGCTTCTGTCTTGGGCAGGGAAAGGACTGGACTGTGCTTTCATCATCCTGTTGTTAGAGTTTTCTCCAAGGGCTTGAAGTAGAGCTTGCCTCCAGTTAGAAGTCTCAGGGATAGAAAAGACTTCAAAGATCATTTTTGGACTTCAGGAGGAACCTCTGCTGAGGAGAAGGGCTGGAAGAAACTGGAGGAGGAGTACTGCCCCTTTGCTGTGTGCTGTCTGGGAATGGCCTGCAGTAGTTGATTCTGCCAAGGAGATGAACTGTGTGTGTATCCTGCTTGAGAAAGTATCTCCAAGGGCTTGGAAATGGAGCTTGCCCACTGTTCAAGAGGTCTCAGGAACAGCAAAGACCTCACCATCCTTCTGGGCACCGTCTCTGGAACCGCTGGTTTCAAACGCCGCAGAAGAAAAGGGCAACCGACTCTGTCACCGAGTCCGTAACGGGATTCCGTGTCCTGAAGGCCCCGCAGAAGGCACCGCCGAACTTCGCACCGCATCCTTGGTCTCGCCCACGCCGCTGGGAGACCGTCACCGAGCCGTTGCTTGCACTGCATCCTGTGGGCACCGCACTCCACATCGCCTCGCTTCACACTGCCCGGACGTCACCGACACCGTCGCTGCCCGACCCGAACATCGACCGGCTCCGTCGCCTGCACCGCAGCCTGGCAGCATCCGATCGAGCACCACCCCACCCCGCACCGTAAGCCTTGGTCTCACCGATGCCGTCTGGACAATCGTCACCGAGCCGCTGCCTGCACCGCATCGTGAGGGGACCACACCCTGCACCGCTTCCATATTTGCAACGCAACCGTGACGGTTGCTCCGACCGGCCCGTACCAACTTGTCGGCCGCAACGAGAAAGGTACTGTCTACAAGTCTGTCAACGCTTTAGCTGGCCCGTACGGACGTGGTTGGCTGGAACTGTTAGACTCTGTCGTTTTCAGCATCATGGTAGCCCCGGATGGAGCTACCGACTCGGAAGAATTGTGTGTTTACAGCTATTTTTGCATTTTAAAGGTTATCTTGCAAAGTAACTACTTTTACAGTATTGTATGTTGGTATTTTGTCGTATTTGGTCTTGTTGGTTTAGATAAAGTTTTGCTTATTTTTCTAAACTGGTGTGGTGTCCATTTGTAGTGTTTTCACTTTGTTACTGTGTGTGTCCACAAATGCTTTACACACTGCCTCTGAGATAAGCCTGTCTGCCCGTACCAAGTTACCAAGGGGGTGAACAGGGATCATTTTAGAAGTGTTTCCCCCTTACCCTGACTAGGAAGAAGGGTCCCTACTTGTACAAAGGTGCAAACCCTTGCCAACTGGAGACCCCCATTTCTAACAACTTGCTTTCTGTGACAGATCTACTCTGAGGATGAAGCAATGGAATCAGTCCCAGAGGATGAAGTGGCAGGGGACCACATGTTCCGAGATGGATTTTCTGGAGTACCATCCAGGGCAAGGAGCAAAGCAGGCCTGTCCACTATAAGCCTTTCTGAACTGGCCATCTTCCAGATGGAGCTTGGTGACAAGCAATAATCAAGGGAGGGAGCTTCAGGCCAAACTGGCAGCCATAGCACGGGCGGAGAAGAAACTCACACTGGGAAAATAAATTGCCCTTGGAGGAGATAAAGGCCAACTTAGGACTAGGTCTGAAGAGACCCCCATTTCTAACAACTTGCTTTCTGTGACAGATCTACTCTGAGGATGAAGCAATGGAATCAGTCCCAGAGGATGAAGTGGCAGGGGACCACATGTTCCGAGATGGATTTTCTGGAGTACCATCCAGGGCAAGGAGCAAAGCAGGCCTGTCCACTATAAGCCTTTCTGAACTGGCCATCTTCCAGATGGAGCTTGGTGACAAGCAATAATCAAGGGAGGGAGCTTCAGGCCAAACTGGCAGCCATAGCACGGGCGGAGAAGAAACTCACACTGGGAAAATAAATTGCCCTTGGAGGAGATAAAGGCCAACTTAGGACTAGGTCTGAAGAATATTTTGGCAGCAATGGTGAGGTGTCTACAGGGGTGCCACACACCATTTGCTCATCCAAGAGTATTGTGCCTAGCTTTGTGGTGGGGCAATATTAAGACAATGATTTTCCTCCTATGAAAGAGACCTGAGAATGTGCAGGGTGCATCAAGAGTACTGGGGAGCCTTACTGTTGGAGTTAGTAACGAACACTGGAGAAGGATACACTCCTGACTCTAGAATAGCAAATAGCTGACTCCTACACTCATATGAATGATTTTATTGTGCAGAAGTTTGGTTTCACATCTGAAGGGTATCTGAAGAAGTTAAGGGACACACACAAAGACACACAACTATCCTGGGTTGACTTTGTAGATGTCTCATTAAAAGCACTGGAGGGCTGGGTGAAAGGTATTATTGTCACTACCTATGATGGGCTATATACGTTGATCATGAAGAAGCACATCTTGAGTAATTATCATTCAGAGTTACACCAGCATCTAGTGGATTCCAAGCTGACTGAACCCAAGCAGCTTGGGAAGGCAGCTGATGTGTGTGCGCACTAAAGAGTTGAAAACTTCCCAGGGGGTGATCCCAATTAATGGCCCCAAAATCCTCCTCAGGAGGGGAATCCCAGGCCTTTTCCAAACCCAAGTGGAGTAGGTACATGGGGAAGAAACCTTTTGACCTCATGAAGGCTGGGATATTTCTGGGCTGTTAAAAGCCAGGACATAAAAAAGGAAAGCCAATCTATTCTAAGAAGCCCCCACAAGTGGGCAATCCCACGGGATTGCAAGTGTACGAGTTGGAGTGGAAGGTGGACCAGGAGAAACCAGGGTTTGAGTTGAAGCTACCTTAGTACCTTTAGGTGGGGTGGATGTTAAAGCCCTGGCCACCTTACCTCCCTGCGTAGTGAAGTATAGGCAATAGACAATCATCAACAGGACCAAAGTTGCGAGACTGGCGGGATACAGGAGTCAAGCATGACTACAGTGATAGACCAGATTTGTTCCCCAGAGTAGATTATTCCAGATGTTTTCCACAGGGTAGTCAATACTGACAATAAGGTGAAATGTCATTACAAAGCAATGGTCTCCTTTCAGTGGGGAGGGTTTACTGGCCCAACGAAGGTAGCTGTGTGCCCTGCCATTCCATCGTAGTGTCTGTTAAGAAATTACGTAGAAACCTCTTCTTAGGCAGAAGTGGAAAGGAGAACCCAAGCAGAAAAAGTGGTGGGTCTGCCTGAGAGGGTGTATGTGGCCACAAAGGCCCAGAGACTCCATCAAGGGAGCCAGGAGAATGGAATCCAGCCTCAAAACCTTCCACCGTCCATAAGGACTCTGACTACCAGGGGGAGGATCAGGAGCCTAAAGAGGAGCTTACACTGAGAGACCTGCCAGAACTCTCTGATTTGCATGTGGCAGGAGGACATCTAGGAGGAATTCTGCCAAGCAGAGAATGGGTGACCAGCCGTCGAAGCCCTTCAGAGCCAGGCTGAAGTCAAAGACAGGGGAATATCAGTGAAATCTACAGCATCGGCTGGGAAGAAGGTGTTCTGTACAATGAGGCTAGGCGCTCCAAACCTGGGACAACCTGGTGATTACTGGTCCCCTGATGTAGCTCAGATTTCATCTGGATTCAGGCATTGCTTTATTTTTTGTGTTTTAGACAGACTGCATTTTAAAATGGCACTTTTGGTGCATGCAAAGTGAAAAACATGAAAGAGGCCTGCAAATGAAATCATGTAAAACCATGCTTAATTAATTAATCATGGATCTTTAATGTGTTTAGTTTAGATTTAACCTCATTATAGAATGTACATTTAATTTACAGAATGTTTTTTTTTTACTTTTAAAGTAGCACTTAATTGTGCTGAATTAACATGTGTTTTTGCAGTGTAGAAAACTCTTGATTTCAGTTTCCTTTAGAAGGCTCACTGTGGCCTCTTTAGCTTTGCCCAGCTCCTTTTACTTGTAATCTACACTCCCTGTTCCTGTCTCAAGAGACTTTGGCTTTGTTGCATATTTAGACAATGCATATTCAGTTCATAACAAATCTTCTTATAATGTGTATTAATTAATCAACCATGCACCAACACTACACATGGGGCAAACGCATTTTGCATGAAAAGCTATTTAAAACATTAGAGCATGTTGCTATGAGTATGTATTAATTGTTTGCGTTTTGAAAATTTGCACTAGAGCATGTTTATGCTATGTTGTACATTGCACATTTTGCATGTGGTGCACAAATAATAGAAAAGCTGCTTTAAATTAATAGCTTTTGCTAGGTAATAATTAATACAGGGTATTAGAATGGTGGGAGGTGAACATAATGGGCTTTACTTCATAAACTAATATTCTTTTGTGTTTGTTTTTACTTTAGTATACATTTGGGCCCACTATAAAATGGCTGCCTAGGAATCCAGCATGGCTGAGAATTGTTAGCAGTGTGCTGAATGAGAGACGCATGCGCAGAGCCAGCTGCATGAACTGCCAAGTGCCTCAAGTGAAGACACATGGGTCAAGGCCACAATGAACTGTACACTCTTGTCAGCGTGCCAATGTACCAGTATTTGTGGGAAAGTGTCATCCCTGTGTGCCAAGTGAAAGAGAGACAGGAAATTGAGTGATACATTTTGTTGCAAGAAATGTTCTTACTGATACATGTTATGTATATTGTTCTTAGCATTAAGCCCTTATTGTCAGAACTGGTATGGGTTGGATTTGCAATGAGAACAGGATGGTGAGACCCTCATGTCATCTATGCTAACTAATCACAGTGCGAGTTTCTACTGAAACTGCAACATTATTAGTATAGTCAACCAAGAATTAGAGTATAAATAATGACCCCTTAGGGGGCGTGTCGGCTTTAGACGCCTTAGAAGTCTTAGAGGGAGGAGAGGAGAAGAAGCAGATCTGACACAGACATCATATGGGTTAGGTACGTGAACATCGCGGGTGCAGCCTGGGAGGAGATTGCGTCCGAGGAGAGACAGAGGGAGGAGGGGTTCTTGCTCATATTTTCTTCAGAGAGTTCTTGCACGTCATATTTTTGGCAAGGTAGATCACATTCCTCTGTGGTCTTGTGAAGGGCGGGCAGCCTCTCTGTGTGAGGCACTGTTAGACTTGGCATCTTTTGGCGTGTTTCCCCTGACTTTTTGCTTTCTGACCTCCCGGTTTTGACTCTGTTTTTGCTGATGTGATGATTCTGCGCACTTTCCTCACTGCGGTCCAGTGGGAAAGTGCAAGTGCTCCTGTATAAAATGTGTTATGGATTGGTGTTTCCATGATTGGCCTATTTGGTTTATCTGTCAGTCCCTTGTAAAGTGCACTGCGAGTGCCAGGGCCTATAGACCAAATGCTGTTGGTGGGCTGCAGCACTGGATTGTGCCACCCACGCAAACAGCCCGTAAAATGTAACTCGGGCCTGCCATCGCAGAGCCTGTGCGCAGCCTGGGGCTGCCATGTCGACTTGGCAAGTGCACACACTTGCAAGTCCCTAAACCTTCCCTTTGCTACATGTTAGTCACCCCTAAGGTAGGCCCAAGGTACCCCTGTGGGCAGGGTGCAGTGTATGCGAAAGGTAGGACATGCCCGGGTGTGTGCGGCATGGCCTGATAGTGAATTACAGCCTAGTACGTTTTTCACTATTGCAAGGCTACCTGTTCCCCTAGGCCAGAACGGGCAGTTTTGATTATTACAGTTTATAATCCTAACTGACCCCGGGAACATGGTAGAAATTCGAGTTTAGTATGCCTGGACTCAGAATGATAAAATGCATCTTTTAGTGAAGTTGGTTTTAACATTCTGCGTTTGAAAATACCACTTTTAGAAAGTGGGTATTTTCTTGCCTAACCATCCAAGCCTGCCTCTGCGAGGTTGTGTATTCCTTGTCTGGAATGTGAGTGACAGGGGCTGGGGGATGCCAGGAGACAGGGTGCGTCAGCGCAGGGCTGAATAGCCAGATCGACCTGTAGATGGGTGGGAGGGGTCGCACCTGGGCCCTGAATAGGACAGTGCCTTCCCTCCACAATGCTGGCTCCACCTCCTGTGGTGCGTCTGATGTCCCTGGCCTACTCACTGAAAGAAGGGACGGAGACTTGTCAACAAAGTGCTCCAGAACTGGTTTGGACTAGGCGAAGGCCTCTCTGCCTTCAGAGAACAAAGGAATTTGGGATATAAATATTGGGGCCCTGACCCCATGAATTTAGATCTCGCTGGAATCAAGGAACCTGCCAAGACGAAAGAGCTGGAAGAGCTGCCAGGAGGAGTACTGCCCCTTTGCTGTGTTGTTGCTTTGTTGGGTTGGCCTGCAGCTGCTGCTTCTGCCTTGGGCAGTGAAAGGACTGGACTGAACTTTCTACAAACTTGTGCTGAGTATCTCCAAGGGCCAGGAACCGAGCTGGCCTCCTGTTAAGAAGTCTCAGGGACTACAAAGACTTCACAAGCCTCTGGGTACCGCTTCTGGAACGCTGTTTCAGTCGCCACAGAGGAAGGGAACTGCAACCGACTCCGTCAACCGAATCCATCCCTGGCCGGGGACCTGTTTGCACCGCAGACCGCATCGCCCCGCTTCGCATCGCAACCCTGGTCTCACCGTGGGCGACGTCCAACGCCGCCAACATCGAGCCGCTGCTTGCACCGTGACCTGTGGGCACCGCAGTTCGCATCGCATCGCTTCACTGGGCCAGCCGGACCAGACCGACACTGTCGCTGCAACTGGCTCAAGAGTCGAGACCGCACCGCATTTGGGGCACCGCTCGCACGTCTGCGACGCACCGCTCCGACTCGCACAGCTGTCCGACGCCAGCTCCCGCACTCCGGCTAGGTCGCCTGCATCGCAACCTGTCAGCACCGCATCGAGCATCGTCTCGCCCTGCATCGCACGCCTTGGACTCACCGACTCCGTCTGCACGACGCTCATCGAGCCGCTGCCTGCACCGCATCGAGGGACACCGCACCTTGCATCGCTCCGTCTTGCACCGCAACCGCGACGAACGCCGACCGGCTCGTACACTCCGTACCAGCCACAACGAGAAAAGGTACTGTGACCGAGTCTGTTCACGACTCTGCTGGCCCGTATCGACGCGGTCGGCTGGAACTGTTAGACTCTGTGGTTTTCAGCATCACGGTAGGCTCGGACGGAGCTACCGACTCGTACGAACTTTGCTTTTGTGCTATTCCTGCAAAGAAGAAGTTAACGTATCAAGTATTCATTCGTAAAGTATAGTATTGTGGATTTTTGTCGTAATTGGTCTTGTCTTGAGTATATAAAATATTGGTTATTTTTCTAAACTGGTGTGGTGTCCGTTTGTAGTGCTTACACTGTATTACTGCTGGTTATGTGCAAATGCTTTACACACTGCCTCTGAATTAAGCCTGACTGCTCGTGCCAAGCTACCACGAGGGTGAGCAGGGGTTACTTCACGAGTGTAACAACCCTTACCCTGACTAGGAAGAAGGGTCCCTACTTGGACAAAGGTGCAAGCCCTTGCCAACTAGAGATCCCATTTCTAACATTGGTTGTCAGCGGTGAGGATAGGACTTGCGTTTGCACTTGACTTACAGTGATTGGTGTGCACTACTACCATATCGCAGACCATTACGTACCACATACTGGTTCTTTTTCTTTTGGCCTATTTTTGATCTTGCCAGTTTTCAACTCACGACTTTTGTCATGCCTGAATCAATTGCATCATCCGTTGCATCTCTGGAAATTATCTTTGAGGAGGACAGGTTGGAGTTACGAGCGATTTGTAAAAACCTGAAAGTCCAAATTAAAGGCCTCACAAGGAAGGAGGAGCTACAGAAGGCGCTGAGGGCCTGGGTAGCAGCCAGACATGCCAATGGGCAGCCTGGTGATCTCAGTGAGGAGGTGGAGGAGCCTATTTCCAGGGTAGATGTGCTTTTGGGTAGGGGGGAACCCGCCAGGTCAGGCAGCAGCAGTCTGTCCCCAGAGGAGCTGGAGGACAGGCGGGAGGCAAGGCAGTTCGAGCTGCAGAAGCTCAGGCTGGAGAGTGAGAGGGAGGAGAAGAGATTGGCCATAGAGGAGAGGAAGATGCTCTTAGAGCATGAGAGAGAACTAAAGGAGCTAGAACTTAGGAGTAAGTCAGGCTCAGATGGTGGCAGCAATTCGTCCAGAAAGGCAGACAGGATTGTGCACATTCCCAAGAACGTAGGCAAGGAGTTCAAGAAGGGGGATGACATACAAAGGTGGTTTCAGGGTTATGAGGCAGCCAAACACATGAATGGGGTCCCTGAGGAGAATTGGGGAGCAGGATTGTGGCCACTTTTCCCGGAAGAAGCAAGGGATGCTCTGATAGCTTTGGGTAAGGGGTATCACCTCACCTATGCTGACATGAAGGATGCCCTTCTCACGAAGTATGGTCTTACTCCTGAAAAGTACAGGGATCAGTTCAGGTCCAGTAAGAAGCCTGATGCCAACACTTGGTTGGAATGTGTGGATGTGTTCTGCAGGTCTCTGGATGGTTGGGTGAAGGGCAGTAGTGTAACAGATTTTCAGGGGCTCTACAACTTGATTGCATGGGAGCACTTGTCTAGTCTATGTTTTGCAGATCTGCGCCAGCACCTAGTAGATAGTAAGCTAACTGACCCCAGGAAGCTTGCTATGGAAGCGGACCGCTGGGTGAGTACCAGGGTCCACAAGAAAGCGTTTGGGGGAGACTCAGCCAAAGGTGGGCAGGGTCCCCAGCAGAAAGGTGGGGGGACAAGGGTAAAGCACAGGAGTTCTCTAAAGGGCCCCAAACTAGTACCCAGGGTAAAGGTTCCCAGCCCCCGGTGATAAGAAGAAAGGGGTCTCTACAGGGAAGCCTGGTGAGACCGGCCCCCGCAAGTGTTATGCATGTGACCAGGTAGGTCACTTTAAGGGGGACCCCAAGTGCCCGAAGGGGACACAGCCACCCACCGGTGGACAGTCCAAAGTGTTGGCTAGTGTAGCGCTTGGGGAGGAGGGGTGCCCACAGGAGGGTGGGGATCCCGCAGAAATGACCCTTGTCTCACTCGGGGACAGTGAGATGGTCCCAGGAAACCAGGTGCCCCCTAACACAAAGAAATATAGCACCTGGGTGACCATTAATGGGAACAGGGTAGAGGCTCTCAGAGATACTGGAGCCAGTGTGACCTCAGTCCGGTGTCACCTGGTGTCTGAGAAGCAAGTAGTCCCAGGAGCATTCCACCAAGTAGTTGCGGTCGACAACTCAGAGCGCCAGTGTATGGTGGTGCAGGTTCCCTTTGAATGGGGGGGGTCTCAGGTCCCTTGAGGGTGGTTGTGAGCCCTACCATGCCTGTAGATTGTCTGCTAGGAAACAACCTGGAGCAGTCCTCGTGGAAGGAGGTTGAGCTCAGGTCGCACTTGGAGATGCTTGGGTTGCCAGAGTGGGCATGCGTGTCTACTCGGTCAATGGCAGCCAGAAAGGGTGATCAAAAGGACTTGGAGCCTGAAACAGTGGCCCAAGTCCCTGCCAAGAGAAAGGGCAGGGGGCGCGGGAAACCGGCCCCCGAAGTTCCCACGGACCGGGAGGAGGCGGACCTCGAGGGGACGCCCCGGTGCCTACAGGGGAGCAGGTAGCCGAACTGGGAGACATCTCTGAGCTGACCCATTGGCAGCAAGAAGGGGGTCCCACCAGGGAGGAGTTCTGCAGGGAGCAGAACGAGTGCCCTACTCTGGAGGGTCTGCGGCGGCAGGCTGCAGACCAGGCAGCTGGTAATCAGTCCGGGTCACATCTGATCTACTGGGAGAGCGGTCTCCTATACAGTGAGCCTAAGGTTGCTGAGCCTGGGTCAGCCCGTGTGCTGGTGGTACCCCAGCGCTTCAGGACCTTCCTACTGGGTCTGGCTCATGACGTGCCTTTGGCAGGACATTTGGGGCAGGACAAGACCTTTGACAGGCTTGTCACCCACTTTTTTGGCCCCAAATGCGAAGGCAGTCAGATGCACACTGTAGGTCTTGCCAAACTTGCCAGGCAAGTGGTAAGAGTGGGAGGAAGGTCAAAGCTCCTCTCCAACCTTTTCCGGTTGTTGGAACCCCCTTTGAAAGGGTAGGGATGGATATTGTGGGGCCACTGGATCCCAAGACAGCCATGGGCAACAGGTACATCCTGGTCTTGGTGGACCATGCCACCCGGTACCCGGAGGCAATCCCTCTCAGGACAACGACGGCGCCAGTGGTGGGCCGGGCGTTAATGGGGATCTTTTCCCGTGTGGGATTCCCCAGAGAGGTGGTTTCTGATAGGGGGACCAATTTCATATCGAAGTATATGACATCCCTGTGGAAGGAGTGTGGGGTAACCTACAAGTTCACCACTCCTTACCACCCACAAGGAAACGGTCTGGTGGAGAGATTCAACCAGACCTTGAAAGGCATGATCAAGGGTCTAACAGAACCCATGAGGCGTAAGTGGGACGTCCTCTTGCCATGCCTACTCTTTGCATACAGGGAGGTGCCTCAGAAGTCTCTTGGGTACAGCCCCTTTGAGCTCCTGTATGGCCACCCTGTCAGAGGACCTCTGAGTTTGGTAAAGGAAGGCTGGGAGGCAGCTCCCAGGAAAACTCCCCAGGATGTATTTAGCTACATGCTGGCCTTTAGAAACCAAACTGCCCGCTTCAGGAAACTCGCTCAGGCGAACCTAGAAGCCAGCCAGGAAGAAATGAAGAGATGGTATGACCAGAACGCCACTCTGGTCGAATTTCAACCTGGGCAGAAAGTGTGGGTAATGGCCCCAGTGGCACCTTGTGCCTTGCAGGACAAGTGGACTGGGCCATATGAGGTAAAGGAGCGCAAAAGTGACGTCACCTACCTGGTGGATTTGCAGGCTCCAAGGAACCCGTTGAGGGTCCTTCACGTGAACCGCCTCAAGCCCCACTTCGAGAGGTCCGAAGTGAGTATGCTCTTGGCGACAGATGATGGGGTGGAAGAAGAGAGCGAGCCTCTCCCTGACCTCCTGTCTACCAAGGAGCATGATGGGTCAGTAGAGGGTGTGATCCTCTCCCCTACTCTGACTCAGGAGCAGCAGGGGGACTGTCGCCAGTTGTTGGGACAGTTCGCCCCACTGTTCTCTCTGACTCCCGGTGTTACTCACTGGTGTACCCATGGCGTGGACACCGGTGACAGCCATCCTGTGAAGCACAAGATTTACAGGTTGACTGACCGGGTCAGAGCCAGCATCAAGGAGGAGGTCTCTAAGATGTTGGCGTTAGGGGTGATTGAGCCCTCCCACAGTCCTTGGGCCAGCCCAGTGGTCTTGGTCCCAAAGGCTGCGGCGCCCGGTGCCACTCCAGAACTCCGGTTTTGTGTGGACTACCGTGGGCTCAATGCCGTCACCAGGACTGACGCGCACCCCATCCCCAGAGCTGATGAGCTCATTGATCGGTTGGGAGCTGCCCGGTTCCTCAGCACGTTTGATTTAACGTCTGGGTACTGGCAGATTGCCTTAACCGATGGGGCCAAGGAGAGATCAGCATTCTCAACCCCAGAAGGTCATTACCAATTCCGGGTGATGCCCTTTGGGTTGAAGAATGCCCCTGCCACCTTTCAGAGGTTGGTCAATCAGGTGTTGGCTGGGCTGGAGGATTTCAGTGCCGCCTACCTGGATGACATTGCTGTGTTCAGTTCCAGCTGGGAAGAACATTTACAGCACCTTGAGAAAGTGTTGAGGGCTCTGCAAGGTGCAGGCCTCACGATCAAGGCCAGTAAGTGCCAGATCGGGCAGGGTTCGGTGGTGTACTTGGGACACCAGGTAGGAAGCGGCCAGGTGGCGCCCCTACAACCCAAGATTGACACCATTCTGGCTTGGGAACCCCCCAAGACCCAGACAGAGGTGAGAGCCTTCTTAGGTCTCACCGGCTATTATAGGAGATTTGTTAAGGGCTATGGCGCCATCGTTGCCCCCTTGACAGAGCTGACCTCTAAGAGGCAGCCTTAGAAAGTGATCTGGACTGAGTCCTGCCAGAAAGCTTTTGATGCCCTGAAGGCAGCCATGTGCACGGCGCCCGTGCTCAAGGCACCTGACTTCTCCAAGGAATTCGTCGTGCAGACTGACGCTTCAGAGCATGGTGTGGGAGCGGTGCTCTCACAACTGAACGAAGAGGGCCTGGATCAGCCTGTAGTCTTCCTTAGCAGGAGACTACTTCCCAGGGAACAGAGGTGGAGTGCCATAGAAAGGGAAGCTTTTGCTGTGGTCTGGGCACTGAAGAAGTTGAGACCATACCTGTTTGGGACTCACTTCCGGGTTCAGACAGACCACAGGCCCCTCAGATGGTTGATGCAAATGAGGGGTGAGAATCCAAAACTGCTGAGGTGGTCCATCTCCCTACAGGGAATGGACTTTACGGTGGAACACCGTCCTGGTACAGAACACGCCAACGCAGATGGTCTGTCCAGGTTCTTCCGCCTTAGTGAAGAGAACTCCAATGGGGTTGGGTAGTTCTCCCTACTTTCAGCTGGAGGGGACATGTGTTAGACTTGGCATCTTTTGGCGTGTTTCCCCTGACTTTTTGCTTTCTGACCTCCCGGTTTTGACTCTGTTTTTGCTGGTGTGATGATTCTGCGCACTTTCCTCACTGCGGTCCAGTGGGAAAGTGCAAGTGCTCCTGTATAAAATGTGTTATGGATTGGTGTTTCCATGATTGGCCTATTTGGTTTATCTGTCAGTCCCTTGTAAAGTGCACTGCGAGTGCCAGGGCCTATAGACCAAATGCTGTTGGTGGGCTGCAGCACTGGATTGTGCCACCCACGCAAACAGCCCGTAAAATGTAACTCGGGCCTGCCATCGCAGAGCCTGTGCGCAGCCTGGGGCTGCCATGTCGACTTGGCAAGTGCACACACTTGCAAGTCCCTAAACCTTCCCTTTGCTACATGTTAGTCACCCCTAAGGTAGGCCCAAGGTACCCCTGTGGGCAGGGTGCAGTGTATGCGAAAGGTAGGACATGCCCGGGTGTGTGCGGCATGGCCTGATAGTGAATTACAGCCTAGTACGTTTTTCACTATTGCAAGGCTACCTGTTCCCCTAGGCCAGAACGGGCAGTTTTGATTATTACAGTTTATAATCCTAACTGACCCGGGAACATGGTAGAAATTCGAGTTTAGTATGCCTGGACTCAGAATGATAAAATGCATCTTTTAGTGAAGTTGGTTTTAACATTCTGCGTTTGAAAATACCACTTTTAGAAAGTGGGTATTTTCTTGCCTAACCATCCAAGCCTGCCTCTGCGAGGTTGTGTATTCCTTGTCTGGAATGTGAGTGACAGGGGCTGGGGGATGCCAGGAGACAGGGTGAGTCAGCGCAGGGCTGAATAGCCAGATCGACCTGTAGATGGGTGGGAGGGGTCGCACCTGGGCCCTGAATAGGACAGTGCCTTCCCTCCACAATGCTGGCTCCACCTCCTGTGGTGCGTCTGATGTCCCTGGCCTACTCACTGAAAGAAGGGACGGAGACTTGTCAACAAAGTGCTCCAGAACTGGTTTGGACTAGGCGAAGGCCTCTCTGCCTTCAGAGAACAAAGGAATTTGGGATATAAATATTGGGGCCCTGACCCCATGAATTTAGATCTCGCTGGAATCAAGGAACCTGCCAAGACGAAAGAGCTGGAAGAGCTGCCAGGAGGAGTACTGCCCCTTTGCTGTGTTGTTGCTTTGTTGGGTTGGCCTGCAGCTGCTGCTTCTGCCTTGGGCAGTGAAAGGACTGGACTGAACTTTCTACAAACTTGTGCTGAGTATCTCCAAGGGCCAGGAACCGAGCTGGCCTCCTGTTAAGAAGTCTCAGGGACTACAAAGACTTCACAAGCCTCTGGGTACCGCTTCTGGAATGCTGTTTCAGTCGCCACAGAGGAAGGGAACTGCAACCGACTCCGTCAACCGAATCCATCCCTGGCCGGGGACCTGTTTGCACCGCAGACCGCATCGCCCCGCTTCGCATCGCAACCCTGGTCTCACCGTGGGCGACGTCCAACGCCGCCAACATCGAGCCGCTGCTTGCACCGTGACCTGTGGGCACCGCAGTTCGCATCGCATCGCTTCACTGGGCCAGCCGGACCAGACCAACACTGTCGCTGCAACTGGCTCAAGAGTCGAGACCGCACCGCATTTGGGGCACCGCTCGCACGTCTGCGACGCACCGCTCCGACTCGCACCGCTGTCCGACGCCAGCTCCCGCACTCCGGCTAGGTCGCCTGCATCGCAACCTGTCAGCACCGCATCGAGCATCGTCTCGCCCTGCATCGCACGCCTTGGACTCACCGACTCCGTCTGCACGACGCTCATCGAGCCGCTGCCTGCACCGCATCGAGGGACACCGCACCTTGCATCGCTCCGTCTTGCACCGCAACCGCGACGAACGCCGACCGGCTCGTACACTCCGTACCAGCCACAACGAGAAAAGGTACTGTGACCGAGTCTGTTCACGACTCTGCTGGCCCGTATCGACGCGGTCGGCTGGAACTGTTAGACTCTGTGGTTTTCAGCATCACGGTAGGCTCGGACGGAGCTACCGACTCGTACGAACTTTGCTTTTGTGCTATTCCTGCAAAGAAGAAGTTAACGTATCAAGTATTCATTCGTAAAGTATAGTATTGTGGATTTTTGTCGTAATTGGTCTTGTCTTGAGTATATAAAATATTGGTTATTTTTCTAAACTGGTGTGGTGTCCGTTTGTAGTGCTTACACTGTATTACTGCTGGTTATGTGCAAATGCTTTACACACTGCCTCTGAATTAAGCCTGACTGCTCGTGCCAAGCTACCACGAGGGTGAGCAGGGGTTACTTCACGAGTGTAACAACCCTTACCCTGACTAGGAAGAAGGGTCCCTACTTGGACAAAGGTGCAAGCCCTTGCCAACTAGAGATCCCATTTCTAACAGGCACAGAGAGACAGATTGAACAGACCAGGGCAGAGAACACAGCTGATGGAACAGGTTTATATTTAGATGCTAAAACTCTAAGTTTATGCTTTGACTAACTAACTAGTTCCGAAAAGATTTATTTGTCTTATGCATTTATTTCTCTTTATGGGAGATTTTTGCCAATTATTAATTATTGATTAGCCTTGCAAAACTCACTCTTGAATTATATTTTTCCTGAAACTCTTTAAAGAGTTCTGACTGACATTTTATGCCTCATTCCCTTTTCTTTATGGAGTGTTTTGTATGCAATCTATAATATGTTCTGTATTAATTCTATTTTTCCTATTTTTCAATTCTGTAACCTGATTGATATTTGACTAATGAATAAAGGGACAGAGAAACTTAACTTTTGACTAGAAAATAAAACCCTTTAAAAATACTCACAACTCTCTTTATTGGCTTAAATATTAATTGCATTTTGATTTTCATGTTTATGTAAAGTCTCCTGAAGGTGATACACGATGGCAAAGGTCCATCAACTTTAAAGCAGTAAACTAGAGGTAAATGATGTTTTGCATTGAGGAATTACCGTGAAATTACCGCTGGATCAGTTTCTGGTAGCAGAGGTAAGGTTAACATCCTCACCAAAAGGAGCATAGTTTAGTTTGAAGCCTAAATAGCGCTAGAAAATAATTGCCCAAGTTAGATAAATGTCCAGATTCTCCAAAAGTCCTGATTCTAATGCTCAAAACTTGAAGACTGGCAAAGCAGTACTGGAAGGTGATGCAAGAAGGCGATTGCTGGAGTGGTGTGAGTATCAATAGGGTTGTGAAATGTTGTTAATGTGCTAGAAGGTATGTTTTGGTTTTTTTGAAGTGTTGGAAAAATAGTAAGGGTTTTGACTGTTGGTGAAATTTTGCTCATTTTGACTTGATGGTTTTATTGATTATATTGGTAATTTCATAGGACAGAATTTTTGATTATTGATTATATGTTCTTAACATGAAAAGTTAGTGTCTTGTTTTATGTTGTCTGGAATTTCCCAGGAAAGGAATAGAGGGTGGTGGAAGTAGCCACACTGCTCTGAGGTTACTCGTCTGTTGGAATAACACTGAGAAGCTATGCAGGGCTGGCAGTGTTAAAGTAGGGACTATTTTCTGTGTAAAAGTGAGAGTGATTGATAGCAAAGAGTTTGCTGGTGTTATATCACCTAGAAAGGGTAACACTGAAGGAGTAGCAGGTTCTTCCAAGCTTGAGTGACAGCAAAAGAGTTCGCTGGTGAAACTTTGGTCTTACATAACCTAGAAAGGGTAACACCGAAGGAGTAGCAGGTTATTCCAAACTTGAGTGAAGGGTAAGCGGAAGGGATTTACTCGCAGTGTTTGAAGAGTAAACGGAAGTTCTTACTTTGTGAAGAGTAAGCGGAATGTGTTACTCGCAGTGAAAAGAAATCTATCCTTTATTTAGTGGAACAGACAGAGTAGCGAATGTTTTTATGTTGTTACTAACAGAATTTTGATTAAGAAAACTCAGAAAAATATTGCAGTAAGATTTTGTTTAAGAGGGTCAGTAGTAGGAGTTAAACTGACTGAAATTGAAACTGACAGCATTGGAGAAATGAAATTGCATTGAACTATTGCAGAAATGAAAATGTTTGAAGGTTTAAAGAAACTGTTGGGAGGTAAAGTGAAAAATTTGTTTTTAATTGGTGATGCTCCTGAAGGAACACCCGTGCATTTTATGTCTACCAATTTGGGACAAAATTCATGTATGTGGGTTCACCAATGGTGCAAGATTACTGAAAAAGAAGGTCCTTTGAGGTTTCCAAAAGATGGTACTTTTGAATTGCAAATTATTGACAAATTAAGGGAAGTGTTATGTGAAATAAAGACACCACCTAGAGCTGCACAATTTGAGGCTTTAAGCATGTGGGAAAAGGCAGCAAGAGACAAAGCAAGTGAGGATAAAAAGGTAAAGCACCAGATACAGGAGAAGGAAATTAATGATGACAAAAAGCTTCAAATAAATAGTGATTCAGGGGATGAAATAATGGATGCATTGTTAACTGAGTGTCCGCCACTTTATGTGGTTCCCATTAAAAATACTGAAAATAGTGTACCAGTAAGTACTACAGTGGCTACTGCTTCTGTTAAACAGAGAGAAACACAGATTGAGAGAACTGTGCAGACATTCCAGATTGATCCACTATCTGTTGATTCAGCACTGACAGTGATATCTCCAGGTGTTACTGCTTCAAATGTGACTGATTCAGTCCAAATATTACAAGCTGTAGATGCACAGGCAGTGCCTAGACAAATTGTGGCTGTCCCAATTAATATGGCCCCTACTCAAAAAGTTAAAAGAGCTGCAGAAGGAGTAATTATGTCAGGGTTTATTTCAGAATCTCAGAATTCACAGATTATTGAACAGAAACTACCCCAGACAGTCCAATCACTGAAAGGTGGGGGGGAAATGGTCTTTACAACATCTGCAGCCCAGGATAAAATGAATATATTTGAAGATGGGATTTTTCAAACCTGCTTTGAAGAAGCAGCAGTGCATAAAAAGATAGAGAGTATGGGGGAACAAATTAACTCAGACCCTGAACAAGAGAAACAGCTTAGTGTTTTAAATTCAACATTTGAACATGAAGAAATTAACAGTCCCTGCTGTTTAAATCATGAAAATGTGAACCAGTGTCAGGAAAAAGAATTAATTTCCATGAGTAAGGAAACAGCTACATGTGCAGTAACTGCACATGATAGACTGACTGATTTGGCTCAAAAATATGACATTGATGTTTCAGGAAGTTTTCCATTTCAGAAAAATTTCAGGGTACATATGGATGATGAGGCAAATGGGACCATGCATTCTTCAGGAATTAAATTGCACATTGCAGAAATAATAAAATATATTTTCAAATGCAATGGGTTTGAGAAATTAGGAGACAAGTGGGCAAGAAAACATGAGAAGAAAAAGAAACCAACAAAAGCAGGAGCAACATTCCACTCCATCCGGACGCACAGCAAATTGCGTAAATCAATTACACATTGTACTCATCAATTTGTCCATATTTTGTGTGTTTAATCCATTGGTTTCAAATCATCAACAATCTTCACCACTTTTTTCTCTCCAGCCACATGTGAGGCACTGTATGTATGCTAAAACTTCTTCTGAGTCAGATATGCCCATCCGGGCCTTTTTCCGAAACATGCTGTATACACAAATCGTCCTAGATAGTGGATGCCATAGACCCAATGCATTTCAGGCTGTCATTAGCCCTTCTTCGGGGGTTCACTAAAACATTAAAATATTGACTTTAGTATATGTAACAAATCACTCAATTTACAAATCACTATATTATACTCGCTCATTGCAGCTGAACAATCCATGCCCTGTTTTTACTGAAACCTAACGTTTACCCTCTAAGTGCGCTATATGCGCAAAACACATCGTGCATTTAAAGACCTTACAAGCCATTTACCTTCCTTTGTTGCAGTTTACCCAACGCTCCCATATTACTTTGTTCAAAGGTAACTTAACTGCATCTATCTTTCCAATACTAAAATCCTCCGTACCTTCATAGAACTGCCTCTTTGAATACTTCATGGCGTTTCTGCTTCTCTCACACGCCGATATTAAGTGCACTCGTTTTGTAGCAGGTGTTAAATAAGTACACGGCAGACTCCTCCCCTCTATTCCCACCAATCTTATCGTACAAGCCGACGAGATCACCTATCAGCCTACAATTCCCATCTACCACTAAAGGGAACACTTATTGCATTTGTAGCTTGTTGAGCCTTTAAGCGCCACGATCTCCACCCACCCTTAGCTGACAAATATACGTAAGTTTCAAAGATATTTACAACGTTGAACATTAACAATTTATGCTACAAATAGTGTAATAGAGTACTCTTGTCCAGCGTTAAAGCGCTGCTATTGTTAGTCCGATCATAAAGAGTGTTCGACAACATAATCACAAACTCAATTGCTGGGATGATTAGATGTTCTTGCCATAACACATGTGGCTCTCTCCAAATCTTTCAGTTTTTTCGAATGTAATCGTTATCCGCGGGTGCAACCTGGCTGTAGGGCAGTCTTTATAAATTTATATCACAAAAGGGGGTTGCCACGTGCACACCATTTTTATTCAGTATTAAACCTTCGTTGATTATCATGTTTATCCTTCCGCGTGCAGCCTCGGTAACGTGGCCTGCCCAAGTGCCTCGTGTGTAATAATACAACAAAAGCAGGAGCTATATTATACTGATTTGTAAATTGAGTGATTTGTTACATATACTAAAGTCAATATTTTTATGTTTTAGTGAACCCCCGAAGAAGGGCTAATGACAGCCTGAAATGCATTGGGTCTATGGCATCCACTATCTAGGACGATTTGTGTATACAGCATGTTTCGGAAAAAGGCCCGGATGGGCATATCTGACTCAGAAGAAGTTTTAGCATACATACAGTGCCTCACATGTGGCTGGAGAGAAAAAAGTGGTGAAGATTGTTGATGATTTGAAACCAATGGATTAAACACACAAAATATGGACAAATTGATGAGTACAATGTGTAATTGATTTACGCAATTTGCTGTGCGTCCGGATGGAGTGGAATGTTGCTCCTGCTTTTGTTGTATTATTACACACGAGGCACTTGGGCAGGCCACGTTACCGAGGCTGCACGCGGAAGGATAAACATGATAATCAACGAAGGTTTAATACTGAATAAAAATGGTGTGCACGTGGCAACCCCCTTTTGTGAAGAAAAAGAAACCACCAGACCTAGTTGAGGAAAATAATAAACAGGATGAGGGAGAAGCTTTTGCTTACTCATTGAGAGAAAAGGTGGGAGAAGTGCATGTTCATGTGCCACGGAACAAAAGTGAACTTGCAGCATTTCTGAACACATTCCCAAAATTGAGAGACAAACTTATACTGTGGTACCCACAAGTTGATGGATTTGTTGAAATTTTAAAAGAGCTGTGTATTAATTTGGAAATGTTCTTTGACATTGCCATGCAAACTGAATTGTGGTTTGAATCTAAAGTTATTGTGCAAAGGCCAGGTGAGGAGACAATGAAAAGGGTTTACATGAATGCACCATCATTTTCTGTTGTTATGGAGAAAAACGTAGCAGTGATTACTTTCATGAAGGGCAGAGTGCCAGCAAAGGATGTTAAGTGGGTACACATTAAAAGAACACAGGATGGAAGTAAAGGTGTTTTGGTTCGTGCAAATTCAGGTATGGATGTTGCACTGCTGGAAAAAGTATTCTTTTGCCATCTTTATAACAGATTTGAGCATTGGAAGAAGAAATGTAAATTTAAACTTGATGCAGAAAATGGAAATGAGCAAACACAGAGAGAAATGCAGGTGCAAAATATGCCAGTGAAGCAAATGCATATGTCAGTTCAGAAACAGGTACCAATGGCAGGAGTTTTTCAAGCCCAGATACTCCCACAAAATATGGAAAATGCTAAAATTAATTTAAATAAGGTGTCCAGAGCAAATGTGAATTCTTTCCAGAAACAAAATCAGAACACAGTTCAACAGGTTGCTGTATTTGAAAATGAGAGTTTTAACCCTAACAATTCTGAATTTACCAAGTCCATTGTGAAAGCAGTGGAAGGTCCAGACTTAGTTGTAGGAGTTTTAAAAAGAGAAATTACAAACCCAGTTTTAGAAGAACTTGCAGCAAAAATAGGCCCATTTGAGGAAAGTTACCAATTTGCTGTTTGTGATAGAGGCCTGGCAGGAAAACAATTGTTTTGCAAATTAAACAGCACAGATTACTGTACACCAGATGATGTTAATTTTCAGATTCCTGATGAGGATGTACATTTTAAAATGGCCCAACAAGAGACAGCTATAGCAGAAATGACAGCTGAAAAATTACCTTCTGATTTGAAAGAAATAATAAACACAGAAATAAGGGAGTTCACATAGAAGGATGTCAGATTAATAAAATGTGCAGAACATGTCTTATTCAAATTAGAATCAGGTGACATGTATTCAAGAACACCATCAGTTGCAGAAATTTTACACATAATTGGAGATAAACTGAGTAAAGGATTTTTGATGGAATTGATTGGAAGTTTATGTAACTTTCTGATCACAGGTTCGCAGAAACTAAATGAAAAGAACAGATTAGTGCAGGAGATTAGTAGCATAACTTTTCTATGTTGTCCTATGGTACCGAATCCAGCCAACACATTTTTTCACATTCCATGTTCTGAAGAATGGCTTACTGTTATTGATTTTTGTCAAGTTCATGTCACAGTGCCATTGCATGAGGACAGTAAGGAGTACTGTCAAAAGAAGATGAATGTCTGGGACACATAATTGGAAAGGGAGTTAGAAAGGTGTCACCAGAGAGAGTGGAAATAATTCACCAGATGAATCCACCTCAAATTCAGAAAGAAGTCAGGAAGTTTTTGGGAATGGTTAGCTGCTGTAGAGAGTGGTTACTGAACCTTTCCCTAGTGGCTAAGTCTTTACTGAGGCTGACACACAAGGATGTGTCTGATCCGCTTCCATTGGACAACAATTGCACAAAAGCATTCCTAGAGTTGAAAGAGAAAAAGTGTCGCGCCCCGGCACTAGGAATGCAAGTTTATTTAAAAGAAAATACACCAATTTGCAGTGAGAGGGAGGGCTGCGCTCTCTCAGTGCCTGTTCAAAAACATGAATGTGTTCAAAGGTCTGTGATGTATTTCCCAATGACCTTTGACCCTAACGTCACAGAAATGCCAGCAAATCAAATGGTTTGTTATGAAACTGAATATGAGTGTCTAGATATCATGAATATATGCATGAAGCCAAGATCAGACTTTAAGGATGAACGTCTGATTCAGCCCAACAATGTCCATTTTGTAGATGGCCCATATTTGAAAGGTAACAATGACACATTAGGAGCAACACATGCTGTGCTTCCTATACATTATGTTGTCAAAGCTTCATGGCTTTCAGTAGTTACCTCAGCCCAAAATTCGAAATTGATTGCCCTTACCATAACATGCAGTATATCTGCTCAAATGGGAGTCACTGTTGTCATGGGAGAGAGAAATGCTAATTCAGTTGCACAAAATTGTGTTCTGTTAGCATATACATTCAATGGAACTTTCACAGGTGAATTAATAGAGGCTCAAGAAATTGTTTCAGAAGCAGAACAACAGGGTTGTATCAGAACTGTTTATGAGAAAAGTGACAACTGCATAGTAGCAAATATGTTATTGCAAAAACTGATGCCCAGGTATAGATTGCCAGTTTCTCTGAAATCAGATCATAATGAGGTCTCAAAGATGATGTAAGCAGAACAACAGAATGGACAAAGATTGGATTTTAACTATCTGCGTGAAGTTTCAAGCATAATAAAGCAACGCAAAGACAGCACAGAGTTACACTTTGCAAAAGACTGTGTTTCAGCATCACTGAAGTGGCTTGAATATATAAATGCAAATGCACTTGTGAAAAACACAGATAAAAAGACTAGCCATTGCTGTGAAGGTCTGATGTGGAGCGTGCAGTTTCTCACCAGATTGCAGCTGCTACACAAGATCTGCATAATGAATGGTGCCAAAACTTTGATCTGAGAGATGCTGTGAAATGGAAAGGCCTGTTCCAAATGATCGTGGCAAAGACTGTTGTGAAATGTGGTGGCCTTCCAAATTGGGTGCATGCCTCTCACATGCGTATAGTCCTGTGTCCCCCTGATAAAACAGCTCCTCTACAAGAAGATATGCCAGCAGTGGTCAAAAGTCCACAGAAGAGGGTCAGTCAAGCTGTAAGGGAACACACAGAGTCTGAAGCAGCACTAGAGAAAACTGAAGTGGCACTGGAAAAGCAAAAAGTGGAAACTGACTCAGATGAAAGCGGTGTCCAAAGGGTGAAAGAGTCAGATGCAGCCTCTGAAGAAGAAATTAGTGCTGTGGGCCTATGAGTGGAGGTAGGAAAAAGCTGGCTGAAAGGGTATCCAAAACGTTTGCAGTGGTCCCTTGAAAAATTATTTGCACCAATAACTGAAACATCTGAATCTGATCAAAGTGAAAATAAAGGTGAAAGGCTTGGATTGAAAAAGTGCAAAGAATTGATGGTGCTCTGTCAGAGTTTCTCAGCACCTGAGTGGTCAAAATGCATGGAAAAAGTACAGAATGCCACTTTGAATGAACTGTATGAGCCACCCTGATGGCAAGCTGGTGACAAAGAGAAAAAGAAAGGCTGAAACAATAGCTGAGAATTGTCAAGAGCTGAAGAGAAAAGAATCTTTGAATGATGAAAGAAAAGAAGAAAAGAAGAAAATAAAATAGAAAAGAGAACTGTCCTGTTGAAATTTTCCTTTTATTATTTTAGTTACTTATTTTAGAGATGACTAACAGTTCCAAGAAGCTACTTACAGAACTCTGCACTAACATTTTGAGCTTGGATATATATGATCTGGTTACAGACAAATCTTGTGTTGCCTTAGAAATAGAGGTAAAATTGTTATATGCTCAGCTTTTGCAATAAAAAAAGTCACTTGTGAGATTAAATAAGTGTGATGATTTACAAATCATTTGAGGTATCATGATTTGCTATCATCAAAGGGAGGGTTGATGTAGCTCAGATTTCATCTGGATTCAGGCATTGCTTTATTTTTTGTGTTTCAGACAGACTGCATTTTAAAATGGCACTTTTGGTGCATGCAAAGTGAAAAACATGAAAGAGGCCTGCAAATGAAATCATGTAAAACCATGCTTAATTAATTAATCATGGATCTTTAATGTGTTTAGTTTAGATTTAACCTCATTATAGAATGTACATTTAATTTAGAGAATGTTTTTTTTTACTTTTAAAGTAGCACTTAATTGTGCTGAATTAACATGTGTTTTTGCAGTGTAGAAAACTCGTGATTTCAGTTTCCTTTAGAAGGCTCACTGTGGCCTCTTTAGCTTTGCCCAGCTCCTTTTCCTTGTAATCTACACTCCCTGTTCCTGTCTCAAGAGACTTTGGCTTTGTTGCATTTTAGACAATGCATATTCAGTTCATAACACATCTTCTTATAATGTGTATTAATTAATCAACCATGCACCAACACTACACATGGGGCAAACGCATTTTGCATGAAAAGCTATTTAAAACATTAGAGCATGTTGCTATGAGTATGTATTAATTGTTTGCGCTTTGAAAACGTGCACTAGAGCATGTTTATGCTATGTTGTACATTGCACATTTTGCATGTGGTGCACAAATAATAGAAAAGCTGCTTTAAATTAATAGCTTTTGCTAGGTAATAATTAATACAGGGTATTAGAATGGTGGGAGGTGAATATAATGGGCTTTACTTCATAAATTAATATTCTTTTGTGTTTGTTTTTACTTTAGTATACATTTGGGCCCACTATAAAATGGCTGCCTAGGAATCCAGCATGGCTGAGAATTGTTAGCAGTGTGCTGAATGAGAGACGCATGCGCAGAGCCAGCTGCATGAACTGGCAAGTGCCTCAAGTGAAGACTAATGGGTCAAGGCCACAATGAGCTGTACACTCTTGTCATCGTGCCAATGTACCAGTATTTGTGGGAAGGTGTCATCCCTGTGAGCCAAGTGAAAGAGAGACAGGAAATTGAGTGATACATTTTGTTGCAAGAAATGTTCTTACTGATACATGTTATGTATATTGTTCTTAGCATTAAGCCCTTATTGTCAGAACTGGTATGGGTTGGATTTGCAATGAGAACAGGATGGTGAGCCCTCATGTCATCTATGCTAACCAATCACAGTGCGAGTTTCTACTGAAACTGCAACATTATTAGTATAGTCAGCCAAGAATTAGAGTATAAATAATCACCCCTTAGGGGGCATGTCGGCTTTAGACGCCTTAGAAGTCTTAGAGGGAGGAGAGGAGAAGAAGCAGATCTGACACAGACATCATATGGGTTAGTTACGTGAAAGTTGCGGGTGCAGCCTGGGAGGAGATTGCGTCCGAGGAGAGACAGAGGGAGGAGGGGTTCTTGCTCATATTTTTTTCAGAGAGTCCTTGCACGTCATATTTTTGGCAAGGCAGATCACATTCCTCTGTGGTCTTGTGAAGGGAGGTCAGCCTCTCTGTGTGAGACACAGAGAGAACGCAGCTGATGGAACAGGTTTAGATTTAGATGCTAAAACTCTAAGTTTATGCTTTGACTAACTAACTAGTTCTGAAAAGATTTATTTGTCTTATGCATTTATTTCTCTTTATGGGAGATTTTTGCCAATTATTAATTATTGATTAGCCTTGCAAAACTCACTCTTGAATTATATTTTTCCTGAAACTCTTTAAAGAGTTCTGACTGACATTTTATGCCTCATTCCCTTTTCTTTATGGAGTGTTTTGTATGCAATCTATAATATGTTCTGTATTAATTCTATTTTTCCTATTTTTCAATTCTGTAACCTGATTGATATTTGACTTATGAATAAAGGGTCAGAGAAACTTAACTTTTGACTAGAAAATAACACCCTTTAAAAATACTCACAACTCTCTTTATTGGCTTAAATATTAATTGCATTTTGATTTTTCATGTTTATGTAAAGTCTCCTGAAGGTGATACACGGTGGCAAAGGTCCATCACCTTTAAAGCGGTAAACTAGAGGTAAATGATGTTTTGCATTGAGGAATTACCGTGAAATTACCGCTGGATCACCCCCAGCAGTAAAGTACATTGCTCTTAAACTTAGCCCATGATATCCCATTGAATTGACATTTGGGACAGACAACAATCTGGGACAGATTGGCCAGCCACCTTTACAGGCCCCAAATATCTGAGAAGGTGAAGGAGTACTATTGCTCCTGTGCCACCTGTCAAGCCAGTGGCAAGATAGGAGGGCAAACCAAGGCTCCCCTGATCCCACTAACTTTGGTGCCCCCCTAGTCCCTAAAATAGCTCCAGCGAACAGGTTCATCTTGGTGGTGGTGGACCATGCCAATAGGGATCCTGCTGCCACATCTCTGAGGACAGTAACTGCACCTGTGGTAGCCAGGGACTACTGGCTATCTTTACCAGAGGCAATCTAAAATAGGGGTTGTTAGACCTGACAGCCTTAGGGTGATCTTCCCCCCAACTTTTTGCCTTCCTCCTCTAATGTTCGGACCTCGTTTTTGCTGGTATTAGGACTCTGCATACTTTGCCACTGCTAACCAGTGATAACGTGCTTGTGCTCTCTCCCCTAAACATGGTAATATTGGTTCATTCCCAATTGGCATCTTTAATTTACTTATAAGTCCCTAGTAAAGCTGTACTTCCTGTACCCAGGGCCTGTAAATAAAATGCTACTAGCAAGCCTGCAGCACTGATTGTGCCACCCACTTAAGTAGCTCTTTAACCATATCTCAGGCCTGCCATTGCAGAGCCTGTGTGTGCAGTTTATACTGTCATGTCAACCTGGTAAATTAAACCTTTTACCAGACCCAAACCTTCCCCCTTTTAAAATATGTCACCCCAAAAGTAGGCCCTGGACAACTCAGAGGGCAGGGTGCACTGTTCTTAAAAGGCAGGACATGTACTTTTAAGTTTTGCATGTCCTGGTAGTGAAAAGCTCTCAAAGTTGGTTTTCACTACTGCAAGGCCTACATCTCCCATAGGATAAAATTGGGATTACCTTATTACATTTTATAAAAGTAACTCCCTAATGGCAAGATATATTTGATTCAAGTTTGGGGTGTTTGCTGCATGTCTGGGGTGGGCTTTGTGTATTCCCCCTAGACACCCACTTACAATGGGAGCTTAGGTGTGACTTGACGTGCCATCCTGGCAGGATAGGAGGGAAGAGTTGGACCCCGCTTCACTTAGGGTATGTCATGTTACAGAGTTTTTTAGAGCACACGTACGCCAATCGGTTTCATGGTGCTAGGTAACAGAAGCAAAGCCGGCCTCAGAGCAGTTAGTCGTAGGCTTGATTAAATAGCCAAGTCTTCAAAAGTTGCCTGAATCTCATGTAGCAGGGGGTGGATCTGATCTCCTGAGAGAAGGAGTTCCAAATGTGGGATGGCAAGAACCAAGACTCGGGAGCCTCCCGAGCTCTTATTTTTAAATGGAGGGATACAGAGGAGATTCATGTGGGTAGGCCTCAAGTTGCAGTTGGGGATGTATTCTTTAATTCTGGTTGATACAAAGGCAGGACGTCTGCCATATATGAATTTAAAAGTGATACAGCCTGACTTGAAGATGGTACGGTGAGCAACTGATAACCAGTGAAGCTTCCTAATTAGGGGTTGATGTGGCAGTGTCTTGGTTGCTGAAATATAAGTCTGGCTGCCTGGTTTTCTGTGAGTTGAAGTCAACGAGTATGACCTTTAGGAAGTCCAAGGTGAAGAGAATTTCCGAGTCAATTCATGAAATGACTGAGGCGAGAATAACCTGGACCGGAACTTCAAAGGTGAGAAACTTGCTGATCTTCTTGATTTTTCGCAGCAGAAGAAAGCAGGCAGAGGTAACTGCACCTAATTGGGGTTTCATCGAAAGATCTTTGTCGATGAGGACTCCTAGGCTTTTTACAGAGTGCTTAGGTTATGGAGAGGTACCCATCGAGGGGGGCCAAAAGGAAGGGTTCCACATCATGTTTTCATTTTGATTTATAACAATCTCTGTTTTATCAGAGTTAAGTTTCAGTTGGTTGCTGTTCATCCAATCTGTGATAAACTGCATAATATTCTGAAAAATTACCTTGTCTTCAATGGAGTCATCAATAGTGAAGAGGAGCTGCATATCGTCCGCATAGTTACATAATCTGACATTCATCTCCTTAAGAGAGTGCACTAGGGGACGAATATACAGACTAAAAAGATGTGGAGACAAGGAAGACCCCTGAGGAACTCCACAGGACCACTGGACCACGGAAGATTTGAAAGGGAATAGCCGGACGGATTGCCAGCGGTCCTTTAGAAAGGATATAATCCATGCCGAGACTTTGAGGTCCACCGCCTCGACACCGCCGCCCAGGAGCTCATAGTCAACCGTGACGAAGGCTGCAGAAAGATCTAAAAGGATCAGCGCTTGGGTGGAACCTCTGTCGGCTTCCCCCCTCATGTCATCCACAACTGAAAGAATGACAGCTTCGGTTCCTGCCTGATAGGTGTTGAGAAATTTATATTCTACTAGGAACGAACAGCGGTGTCTGGAAACATGTGCTTCGAGCACCTTTGCTAAGTATGGCAGAAGGGAAATTAGCCAATAGTTTTTCAAGATAAGTGGGCCTTCACCAGATTTCTTTCGAAGCGGGACCACTATCGCCTCCTTGAAGGTGTATGGGACCATGCCTTGACTAAGGGACTGGTTGAGAAGAGAAATGGCTGAGTCAGGAAAGTATGAGAAGACTGTTCTTAAGATTTATGGGGGGCAGAATTCATATGGGGATCCTGACTTAACTTTAGATAGCAGTACCATAAAGGAGTCCTTGCTGAGGGCAGGAAATTGAGATAAGGTATGCAGGTTCTTTATAACAGAGGGTATCAAATTGGAGGAAGAGCTTGCTGGTATGCTGTCTTTTATTGTCTTAATCTTTGCAATGAAGGAAGAATTAAGAGTGTTACATAATTTCTGTTTAGGAAGGAAGGGAATAGTCATCCTGTCAGGGTTAGAGAGTTTGAAGACTATATTAAAGATTTCCTTTGACTTATTTGCTGAGTTTAATATTCTGTTGGAAAAGAATACTGCTTTTGCATGTTTGATTATACTTTTATATCCCTTGAGACAGATAGAATATGCTTCCTTATTTTCAAATGAATAGTCAGTTCGCCATTTACGGTCTGCACGTCGAAGTGCAGATTTTGTAGCTCTTAGGTCAACAGAGAACCATTTAGAAGCCTCATGGCATCTGACTTGTTTAGGTTTCCGAAGAGGGGCATGAGTGTTGCTGGCATTGATTTCTTCCTTGTAAAGATCTATGCAATTATTAGATTTGGGAAGAGTACACGATAGGGAATAGCAGAAGGAGTTGATGTCCACCAGGGACCACTTCTGGAAAGAGTCCCAGTACATGTGGGAATTCTCAGTGGACTCAGATCAGCTAAGGAAAATTTAATTAAATACTTGTTGGGCGATGCACATGGGGTGACAGAAAGATTGACTAGGGATAAATTGGCTGTCCATACCTGGTCTATTGTGTGGCCTCTGTTATGAGTAAGTAGGAATACATGTTGTATAAGATTTAAATTGCTGAGCGAGTCAGTAAGCTCAGTAGATGAAGGCCCTCCAGCTTCCTCATTTGACAAATAATTAAAATCAACAATTAACAATATTTTCGCATGGTCAACGACTAGGGAAGGCATGGATTCTGCTAAAAGTTGAAGAAAATGCCGCATACGTCTATACACTACTGCAGAAATAAGGAGACAAGATAAAGAGTCAAGCTTGATCAGCAGGCAGCCAACCATGGGGATATTAAATGATTCAAGTTAGATCTAAGATGTTTCTTGATTATGGCTGCCACTCCTCCCCCAATTTTACCTGTAGATCTGTTGCTTGGAGTAGATAATAGCCTTCTGGGAGTGTAGCTGGTGAGGACTCATCCGTTAAACAAGTTTCTGTAAGAAGTAAGATGTCTGGAGAATCGAGTAAATGATAGTCTGACGCTTGACCATAGATCTAGTGTTGAGATAGACGACTGAAATTAGATCGGTATTAGGGGTGCCAGGGTTCTTAACTATGTTTGTGTTAAGATGCTTGGTAGTTTGAGGTGTTATAATGTCAGAAGAGTTACTCCTTAAGATGTTCTAATTATCTAGCTTTACCAAGGTGGAGGAAGCCAGGTGCTAGCTAGGTAATTGAAAAAGTTTAAGTTGCTCTGAGTAGTAATATAAAATTTGTGCAAGGTGGCTGGCCCCCGGCCCCGTCCTGCCACAGATGGGTACAGACGGACTTGCCTTTGGTGCGCCTTCAGCGAGCCTGCTGCGTGCGTGTGCTTCATTTCCAGCATTATGTGGGGACCGAGCTCTAACAGGCTTTGCCCTTAGTTCCTGATTGGTTCCTTTATCCAATCAGAAGGTAATGAAAAACAGTGGAGGCAAAATGCTGTTCCCACTTCCACATGTTCTCCTTCCAAACAGTTTCCCCCAACAATTTTACTATACTCTAACCCTGGGTGGTGAATTCTCCTCCGTTCGCGGAGTTTGCAGAGTTTTCTGCACTTCGCACTCTGAGGAGCACGTGGAGTTCCCAAAAACTCCACTCCGCAGAGCAGAGTTTTTTTCATCGCTCACACTCGTCAACATCAAGTTATCGAGAGTGAGCAAGGAAGATTCACCTCCCGGCAAGATTTTTCCTCGCCCACACTCGCCAACGTCTAGTTGGCGAGCGAGGAAAATCATCTCCTGGTGAGATTACTCAACGCAGGCGGTCGGATTTCTTAATGAGAGTGGTTGCGGCAGGTCATGGCCACTCGCATAGAGAAACGTTCTGTTTGCGCTGAGAAAGCTGCCGCTCGAGTAGAAAATCTACCTGAACAGCAGAAAGGAAGTTGTGCCCTCTTGTGTTGCGCATGGTGCCATTCGCAATGATGTTACAGCATGGGACAAACACCCGGCGCTCAAAATCACCTCAAACGGCATGATCCTAATGCACTCCGCCGTTTGCAGAACTCCGCGTAGCATGGCAGAGTTTTTTTGTCACTTCATGGAGTTTTGCCTAGCGGAACTCCGCGAACTCCGCCCAGGCTTACTATACACCTGGATAGGCTGTGTCCTGTCACCACATAAAAAGCTGCATACCCCCCTGTAGTGAATCTAGAGCCAGGGCAGGAAGGGCAGGGCCTCTGTGCACTTCAAAGGCCTGTCTTTGAAGTCTCCCCCACTTCAAAGGCACCACTGGGTACATGTACTGGACCTCAGGCCCCACCACTTGAGTACACTTCTGGACCTGTAGATACTCTTCCAGGAAGAAGGACTGCTGTGCTGATGAAGGACTGCCACTCTGCTGGACTGCTCTCTGCTGGACTCCTGCTTTGCTGTGCTGACCTGCTGCTTGCTGCCCTCTGCCAGAGTGAGTCCAAGGGATAGTTGGCTGGCCCCCTGATCAGAAGTCTCAGGGAGATAAAAGACTTCCAAACCCTGCACCTGGACTCTGCCATCTGTGAGTCTACCCTGCCAAGTTGTGCCACCCTAGTCCTGGATCTTTGGAATGGGCCTAAGGTACTTGCCAGTGGAACTGATGCATTCTATCTGCTGAGTTATGCATCTCCGAACAGAGCTGACACATCTCCTCGACTAAGCAGCGCATCCCCGAGCATAACCAACACATCACCTTTGTTGCATGGATTGGACCTGTTGCAAAAGACTTGTGTCCCTGCCGCCTCCCACATCTTGGGCCTGACGCATCACCTTCAAAACTGCCGCAGCATGATGCTCAAATCAGCACAAGCTCCTCGCATCCCTCGTTGACAGCAGCCCAGACGACAAAACTCTGCATCGCAGGTTAACTGCTCATCGAAACTAACGCATTGTCTCTGCTGCACCTCGCATCCTTGACTCTGGACTTCGCATCATAAGTCCTGTTGACTGGATCCTCAGCATCGATGTATCAGGACCGCGCACTGCAGCCTTGTCGCATCTCGGAACCAATGCATTGTCTCTGCTGTGAGACCCATCTCCAATGCGGATCCATACAACACAACCAGCATTTAAGGCACTTTGTTCAGTGACCCAAACCGGGTCCCTGTAGCTGGACCGCGCTCCATCGCGGCCGGCCTGAACTTGTGGTTTTGTCTACGCCCGGGCAGTAAACTCCACTCTGCTCATGGAGTTTTGCAGGATTCAGGCACTCCGCGGAGAGAACGCGGAATTCCCCCCAAAAAATTTGAGGTTTTTTTGGCTCTCAACCGCGAGCGCCAAGACTCTTGGGATGCTTGCAAGAGCGCACAAGACTTCTCACACAGCTAGCGAACGCAAACAGAGTAGTCGAGCAGCTTTTCTGCTTGAGAATGTAGCTGAGAGGCATTTGGCGTGAATTTTCTGCTCAAACTGGCCTTTGGAGTTGTATTTTTTGTGTGAGAAGCCATTTTCTGTAACTTATTTTTTTTCAAACCAGAAGGAAGTGCCCCAGAGACTCCAACTTCCTGTTCTTGTCCAGCAGGCTCCTCCCAGTGGTTTGCCTCTCTCCTGGTCACTTTTCATTGGTATTTGGAGCTGGAAGGATAACTCTCCTTGTCTGCTGCATATATACCATTGGATTTAAGGACTTGGTTTTTAAGATATCGCAAGTAAGTTGAAAAACTGGTGTATAAGGGTGTTGTTTGTTTGATTGGGGCCATGCACCTGGATTTATTTGTACTTTTATTTGATTTTTTAAAATGTATTGTGGTGGGTGACCTGCAGTTTTAGTAGGGGTCTAGTTATTTTTTTGCATTTAATTTTTCTTCTTTTGTGAAGGAAAAATAGTGCTCACTTTACTACATTTTCTCCTCATTTTTTAATAAATTTTCAATATTGATTTAATTCACTTTGTGGCCTAGTCTGCCAATGGGCCTTCCAGCCAGTAGGCCCTGTACTATTCATGGGTGCATGAAACAACTGTTTCTGTGGTGTCTGTTGAATTGAAACATCATTTAGGCCATGGATGGCATTGGAGTAAAATACAAAATGTGTTTTTTTTAGTGGTGTTTCACTTTTTCCCCCTGCAAACTGTGTCTAAGTGGGGTAATGGCTATGAAGGATGCGTGTTGTTGTAAACATTTTTAGCCCTGTTAATTTTCATTTCTGGCATTGCTGAATGAATGCTGTGTTCTCTATGTTACCATGCCTCTTTTGTCTGGCCAGTGTTTGTTTGTATGTGTGTTTGCCATAGTCCACCATTTGCCTTTGTTGTTCATTATGACATGTAGCCAGGGCCATTTTGTATAGTCAGTGTCCACCCTAAGCCTGCATGTGTGTTCCAGGCCTCCTGCTTGTTGTTGTGACCATGTGGCTGGCGGACATTTTGTGTAGCCAGCCAGTGTGCTTTCCCCATTGGCCTGCATGTCTTCTTTGTTTGTGGCCATGCCTCCTTGCTGGTTGCTGTTGTTCTGACCATGTGGCTCACAGCCATTATGTGTAGGCAGCCAGTGTGCTTTCCCCATAGGCCTGCATGTCTTCTTTGTTTGTGGCCATGCCTTCTTGCTGGTTGTTGTTGTTGTGACCATATGGCTGGCGGCCATTTTGTATAACCAGCCAGTGTGCTTTTGCCATAGGCCTGCATATCTTCTCTGTTTGTGACCATGCCTCCTTGCAGGTTGTTGTTGTTCTGACCATGTAGCTGGCGGACATTTTGTATAGCCAGCCAGTGTGCTTTCCCCCATAGGCCTGCATGTCTTCTTTGTTTGTGGCCATGCCTTCTTGCTGGTTGCTGTGACCATGTGGCTGGCGGCCATTTTGTGTAGCCAGCCAGTGTGCATTTGTCATAGGCCTGCACGTCTTCTCTGTTTGTGACCATGCCTCCTTACTGGTTGTTGTTGTGACCATGTGGCTGATGGACATTTTGTGTAGCCAGCCAGTGTGCTTTCCCCATAGGCCTGCATTTCTTCTTTGTTTGTGGCCATGCCTCCTTGCTGGTTGTTGTTGTTCTGACCATGTGGCTGGCGGCCATTTAGTGTAGCCAGCCAGTGTGCTTTTCCCAGAGGCCTGCATGTCTTCTTTGTTTGAGGCCATGGCTTCTTGCTGGTTGTCTTTGTTCCAACCATGTGGCTGGTGGCCATTTTGTGTAGCCAGCCAGTGTGCTTTCCCCATAGGCCTGCATGTATTCTTTGTTTGTGGCCATGCCTTCTTGCTGGGTGTTGTTGTTGTGACCATGTGGCTGGCGGCCATTTTGTGTAGCCAGCCTGTGTGCTTTTGCCATAGGATTGCATGGATAGTAGACAATGATAGCAGTTTAATAAATTAATATGCTTGCGGATATTTTCACTTATCTTTAATTATTTTATTTCAATTTATTGAATTTTAGTTGTTTCAATTTAAAAAATGTGTAGTTTTATTTTTTTATTTACATTTTTAAACAAAAAATTATTTTAAAAAGCATATATTCTTTAAAAATCTATTTTGATTTTTTTTAATTTACATTTTTTAGTTCTTTTTTTATATTTTAATCTTTTATTTTTTATTTTTTTTAACTTTTTAAATAAACATCTTCAAAAATTGTTATTTAATTTTTTTTAATTTACATTTTTTTAATTAAATATTTTTTTATTTTGATCTAAAAACTTTTTTTCAATTTCCTAACATCTGGCATCAACCCCATGACTGAAATAGGTGCACTGCACAACAGTATTGATTATCTAAGGAACATTCCATTGTCACCTGCACCTCCCTGAGTGCCACATCCCAACGTGATGCACATAAAGCAAAAAGTTACATCTGTATGTTGTTGTTGTTGCTATTTCTGATCCCTCCTGAGTGTACTGCACACAATGAAAGTTTGTTGGTGTGGTTTTACGAATGGATAGTTAGACTGTATTATTCCCAACTCACCACACTAAATGATATTGTTTGTTTGTACTACTTCTTGAACTGCAACAATGCTACGTTTCACTGATGTTTTTCTTGCTTGTTTGCTCTTAGGTGCACAAGAGAAGAGACATCGCCCACAGTACTGCCAGACAGAAGGCCTGTGCATGATGTGATGCTTGACTGACTACACAACATGGTCATCTCTTCAGCTTGTTGTGAAGCTAAGTGCAACTGCCAACTGAAAGCTTCAAGATGCCCCAAAGAAAGGTGCTGCCAAGAAATTGGCTAGTGGGAAGCAGAAGAAGCAGATTTCCACCACTGGTATGCCGACCGCAACCTTTTTCAGGAAAGTTGTGCCTGCCGCACTGGCCTCCGGCGAGCAAGCTGAGAGCAGCACTCCTGCATCAATAGCACCACCCCCCCCCAACCTAACCCCAGGACCATGTCTGTAAGTGAGGCAGCCAGTGTAATTATGTCAACGCCGACGAGTAGTGATGTTGAATTGGATTTGTCCCTTTCGCAAAGTAGTACACAATCGTTTCAGGAAACACAGCAAAGTGGACAGCAGCCGCAGCCAGCAATAACAGAACAGGAAGTTTAGCGTCCTTCTGAGCAATAAGTTGAATCTCCTCTTTTAGAATCATTGGCTCACAGACCTCCAGCAAAGAAAAGGAAGGGTACCACTGCACCATCTTCTCCAAGCACCACTTCTGATGATGAGGATAGGAACATGGAGTGGACACCAACAGAGTATAGGAGACAACAGGAGAGGCAAGGAAAAAGAAAAGTTCCAGAAAGTCTTAGACTTATGGAAGGGGATGAAGAAGAAGATGACGATGACGATGTAGTCATGGTGGAAGGTAACACAGAGGAATCTAACATTGCTATTCAATCAGATCTGAGGGATGTGGCACAGGTGGCACCGCCACCAGCTTCCATATTTGCAAAGCCCCAGCTGAGACCTGCATCAACCCCTGCCTCAGAAGAAGCAGAGAGGCAATCAATGACATGCCCACCTATTTCCAGTTCTTCTTCAGGCATTGGCAGTGGCCCGGTAAAAAAGTACTCCTCCCCAGTTTAGGGCTTTTTTATAGTAAGCAAAGAGGGGGAGCACATTGCAGTATGCACCATTTGCCACACAAATCTTCGTCGAGGTAAGCCTGGTGCAAATTATGGTACTGGAGGCCAGACGACCCATATGAAAAAACACTACACAATCAAGTGGGAGTAGCACCTTAAAGAAAATTGCTGAACATGGTCGTGGAGGTGGGGAGTGCCTGAGAACATCAGCTACAAGTCCAATCGCAGTGGAAGGTGATGATGAGGAAGAAGAGCGTAACATCTGTCCCCAGCAGTGTGCCAATGGATTCACCTACCTCAGCGACTTCACAATGGCACAAGAAGACTCAGAGTGAGAAGATGGAGAAACCACAGCATACAGTGACTGCCCCACCACCATGACGCACATTGGGGGATATTCTCAAGAACGCGTGTTAACTATTGCCAAAATCGCTTAACGCAACTTCTTACATCGCAGTTCATCACAGGAAAATAACACAGTGTTAATGCAGCATTCACAACCCGGCGGCACCATGCGATAGCCTCATGATAACGTGACAAACGCCCGCGTTAAAATCAACGCAACGCCGAAAAAATGCGAAACACCAACGCGAAAAAAGTTGCGATGACCCCAATGGCGATACAAAAATCAGCGAAAACCAGCGACAGGCCTGCGATTCCCACGCGCCATGTGTGAGAATGCACTATGAAAGCAGAGAGAAAAAAAGACAAATAAATGCAACTGAGTAGCACCATGGACGCACCCGGACCCAGTGCAGAGGACAACGCGAACCCCACAAGCCCCACAGACGACCAGCCAGGAACCCCGGGGCCGGAGAAGGGCAAAGAGAAGAGGAAGACGGGGTTCAGTCCGCAGGAAAACCGGATCATCGTCACGGAGGTGACCGAACACTATCAACAACTGTACGTCACCTCCACTGTGTCATCGGCAACACAAACGGAAATATGGCAGTCCATCGTGAACAACGTGAATGCAGTCGGAGTGTCGAGGAGGTCAATGGAGGAGGTCAAGAGGCGCTGGCATGACGTCAAAAGCCAAACCAAGCAGAAACTCGCTGCCAACCTGAAGGCAGCAACGGCCACTGGAGGTGGGAGTCCTGCGCCACAGGAGGAGCTGGATGAGCTGGAGGAAATGGGGGCCACAGTCATCAGTGCGGAGATGGTGCAAGGAGTTGGGGGTCTGGACACTGCCCGAAATTACCTGACCCAACAGCAACAGGGTGAGTAACCACCAGGGACTGGGGGGACGGGGGGACACCGGCACAATGGCACACATGCACAATCAAGAATAGCACACTGCACACCCACAATGACTGTGGAATCTGTCCCTGATGGCCTTGGCACACTTCAGCACACACAGAAACACCAAGTAGGCCCCCGTCCACCATGTGCACAAATGCCCCCCTCACCAATCCCACAACCTACCCATGCAGACGTGCTGAACCCAGCAAAGCAGCGGCTCTGTGAGCCAGACTGACAATGCAAGTGACACTGCATGACCACTAGCATGGCTGCAGTCAAAATACATGACATGGTGCACGCCACGATACTGAGGTGGCCCAGTGTGGATAACATCCCCAAAGGAGCAGGTCACACACTGACACATCCACGTGCACATACAACCCCTGACGTCAACAACACATCTGCAGACAAACAATGCACAAGAGTACAAAATCCGTACAGGAGCACAAATGACCCAAGTCGCCAACATCTCAGCACCGTAAAAGCACACAAGTCAAAGGCACACCGCCTCAAAGGGATAAGGGGCCGCTAAATCAGAGCTGCAGGGGCGACTCTCCCACAATGCAGCACACACACATAGCAATCACAGCACATCAACATTGACCAGAATGTGGTAGAAAGTGCCACAAGTACACCACAGAACAGAGGACACAACTGGTGCCGCACGTGCGTAGAAAATGGCCAATCACATCAGGCATAGCAGGAAACTGTCAGATGATAATGTACGAGTACAACCTCACATCCGTCATGTAGTCAGAATGTCCACTGTCCCCCATCAAATACCCAGCTCCTCCAAAACAGTCACAATGTACATTGTCATGCAGTCAGTATGTAAACATGTACAATGTGTGCAAATACATGGAACACACTGTTAACCTGCATCTCCCATTCACATTGCAGAGGGACAATCAACACCTCCTGCAGAGCAGACCAGACATCTCTTCAGTGATGAGGAGGAGGAACCCCTGGCCATCTGCTCCCACACCCTCCAACGGCTTGTGGACAGCCTCCGCACCCCACCTCCAGGAGCAGGGCAGCCCAGCTGCATCGAGGTGATACCACCCCCTGCACAGACCACACAGCAGGAAGCACCCACCACCACGGCTGGCTCCCAGCACCTCACCGAAGAACGCATGGCATTCCAACGCCGTGTGTCAGACTGCCAGAGGGGGCTGGCTGAACAGGTGTGGTGGGTTTCGACCTCATGGCAGCCAAACTAGATGCCATACGTGGGTGTCTCAGTCCCATCAGGGACCACTTACAGTCCCTAACGGACACCCACAGTCCGCTCCATGCCCTACAACAATCCTTGGCTGACCTCGCTGGATCCATTACTTGGATACAAGAACTGTCTAGGCAGAGAGGCTCCAGCGACGACAGCACAAAGTTGGCACAGATGCGGAGGACAATGGAGAACATGGAGCGGATGCAGGCAGGAAGGATGGCTGCCACGGCTGAACACCAGCGAGATGTAGCTGGGATCTACCATGCCCTGCAGATCCTCATCTTGCCATTGCTGCCACAGAGCCTGTCCCAGATGACAGCTGCAGGAACTTCGACACACACATCTCCGCCCCCTGATGTGTCAGTGGCACACAGTGATGCAGCCATACCACCTCTGCACCCTGATGAGTCTGTGGCACACAGTGATGCAGCCATAACACCACCACACACACCTGGCACACCTGATACAGAAGACGTATCAGAGGACGAAGATGTGGACGGTAATGACTCTGTGTCAAAAAGGAGGTTGTAGCATTCATCCCCCGCCATGTGGCCTGTTTCTGCTTGGTACAGCCCTCTGCATCATGCCCTGGTACTACACCTTCCACTGTCACCCGAAACACTCTGCGACATCCACCTGGACCCCGACATGGACTGCCATATCTGCTCTGGTTACCAATGACACAGCAAACAGGCTGCGGACTCAACTCTTCCTCTACCGATTAACTTGTCATCCCCTAAAGGACTCTGTTTGGCCCTCCACTGGGCAACCATGTAATGTGGGGTGTGCATGGCCATGTACTGCTCCAGCTCCGACACTCCACAGGATGTGAATAAAACATTCCTAATCACACAGATGTGTCATGTCTATGTCCAATCAAGTATGACAGTATGGATGACTGTAGGGACATTGATTGCACAAAAAGGTACACCCTGGGAAATGACATCAATGCGCATGTTTGACCGTGACACACAGGGCCAATTACATGACTGTGGAGGTGTGAACTAGCTGTGGCCTCATTGATCATGAACAACAATCTCACAACCCCCCAACGTAGCTCCACGTCCATGTATTAAATAGGGCTGTGTGTAAATATGTCAGAGTCGGTAGGAGGCCTAAAGTAGTGTCCCACATCACATGTGACAACAGAACATCTCTTCACATACCTACACACACTCAACTGTGTGGACACAGCCTGGTTTGATGGAACACATTGGTCCACATGGCAAGAAGTTGGACACCATACTCACATTGCTGAAGACACGTAAGCGCACAGGTCGACCACCAACTCTCCCAAACACAATGTCTGGCTCACAGAGGCGGAGCTGGCAATAGGGACTCAACCCTAAGTGAAATCCGTCAGCCAGTCCCTCCCTGTGTACATACAATGCTCATTGGGGCACACGATTTGGCATGCAAATCAACACTCATTACAGTTGAACACCAGTGAAGCTGCGTAGACTTTATTAGCATGTGCGTGTGAGTACGGGCAAGACAAGGGCCACAACATGCAGACCAATGCATCATACACTAACAGGCAGCCAAGGAACATGTAGAGGTGCAAGACATGGGGAGGCACAAATGAACACCAACCATGATGGATGCCGACGGTCTCAGCCCACCTTGCCTTGCTGGACGAGTCATGTGGTGTTTGGCGAATGCTCATTGCACTGTGTCAGGGGACACCACTCACAGCCCATGGGATCTGCATAGTGCTGTACCACCGGACAGTGCTGACTGCCTGCTCTGCTGACAGTGAGCAGGTGAAGGAGTCCAACAAGGTCACATGTAGTACTACATTGCCATGTGTGTACTCTCCCTCCAGTGGTGTGTCAGGTTGAGGAACGTTGCCAAGCACCGCTGTCCACTCACCTTGCACAGGTGTGTGTCAACCCGCAGTCCTGCACGCACATGCATTCTGAGTCCAGGCGAATGCAGACATGTCCACTGTCATGGTGGGATATGTGTCCATTTCCCCAAGATGCAAACGGGTGTTGGGACCTGTGCCATGGGTTACAATCTTTTGTGGCTGCAGGAACGTAGTTACTCGTCCATGAAAGCGAGCGCAGCTTCATGGGCAATCAGTTCCAAGGGTACGTCGTTGTCGACTTCAACGAACACGGGGCCGAGCCAATCCATTAGCTGGTATGGACAGATGTGCTCCGTCCACGCCGTTTCACCAATCCGCAACACAGCCCAATAGGGGAGCGCTTCGATGTGGTCACTGCACACGAGGAATTGTGCGATCTCACATGCCCAACTGCCAGCACATACGCCCCATTCCAAGGCATCCCATGAACGGGTATCACGGTTACACTCCTGGTCGTGGTCCAACAGGGGGCGCACACACATGTCATAATCCAGTTCAGCTACCGTTGTGTTGGATAGGCAGACATCCATGGGCCACTCGAATATGCATGATCTGCAGTGGAACCAGGGCTGGACGCAGGTGATGTACGCAAGACGGAAGCTCAGACGGTATCTGATGCGCAACACTGCCAGTGGCAGTGCTCCCAACAAATGCAGCATTCGGTCACGGTACAGTTCCACGTGACAGGGGTTGTGTATGTGCCCGGGATGTTCTGACATTGCATTGTTCACACTTGTAGAACCGGCACTCTTCTGACCTGCAGCTGTTATGTGGATGATATGCCACAGCTCAGAGCAATGAGTCGTATGAGTGTGCAAAGTTTGTACGTATGGGTTGTCCTGTACGTAAGTGTCAAGGCCGTTCCATGCAGGAGTACCTCGGGCAAGGACTTCTGTGTGTGGGGTGTGGATACGTTGATCTTTCATTGGCGCCATGTGTAGTGTGGGAGTCGTCTTCGTCTGCCATGGTATCTCTCTTAGGGGGTGCCTGCCGCATGCGTTTCCAAGGTCGGGGGTGCAGATGTCCTTCCGCCTTCTGTATTGAGACAAGGGGGCTTTCATCCCTAATGTTAGTCAGACCACTGCTTGTATCCTGGGTATGTGATGTGGCTATCGCACTGCAATTGAGGCTAGGCCTTGGGCTTATGGTGCAGCAAAAGCGATGAACACACACACCAGTTGCCATGTATGAGCCAAGACCCCAAGCGGCCATGCGCTCCATGTACAGTCCCTTCGTGCGCGTACGCCCTCCGGCTGCATGCAACATTGCAACATTGTCGATTGCGGGACAGACACTGCAACAGAGACACACGCATCAGTTGGTTTCCTGTGCAGCCCAGATATGAACCACGCCCAGAGGCCAGGGATAATTGTTCACACCCCTACACTGGCCTGGCGTACGCCGACCCAGCGCACTCGGCGTACGTATGAAGGGGGGGACAACGACGCTACGTGTCCCAGTTCTTCCCCACTGCCTGAGGTGACATGGCTGCGTCCGCCTGGCCTACGACGAGGCTCAATCATATAGGGTCCATGACTTGCGTTGCATGGAGTCGGCGGCACCGGTTGCACTGCGGCCGGCACTGGCCTACCACCACGGGACGGTGTCTTACTGTGCACTGAGGTAGGGGCACCTAAAGTGCTGAGCGGGTGTGCAGCCTGTGATGATGACTTGTGCACTGATATGGTCTCTGCTATTGCTATATCAAGACCCAGAGTCAAGTGTGCGCCTGGTGGACCGCAATGTAGGCCTGAGCCAGCGGGCAGCGCTGGCCTACCGCCATGTGGCGTTGTCTTGCGTTTCACAGAGTTAGTGGCACCTAGAGAGCTGAGCGGGTGTGCAGCCTGCGATGATGACGTGTGCACTGATATGATCTCTGCCATTGCAAAATCAAGACCCAGAGTCAAGTGTGCGCCTGGTGGCCCGCGCTGCGGGGATGCGTGATGTGGAGGCTGCCAAGGTTGCGGGCCCCGGGCTCGGAGCTTGCACCGGGATGTGGTGTGCCCTCTTGGAGACACGCTGGTGGCGGAAGGTGAGCAGTGAGGCCTGGGTGCGCAGGGGCGGGCAATCCACACTGGGCGGTGGGAGAGGCTGGGGTGCAGCGGCCTGGGTGCACAGGGGCAGCCATGCGATGCTGCCGTGTGCAATGATATGTACTCTGCCATCATTAGCTGTGGACTCTGTTTCAGATGAGGGACCTGGTGGCCTGCAGTGTGAACTGGCACGTGGTTGGAGACACACCGGTGGCAGCAGGTGAGCAGTGAGGCCTGGGTGCGCAGGGGTGGGCAATCCACGCTGGGCGGCGGGAGGGGCTGAGGTGCAGCGGCCAGGGTGCGCAGGGGCGGCCATGCGATGTTGCCGTGTGCAATGATATGCACTCTGCCATCATTAGCTGTGGACTCTGTTTCAGATGAGGGACCTGGTGGCCTGCAGTGTGAACCGGCACATGGTTGGAGACACACCGGTGGCAGCAGGTGAGCAGTGAGGCCTGGGTGCGCAGGGGCGGGCAATCCAGGCTCGGTGGCGGGAGGGGCTGGGGTGCAGCTGCCTGGGTGTGCAGTGTCGGCACTGTCTCTCTCTCCCTCTCTTTCTCTATCTTTCTCTCTCTCTCTCTCTCCCTCTCTTTCTCTATCTTTCTCTCTCTTTATCTCTCTCTCTCCCTCTCTTTCACTGTCTCTCCCTCTCTTCCTTTCACTGTCTCTCTCTCTTCCTCTGTTACTCTCTCTCTCCTCCCTCTCTTCCTTTCGCTGTCTCTCTCTCTCTACCTCTGTTTCTCTCTCTCTCTCCTTCTCCCTCTCTCCCCCTTTCTCTCTCTCCCTCTCTTTCACTCTCTCTCCCTTTCTTTCTCTCTCTTTCTCTCTCTCTCTGTCCTTTGTTGTGCGCATGACACACCTACTTATCTTCAATTTTGTCTTGCAAGCTGTGACTTACGGTTTGTCCGGAGAAGACCCACCATGACTCTTCCAATTATTGATGTTGATTGGAATTTGAATAAATTGATTATTTTTGGAATTCTGCGATGTATGTATGTTTTTCCTTTTTCGAACCACACATGGATGTTGGTTGGTGTACTTGTGCGACATCAGGCGAATTGTTGTGTTCATGAATATGTGAGGTAGATGTGAGATATCTTTGTCCGGGGGGGTGCCCGGGGTAGGGCCACGGGGGGATCCTGGGGGGGGTTGGTGGGCCTGGGGGGGTGGCGGTGGGTGTTGTGGCCCTCTTGGGGCTCCGAGCTGCATGGTCTGTAGCTCCATGGCATCTGTTGTTCTTCTGGTGTGGCTGTGGGCTGGGCTCCCTTTTGTGGTGCAGGTTGTCGTCCGACTTAACACCAGGTAGGAGCAGGTGTTAAATCCCTGCTGCTAACGCGCCTTATCGCATGTTTTGTGGTCTTATCGCCAATCTGGCTGGTCGTTGTGAATGTTGCGAAGTGGTGTTTCCGCGGGTTTTTGCACGGGAATGCCTACTCTGCATCTCATTAGCGTTAGTTGCTGGTGTCATCCGTGGCGATGTTTTTTGCGGCTGCTATCGCAGGAATACTGGTGATGTCGGCTGTTAGCACCAGCTTGTGAATGGTGCGATGAATTTATCACCACTTTGGCTGCGATAAAGTGCCGCTAACTCGGCGATAAGTCCTTGAGAATATGCCCCATTGAGTCTACCACTAGCATCTACTTCTCAAAAGACGTCTGTGTCAGTGCCACAAGAAAAGAAGAAAATCCTGGCTACTGTCACGGGCATGTGTAGGCAGGAGGGGCCCTACGAGCGAAACCACCCAACCGCACGTTTGTACAATGGGAAGCTGGCAAAAATTTTAGTGCTGGACCTCCTCCCTTTTTCTTTTGTGGAAGGAGTGGGATTCTTAGAATTTGTGGCAGCCATCTGCCCAAAATGGAAGGTACCAAGTAAGACCTATTTTGCCAGAGTGGCTGTTCCAGCGCTGCATCACGATATGCTGAAGTTGGTTGGGCAAGCTTTGCAGCAAAGTGTTGTTCACACCATCCACCTAGAGACAGACATGTGGAACAGTTGTCAGTCGAATGATTACATGTGCATCACTGCACACTGGATCTCTTTTGCACTGGTAAAGCAAACGATATCTTCAGGTCTTGGCCCTGAAGAAAGTTTTAAGAGCGTTCGGCAGCATGCAACAGTGGCCATGTTCGCGATGGAGAAATCACATACAGCTGCATACATCTTGGAGGAATTTAACAGCAAGGTGTATGAATGGCTGCAATCCAGAGGTCTTAGAATAGAATTTGTTGCCACAGACAATGGCAGTGACATAGTCAAAGCCATGTCAGACGGAGGATTTCAGGGTCCTGTGTTTGGCCCAGTGCATCAACCTGATGGTGCAAGACTTTCTCAAAAACTAAGACATAGTCAGCAACATACTGATCACCTGCAGAAGAATCTGCCCTCATTTCAGCCATTCTTTTAAAGCCTGGGAGCAGCTGCGGATTATTCAGCATAATAATAGAGCACTAGTTAAAGCCCTTATACAGGAGGTGCCAACAAGTTGGAACTCTACCTTTCACATGCTGTAACGTATGTTTGAACGGTGCAAACAGATCAATGACTATGTCATTCAAAGAGGAGGGGATGCAGTTGGGAAAGATATGACCATGGATGCGGACAAATGGGGCCTAGTCAAATGTCTGACAGAGATGCTACTCCCTTTGAGGTTTTCACAAGGGAAGTTAGCAAGGAGGACAGTACAATGGGCCAAGCTATCCTGTTATTGCATCTCCTACAAGACCAGGTAAAGAAGGCATCTTAAGGGTTCGCCCCCACAGGTGTGAATGAAAGCACAGAAGCGCATGCCTTGGTTGAGACCTTAGTCCTGCGCTTGGCTTCTAATATAAGGCTGCGACATGACATCATTGAGTCCAAAGAGTACATATGTGCCACACTCCTTGATCCATGGTACACAAAAATTCTGTCTACTTTCATTCCTTTATCTGAAGGGGATGTTTTAAAATATAAGAGGTGGATTGTAGAGCAAGCCAGAGACTTGGAAGAAGAACAGCTGGAACTTCAAGTCCCACCCTGCAGTTTTGGGGTGCCGCCTTCAACTTCAGAGAGGGCAGTCTTGTCTCACAGCAGCTAATAACACCATCAACCAGAACACCAGCAACAACAGACGATCGGACCCAACCTTTGCATTGAATTGGTTTCAATTGGCAGGGCTCCAGTCCAGTGCAGAGGTGATGGCAAAACAGGTTGAGCAATGGCAGCACTAATGACCATCCACAGGATGTTCCAGTAGTATCTGGATGATCCAAAAGAGGCCTATGTAGATCAAAATCCATTGATGTATTGGTATGGGAAGATGCACCAATGGCCAGAGCTCAGCAGGCTGGCAATAAAGTATATGGCTTGTCCAATTGCCAGTGTGTCTGCTGAACATGTGTTCAGTGCAGCTGGTACAGTCGTCACACTGAGAAGAACCAGTCTCTTGCCTCAAAATGTGGAGAGATTGACTATGATCAAAATGAACCAACATTTTATATCACACAATTACACCATTCCTGAAGCAGCAGCACAGGAGGAGGAAGAGGAGGGTGATTGGTCCAAAATTGAATCAAGTGTGTTAGCTTACCAACTTCTGGGTGAACCACCTGAGTTTGAGGATGAACTCTACTTCCCGGACTAAGTATGCTGATGCCCCCAAAGTACGTTAAAAAAATTCTTGTTAAACTTAGTTCATTCTTTGCAAAAAAACAAAAAAATTACATTAGCTAGAGGAACATTATTATTTTTTTGTCAGATGTATGCTGCCCCACCTTTTTTATTAGTCACATATATATTGCCTGATTGCAGTTGGACCAGTGTGCATTGTAGAAGCCTCCACAATTCCTTCATGACATTGGGGACTATGCCTGTCCCCCTCACATGCCTATTGCCTAATGCCTATTCCTTTTTGCATGACTTAGCACTAGAAGGGCTGACCCATAACATTATTTATTACCAACAAGACTGCCTGCCAATAACAAATTCCAAGGTGTTGCCTGCATCAAAGATGATTGAATACCTACCTGAACTACCCATGCTTGGATTGGATGAGGTAATTTCAACTATTGCAACGGTGAGTGACTGTGTGAGTGATGATTTGAGTTGATTGATGATTCATTTGGTGGCAGACACTGAGGGAGGGTGTGTGTTGACCTGTAATATGGGAAATTTCTTGAGATCATTATTGATTTGCATTGTTTGGGGCTTGAATGATGGCCGTTTATTTTTTTCCCTGTAGGTGATGATCAGCCCTTTCACACTTAGCCAGTTTTAATTGCAGGATGCTCTACTTTTTTCGGGTCATCGTGATTCATGATGATGATGACTGGTCTGGGACAGCGTTACTCGGAGTTAGGACTGGAGGAGTATCATGGAAGAACTCATGGCGGGAGCTGCAGGACTACATCAACAATAGCTAGTAGCAAGACGTTATTGTGTATCGACTTCAGTTCAAAGGTAAACCAAGAGTCTGAGGTCTAGTACTCAGCTGTGTGGAATAGAGAGAGGTGAGTTTGTGAAATGCTGCTCTGTGTGTGTGTTTGCGTGTGTGTGTGTGTGTGTTGTACTTGTGGCAAAAGTGATACTCTGAGTCCCCCTTTTGGTTTTTTTGCGCTGCCTCTGAGTCTTCTTGATACACTCCTCATGAAGCTTACCTTCCTTCTATGTTTTTCCTTGACTCTAAAATACAGTTTCTCTTTTACAATCCACAGGCCTTCTTCTAGTCTCCTTCACAAATGAAAGTCAAAAGCTAGCTCAACAACACTCCTGCTTACCTACTGGACTAGTACAGACATGCCCCACAGAGTGGACATTCTGGAAGAGAATGTAGATGCACCACCCAATTTTGCTATACAGTATCATTTTTCTTTTAACAATCATATTAACTAAGAGAAGTGGGTGGGTGGGTTCACTCCCAAACCTAAAAGAAAGAACATTTAGATATATGATAAATTGGGTCTCGGGGGTAGAAGGACTGTTTGCAATGCATGTATCTGTACTCTGTCATACTAGTTCCTTTGTTTCCAACAACAGATTGATGGTGAATGATGTGCTGCAGATTATTGCCCAGATGAATGTTGGCCTTGTGTTGTAGTGTTTGTCTTTGTCAAACCTTTCCCCAAATCCAATTACCCATCCATTCATCAAACCCCTAACCCTCATGGCAGCATTCTCCATAATTGTCAAGATAGTTAGAGAAGTATAAACCTATACTCTATAACTAAGTGCTACGCTCTCTCTTAAGTTACAAGTACATAAACCGGCTGCGTAAAACTACTTGAAGGCAGCAGTGCAAAGTAAAAGTAAAAGAAACTACTTCAGGCATAAATTTATATTAAAAAAAATATTTTTCCACTTTATTTATTTACAAAGCAACCCACTCTCTCCACCCAAACAACATGCCAACCCCTCTCCCAAACAAAACTGACCCAAGCCCCAAAACTCAAAATGTCCAAGAAAAAGTCTCTCCAGTTCCAACACCCTTCCCACCCTCTCCACCCAACCCTAACAAACTACAAATCCCTCCCACCAAAACAAAAAATAACAAGCATTGGCATAGCCAATAGGTCTCGCCTTTGGGACCTTATAAGTGTTTAGTTATCCAGCACAATATCCTTGGTGCAACAACATCAACTGTTGCATGGCTAAACACTTATAAGGTCCCAAAGGCGAGACCTATTGGCTATGCCAATGCTTGTTTCCACCATTCCAGGGGGCACCAAATTTCCCTGCTGCGCCCACTATCGCCGCCCAACAGTGCCTTTGGGGCATTTTATATTGCATTTCCGCGCCATTTGCTACTCCGACTTTCTCTTGTGACTCTAATCCTTTCTGTAAACTGAAAGTAAGAAGAAGGAGGTGCCCATGAGATCTGGGCGTTCCTCGCGACGCCCAACCAAATATGGAAGAAAATAAGATAAATACAAGGAGGCATAAGCGGCGGAGTTTCAGTACCCGATGAGAGATCTTTTCCACTCTGTGTGCCACAGGCTCGCAGGGGCAGTGTGCTCGCAGGAGTCGGGTAAACAGTTTGACTCACGGGTCAGAGATGATTCATTTGGCAAATGCCCGCCCTTAGTTTATATAAATATCAATTAAAAAGTTATAGGAATAATTCCTAAACGTCCGGGCACACGAGGAAGGAGAAAGAAAAACGTTAGAATGTGTTTTTATGAAGAGCTCCAGGTTTGGAAATTTCACGGAGGAAGAAAGTTCAGCAGAAACATTTGATATGCGCTTCAGGCCTCACAAGAAGTGTAGAAAGCGCTACATAAACAGCGTGTGTGAGGGATTATACCTGGAAACTGTGGATCTTTGAGTTTTGTAACTGAGAGGATGATCAAAGAAACTACTGAGGCAGTCAGTCATCGTCGGCAGAATAGAAACAATCGGAGACTGGCCCTATTCACAAAAATGGACATCCATTTTACGAGAATGAGTGACAAACACTTTCGATCTAGTGAGTGAGTGTCCTTATTGATACAGCCATTGACTAGCTATCTATTGGTAGGATGGCTGACACCTGGCAACTGACTCCATGTATGTAGTCGGTTGAGTTGCTCTGTTAGTAGAGTGGGTAACACGCTACTGATTGAACTGGACAACAATGTATTTATGCAGTTCTTAATTGACCCTAGCAATATATCTGGTTGACTAACTAGATTAACCCTAACAGGGATTGACCCGAATTATACAATTAGTCAACGAAAGGATATTGATCTGCCAAAAGACGAGTCCTAATGCAGCATTAACTGAATACACTCAGATGTGATGACCTTGTTGATAAAGCGTGTAACTGAAAAGAAAACCACTGACAGTCAGTGGCCATCTCTATTGACATTGGGTGACCCTGATTATACGGTAAGTAAATCCCTGAAGGCGCAGTCCCTGGCTGACCCGACTAATGTCCTCACTGCTTGTCAGTGGCTGATCCTAACAATATTGTCGTAGTTTAACTAGCACGACTGATGCACGTAACGACTCACCGTAATCCAGTACTGTCTATTACAAAGGAACTCCCCTGCTGCGGCACTGCCCCTTTCTTCCAACCATTGGGCGTCAGAAAAATCATAGCATGCGACGGGCTTTGCAACACGGAGCGTGCAGCGAAGCGAGTGTCTCTTTAAGCTCGCTCGGGCAGCTCTGCAATGCTGCTGCTTTCGTGAGTCAATGTGCACTCGGGCTTATTGTGGCTGCCTCCCCAAAACACGCCTCCAGGATCCGAGCAGGCACGAAGGAAGTGCGACTCCTGGCTCGGTGTGAGGCACGGCGGAAAAGAGAAAGCTCGCCACTGAGGAGGAGCGCGGAGAAACAGGCCGGTCAGCGACAAGGTAAACTCCCCTGCACTTTAGGACTTTCTGGTAAAGCGGGCAACCACGCTTTGTTTACACCCTTGCAACAACACGGAAAAGCACCATGCTCGCGAATTTAAACAAGCGCGCGGGGCTCGCGCTGACGAGGAGAGGAGGAGGCAGCAGGGGGAGGGGAGAGAGGAGGGGGCCTGGCCCTGTTTCACTTGCGGGAGCGAGCAGGAACCATATGGTTTTAAAGCTCACTCCCGCAAGGGAATCGCCAAACGTGCACGCATTGCCATTGAAAGCAATGCAACGCGTGCACGTTTTTGGGGCCAAAACTGAATCAATTACAAGAGGTCTTTTTCCTATGCAGCGCATGAGCGCTCCGTAGGCGAGACCTAAAAAAGGGCTAGAAGAGGGCATTATGGATGTTGGTCCGGAGCTGGACGAGGCTCTGCTCCATTGTGGTGAGCCGGCCCTCGATGGTGTCCAGCTGCTGCAGGATGCTGAGCAGCAATGGCCTGTTGCCATTATGGCGGGCAGCAGTTGGCTGGCAGCGGCACCAGCGATGGGATGGCCGGGAGGCTGGAGGCTGAGGGGGACCGGCTGCACTGGGGCCCGGCTGTTGTGCATTCATTTCCTCCTCCTCCTCTTCCAGGATCACCAGCCGCCAGTATTCCTGCTGGATATGCTCCAGCCTCTGCCGCCGCAAACAGGCTGCTCTCTCCTGCCTTTCGGGTGGTCTGGCTTGACCAGGAGGAGCAACTATATCTGGCTGACCCCTGAGAAGTACCACAAACGGTTCAAGGACAGCCAGAAGTTCCCCAACCAATACTGGGTAGATTTTCTGGACTACTCCAGGAACTGAATGGTTGGATGCAGGGCAGCACAGCTAATGATTTTATTGGGCTGTACAATTTAATAATGAGAAAGCACATGCTCAGTATCTGTTTTACAGAGTTGCGCCATCACTTAGTTGACAGTAAGCTGATTGACCTCAGGAAGCTTGTTGAGGAGGCATACCTCTGGGCTAGCACCAGGATGTCCAAGAAGGTATCTGAGGGGACTCACACAAAGGTGGTCAGGGTTCCAACCAGAAGGAAGTGGGGAGAGAAAAACTTAAAAATAAGGAGTTCTCTAAAGGCCCCCAAAATAATTCTCAAGGAAGAAGTGGTAACCAGTCCCACTCTGATCCTAAGAAGAAGGGATTTTTTGAGAAGCAGATAGGGAGGTTTGTACCACAATGTACTGAGTGCTACAAGTATGGGCACTTCAAGGGCGACTCCAAATGCCCCAAGAGGGCACAGTCCACCACCGGTGGCAGACACCTGGGTTGGCAAATGTAGCATTCGGCGAGGAGATAGTCCCAGTTAGCTTTGGGGAACAGACAGAGGTGACCCTAGTTTCCCTGGGGGATAAGGAGATGGTGCCAAAAGACTATGCCAGCCAATACTTTAAAGTACAGGCAGTGGGTCACCATCAATGGGCAACGGGTGGATGCTCTGAGAGAAAAAGGCACCAGTATGACTAGTGTCATCAGTCAGCTGGTGTTCAGAGCAGGTCCTCCCTAACACATTCCACTAAGTCATAGTCGCTGACAATTATGAGAGCCATCTACCAGTGGCTCTGGCTCCCTTTGAGTGGGAGGGGTCTCAGGTTCTCTAAAAGTAGCTGTGAGCCCTGCCATGCCTGTAGGCTGTCTGTTAGGCAACAGCCTGGAGCACACTACCAGGAGGGAGGCAGAGCTCAGGTCACACTTGGAGATGTTGGGATTGCCTGAGTGGGTCTGTTTGACCAAATACCCTTCAAGGGTGTATGGAGATGGGAACAATGACCCAGAAAGAGAGGGGCAAGGGGCATGGGAAACCAGCCCCTGAAGTTCCTACAATTGAGGTTGATGGGTTCCCTGAGGAGGAGGTCACCAAGCCAATTGGGGAGGACATTCCCACCCTAGGCAACCTGCCTGAGCTTGCTGGCTGGCAAGTTGAGGGTGGGCCCACCAGGGAGGAATTCTACAAGATGCAGAAAGAGTGTCCCACTCTGGAGAGCTTGAGGCAGCAAGCTGAGGCCCAGACAGCAGGTGACGCCTCTGGGGATCGACTAATCTACTGGCAGAATGATCTCTTATATAGTAAGCCTAAGGCGCCTGGTACTGGGGTAGCCCATGTGCTGGTGGTCCCCCAGTGTTACAGGACTTTCCTACTGGGGTTGACCCCAGGCACCCATTGGCAGGACATCTAGGGCAAGACAAGACCTTTACCAGGCTTGTTGCCCATTTTTTTTGGCCCCGGATAAAGACAGCCTCAGATGCATTCTGCCGGTCCTGTCCCACCTGCCAGGCCAGTGGGAAGTCAGGGAAAAAGTACAAAGCTCCCCTGACCCCACTGCCTGTCATTGGAACTCCCTTTGAAAGGGTTGGCATCAACATCATTGGACTCTTGAACCCCAAGACAGCCCTAGGCAACAGGTTTGTCCTGGTCTTGGTGGACCATGCCACCTGCTACTCAAAGGCTAGCCCTCTGAGGTCAGTGACTGCACCTGTGGTGGCCAGAGCTCTGATGGGGATTTTTACCCATGTGGGGTTCCCCAAGGAGGCAGTGTCTGATCGAGGGACTAACTTCATGTCAGCATGCATGACGTCCATGTGGGATGAGTGTGGAGTAACCCACAAGTTCACCACACCCTATCACCCCCCAAACCAGTGGTCTTATGGAGATATTTAACAAGATGTTGAAAGGCATGATTATGGGCCTGCCTCAGCCCATGAGGCATAAGGGGAACATCCTCCTTCCATGCCTTCTCTTGGCCTACAGGGAGGTACCACAGAAAGGAGTAGGGTTTAGCCTCTTTAAACTTCTTTATGACCACCCTGTTAGTGGACCTCTGAGACTTGTCAGGGAGGGCTGGGAGCAAGCTCCCAGGAAACTACCCCAGGATGTGGTCAGCTAAATGCAGGCCCACCGCAGCAGGATGCACCACTTCTGGAAGAAGGCAAAAAGCAACCTGGATGCCAGTGAAGAGGTTATGAAGCTCTGGTATGACCAGAAGGCATCTCTGGTGGAGTTTCAATCTGGCCAGAAAGTATGGGTCATGGAGTCAGTAGAGCCCAGAGCTCTCCAGGACCGCTGGACTAGTGCATATGAAGTGAAGGAGCTATAGGGGAGTCTACTTACTTGGTGGATCTCCAGACCTCTATGAAGCACTTAAGGATGCACCATGTGAATCGCCTTAGGCCTCACTTCGAGAGGTCCGAAGTGAGCATGCTCTTGGTGACAGACGAAGGAGTGGAAGAGGAGAGCGAGCCTCTCCATGACTTCCTATTTGCCCAGGAACATGATGGGTCAGTGAAAGGTGTCAATCTCTCTCTCCTTATCTGACCCCAAAGCAGCAGAGCAACTGTTACAGGTTACTGGAACTGTTTGCCTCTCTGTTCTTCCACACGCCTGGACTCACACACCTGTGCATCCATGATATTGACACTGGAGACTACTTACCTGTGAAGAATATATTTTATAGGTTGTCAGATAAAGTGAGGACCAGTGTCAAGGAGGAGGTCTCCAAGATGCTGGTGTTAGGGGTGATTGAGCCCTCCAATAGTCCTTGGTCCAGCCCTGTGGTGCTGGTACCGAGGGCTGGGCTACCCCACCCGGCTTCACTCCAGAACTTAGGTTCTGCGTGGACTACTGGTCACTCATTTACATCGTCTGGACTGACACACACCCCATCCCCTGAGTTGATAAGCTCATTGACAGGCTGGGTGCTGCCATATTCCTCAATGCGCTTGGTTTGACATCATTGTACTGGCAGATCACTCTGACTGAGGGAGCAAAAGAGTGGTCAGCATTCTCAACCCTCAAGGGCCACTTCCAATTTCGGGTGATTCCCTTTGGTTTGAAGAATCCCCCTGCAACTTTACAGAGGTTATTTAAAAGGGTCCTGGCTGGAAAAGAGGCCTTTTGTGGTGCCTATCTGGATGACATCACTGTCCATAGTTCCAGCTGGGGGAACATATGCATCGCCCCTAGGAGGTGCTACAGGCAGTACTAACTGGTCTTAGCACAGTGGAATGAAGAGGGCCTAGACCATCCGGTAGCCTTCATTAGCAGGAGGCTACTTCCACGGAAACAGAGGTGGAGTGTGATTGAGAGAGAAGCTTTTTGCTGTGGTCTGGGCACTAAAGAGGTTGAGACCATCGCTGACCCTGTTCCTCATGGGCACTATCACGACACCTTGAACATTTAGAACAAGGCCTGAACAAACATTGTGCAAATATTGTTGTTTGTTATTCGTCCATGAGACGACATGGCTATCATAAGAGAATAAGCAAATGTCAGCCTGGCGTGAAGACTCAACACAGAAGCATGGATGATGTTATTATAAATACACACACATTTCTGTGTTCAAATCAGAGGAGCACTCTGCTGTCATTGCGAGGTCGTCGCTATTGTCGGACTCTCAATCCAGCTGATTCCTGTTTACCCTCTGCAAGAAGCGATGTCCCACTTGTGACCAAGACTGGGACCTGCATACACTTGCCTTCAGGTAATGGGGAATTAGATCATCCAGTAGGGGATTCTAGCAGAATATCCGCCCTAGGCAATTATGTTAGGGAGCGCTTAGTAGGAGTACACTGTACCCAGTACTTATATGCCAGCATATTTACGTTTATCATTTTCACTGTTCTTATACTGCTAAGTACTTTTTCCTGCTTCTGTCTATTAATCATTGCAGCGCATATATTTCATACAAGAATCACAATGGTTCAATAAATATTGAAATGCCCCTTTGTGTATTTATTGTGACCTTTCCGAGTATGCACAAGTGACTGAGTGAAAATGTTCTAGATCTATTACCACGATTCCTTGGGGAGTCAGGGTTGTCCTGTTCTGCGGTTGCAATAAACAAAAAAGACCTGATTTAAAAGGGCAAAAACCAATTTCTTTTGTAGGCTGGAGGTGGGGGCTACTACCTCAACCCAACCGCTGGTTATAGACAATTACCAGTCTTATCTAGTCCCAAATGCCCCCAAACAATTTATACTCATATACTTTTATAAAAACATACGTTTATCAGTCAACTCCATATAAACATACCCCCTACTGAAAAGGTGTATATAAATAAGCAAGAAAATTAGCAAAGAAATTGTGTGAAGGTGAGAAAGTTCCTCACGTGCACTTCCCCACAGGGGCTGCTGGTAGGTTCTCATTAGTGTGCCCACGCTTTCTCATCATCAGCAACTTTCTCACCAAAGAAAGAAAAAGTGTCCAGTCTTAAAAAAAGAAGAGGTGCAAATAGTGATTTGTGTATGTCAAAAAAGACCCCGTAAAGTGCATAAGAATAAAGTATTTCTCCAATTAAAATTGAGTTAAGACTCACATGTACCAGGTTCCAATTTTATTCAAATTGTGAGCTTACTCAAAATTTAAAAACAAACTGCATGTTGCAGACCATTTTAAGCAGGTTGCCCAAACCATATGTTACCTTAGTAGGGTTAGAGGTAAATATGATAGCACTGTGAGCTAGCTGGTCTTTAGGCCAACATATTCTGTGGGGGTGCATAGAATTAGTCTGGCACGATCCTAACATTTATGTTGTACAACAAACGAACAGTTCCTACTGAGAAAGTAAAAACCGTACTACAAAATAGTCTACAGAATATTTTCCAAACAAATACTTTTCAGATCTGGGCAGCAATTTGTTTTCTCTCAGACACTGCAGGACTTGCTTGGCATGAGATGGATGACCTGCTGGATCTTTAGGAAAAACAAGTATGTCATGTAAGTAGACAACCATGTTCTGGAAGATCAAGTCTGAAAATATAGCTTTCATAAAATACTAGAAAACAACAGGGGCATTACAAATGCTGAACAGCTTCTTTCAATACTCAAAGTGTCCAAATGGTGTTCTGAATGCCGTCTTCCACTCATCACCTGACGAGATCTGAATCAAGTGATAGGCTCCTTTCAAATCCAGTTTGGTGAATATTTTAGCCCCTTGGACAGCCTTCAGAATATCAGTAATGAGGGGCAATGGATACCAGTCATTGACAGTGACTAGATTTAAAGCCCTGTAATTTATACAAGTCAGAAGTATCCTTTTCAATTACAAAAATAAAGAGGCTCTAGCAGGAGACTTAGATGGAGTAAATAGACAATTTTCCAGGTCAGCATTAAGGTACTCCCTTACAGTTAGTGAAATGCACCCATACGGAACTATAGCCTCATGAAGGATCTCCATCGCGCAGTCAAAGGGGTGATGAGGAGGTAACTTCTTGGTAATGTAATCCTGGAACACATCAAGATACTCATTATAGATGTCAGAGATTTCCGACAGAGATGGCGTTGACTGGCAGAACTTCCAGAGAGAGAAAGTTGATCAGCTGTACAATGAGATAAACAAAACTCTGAATTCAGAAACAAGGTCTTAGCTAGACAGTTTATATAAGGATTGTGTTTAACTAGCAAGTTTATACCCAAAATAATAGAAAAACTAGGGGAGGAAATTAATCAAATGTTAGTTTTTCATTATGGGCAGTGATCTGGAGGGGTATGTTATGAGTTTCTTTAATGACTAGGTGAGAAGCCACTAATTGTCAAGGCCACTCACCTGGAGACTTGTTTACCGGTGCAAATTGGTGTCTTTTATGAGGGTTTCCAAACATAGACCCATGCCTCAGGATCTTCGTTGTATTTATAGATGAGCAATCTTGCTCGAAGTCTTGTAGTGCGGCCAATTGCTGCTGCAAAAATCTTTATAGCCTTGGTAAACACAAATACATATCAATAAGCAGTGTCTCTGCTGTGCCAGATTCTTTCAAGGAACAATGTCTCTATTGTGCCAGAGTTTTTCAAGTAACAATTTCTCCATGGTGGCATCCATATTAGACCTTGGTTTGAGGGTTACCATGTTCGTTAATGCACTAAACTTGTATCTTTTCTCTCTTTTCAGGGTGTCGGCTTGCAAAGAAAAACTCGTTGCGGGAGGGGGCATGCACCTGATGAGTAGTGGAGGGATTCAGGAGGGCTAGGAATCTTGGACCAGGAGCTTGACTAGAGACGCACTGGGTTCAGGCATCCAGGCAAGGGCAAAAAGAAAGAGGAAGTGCTCTCCATCCAGAGTGAAGCCAAGTGGGGCCATGGTTTGGGCGCAGTATTTATACCATGCCCAAACAAAACAACCACCAACGGCACGTGACATCTGAAGTAGTGCAAGACTTCGGTTGCTCAGATACCTCCTGGAAAACAGCTCAGATGGGCAGGGATGGAATGCCCCATGGGATATGACCAAAAGGAAAGGATAGAAACTGGCCCCGGGGAATACTGTGACATGAAGGCTGAGGCGGGACAAAGGGAAGGGCCCCAGGTGATCTCACATAAGGGTGATGGCAGGAAGGCCTATGGTGCAGTGATGGCAACATGGCTGATGGCATGAAAGCCCATGGTGCAAACCAAACAGGGCGGTTGAGGGAACCGAGAGCCCTGATACTAATGCTCCATCTACAGCTTCTACAGCAACTTGAACTTCTTTCTTACAGACTGCAATTTGATGGTCTGAAGCTCATTGAATATCCACAAAGACATTGGAGGCATGATCTAGAAGAACTGGTACCAAGAGGTGTGGAGGCTGGATTAGTAGTTACCCTTGCAGAAGGATGAAACTGGAAGATTTCGGAGGTGACCGCCGGGGTGAATGATTATTACTTAATTCTATCCCGTGAACTAGGGGTGAGCTTTCTATTTTTTCAACTCCTTAGGAAGACAAACAGAGTGTACAGGGCTAAAACTCAGAAGATGACCTTTATGACCACAATATAAGCATAGGCCTGACTTATTCTACTTGGTCTTTTCTTCCTCAGTTAAAGGACCTTTAGTGAAACCCAATGCATGGGCTCATCTTCCTGTTTGGAAGGCTTAGATACTATCTTGAACACTGGTCTGACAGGGTACTTTGACAAAGATTATTTAGGACAACCCAATCATTTTTCCAGAAGGTGACGATCAATCTGAATGGTCAATTGCAGAAGATCTTTTAGGGATAGTGGCCTAGCAACTCTTGCAACTTCATCCTTCAATTCGTCCTTTAAATCTTTTCAAAATAAAGTGAAGAGAGCAGAGTCAGGCCAGTGAGGAATGCAGAAAAGTTGTTCAGAAGTGGACTGGCATCTAAAATTAAAGGCATAGTCCATGCCAGGGCATTTCCCGTAATATTACTAGCAGCAAATCCCACCTTGGATCTATCACTGGCATAAATGTAGAGTTTAAATGTGCAATTAATCTGACATGTGTCAAAAAAACCTTTAGTTTTCTAGGGTCCTCATCGAATTTCAATCCGGCCAAGCCAGCCAGAGGATGCTCAGATGACCCTTGTTGCAGTACAACCAGGGACTGATGTAATGAAGCATTTTCATTGGTGAGGTTCTGGGCAGGAAGAGTCAAATTGTTCACTGCTGTCAATAATTCTTGGACCCGATCCAGGTTTAAACACTATTGGGGTTGCAATCTCTCAGGAGATGGTCTTCTTGCCATCACTGGTATGTCTTCTTCATGTCTAAGGATGGCCTACTCTCTCCGGAAACAGCCCCAGATGCTAGATTGAAACTGGGAATCTAGTATTGCTCCAACAAATAAATTCCAGCAGGAAGGAAAGAACTAGTGAAATTAAAAATCTTCAAGCTGACAGGCCAGGGAGTAAGATGAAGATTGAGAATAGCAAACAGAAGCTGGAGAAGGTGGAGAATTCCACAGAGTTCAGTGAGTGAGCAATCTAAGATAAAAAAAATGCAAACTAATTTAATCCAAAGTGGATCCTTGTTTTATAGTCCTAAACAGAATGTAATTGTTAGAAATGGGGTTTCTGGTTGGCTAGGGTATACACCTAGGCCAGGCAGAACCCAACACTCTAGTCAGGGCAAGTAAGTTGCACACCAAAGCTAACCTGTGCTCATCCCCGGTAGCTTGGCACAGAACAGTCAGACTTATCCCCGTAGGCAATGTGTAAAGCATTTGTGGAACACACTCACACCAGTAACACAATAAATACACCACAAAAGAGATTCCACACAATATCATATAAATATAGACTGCATTGTATATAACACAAGACCAAAATGACATAAGCCAATAATTACTTTGCCAAAAAGGCAATTGGCAAGCCTCACAATGAGTGCAATATGTGAAGAAAAAACTTATACTTTGCAACCATCATGAAAACACCATTATTGTGCATTCTATACAGTCACATTACAGAGTATTCATTATCCTGAAAGTGCAAGACACAAAACGACATCTCACAGGGCACACTGAGAATATAAAATGTGGCAGACAATTAATAAAACTCATAAATCGCCAACCATTGCCTGCAAATGCAGCCAACACATAGATATAGCGCACCTGCGCTCTTATTACAAGCTATGCAGTAAATAAATCCAAAATGTAGGGCACAGGAACACCTGCACACCTACGACAGTGATTATGGTAATTTCTGGTTTTCTAAGTAGAGCAAGTTCCTAGGGGGCCTCCATCGAGGACTCACCCCATATGGCCACCATCTTGTGGGTCCAAGTACACCCAGCAGACCTCGCAGGCCTCCACCCAGCTGCACAGTGCCTTTTGTGGTTCCCTTTCTGGGCCCGAGGATGCAGGTCATGTCAAAGACCTCTTCCGGTCTTTAGCGGCGGTGCCTCCTGAAAACAATGTTATTAACCAGCTGCCAGTGTCAGAGACCTCCCTCAGTCTCTCCTAACTGTGCCGTGTTAGGAACCAACCACCCCCTGGGATAACTGTAGAGCTGTTTTCTTTATGACAGCCATAGAGTCCCGGCACCCAGCGTAGCCGGGCTTCTCTCTTCGCTGCATTCTACAACACACCCAGTCTCACAGCTCAGAGAGCATGCGGATAACAATGCTCGGCCCACGCTGATTCAAAAAGGAGTAGGTATGCAGAGCTCACCATGTGCTCCTGGATAAGTGCTCACCATGCGCAGGGAGACAACACAAAGAGCCTCTAACAGCGCTCACGCCGCGATGGTAGTAAAAACAATGTGTCAAGGAAGGGAACACTCCAGCCCAGCTCCTAAAGTAGTCCACACTGCTGCAGGACTCGCAGACCACAAGAGTCACACAGCAGTGGTGTGCTGATGCCACCTTTCATGACCCTGGAGTGGCAATCAACCAGTGGGCAAGCCAACATGCTCTTGGAAATCACTGGGTGCACACAAGCAGAAATACAGGCAGCAGGCCAGCACTCAGAACAAGCTCTCAGAGTGGCAGTCCCTCCTGCTGCTCAACACACAGCTGGCAGCAGGCCAATACAGCAAAGCAGTTAGCAAAGTGTCAGTCCTTCCTGGTAGCACAGCTGTTCCTTCAGGCAAGGTACAGCAAGGAGAGCCAGCAGCGTCTGTTTACAAGCCTCACAGAATGTCTAAAATATTGTGGTCAGAGCCCCTGTACTTATACTGAAAATGTCTTTGATGCAGAGTTGACTTCAAAAGAAACCTTAGAAGAGCACAACACCCCCTTTCAATTCCAGCCCCGGCTCCAGACATCAGCAGGGGTGAATCAGCCCTTTGTGTGAGGGCAAGACACAGCCTATCTGAATGTAACTGCACCCGCCTCCCTCTCTCACAGTCCAGGAAGACTATCAGTATTCAGATGTAACCCTGTTACACCCAACCCTTCCTGTGTGATGACCATCTGGAAAGTATGCAAAGAGCGTAGCTGTCAACCAGGCCCAGACATGGATTGGAGTCAGGCTGCAAAGCACAAAGAGTCATAAGCACGGAGTAATGCCCAATTTCTAAAAGTGGTATTTCTACAATAGTAATGTAAAATCCACCTTCATCAGTAAGCAGGATGTATCACCACTATTCCAAACATACCAAGCATGGCAATGCTACTCCTTTCAGATCAGGAAACCACTTAAGTACCTATAAGGGAATTTCCAATGCTAGCCTATGAGAGGAGTAGATCTCAAATAGGCTGTTTGTCACTACCAGGACAAGCCATACAATAAAGCCATACAATAAAGGCACTTGTTCAACCTTTTACCTACACAGCATCCTGCCCATAGGGCTGCCTAGGGTCTACCTTAGGGGTGACCTATATGTAGTAAAAGGGGAGTTTCAGGCTTGGCATTTAGCTTTACATGCCAAGTCAATGTGGCAGTAAACTTTGTGCGCAGTCTCTGCAGTGGCAGTCCCGAGACAGGATTGAAAGGCTAATTTTGTGGGTGGCGCAAGCAGCGCAGCAGGCCCACTAGTGCCATTTAATTTACAGGTATATGGTATTTGGAATACCACTGTACAAGGGGCTTACAAGTAAATTAAATATGCCAAACAGGTGTAAAGCAATCATACCATGTTTGAAGAAGAAAGCACACACACTTTAGCACTGATTAGCAGTGGTAAAGTGCCCAGAGTCCTAGAGCCAACAAAAAGATGGTCAGAAAAATAGGAGGAAGAAGGCAAAACATTTTGGGATAACCCTGAAAAAAGGGCCAGGTCCAAGAGTAATGAACTTCAAAAGTAGTGGAGCCATTGTGGATTGGGAAATATTCTAAACATAATATATGTTTAAATAATATTCAAGATGAGAAAAGTATTCAAGTCAAATCAAGATAATAAGTATGAACATGCAAAAAGATGTCAGAGACTGAACCAGGGAATACTGTAATTATTACACTTTTCTCGCATGCAGAGTTTCAGAGATGCTTGCATGCGGGAATTGGACATACCTAGAATTCCTCCGGTAGCTCCTTTTGAGCTGATATGCACAGAGGAAAAAAGATGGCTTCTGTAGGTATGCTGCCACATCTCAGGCGTTAAGTAAGGCCCAGGCAGCAGCAGGCAATGGAGCCCTTAGGTGACAATGAAGGCCAGTCCGCCCACTCCCAATCATAGCACAGCACAGGTAAGGGAAAACCCTAACAGCTGCATCCATTCCTTCATCCTCAGACAGGATCAGTGTTTGGCAGGCTTCCACCCAGGCCTTGAGAGTCCTTTCATAATCCACCTTCATGGCATTCTGGCCCAGCTTCAATTGCCTTTCTCTGCATAGGGTCTTCATCTCTACCAGTGAGAGGTTTGTGAGGGTAGCCTGATCAAACTCCATATTCCCTTATACTATTGAAAGGTATACAAATTGGAATCAAAAATAATTTTGAAAAATCAAAAATGGCCCAAACCAAAGACCCGATGACAATTAAAAATCAAATGAATCAATGTTTACTTTCCATTCAATTCAAGGATTTTTAAAATCAATTTGATAGCTGGGTGGTGCTGCTAAACACAAGTTCTGGATCCAACCGCTGAACACCAATGTTAGAAAGTGGATTATTAGTTGGGATGAATGGTAGTCCACTGCAAGTAATACTATCACTATTCTTGTTAAGCCTATTAAAGGTCTCAGTAATTAAACCTGAACTCAACCCCTGGTAGCTATGCCACAGAGCAGAGAGGCATTGACCTGCTGAAATGGATTGTTGCTCCAGAAAAGCTCAACCTGAATCTTTGGCCCAGGAGCAATGCACCTTCATGGGATTGACTTGGGAGGTTTTTCCCGGTGCTCAGGAAGTCTGTGGAGCCAAAACACTTCTAATTCCCAGGTTTCTCAGGATGTTAGGAGTACACATTGGCACAGCCAACAGTCCTAGGACCTAAGGAACAGCACTTCACCAGAAGCTATCCAGTGGGGTTCAAGGCAGGTTCAGTTGGAACTGGTTGACTGGACTCATCAGAAAACAGGACTTCTAGCAGCTTGTTTTGTCCCTGTATCTTAACACCTAACCCTTGGAATCCACTTTTTTTTCCTGGGTACAAGTATGAGCAAACTGAGCCTTTAAGATCTACTCATAGGTCCCAAAAGCAGGTGCTGTCCTTCTTCTGTCTTCCACAGGGCCGGTAGTGTTCTGAAGAGGTGGCCAGTGGTGTCACATTTATTCCTGGCACTAGGCTATTGGTAGTGTTGACTCCTTGCTCCTCTCTAACCAATAGGGAAAATATTTCCAGGGGTAACCCAACTTACATTTGCAGCTGTTTCTGCATGCCCTACTGCAAACCATCCCCCAGCGCCCCTCTCTACTTAAAACCAAGATGGCAGAACGTCCCTTCCCATGTGCAGAGCTCCTGTACCCACCCCAGAGGTGTAGCCATGGAAATGATCATTCCCATACTCTGTGATCTCTTCAAACTTATTCTGGGGCAGTTCCTCTTCATCTGGTATTGGTGCCTGCTGGACTAGATGGACAAAGGAGGGCACTGCCCAGGTATTAGCAACCATTTGCCTGTGAAAATGTAGGCCGCATTAAAGTTAATTAAGCTACTGGGCACAGCCCAGATGGTCACCCTGCCATAGGAACAGAACGTCTACCCACACCCAAGGCCTCATGAAGGTAGTGTTTAGCTGCCAGTTGACAGTTGAAGCATTTGTAAATGCACTTCTAGAGGCTTTAGCCAAGAAAAAGGTAACATTTTAAAAGTACATTTTCCAAAATATTTATTATAAATCCGACTTCACTAGTGGACTGGGCTTGTAATAAATATTTCAAAACGCCCAAGAATGAAATTTGCAGGTATTTCCTAGATGGAGATAATATTATTGTACATAATATTATATCCCAATGCATAGCTATGGAATAGCTAACCCTGCTATAGTGAAAATAGCTTTTGGGGCCTGTTCACTGTAAGGACATGTTTAACATTAAAATTTACATCATATCCTACTATTTAATGCCTTGCTCCCTGCCTTATGTGCAGTAAGCCCTATTTGGGGTGACTTAAATCTTACTTGAAAGGAGGCCTTAAATCTGTCAAAAGAAGTTATTTTGGCTAATCGAATCTGCAGTTTTAGAACTGCAAAGACAGGTAACATTGGCAGGCCTGCAGTCATGTTTACACTGTCACTGTAGTAGGTAGCACGAAGGATGCTGAAGTAATCTAGTGACATTTAATATACAGGCCACGGTACAATTTGTACCATACACAAGGGACTTATTAGTAAATTAAATATGTCAATTAGGAGTATAGCCAATTTTAACATGTTTTAGGGATCATAGCGCATGTACTGGGGCCTGTTTAGCAGAGTCCCAGTGCCCAGAGTCAAAAATACCACAGCATCAGTCCAAAAAGAGGCATTTTCCTACAGCTCCAATGACCACTAGAGGATCAGGACAAAGCTGCCAAGTCAATCCGATAAAAGTGTGCTGCCTTTGGGTCAAAGATTCAGGTCGCTTCCGCTCAGAGTTTTTCCAAGCAGCAAATCTATTTCAGCTGAAATTCGGGGAGAATGTATCCTGAAGCCCTGTTTGGCTACAGCTTACTGTCTTGCCCCGCAAAAGGAATCCAAGCTCAAAAAAAGTGCCTAAGTCTGAAGGAACAAATCTTCACCAAGTGAAGGAGCCTACAGTATCCAGCCGGTGATGGACTTTCTCTGGCATGAATTTGGAATTTCTCCTGCTCCAACGTTCCCACCAAATGTCTTTGGCTTCATCAGGCCCTCTCCAAAGTCTAATCGGATTCATAGAGCCCTATACAACTAAAACCTGCAGATGATTTTTGACTTACATTTGAGAGACTAAGGGCCCAATTTATATGTTGGATACCAAGGGTGCCATTGCAACGAAGTACCCTTCCTGCCAACCAAATCGTTCAACCACCATATTTAAAAGCAGGTGGACCGTAGTTTGGTGATGGCGAAGCGTACTCTGTCTCTTCTGTGGTCAAACTTCTCCAAAGGCCTGACGGATTAAGGGACATCAGAGAATTGGCTATATGACCACCCTCCCAAATTAGATGCATGGACATTAAGTCATTTTTACTGCCCATCACAGCCAGGAAAACCCTGGTGGTAAGAGACAGTAAAAACATAAAAATGCCCCCCTTGCCATAGCAGATAACTTCCATGACAAAGGGGGCATTGTTTTTTTATTTTCAAAAACAAAATCCAACTTTGGGGTTTTGTTTTTGAAAATAAAAAAACTTTGAGGCTGATTACGACTTTGGCGGTGCTGCGCTGGCTTTGTGCAGCAAGGCACTGCCAAAGCCGTGCATGGTTCGCCGACCAGATTACGAGTTCAACTCGTGTCTGGCGAGCTTTTCTTTTGCCATTCCCACGTGGCGCCCCAAAAATGGGCACTGCAATGGGAATGCAAAAGCAGTTGCAGCACGGCATGAACTGTGAAGTCCATGCCGTGCTGGAACTTGGGGTGCATGCAAACAGGGGGACACATGTTGTGCCCTCCTGAATGTATCCCCATGGGGGTGGGGGCATGGGGGCGCTCTAGGGCCCCCTTTGTTTCCCCACCACCAGCCTTTTCATGGCGGGTCACTGCCATGAAAAGGCTGGCGGTGGGGAAACTTGAAATATGCTCGGCCAACCACGGCTGTCCCACCTTGCATATTGGATACCCCTGTCCGCTGCGCCACTGCCAAGGAACAGCGGTTCCCTGGCACAGCCGGCACAGCGTTGGCGGTCCGAATGGCCACATAGGAATATAGCGGCTGCAGGACCGCCACCGCTGGGCCACCACAAGTCTGGCGGTCTAAGACCGCCAGACTCATAATTAGCCCCTTTGTTATTTTGACGTATGGCTTCGTCATCTTTGACGGAGCCATAAGTCAAAGTTACAATGCTTTCAGATGAGCCACCTTGAAAACAGTTCCTGTGAATGCTAGAAATGTCTGTTAGCTGACTGACATTTCTAAATTTGCCAGTTGGGACATCTGCCAGGGCAACAGAGTAAAATACTCCATCACCCTGGCGGAGGGCGGCCCGGCCGCGAAAACATAAATCCTACCCTAAGTCTGAAGGTAAACCTTCCCATTGTGTCAAACCTTTGTATCTCTGTCTGAGCCGTGCTCCATCGCGGTTGGACTTAAAATGTGCCCAGGTACTGTGCAACTGGAGCTTCATGCTTTTTGTCACATTTTGGATTTAGAATTTTAAAAATGTATATCTCCAGTTTCCCTTATTGGATTTTTGTCATTTTTATGTCATTTTGTTCATTCAATTATTCTCTATTTCTACAAATTAGAGTGGAATTTTTATTTTGTTGGATTTTAGATTTTTAAGTATTTTGGTATTCCTAAATGCTCAACAAATTTTCGTAAGTTAAGCCCATCTGTTCTCTGTCATTTCTATTAGGAACTGAGCTCAGGTTTACATTTTCGAAATCTTTACTAGACCTAACATGAATAGTGACATTATACCTTGTGGTGGACTACCACTCCAACTAATAATCCACTTCCTCACAATGCAAGACTGAGTATGATGATAGCTTTTACCGCGGGAAATCTGGTTTGCTTAAGAGTGGCAATTAATTGAAAGTTAAATTAATGTGTGATATCTACCTTTGTAGTTGAACAGTCATCATTATGAATTTGCCGTTGAAAATGTATATGATTGAATGATTCTTACAAATGCAACATGTGCAAATCTAGATGAATTTGTAAATGTTAACAAATAATTGTTTTACGTTAATGCAGACAGTCCTAATGCTAAAGGAGAACTTGAAAGAACTTCAGAAATGGATGAGGCTTAGCAAATGGATGAATAAGAGGTGGCTACTTCATTAATTTCTGTTAATGATCCAAATTTGAATCTAAAGTAACTACATATAAAAGGAAAGTCATGAAGCATGAACTACACTGAACATCATATTATGAAAATCAATTAAAGTCGTTTAATCCATAACGATATTTTCTATATGCTATTGAACAAATAGGTTTTGTTCTGAGTTTTAATTTACAGAGTGAAAAGCATCGGGGTTGATTGTAAAAGGATTTTCTGTGCCTTTGTTTCTCTGATTGCACCTTGAAGATTTGATTATTTGAGGTACGCGATTGGATTTGAAATTTGCTGATTTATATTTCACTTGCAATTTGAATTGTGGTAGTTAATTTTAATAAATACAGTGCCATACTTTAAAATACAGTGTGCTCCAGGCAGACTTTGTGGTCTATAATTTCTTTTTGATACATTTAAAATTCCTATATAATTACATTATTTTATCGTGTTCTTATGTTCAGATATACTGAGCAATTTTTCTTATGCTGTTTCAGCAGATCACATTTCATGAAACACGTGGTGTCAAATTAAAGTATGTCAAATCCATATATTGCAGATTTACGAATTGAAATGGAAACTGATATATTGACAAATCATTGGAACTGAAAATCAATATCAAACAGAAGTGTTGGTTCCCTTGAATGTTTCTTTTTTTACATATTTACTGAAACATTTGCACCACTTCACGGCTCTATTTCTATTTGTCCAAATTTGCAATAACAATTACTCCTTTTCTGCTGCAGAAATCAGGAAGTTTTCTGCATCTTTTTGGTAATTACTTTTACATATAGATAATGTATATTGGTATTTTGTACACAACTATATTGTCTTTCTCCATCTGTTCCTTTTTCATATTGTACAACAAAGGCATTTTTATACTTTCAGCTTTAAATTGATAATTATGCCCTTTTAATTCGGATCTTTGCTTTCTTCATGCCTTGCTTAACAATTGCCATTAGCCCGGTGACTTCCCTTCGTTTATTTGTTATTTTATAGGAAGAAAATCGTATTTACAACTACTAAATCAAGGCAAAATCCACGCTGGGTTTCTTTTAATTGGGAGAATTCTGAACATCTCATGGTTTTGAAAACGTGTATGGCTGCCTTTTCTGGAACGCGTGAGCATGGGGGAAGGTTTAACCATCATAGCCTTTCTTCTGAATGTAGCCTGTTTGTTAAATTCACGCAAGAGGATGCAGTGATTGTTATGTGTTCAACAACGTCATCTCCTGAGACGAATGAAGCTCTGGATATTTTATGTTGCTAAAATACCCAACTGATGATGTGTTAAAAGGGCATTCATTTTTTAGATAATTCTTTTGTATATTTAATTTAATATGTTTACTGACATGGCTGGTGTTATTATTTTGTGTAAATTAATTTTAACCCTTTCCGTGCTTTGTACGGCCGGGAGCTGTCTGACGTCACGGTGGGCGTGTGCGTCGTACGGCTCCCGGACGTCCTAGCACCCACCCGCGGGGGAAGCACTGGCGCTCCCCCATGGGCCGCCCTTCAAGCTGCCCCCAGCGGGGAAGGCAGGGGAAACCATTCCCCTGCCTCCCCCCGCCCCTCCCCCCCACATCATTAGAGGATACCGGAGGAACACGAGGTAAGTTTCTCCTCGGGGGAGGGGGGCATTTTTACAAAAGAGGCATCGGGGGAAAGGAAAGGGTTTTCCTTTCCCCCCGATGCCTCTTTTGAGCATTCCTGCTGCACGATCGTGCGATCGTGCAGCAGGAATGCCCACTAGACACCAGGGAATTTTTTATTTTTTTATTTTGAAGGTGATTAACTGTTTGCGGGGAGCTGCCCCTTAGGCAAGGGTCGTTCCTCTTTTGGGGGCAATGGTTTTTGGCTGTGTCTACCCCCCTGGGGGGGCAGATCTTGCCATTTTTTTTTAAACAGGCCCTCTTGACCACCAGGGATTTATTTGTGGGGAGTGGCCCCTTGGGCAAGAGTCGCTCCCCTTTGGGGGCAATATTTTTGGCTGTCTGCCCCCCTGGGGGGGCAGATCTCGCCATTTTCTTTTTAAATCGGGCCTACTAGACCACCAGGGATTTATTTGTGGGGAGTGGCCCCTTGGGCAAGGGTCGCTCCCCTTTGGGGAGCATTATTTTGGCTGTTTCTACCCCCCTGGCTGATTTGTTTTGTATGGCCACTAGGCCACCAGGGTTTTTTTTTGTTTGATGTTGGGGAGCGGCCCCTTGGACATGGGTCGCTCCCCTTTATGGGAGGATGATTGTGGCCATTTCTGCCCTCTTTGGGTGGCAGATCAGCAGTATGTTTTTAGGCCCATCTGTCCCCAAGGGGGGCAGAAGCCACTAGACACCAGGGTTTTTTTAATTTTGGTGTTGGGGAGTGGCCTCTTGGGCAAGGGTTGCTCCCCTTTTACGGGGGTGAATATTTTGGCTGTTTCTGCCCCTCTTGGAGGCAGATCAGCCTTATACTCTTAGGCCCACCTACCCCTTAGCTTGGCTGGTGGATTGTGTGTGGACTGGTGCATTATTTGCATATGTGATTGTAATGTTTTATTTCTCCTTTTTATTCTAGTGCAAAGCTTTTGATTCTTGTTCGCGGTTTCGGCAGTGGTTGTTCTGCAGTTTTGCGTAGTTGCATTTATTTGGTAAGAAAAATATTTTTGTTGTGTTTACTCCAAATGAGTATTATTGTCATGCATGAATGAATTTTTTTGTAAGTGGTGTTATAATGGCAGCATATTTAGTTAGTGTTTTGAGCATGATATTCTTTGCGATGTGTTTTGCATTGTCTTATGTGTAATTTTCTTTTCTTTTTTCTTTTTTAGTGGGATATTGTTGATCCTTACTGTGTCTGTGCAGAGTAGGTGGTGGTGAGTCTAGCTGCTTCTGGCAAGTGAGTGGTATAGTTTTGAAGTATATAGGTCTTTGTGATAAAGCCACATTTTGTTTATTACTTATTTTACAAAGTGTTTGTTGTTGTTGACTTGTTTGACAAGTTACCTTTACTAGTAAGGATTATGGATAGCCGTAGAATTACTGCTCAGCAGGTGGTTGGTATGCTTTTGAATCTTCCTCTGAGCAGGATTATGAGACTGACACTGCGTCTGAGGGAGAGGAGGGAGTTCAAGATTCTGGCAGTGAGTTTTCTGTCCACGAGGAATCATCTGATGATGAAGCTACTCTCAGTGCAGATGAAGCTACTCTCAGTGCGGATGAAGTGCCTGTTTTAGAAGAGGACACTGATGTGTCGATGGTGCAGCAAGAGACATCGGGATTGCAGCCTGAGGCTGCAAGGCTTCCTACTGGAAGTGCTGGACTCTGGGTTGATCCAAACATGGTGCAGCCGGTATTGCCTGCCTTTAGTGGTGATGCAGGGTGTAGAGTGGATTGTGAAATTGTTTTGCCTATACAGTTTTTTCAGTTGTTTATTGATGATGTATTTTTGGCTGAGATTGTTGAGCAGACTAATTTGTATGCTGAACAGTTTTTGAGGGACAACAGTGCTAGACTTAGGCCCCGCTCTAGAGCTACCCGGTGGACTCGCACAAATCTGGATGAGATGAAGAAGTTTTTGGGTTTGACTTTTTGATGGGCTTGATAAGGAAGCCGTCCCTGGCTTCATATTGGTCTACCAGTCCCTTGATGGCAACGGACATATTTCCTGCAATTATGAGTCGTGATCGGTATTGACTTTTGCTTCGGATGCTGCATTTTGTTGATAATGCTTTGGCGTTGCCACAAGATCACCCTGACTGTGAACGTCTTTTTAAGATCCGGCCTGTTCTTGATCACTTTGTAGATCGATTTTCAGAGATCTATACTCCAGGGAAAGAAATAGCTGTTGATGAGTCTTTGGTTCTGTTCAAGGGCCATTTGGTTTTTAGGCAGTACATTCCTAGCAAGAGGGCACGTTATGGAATTAAGATGTATATGTTGTCTGAGAGTAGGGCAGGATATATCTATAATTTCCGGGTGTACACTGGTAGGGATTCCACTATTGACCCCCCTGGTTGTCCGTCCACTTTTGGAGTTTCAGAGAAAATTGTATGGGAACTTGCTAGAGGACTGTTTAACAGAGGTCACCATTTGTACCTTGATAACTTCTACACTGCTGTGCAATTGTTTAAGGAATTGTTCAAAGTGGATACTTTTGCTTGTGGCACAATCCGCTCTAACCGTAAAGGTTACCCAAAAGAGCTTGTTTGCAAAAAGCTTCAGAGGGGACAGTGCAGTGCCTTGCATAGTGAGGAACTGCTAGCTGTGAAATTTGTGGACAGGAGGGATGTGTACATGCTGACTACCATCCATGATGAGAGTACTTCACCTGTGACTGTTTGGGGTCAGGTTGCTGAAGTGCGCAAACCTGTGTGCATTGTAGACTACAATAAGCACATGGGTGGTGTCGATAGAGTAGATCAGAGGTTGGAACCTTACACTGCTGTTCGTAAGGCTTACATTTGGTGTAAGAAGTTGGCCATCCATCTCTTCAATTTAGCAACTTTTAATGCTTTTGTTGTGTTCAAGGAGTTTTCTCCTGCGTCAAAGATGACTTTTGTTCAGTTTCAGGAGTCTGTGATAGGCAGCCTTGTTGTAGTGGAACAGGCAAGTGTTCCTAGAGTTGGAGTGGTGGAGGATGTGGCTAGATTGAAAGATCGCCACTCTCCTGATTTAATTCCTCCCACGCCCAAAAAAAACAATCCCTGTAAGAGATATAGAGTCTGATTGCGAAGAGGTATGTGGAAGGAGAGTCGTATGCACTGTGCTGACTGTCCTTCTAATCCTGGGCTGTGTGTGCCCACATGTTTCAGATTGTATCACACTCAAAAGAGTTTTTGGGAGCAACCGTGAGTCTAATAGTGTACTGCCTGGTCTGTATGGTTTTATATAGTTGTTGTTCAGTTTCACGGTTGGCATTAGAATGATGTCTTTAGTTACTGCTGTTGTTTTTGTAGTTATAATTTTGTATCTAGTAGCAATTGGTTTGTGTTTTCTTTCTTTTTTTTAAAAAATTGATGATGGTGTGCGTGGACTGGCGCTTCGCTGACGGTGTGCGTGGACTGGCTCTTGGCTGGCGGTGTGTGTGGGCTGGTGCTTGGCTGGCGGTGTGGGCTGGCTCTTGGCTGGCCGTATGCGTGGGCTGGAGGTGTGGGTGGGCTGGTGCTTGGCTGGCGGTGTGCGTGGGCTGGCATTTGGCTGGCAGTGTGTGTGGGCTGGCGGTGTGGGTGGGCTGGTGCTTGGCTGGCAGTGTGCGTGGGCTGGTGCTTGGTTGGCAGTGTGCATGGGCTGGCGCTTGGCTGGCGGTATGCGTGGGCTGGCGGTGTGGGTGGGCTGGTGCTTGGCTGGCGGTGTGAGTGGGCTGGCATTTGGCTGGCAGTGTGTGAGTAGTGACGGGCTGCTGGTCTTTACACACTCTGCTAGTCAAACGCCACTGCAGACACTATATCAACCACCAGCCGGTGTGATTGCTGTGTCAGTCATGTGGGCGTATGAAAGTGATGGGCCCTTGAATGGCTCTGTCTGTTGATGTGAATGTTGTAATGTGCTGGTCCCGTAGCTGGCGGTGTGAATGGTCTTGTGTGTCATGTATGAAAGGTGTGTGAATGGCCTGTAAAGAGGTTGGTGCCTTGCCGTGGCTTTATAGCTCACGAGCTGTGAGTCATTGGTTCAGGTTGTTAACCTTTTAAATATTAACAGTGCATTTCCTTTTTGTGAAATCTCTTGTTAATAGAATTTTACGCTCTGAACCTTCACTCACCCTCATGCCAAATCCAACCAGTATGTGTGAGTACTTAAGGAATTGTACATTTTGAAGTAATATTTGTCTTTTCTGTCTCTCTCTGCCAGGGTTTACATTGCCTCCACATTGTCTGTGGATGTGAGTGTTGTAATGTGCTGGGGCCGCAGCTGGTGGTGTGAAAGTGTGTGTCAAGTATGAAAGGTGTGTGAATGGCCTGTAAAGAGGTTGTCGTGGCTTTACAGCTTACAAACTGTGAGTCATTGGTTCAGGTTTTTAACCTTTCAATTATTAACAGTGCATTTCCTTTTTGTGAAATCTCTTGTTAATCAAATCTACATTTTGAACCTTTCACTCACCCTCGTGCCAAATCCAACCAGTATGTGTGTGTACTTGAGGAACAGATGGATAGGCAGTCATATTTGTCTCATCTGTCTTTCTGTGCTAAGTTGTAGTCTGTCTCTAGGGAAAGTTTACCAACTTTAGATATTTCTGTAAAGCAAAAAAAATGGGGAGTGCTGGGTGGTGTGCCTCTCATGGATCCCAACAAGTTTTTTTACTCACAATGCCATGCAATCCTCAAAATGTGACTGTAGTCACGCATTTTCCTTGCATTACTGTGTCATAATATTCTGGTGTCAGAAAAACCACAATTTTCCTACCACCCAGCATTCCCCCCAGGTCTCCCGATAAAAATGATACCTCACTCGCGTGGGTGGGTCAAGTACCCGCGACAGGCAAGGGCCCAAAACGTATTGAGGCGACATCAAAATTACCTATCACAAAACAACCTGGTTTTGCAAGGGGGTCACCTGGGTTTTTTGGCCCCGGGCTCGGCGGCCATCTTGGGAAACCTACCAAACCCACACATTTCTGAAAACTAGACACCCGGGGGAGTCCAGCGAAGTATGGCTTGCGTGGACCCCCCAAGGTTTTCCTACCAAGAATCCCCTGCAAACCACAAATTTAGCTTAAAAATATCAAATTTTTCTCAAATTTCTGTGTGGGAAAGTTCTGGAATCTGAATGGATCCAAAAATGTTCTACCACCCAGCGTTCCCCAGGTCTTCCGATAAAAATGGCACCTCACTTGCGTGGGTGGGTCAAGTACCCGCGACAGGCAAGGGCCCAAAACGTATTGAGGCGACATAAAAATTACCTATCACAAAACAACCTGGTTTTGCAAAGGGGGTCACCTGGGTTTTTGGCCCCGGGCTCGGCGGCCATCTTGGGAAACCTACCAAACCCACAGATTTCTGAAAACTAGACACCCGGGGGAGTTCAGCGAGGTATGGCTTGCATGGATCCCCCAATGTTTTCCTACCCAGAATCCCCAGCAAACCTCAAAATTAGCTGAAAAAAACAAATTTTCCACATATTTTTGTGTGGAATCACCATGCCGGCACAAATGTCCTACCCCACAGCGTTCCCCTCAGTCTCCCGAGTAAAATGATACCTCGCTTGTGTGGGTGTCCAGTGCAGAATTGGCTAAAAACATATTTTTTTTTAAATGTAGCGCTTAGAATTCTCTGTGCTATACCCTTTATCCCTATGTTTTGGGCTCTTCCCAGTCACAGGCCCTTGCCCCACCCACACAAGTGAGGTATCATTTTACTCGGGAGACTGAGGGGAACGCTGTGGAGTAGGACATTTGTGCCAGCACGGTGATTCCACACAAAAATCTATGAAAAATATGTTTTTTTCAGCTAAATTTGAGGTTTGCAGGGGATTCTGGGTAGGAAAACGTTGGGGGATCCATGCAAGACATACCTCGCTAGACTCCCCCGGGTGTCTAGTTTTCAGAAATGTGTGGGTTTGGTAGGTTTCCCAAGATGGCCGCTGAGCCCGGGGCCAAAAACCCAGGTGACCCCCCTTGCAAAACCAGGTTGTTTTGTGATAGGTAATTTTGATGTTGTCTCAATAGGTTTTGGGCCCTTGCCTGTCGCGGGTACTTGACCCACCCACGTGAGTGAGGTACCATTTTTATCGGAAGACCTGGGGGGACGCTGGGTGGTAGGAAATTTGTGTCAGCCCGGTGATCCCACAACTTTCCCACACAGAAATTTGAGAAAAATGTGGTTTTTTCAGCTAAATTTGAGGTTTGCAGGGGATTCTGGGTAGGAAAACTTTGGGGAGTCCACGCAAGGCATACCTCCATGGACTCCCCCGGGTGTCTAGTTTTCAGAAATGTGTGGGTTTGGTAGGTTTCACAAGATGGCCGCCGAGCCCGGGGCCAAAAACCCAGGTGACCCCTCTTGCAAAACCAGGTTGTTTTGTGATAGGTAATTTTGATGTTGCCTCAATACGTTTTGGGCCCTTGCCTGTCACGGGTTCTTGACCCACCCACGTGAGTGAGATACCATTTTTATTGGGAGACCTGGGGAAACGCTGGGTGGGTGGAATTTTGTGGATCTACTCAGATTTCAGAACTTTCCCACACAGAAATGTGAGGAATTTTTTTTTTTTTGACAAAGTTTGAGGTTTGCAAGGGATTCTGGGTAACAGAATCTGGTGAAAGCCAGACAAGTCACCCCATCCTGGATTCCCCTGGGTATCTAGTTTTAAAAAATGTATAGGTTTGCTAGGTTTCCCAAGGTGCCGGCAGAGCTAGGGTTCAAAATCTACAGCTAGGCACTTTGCAAAAAAAGGGTCCGTTTTCACTGTCAAAATGTTGTGTGTCCACGTTGCGTTTTGGGCCATTTCTTGTCACGGGCACTAGGCCTACCCACACAAGTGAGGTACCATTTTTCTCGGAAGACTTTGGGGAATGCGGGGTGGGTGGAATTTTGTGGAGCCACACAGATTCCAGAACTTTCCACCACAGAAATATGAGGAAAATGTGTTTTTTTTTTTTACAAAGTTTGAGGTTTGTAAGAGATTCTGGGTAACGGAACCTGGCGAGAGCCAGACAAGTCACCCCATTCTGGATTCCCCTGGGTGTCTAGCTTTCAAAAATGTATAGGTTTGCTAGGTTTCTCTAGGTGCCGGCAGAGCTAGGGTTCAAAATCTACAGCTAGGCACTTTGCAAAAAAAGGGGCCGTTTTCACTGTGAAAATGTGGTGTGTCCACGTTGCGTTTTGGCCCATTTCCTGTTGCGGGTACTTGGCCTGCCCACACAAGTGAGGTACCATTTTTCTCAGAAGACTTTGGGGAATGCGGGGTGGGTGGAATTTTTTGGATCCACGCAGATTCCACAACTTTCCACCACAGAAATGTAAGGAAAATGTGGTTTGTTTGACAAAATTTGAGGTTTGCAAGGGATTCTGGGTAACAGAACCTGGTGAGAGCCAGACAAGTCACCCCATCCTGGATTCCCCTGGGTGTCTAGTTTCCAAAAATGTATAGGTTTGCTAAGTTTCCCTAGGTGCCGGCAGAGCTAGGGTTCAAAATCTACAGCTAGGCACTTTGCAAAAAAAAGGTCCGTTTTCACTGTGAAAATGTGGTGTGTCCACAATGCGTTTTGGGCCGTTTCCTGTCGCGGGCACTAGGCCTACCCACACAAGTGAGGTACCATGTTTCTCAGAACACTTTGGGGAATGCGGGGTGGGTGAAATTTTGAGGATCCACACAGATTCCAGAACTTTCCACCACAGAAATGTGAGGAAAATGTGTTCTTTTTTACAAAGTTTGAGGTTTGCAAGGGATTCTGGGAAACAGAACCTGGTGAGAGCCAGACAAGTCACCCCATATTGGATTCCCCTGAGTGTCTAGTTTTCAAAAATGTATAGGTTTGCTAGGTTCCCCTAGGTGCCGGCAGAGCTAGGGTTCAAAATCTATAGCTAGGCACTTTGCAAAAAAAGGGTCAGTTTTCACTGTGAAAATGTGGTGTGTCCATGTTGCGTTTTGGGCCGTTTCCTGACGCGGGCACTAGGCCTACCCACACAAGTGAGGTACCATTTTTCTCGGAAGACTTTGGGGAATGCGGGGTGGGTGGAATTTTGTGGATCCACGCAGATTCCAGAACTTTCCACCACAGAAATATGAGGACATTTTTTTGTTTTTTTACAAAGTTTGAGGTTTGCAAGGGATTCTGGGTAAGAGAACCTGGTGAGAGTCAGACAAGTCACCCCATCCTGGATTTCCCTGGGTGTCTAGTTTTAAAAAATGTATAGGTTTGCTAGGTTTCCCTAGGTGCCGGCAGAGCTAGGGTTCAAAATCTTCAGCTAGGCACTTTGCAAAAAAAGGGTCAATTTTCACTGTAAAAATTAAGTGCGTCCACGTTGCGCTTTGAGCCATTTCCTGTCACGGGCACTAGGCCTACCCACACAAGTGAGGTACCATTTTTATCGGGAGACTTAGAGTAACACAGAATTGTAGAGCAACTGTTATTACCTATTGACTTTCGATGCATTTCTGCCTTCCAAATGAAAGACAATGTGTAAAAAAGAAGTCACTTTGAAAAATGTCCTATAATTCTCATGCTAGTATGGGTACTCACAATTTTGGAAATGTGCAAATAGCTACTGTTTCTAAACTCTATATTTTGTTCCAATTTCAGAAATACATAGGCGTCTTTCATCCTGATTTTTCACTGTATATATTTTCCCAAATGAATTGCTATATACCCAGTCCATAATAAAAAAAATTCAAGACGCTGCTCAGTTATTGGCTCTGGGTTCGTCGGGTTCTTGGTGAACCTACAAGTCCTATATATCCCCACAACCAGAAAGGTCCATCGGATGTAACAGTATATTGCTTTCAAACATCTGTCATAGTTAGAAGAAGTTACAGGTGAAGATGTTGGCACAAATGGCTGTTTTTTTCAACTCATTTTCAATTTTTCCTATTTTCAACTGTTAGTTTCTATAAATAAACCTTGAAGGATCTACACAAATGACCCCTTGCTGAATTCAGAATTTTGTCTACTTTTCTAAAATGTATCGCTTTCCATGATCCATTATTGATTTTATACCCATTTCTACCATTAACTGGAAGAAGGTTGGAAAGCACAAAAAATAGCAAAAATAGGCTATGTCCCAGTAAAATGCCAAAACTGTGTAAAAATGTTGGTTTTCTGACAAATGTCTGTCAGTTTCTGAAAGCTGAGAAAATGGTGATTTCAGCCCCACAAACCCTTTGTTGATACCATTTGCAGGGAAAAAACCAGACGCTTTCATTTGCAGCACTTTTTTCCCATTTTTCCAACAAAAAAACAAAATTTAGCTGCATTTTGGCTCATTTCTGTGTCTACTCCAGGGGAATCCACAAACCCTGGGTACCTTTAGAATTCCGGTGATGTTGGAAGAAAAGGACTCAAATTTGGCGTGAATACCTTATGTGGTCAAAAAGTTACAGGGGCCTAAGCGCGAACTACCCCAAATAGTCAAAAAAAGGCTTAGCACAGGGGGGGAAAGGCCTAGCAGCGAAGGGGTTAACGGTTTTATAAATCCAAATAAACTAAAATGTGGAAAGTAACATCTGTCACATGAATCACCTCGGCTATACTTGACTTCTTGCAAGCAGTTATAAATCTGTTCTTCACAAAAGGAATTCCCTGCTCTATGCCAATTAACCTAAGGCCTTTTGTGGGAAATAGTTGGAAAAGAGTTGTTTGCAAACATTTTCGGCGCAGAAAATGCAATGCATCAACTCATCAATATGGAAAGAATGCTGGGAGAGTGGATCGTGCGGCTCTCATCAAAAGGTCAGCAGAGGATTACCATGGCATTGTTTTAAATGCTGAGCGAGAACGAAGGCTGGAGAATGAAAGGATGCAAAACAAACCAAGGGATGCTCTTCGTGTGGTACCCGACTGATTTTACTGCAAGCAGAGGAATGTGGCAGTCAGGAAGAACAGATCTATTAAATGATTGTGTTGAACTGATAGTGCTGCTGGACAAATTACATATAGAAATATCTGATGAGCAAAGAGTAAAAAAGCTGTGGGTTTCTCGTATATTGGAGATTAAACGAGGCATGATCAGGAATCATCAATGCTGCGTTCCCGGAACAAACGCTGACCAGTTCAATCAAGGGAATTAATGAGAACTCATGAAAGCATTACAAATTACACATCTTCTGAGCATTACTTTCCTAGGAGTGTAGCACTTCACGTAGGCCACACAAACAATACCATAGAGAGGGGAGAATTACAAATTTGTGGGTGGAGTTTATGCAGAACATGCAATTATGCCCATGTCCCGATTTCCACGAAAGTAGCAATCTTCAAATCAATTCGGAAGGAAACAGTAGGATGCTACATAAAATGCTGCACGGTTTGGTGATGCAGACTCAGTAGTCACACAACCAGATAGTTTATACAGCATACAGCCCCTCTCACCCTGCCTCTTATGAATATTTCTGAGTCTCTCCCTCAATACCACCCTATTTCCCTGTCTGCATGTCTCCGAGTCCTTCTATCTGTACCCTGTATTCCCCCATCTTTGTGTGTCCGTCTCTACGTCTGATTTCCACAGTCCACAGTATCCCCGTATCCCAACGTTTTAGTCCCTCTCTTTCTGCATCTGTATTCCTGTCTCTGTTCTTCACTCTTCTCCTCATGTCTTCTGGCCTCCAAGTCCCTCCTACCCGATCTCCGTGTGGCACTATCAGCATCCGACAAGACTATTTCTAGCAAAAAGAGCATCACATGGTGGCACATTGTTAACAACTACGCATGGACAAGAATAACTTGCACAATATTAGCACGCATATGCATAACAAACTCTGGTGCCAATGAATCAACACAACTTTGCATGAAGGCACTTCATACTCTGGCTAATAAAACCTCATGTTGCACCATCGCTAAGCAAACCTCAAGCTGGTCATTAACAGCTCATTAACTAGAGGACTAACCTAACTTCCTTTCGCTCGGCAATGTTATCAGGAGAAAGATGTACTTGATCAACTTCCTTAAAAATCTATTTGCATCTAATATCAGTACGGTTTTTGCAAAGGATGCAGAACGAAACCACAAATTCATTTGGTGACAATCACTGATTATGGACAAACATGAGGTGTGTCTCCTAGTCTTTCTTGATCTGTTTCGCTTCTGTCTATACTATTGAGCTTCATAAGCCTATCCATATCCTTGAAAGGTGCATGCACTTTGATGGAAAGTTCCTTATTTGGCTCACCTCCCACCTAACCAACCGAAAACTACTAGTTAGAATGGGATAAACGTCTCTGACCCTGGATTAGTCACCTGCAAAGTCCATCAAGGTTTCAACCTGGATGCTACCTTTATATTGCAAGCAGAGTAAAAAATAAAAAAAAGATTTGCACAGCTAAAAATATTCTCTATTCACTTCAGGAAATATATTAATAGTAGATACACTGAATATCAAGTAAAACTTATAAAACTTGTGTTGTACTTAATAGGAACTGAACGACTGGCATTGTTGTGATTACCATTTTCTGCTAAGGCTATCGGCGCCTGTTATATCCTTAGGCTGACGCATTATCAAATCACGTGCTTCCCAAGACTCCGTTTTTAAGCCACGTCATGTACAATTCGGAGGCATTATCGCACCCAATGTTTTCAAATTTCCCAATTATGATATAAACAATGCATGGAAAACTATTGCCTTTATCTAAGATTGGCAGCAGTTGGAAACCACTGCAGGTGCAATAGGGTTTAGTTACATTCTTCTTCAGCAGTTTTAATTCCTCCCTTTACCTCCGAATGATTCAATAGGTCTTTAATATCAACACAGAATTTCTGATCCAGACACACATAATTTTCTGAAATACAACCTGCACTCTTAGAGTGCGAGAAATGTTTACCCTTCAACAGTTCCATTTTCACTACTCTGCAATTCTCTTCAATGCTCTCCTCGTCCATTTCCTTGCTCTTTCACTCTCTTCATCTATCACTTGCCTCCTTCTTCAATTATTCTCCCCCTTTGGAAGATGTCCTTTATCCGGAAGTAAACCATAACTTGCAGATGGCATTTAACGTGGGCCTTTATTTTCCATTCTCATCTGGTTGTGATAATATTGCACCACAATGGAATGGGATTGACAAGAATACTCATGACATTACAATATTGGATTTCTACATAATAAGAGTTTAAGTCCTTAGAAGGCATTTAGGCACCCAGGTGAAGGTGTTGGTAGCTCTTTAGGAGTAGATTTTGGTAGGTCAGCCTGAGGTGCAGTTATTTTCCCAAATTGGGATGCAAATGACCTATAATAACCCATCAACACAAAAAAGGACTATATATATTCATTAAAAAAACAAAAATCCAAAAGGTAAAGTAACGTTATAGTTAGGTGAAATGGTCAGTAAGAATGTAACATTTTAAACTTTAAAAACCACGAAATTCACCAGTCATAGTTTTAGTTATCGCAAGTAACTATAACTCGTGCTCTAATGCAACTATAACTCACGCCCCCGCAATGCACAGTTTTCTCATCAATAATTTTGCTGCAAATGTTGCAATGATAGTATAAATAATGTTATAGAAGATGTCATAGTGATGTAATATGTGGGGTAATTAGCCGTGCCTGGCGAGGGTGCAAGTTATAGTTATGCTAGGGCCCTGCGGCTAACCCCCGTGCATGCTGCCAACCGCACGCTTCGCACGGCCGAAGGGGTTGGCCCCAAGTGTGTGGTGGCCAACCCCTGTAAGGGCAGCCAGCCTCACATTGTGCAGGGCATTTGGTCACACACGGCGAGGGGCTGAAGCCAGGACCTGCGGGCAACCCCCGCATGAAGCCAACCTCATGCTGTGCAGGGCTTTCGGCTGTATGTAGTGGGGTTTTGGCCAAAGGGCCTGGCCTGCACCCAGGCCCTGTGGCCAACCCCGGTAAAGGCAGCCAACCTCACACTGCGGATAGCTTTTGACGGTGCATGGCGGAGGGTTAGCCACAGGGCCTGGATATTTTTTTGTAGGGGAGGGGGGCCGCATGGCCCCCTCTCCCCGAACCTATTATGGCCCTGGGGACCCAATCCCCCAGGGCCATATATATTTGAAAGGGGAGGGGCCGCATGACCCCCTCCTCCCCAAGTCTCATTAGGCCCTGGGGACCTCATCCCCCAGGGCCTTTTTTCTGTTAAGGGGGGCGCATGGTTCCCCTCCTGGAGCCTTATTAGGCCCTGGTGACCCCATCCTCCAGGGCCGCTTTTTCAATTAAAGGGGAGGGAGACCATGTGGCCAGCCTCCCTGAGCCTTATTAGGACCTCGGTACCCCATCCCCCTTAGCCTTACTTATTTTTAAGGGGAGGGTGGCCACGTGGCTCCCCTCCATAAACCTATTATGGCCCTGGGGCCCCCATCCTCCAGGGCCATATATATTTTAAAAGGGAGGGGGGCCTCATATCCCTCCTCCCCGAGCCTCATTAGGCCCTGGGAAATCCCATCACCCAGGGCCTTTTCTTATTAAGTGGGGGATGCATGGTTCCCCTCCTGGAGGCTTATTAGGCCCTAGTGACCCCATCCCCAGGGCCACTGTTTTTAAGTAAAAGGAAGAGGGGCCACGTGGCCCCCCTCCCTGAGCCTTGTTAAGCCCTGGGGACCCAAAGGCCACTCCTTTAAAGCAGGCGAAAGGGGGCACGGGCCCCCCTCCCGGATCTGTTATCGGCCCCGGGGACCTATCCCAGGGGCCAACCATATAGTCATTGGGGCAGTGGTGGAAGTCCCAGGGCCCCACATGGCACCCGACATGCAGCAGGAGTCGGCATATCTCCCGCCCGGAGGGAGCGGCAACTAATGCTGCTACCTCAGGACGAAGGCAATATTTTAGTCTGTTTCCCTGCCAGCATCAGTGCGGCTCCAAGGGTGGGCTGCCTAGGGCCTGTAAAGGCTAGGGAATGAGGGCCACACGCTCCCCTCCCATTAATAGAACAAAGCGGCCCTGGCCGCCATTCTTTTTTACGATCCCCCAGGAGTTCCGCGGGATCGCAGCAATTGTGCCTATTTATATTTTGCTTTTGGCCCCGGGGGTCTCTCTTGATACCCCCATGGGGCATAAGGGGTCAGTTATCCCTACCATGCCCCCTTATATATTTTTTTTTTACTTGATCAGAACAGCGGTTTAAATCACCGGTTCCAGTAAAGACTGCCAACAACATTTTTCTCAAGTAGCGGGTAGCCAATCAGAGAACTCGCTCCCGCGGGAGTCTGACTTCTGCAGGAGGGTTTTTTAACCTCAATATCTCAGAAGCAACTGAAAGGATTTACACCAAATCACAAAAAGCATAATCTGCGTACCAAGCTCTAGCTTCCTGCCAAATTTGGTGAAATTCTGCTCAGCAGTTTTTGCTGTAGCCGTTCTTAAAGAAGTCTATGAAAAATGCATGTGGAGTTTGTGTTTTGGGCCCCCTTTTTCCTGGCCCCCTCTTGACGGATCACCCCAAAACTTTTCATGCACAAACTAGTAAAACATTAGCAGCTTTTTGGAAAGTTTATTGGAGATTCATCTAACGGGGCCAAATGTAGGGCCTGATCTACATTCCAGTGAAGGGTTACTCTGTCACAACGGTGACAAATATCCAGACCGCCAAGGTATGAATCCCACAATATCCTGTGGATATATATCTCATTAATAAAATCTTTATTCGGTTGATAAAAAAAAACATAAAAGAGCACAAAGCACACCACATGAAACCATACTTATATGGCTCATATGCATAAAATACAAATTGTTAAAATAAATACCAGATAACAATACAAACAGATAAAAAGCACCCAGTTTGCAACAATACATAAGTCAGTCAGGTCTAGAATGTCTAAACCTCAATGCAGCTTGTAAGAAACAGGAAACAGCAAATAAAACATGTTCATTGGGGTGCATCTGCAGGTACATAAGAGCAGGGCAGACTTGAGTGAAGTTCAGAGTTTTCAATAGTAGGACGATAAACTACTAAAATAATTGCAAAAGATAACAAAATGAAAAATGTCCTGCGGAGACCTATAGTTGCTGCCGCAGAGCAACGTAAGACCAGATTGGACCCATCCACTAGGTGAGGCCAGGAGATGGTGCAACAAGTTAAATCTGAACCTGGCCAACAAAAGTCTGTCTCGAATGTTGAGTGCCTGCACTAAATAGGGCTCCATGCCCTGAACGGTGTTTAAAAGCATATGTACCCTCACCGAGGGGATTCATCAACTCAGCCTGTTCTCTAGTCAGCAAGGCCCGCTCAAGGAACAGAACCTTTACTCTTTTCACTTCTATGGGCGACAGTGAGTGGGGATCAGAAATTATGTCTGCTCTCCCTAAAGAGGCAAAAGCTGACTTCAAATAAGATATACAGGTGATTCTATGCAGAAAGTCAAGAGACAGACAATCCAAGATAATCAGTCTGTTAAGCTTTAGATTCTCCCTGGTCCAGTTCTTGATCCAACACAGCACTGGGCTAAGGGCAACTGTATCAGCTAGGTGACTTGTTTCAAGCTCCGCATGAACTGAAAAGGCCTGGGTGCATTGAGGGACCTGCACAAGTTGTCTTAAGTTCGTCTTAAGAATTGATTTTCCACTGTCTGGGTTTTATCGATCTTCGTATACCCCCAGGCCTCACTACCATACCGGATCTGAGACACACATTTGCCCTGGTAGATCTTAAGTAGAACACGCAGCGCCCAAGAACCCAACCTGCATGCAAAACTAGCCACTGCCCCAGTAGTTTTGACAAACACGGATCTCCTTCACTCAACCAGAGGGTTCCAGTTGTTATTCACATCGAATAGCAACCCTAAGTAGGCTGGGACTTTTGTCAGGGTGTGGTTGACCACTTTAAAGGTCTTAGAGCTAGTAGATCACAGGCCAACCACCATGACATAAGATTTAGTAACATTTACTGCCAAATCCAAACTCCCCATAAAGGCAACAAACTTATCCAGGAGTAGTTGCAGCTCCACAGCCGCATGGGCCATGAGGATTGCATCATCGGCATATGACCATACCGGGAGCGAACTTACTCTTACCCTCATGCAATCAGCCTGAACAGAAAGGAGAGCTTACTCAAGCCCATTAATATAGAGGGTGAACAGAAAAGTTAGAAGGATACACCCCTGCTGGACATCCCTGCTGGTGGGAAAAGACTGGGTACGAGCAGCACCTTGTGAGAAGCGCACCGAGGCAGAGGTGGCAGATTGTAAGTCAGCTAGGAGAACTGTATTTGTGTCCACCCCTATCGCGAGAAGCAGAGCCCACAATTTTGTGCTATTAACCCTATCAAAGGCGGAGGTAAGGTCCATGAATACCAGGTGGAGGTATTCGGGCCAGGCTACAGTACACTTGTTAATAACTAAATAAAAGTTCAAACATTGGACAGATGTTGACCTGCCTGGCCTGAAACCATATTGACCTCAGAAAAAATGTCATTGGCATCGGCTCACGCCATCAGCCTATTGAGAATTACCCTCCCTAGGACCTTTACTACCATGTCTATCAATGAGGAGCGGCAGTAACACTAGGAGTTATCCTTATCCCCCTTCTTGAACACTGGTACAATCACCACAGTCGACCACGAGGGCAACACCCCTACTCATGCTGCAGCTTTGAACACCTGGGTCAAAAGGGGACCCTAAAACTCAAGAAAGAAGTCTGGGGTACCCATCAGGACTTGGAGCCTTATTTCTTGATAGCGCACGTATGCCCTGGGTCAATTTGTCTAGTGCAAAAACCACGGTAACGCTCTTCTTCACTGCTTCTGCCCTGAGTGCTTCCTCTGCCACCACCCAAAAATTGTAGACCCATTGTTGTTCAGAAATGGGGTGGTATGTTGTTGGTCTCTTTCCCTCTGCAAAGCAGGGCCTATTTACCACCCTCAAAAAAGAGAGCTACCTCCACACACACTCACCTGGCTTAGCTCCTCCAAGGCAGTTTCCCGCAATATGGATTTGCGGTTGGCTAGGGCTTGCTTGTATGCCTGCCTACAGGCTGCAACAAGGTTCCTGTCTCTTGGGGCCTGCTTAAAAGCCGTATTCAATTGCCGAAGGCTCCTTAAGCAGTCCCTATAGAACCGCTTTGGATCTTGTGAGCCCGAATTGAACATCGGTACTGAGAATGAATCAAGTACTTTTTGAGGAATGCCCTCAAATGCTTGCAAAAGATCCCTCTCCGGGTCGTCTGTGTCCAGACAAGTAGCGATTTTCTGCACACAGCTGGTGAAGAGGGAGGCTTTAAATTGCATCGGATCCACCTAAGTCCATTTAAGTCTTCTACCTTGGTCAACAAGGGAAAGCGTCCTGTGCTCCCCAGGCCGTGTACCAACAGCAATTATTCCATTAATGAATAGGGACAAGGGATTGTGATCACTGAATGGGCTGTGAATAATATTAAAGTTAGAGATGTACAAAAACAGGGGCTCAGAAATAAAAATGAAGTCAATAATTGACGTATATCCCCTGCCCTTGAATGTTGGAAAAATGAGAGGATTTGAGGAGTTAACTAGTTTTTCCAAGGCAAAGACAAGGTTATAGGTGTCTAGAATAGCAGCAAGCTCTAGGCCCTCCTTGTTATGGGCAGGGTGAAGCCCCTCTGACAGCATGCATTTGGGTTTTGGTGACATAAGACACTAATGGGGTTTCACATAAATGGTAGTTAAAATCCCCCACTAACATTAACGTCGCTCCCGGTACCATACTCCAACAAGGAATTCAACACTATGTTTAAACAGTGAAGGCTGGAAACTCCATCAGGCCCAACCCTGGAATTGTAACGAATTAGTACTAGGAACTGACATCTTTAGTCCCTGCAGCATCTGCACATCCCAATTCAAATCCACAACATGCCCACACAGTTCCACTACTACAAAGGTGATCAGGCTCCCTCTACCCCTCCTGCCACCAAAAGGAACTGTGGGCAAAAAATAGGTCTTATATCCTTCCAAAAAGAAGGTGTTCTTCTCCTCCCATGATTCCTTAAGACAGATGATCTGATAGAATTTGACAAACTGCATCCAATTGAAATCAGTAAACTTGGCAGATAACCCAGCAATGTCCCATGATAACAAGTTCAAGCCCTACGGGTTCATGAGCGAAAAAGCCTCTGGGAAAGATTTAGGCATAGTAAGTGACGGGCGTGAACCAATAGTGCCCAGTCAATCGCACAACTCAAAATTACTCAAAGGGGTAAATCTATTCGAAAGGCTCATGGAGGATGGCTGCTTGCATACTGAGCAATAACTACTATGAAAAGCCTGTGTCTGTCCTGCCTGATTCCTAAAGGGATGACAGACTTTCTCGGGCTTGTTAAAGTACTCCAGGGGGAAAGCTATGATGCTAGATAAATCAAAAGACCTAGATGGACAGAAAGTGGCCAAGACACGTTTCACAGTGGATGGTTTGTAAAAATTTGCCACCACACAGTCCCCCGCCCATCTCTTGCTGTCCGGACCCACCCAGCTGACTCTATGAACTATAATAATTGAATCAGAAATCCCCAGACCAAAATTAGAATGCGAGGTGAACCAATGCACCACTTTGTTTTTTAGCTCCTGAAAAGATTCAGGTGCTGGATTGGTCCGGGGTGAGACGTTCTCCAGAACCACCACATATAGGGTCGCTTCTGGGGGCAGATTGAGCATGGCCCCAATTTCCAGGGGAGTGGAAGGAGCTGGAGCACAAGAGCTGGCCACATCACTTGGGACAACTTTAATTTGGGGGACATTGGGAGCAACCCTAGAGCACCTGGGGGGCTTAGAGGCACATACTGAAGCACCTTGGGCCTCATGGTGCATGCTGGTACTACAAACTGGAACAGAAATAGAGTGGTTAACCAACTCGGGTGAAAGATGGTTCCCCGTCTGCTGGACCCTCCGTAATTAGGGTGAGTTATCCTGGAAAAAACAAGATCAAACTTGACATTTATAACCACCTTGAACTCGAATTATAACACCTCAAAAGAAGAGTTACCTCCTGGGAGGCAGGATAAGTGGGAGTCGGTTTGGGCAACCGCATTAGTTAAGTGGCTCCTCTGGCTCAGAGCTGCCCCCGTCTCCTCCGCTTACACCTAGGACTTAAGGGTGTTGGTACCTGGTTAGAGCTCACCACACTCCCCCTTTGGTGGCACACCTGTGCCCTCGGGATGCATCCCCTGCCCCCCCCCTCAGCACACTCTGGTCATCTGGATCGCTCAGCCCCTCCACCCTCCTGGGAACCTTGAGGCAGCAGTAGGAGCAAGGAGCAGACGAGGGAAGGCTGTCAATAATCGACTTCGTTCTGCCAACTCTGATACCTGGGGGTACTCTGGGACAGGTCGAACCGCTCCAAGCAGTGACATACATCCACCAACCTGTGAAACAAAAACCAAGGGGAGTGGCCCACCCCGTCCAGCAGCACACTGCACAGGCACCTTCTGGTGCATTTCACAGCCAAGAACCACCTTTCAACAGTTCGAATTATATATATATATATATATACATATATATATATATATATATATATATATATACATATATATACATATATATATCCACAGCATCCCACTCCTAAAAGGAAAAGGTAGAGGCCACTCGGGGGAAGCGTCGGGAAATCTTTAATAGAACAGCTCACGCATAATGCATTTCGGCCTGTTAGGCCTTCCTCAGATGCCGCTGTGTACAAGGTGTAACTCCACCCCCACCTTTCACTGACCACAGTCACTCCCATTGGCGGTAGTCCGCTGACCAATGGTCACATGTTCGCAACTCCGCTGCCGTTCAACCAAAACTACAGCTCCCAGAATGCTGTATTACCGGGTGAGTGTTGCCTGGGAGGGACTGATTAGAATAAACCTCTGTGGGTGATGGTAATTAATAAAAGGTGCCGAGTGTCAAAATAAGGAGTCCTTGTAAAAAAATGTGATCGCAGATCTCCCTCGGGTCCCCTTCAGCGTTCCAGCCTTGTTATGCGTATGTCAGCCGGGTCGTGAGTCAGAATTGCAATGAACCTGACTCGCCGTTAATAACGGACTGCATTCCGCAGCAACCCATGGCTTAACTTGCACTTCATGGCGGGCCGGTGTTGTCAATCCCTTGACGACGAAGAAAGCTGCCGCAGCAGCAGATGCCAGTAATACTCCGGCCCTCTAGGGAACGGGGCCTCCAAAGCGCCTCTGGCAAGCGCAAAAATATCCACAGCATCCCACTCCTAAAAGGAAAAGGTAGAGGCCACTCGGGGGAAGCGTCGGGAAATCTTTAATAGAACAGCTCACGCATAATGCATTTCGGCCTGTTAGGCCTTCCTCAGATGCCGCTGTGTACAAGGTGTAACTCCACCCCCACCTTTCACTGACCACAGTCACTCCCATATATATACATATCCTGGACATTGACAAAGGCCAGGAGGCCGAAACGAAACGCGTCTGTCAGTTGGTGGTGGTGGACACAACAAGATCAAATAAAATATATAACGAGATGCTCAGAGTGCGCGGCATCTCTCCTTTGGGAAACCATCCTCACACTGATATTACTGCATGACCCTAGCATTGCTGATGTGCAGTGGGGTTGCGAGGAATCCCTGTGTACTCTGAAAAGAAAATTTGTCGTATACGCCAGCAAAAATTCCACGCAGTCCAATGCTGTCAACAAGTGGTGATTTATTTATTCTATAACCCAGTGCATTTCAGACAGTACGGGGCATTGATCATGGCTTGTTTTCCCAAACGGGATGCCCAATTTTTGAATAGAACAGATAGTGAAAACAAACAAAGACCAAGAACATAGTGATAAGATCAAAACACAAGGATCTGACATTTTGTTCTGTTATGTTATGCTATTGCAACTTATACAGCGTACGAATACCCTAAGGTGTCTTGGTGCTAGCTGAACCAGAGCTTAAAAACAGAACACCCTAATTATTAAAAAACCATGTTTTAAGTTCTTTCCTGAAGCGAAGCAAGGAGGGGATTGCCCTGATATGGGGTGGAAGACTGTTCCAGAGTTTGGTAGTAGCAGTAACAAAACTTCTTCCACCCCAGTTAGACTTCCTAACTCTGGGGATTGTAGGAGAACTAGCTCCCAAGTAGCGAAGGGGTCTGTTGGGAATGTACCACTGGAAAATGTGTCTTTGAAATTCAGGACCTGTGTTGTGTAGAGCTTTATGAGCAACAAACAGAGTTTTACATTTTACACTACTTCGCACAGGAAGCCAGTGAAGCTTCCGGATTCCAGGAGATATTGATTAGAATTTAGGCAGTCTTAGGACTAATCTGGCTGCAGCATTTTGTACTGTTTGGAGCCTGCTGATGTGTTTTTCCTGAAGACTTAAGTAGAGGCATTTGCAATAGTCTGGTTTTGATAGAACTAACTCAGTGACCACAGTGATTAAAGAGTTAGCAGGGATGTATGGTATAATTTTTTTGATCATACTAAGAGTGAAGGAGGCAGATAAGATGACTACCGAAACCTGAGCACCATAGTTTAGCTTATTTTCAACATAAAAACCAAGGGGCATATTTACAAGCCCCTTGCGCCACTTTTGCTCCGCCGTTGCGTCACGCATGTGACGCAGCGGCGACACTAAACTCATGCGCCGCGTTGCGCTATATTTACAACATGACGCATCTAGGGAGATGCGTCACGTAGTAAACCCCTGCGCCACATGAAACCTGCGTCAGGTTTCATGTGGGCGTACCGAGCGCGGGGGCGTTCCGGCGCAGGAACGCCTCGGCAAAGTGACGTAGTGAAATCTACAAGATTTCACGCAGTCACTTTTCCGGCAGCTGGTGCGTCAAATCCTTACGCCTGCTTCAAGCAGGCGTAAGGATTGACGCACCATGTTAGGGATAGGGAAGGTTGGAACAGTGTTGGAGTTGCGTCGCGCTTGTGACACAACTTCAGCACTGCGCCAACCTTCCGCCGGCAGATGCGTCACGCATCTGCTTATCCTTGCGCCACGATGCGCCGCATTGTAAATGCGGCGCATCGGACGTGGCGCAAGGGTAAACTTGCGTGACGCTTTTTCCCTGGCGCATCCCTGCTGATATGCAGGGATGCACCAGGGAACGTAAATATGCCCCTAAGAGTGTTGGTTTTTAATACAGGGGTAGGAAAGGAACCAAGCTCATCTGGCCAGCAGGAAGGAGATCAGGATGGAGATAGGTTGCCAAATACTACAACCCCAGTTTTCCCTGATTTAAGCTTCAGACAGTGCCTGTTCATCCAGGAACTAATTGCCCTTATACAGTCCTGAAAATGCATAGGCACTGTAGGGTCATTATTGAAAGCAGGCACTACTAATTGAGTGTAACTAGCAGAAGAGGTAAGTGCGAAGTTGTACCTTTTGATTAAAGAAGCCAAATTAGAAACATATATGTTAAAAAGGGTAGGACTAAGCGAAGATCCCTGAGAGAACCCTGCAAGGGAAAGTAAAAGGAGAGGACTCATAGCAGCCCAAGGCCACTGATTGGTTCCTGTTTGAGAGAAGAAGGTCAGAAGAACCAATGCCTTGCCTTTTACTTCTAGTTCAACCAAACGGTTGATCAAGATTTTATGGTCAACCGCATCAAAGGCTGCGGATAGGTCAAGGAGAACAAGGACAACAGCGCCACCTTTGTCTACAGCGGCTCTTATTTCCTCAGTGGCTTTTATGAGAGCCGTTTCTGTGCTATTCCCTGGCCTGACCCCAAACTGAGTTGGGTCCCAGAGCTGGTTTTCATGGATATATTGGGCTAAATGTGTGTTCAATATTTTTTCTGTCTTTTTGGCTTGAAGTGGAAGGCGGGATATAGGACGATAATTTTTGGGGTCTTCTGGATTCAAACTGGGTCTCTTTATTAAGGGGATGATGGAGGCTTTTTTCCAAACCGGTGGGAAGACTCTGGATGAAAACATAGAATTAAAAATGGATGAGAGATTAGTGACAATAACTTCCAGTGCAAGCTTGAGTGGTGTACCAGGAGGGCAGGGATCATGGGGGGAACCAGATTTCAATCTGTTGAATATTGTTGTGACTAGCTCAGGAGAGGTGGGTGGAAATTCTAAGAGAGGAGCATAGGATAGAGCTGTCTTGGGGTAAGGTTTTTGGCATCCACCGTATAAGAGTTTATAAAAACTTGATTGACTTTGTCTTGAAACCTAAGTGCTAGTGTGTCACAAGACATTTGGCAATGAGTACCTGAATTATTACTGGAAGCGGAGGCAAGTTTAGAAACCACCTGAAATTATTCCTTAGTAGAATTTGAAGCAAAATCAACCAATCGGATGTGTTAGTTGCTTTTTTCTTTTATTATGAGGTTTTTATATTTGACTAAGCTAGTTTATAAGAGTGTTTCTCTTGTTGATCATAATGTCTATGCCAGCATCGTTACTGTCTTCTACAGGCTTGTTTCTTGAGCCTGATAGCCTCAGAGAACCAAGGAGCTGGGAGTACCCTTCTACTTGTATGTGAAAGTTTAGAAGGGGAAAGTTTGAGAAAGGTGGATTTAAGCCATTCAGCATAGCTGGCAACAACTAGCTCCACATCAGGTGGAAAAGTAGGTTGAGATTGTGAGAGGAGTTGTGTTAAGGTGTGTTTTTCGATTTTACCCCAGGTCCTGTGGCTTGAGTGGCCACCTGACTTAGAACGGACATTATGTTTTAAAAGAAGTTTAGTCCAAATATAGTGGCCTGGTGGTCAGACCAGCTCAGAGAGAGCACAGATTGCAGCATGATGTGTGGGCTGCTGCTAAAAAGACCATCCAGAGTGTGCCTTGCTTGATGCGTAGGTTGCATAATGAGTTGGCTGAGTCCAAATGAGGTGGTGATTATAAAAATGAGCATCAGTATCTGTATTTGAGTGTGATTCTAGGTGAAAATTAAATTCACCTATAATGGTAAAATCATTGTTGCATAGGCTGTTTTCTAATAGTGAGGATAAGCTGTTCAAGAAGCTGTTTCTTGGGCCTGGTGGATGATATATGAGAAGACCTTTAAAAGTGAGGTTGTTATTAAATCCAAGTTTAAAAAAGAAGGCTTCACAGTCTAAGGATACTGCAGGATCGCAGGTAGCAGTAAGGCACTGCGGTAAATTCAAGCGAGACCCCCACCCCTTTTGAGTGGTCTGTATAGTCTGAATAGAGAAAAAACAGAGGGGGCTGTAGTGTTAAAGTCAGGATTAGATGAAGGATCACCTCAGGTCTCAGTGATGAAAAGTGCATCTAGATGTTGGCTGTACAAAAGGTCTGCAATTTTTATTTTGTGTATATGTAGGGATCGGGCATTATTAAGAGCAAGACGAAGCGTGTCCCCATTATTACTTCAGAGTGCGGTAGACTTGAATGGGGTAGACTAGAGTGACGTAGAGGGAAGAGGGTTGAGTGAAGTGGGGTAGTGTAGAGTGGAGATGAGTAGAGTGGCATATAGTAAAGTGGGGTACAGTAGAGTGGCGTAGAGTGCAGTGGTGCATAGTAGAGTGCAGTGGCATAGATAGCAGTGGCATACAGTTGAGTACAGTGAAGTACAGTGGCGTGGAGTGGAGTAGAGTGGCTTGCAGTGGCACAGAGTTGAGAGACATAGAGTAGAGTGGCATACAGTAGATTAGTGTACAGTAGAGTGGTGTACAGTGAAGTGGTGTACTGTGAAATGGGATACAGTGAAGTGGGGTGGAGTAGAGTAGCTTGGAGTAGAGTGGCATAGAGTGGAGTGGGGTGGAGTCAAGTGGGATCGAGTAGAGTAGAGTAGCACAGAGTGAAGTGGGTAGAGTTGAGTGGTGAAGTGTAGTGGCATAGAGTAGAGTGGTGTGCAGTCAAGTGGCATACAGTGAAGAGGGGTAGAGTGAAGTGGGTAGAGTAGATGGGGTTGACTATAGTTGCCTAGAGTGAAGTGGGGTAGAGAGAAGTGTGGTAGGGTGAAGTGGGGTAGATCAAAAAGGGAATCGAGTAAAGTGGCATTCAGTAGAGTGGCATATAGTGAAGTGGGGTAGAGTAGAGTGGCATAGACTAGAGTGGTGTAGAGTAGAGTGGCAAAGAGTGCAGTGGTGCAGAGTACAGTACAGTGGCGTAGATTGCAGTGCCACAGAGTGGCGTAAAGTACAGTGGAGCAGAGTGTGAACAATAGAGTGGCTTGGAGTGGCATTCAGTAGAGTCACATAGAGTAGAGTGGTGTAGAGCAAAGTGGTATAGAGTAGAGTGGCCTACAGTAGAGTGGCATAGAGTACAGTGCCGTAAAGTGGCATCGGGTAAAGTGGCGTAGAGTAGAGTGGAATATAGTGAAGCGGGTACAGTGAAGTGGGGTAAAGTTAAGTGGTGTTGAGTAGAATGGCGAACAGTAGAGTGTCATTCAGTCAAGAGGCGTAGAGTGAAGTGGGGTACAGTGAAGTAGGCTAGAGTGAAGGGGTGTTGAGTAGAGTGGTATAGATTAGAGTGCCTTAGAGTGAACTGGGATAGAGTGAACTGGGGTAGAGTGGAGTAGTGTAGAGTAGCGTATCGTAGAGTAGACTGGTGTACAGTAAAGCGGGGTAGAGTAGAGTGATATACAGTGAAGTGGGGTACAATGAAGAAGGGCAGAGTGAAGTGGGGTTGAGTAGAGTGATGTAGAGTAGAGTGGCGCAGAGTGAAGTGGGGTACAGTGAAGTAGGGTAGAGTGAAGTGGAGTAAAGTGGAATAGAGTAGAGTGGGTACAGTTGAGCAGCATAAAGTGAAGTAGAGTAGGGTAGAATGAAGTGTGGTAGAGTAAAGTTTGGTAGAGTAGAATGGAGTTGAGTGGAGTGACATATAGTAGAGTTTCATAGACTAAAGTGGTGCAGAGTAGAATGCAGTGCCGTAGATTGCAGTGGTGTAGAGTACAGTAGAGACAGTGGAGCAGAGTGGTGTACAGTTGAGTTGAGTTGAGTGCTTGGAGTGGCATAGAATAGAGTTGCATAGAATAGAGTGGCGTAGAGTGGCATAGAGTGGTAGAGTGGAAGAGAGTTGAGTAGTGTAGAGTGCCATACAGTAGAGTGGCATAGAGTACAGTGGCATAGAATACAGTGGAATAGAGTAGAGTGGTGTAGGGTGGCATCAAGTAGAGTGGTGTAGAGTAGACTGGCACACAGTAAAGTGTGGTAAAGTGAAGTGGAGTTGAGCAGAGTGGCATACAGTTGAGTGGCGTATAGTAGAATGGCGTATAGTAGAGTGAAGTGGGGTACAGTGAAGGTGAGTACAGTGAAGGTGGGTACAGTGAAGTGGGGTAGAGTAGAGTGACATAGAGTAGAGTATTGTAGAGTAGACTGGCATAGAGTGAAGTGGGGTAAATTAGAGCATGAAGAGTAGAGTGGCATAGAGTGAAGTGGGGTAGAGTGTTGTGGCATACAGTGGAGTGTGAGACTTTTTAGACAGACGCTGCGCCAAAGAGGCTGAATGGAGTTTTAGGAAACGGTTTTGTGAAATCTAGATTGGTAGTGTGTTTTAAATGTATAGGAACACATCAGGCACTTTAGAAAACTCTGTAGAGGTATTGAAAATTATTTTTAATGTTTTACATGTTTTTAAAAAATGTTTGTGGAGAAGTGCTGAATATATATATATATATATATATATATATATATATATATATATATATATATATATACATTCCTCTTCGATAACCTTTCTCCACGGGCCGTAAATGAGGCACACACTAGGGGATTGTATTTTCTTCAATTTATTTTAGCCACAAACAAAAAAACACCCGACAGACGCGTTTCGGCTACACGCCTTCGTAAAAAAAATATATATATATGTATATATATATATATATATAGATATATATATATATATGGTGAATTTCTGTGTTTTTTTAGTTCAAAACGTTAATGTTGTCACTGACATATTCACCTAACTATAACGTTGCTTTAACCTTTGGTTTTCCAATGAATATGAATATATATTTTGGGCCCCTCCATGCACTGCTTAAGACCTCCCATATTACATCACTCATGACATCTTCTATGACATCATTCATGACTTCACTGGTGAGATCTCAAATGACATCACATGACATTACTGATGACATCATCAAATGAGTGTGTTAGGTTTTTTTTTATAGTTTACATAGTGGCAGGTAGCTACCATATTACTTTTCTACCTAATTTTGTACAGCCTGTGTCTAGCTAATTGGTATAAGTGTTTACAAAACGCATGTGCTCCTAATGCCCCATAGGTGTGTAGTGGTATTGAACATGTTATAAATCTTTGCATTGAGGAGCAACGCTGTGTGCAGTGACAGTTGACGACTTGTGTTCATTATGTTCCATGCAAGTTTTTTGGTATTGCAGACAAAGTTTCCCTAATGGCTCAGGGAGGGGGGGTCGCAAAGCCCCCTCCCCATTTTGAGAAATGTTCACCCCGGGGGGGGGCTTAAAGGGGCCTCTGATGGATCGGGGATGGGGACTGCGTGCCCCCTTCCCCATATTTAATAATTTCAGCCCCTGGGGTGGGCTCCCTGGGATCTGTAAAAGCTAGGGGAGGGGGCTGCATGCTCCCTCCCATTAATATAACAAAGCCGCCCCAGCCGACACTTTGTTTTTTTTTACAATACAGTTGAGTACCGCAGGATTACGGAATTGTTTGGAGATTTCTTTTTGTATTTATCTTCAGGGTGGGCCCTCTGCGTCCCCTCATGGGGCCTACGGGGTCAGGGTATCCCTACCATGCCCCCTTATAATATTTTTTTATACATGTTCAGGACAAGGGACTAAGTCCCCGAGTCCTGTAATGGCTGCCAGCAACATTCTTCTCATGTTGCTTTCAGCCAATCAGAGCGCTAGCTCCCACGAGAGTCAGACTCCCACAGAAGTGAATTGGCCCAAGGGAAAATAAGCTCCCAGGCCAATTAGAATACTTTATTTTTTTAAATTTGGGTTCGAAAGACTGTCGAGAGTCACATCAACCTCAACTGTTCCGATGCACACAGCCGAATTGACACCAGGCAATACATGATACTAAATATGTGACACACAGGTATGTGTATTTGGTTTATTACCCAATTATCTAAGAACCCTACTAATGTATTAGACTCCTTTTGTTAGATGTGTATAAGTTAAGTGCCTCAAGGAAAAGTATAAGGACTAACAAAATGAAGGTAAATTGTACAGGAGAGGCTGTGAATCCTAAGTAAATTTTATTTGGCCAAAACATCTGTGTGTTAGAACAAAAAGGAATTCATACCCACTGTAAAGCACAGGATTCCTTTCTGGATAAAACATGAACATTGTTTTTTTGTTTCATAAAATGAATTGATTTTGTGTTGAATTGCATAACCATACATTTATTTTGAAGGGTACTATCTTTGGTATTGTCTTCAGCTTCTGGAGTGACAGTATGATACCCAGTTAGTTGATAATATATTTTCCTTCTATTTTTTTGTATTTTATATATGATTGCTAAAATTTGCCAACATTTTATGTAATCAACATCAAAAGTTGTATTCACTCAGCAGAAAATACACAGAGAATAAACACCTTCAGTACCCAACTTCAATTGTGAAAACAGCATGAATCCAATTCCCCAACTTGCAAATTGGAAGTTAGACGGGTACAAATCCCAATCATCTAATACCACCTTCATATGACTTTCAGCAGAAACCCCCTGCATGAACCATCCTCTGATCAGTACCACTCACACAACCACACTCATATGAACAGCTATCCTACATACAAAAATACAAACAGATCTACACCAACAATCCGTACATAGCCCCGTCCAGTTTTAAAACTCCCAACACGACCATATCCTCAGCAAAATAGAACACAAAAATACACACGTGAGACCACAACACCTACAAACTCCTCTCAAATTTCCCACTAGGTTGCATGTTCCTACTGTTCCAGAACGCACAACCCCTCCATTTAATTTCTATTGTTTAAGAGACCATCAACCATTACCTTAACTTCACAGAAGCACACATTAAATGTCAAGCATCTACCTCATTCAGCTATAATTCACCATTTAAGGATATTCTAAACATGTTTTCATAAATGCAGTTAATGTGTTTTGAACTTCCTAGTCACCCATCTAAAAAAGCTACATCTATGTCGTCAGCTGGTCCGAAGGCTAACTCATTCAGAGGGGCATTTACTACATGCTCGAACCACTTACGAGTAGTACCATTTTGATGCCCTCACTGGTCACCATGCTCTCATTACTTTCACACAAGTCAATAAAACATACATCAAGAACCTGCAGAAAATGTAAAAATATATAAACCTCCCATCCTTCTTAGTTTACCTACTGCTCTAAATCAGAGATGTCACAAAAAACATTCCGTCATACTCCCTGAACTTAAAGTATAAGAAGCTATGTAAATGTCTTAACACAGACAGAATCCAGCAATTTCAGGACTTTGCAAAGATCTTGACTTTGCATTTAAAGTCCATTACATCTAGCAACTTATCCACTCAAATCTGTTGGCCACACTCAGCCTCACCATTTCACTAGACATAAATTCTCACCCCATGCAGACCCATCTAATCCCAGGAACTTATGCTTCAGCAATTTAGAGTCCAAATTGCAGTCCTTTGTGCATAAAGTATTCCCAACAGGCATCTCCCCTAGAGGCCTACTCACCAGACATAGTTAAATACAGAATTGTCCTAACTCCTGTACCCAACTATTCTTGATTCAAGGATATGTACTCCTCAGTTTTCCTCTCTTCTATCCCAGAGGTTACAATGGTCCTCAATCAAAGTCCCTTTGGCTACACAGGAGATAAAATAGTCCCATTGATGAAATTAACACACTTTGTGGTGAACCCCCATGGTGATTTAATCTATTCAATGCAAGTTATAGAAATCTGAATGAAGAACAGAGTATTTTTCCAGGTTTGCTGCAATATAAATAGTAATGATTTTTTTTGATAACCAATTTTATTGTTTGTTTAACGCATTCAAAAAAATAATGTGTACAACATATAACACTAGCAGCTCTGGGTTGTATGCATCATTTCCTTATACACAGTTCTGATTCAAGCATAAGTAAGCATTAAACAATACCATGTCAATCCCATGGTGGTCCCACCATTTTTACCAAATTTAGATTTTTTTTGTGGGCATCTCCGCCTGGGATGTATAGGCTCCTTCTGTTGAGTGCACCGTTCCACCCCCTTACATCACAAGACTAGCGTGGGTGGCTGTGGGCCGTTCCACATTTGGTCTATATCTCTTTTTGCCACCCAGGTGACCATGCCCACCATCTTCCTGTCCCCACTAGTGTTCCCGAGTTCTTCCAGCATACATAGTAGAGCAATGATAGGTATCAGGATAATTTGATACCCTAGTACTCAGGACAGCATATCTCCAATCTGGCTCCAGAATTGGGCAATGTGGGGGCATTGCCATGTTACATGACAAAAGTCTGTCTCAGAGCGACTAGAGCATGGACAGACAGGGGGTTGCCACCCAGCCTGCTTGCAAGAGTTGTTGCTGCGTGAGGGAGGAGGCATTAAGGAAATCAAGCTGCACCAGCCAGAGGCAGGAGGTAATTGCCAGTTCACAAGGTGCCATGTAGGCCTTGCATCAGTCTATGTCTTTAAGCGGACCCACCTAATATTCCCATTTCTGTCTAAGGGGCCCAGGGGGCTAGGAGCATTAATCACTGAAGTCCAATAAATTTGGGAGATCCCTCCCCTCCCACTAACCCCCTGAAGGATTTTGGGCTCTAAAGGGTTATACTCCAGTAAGTCAAGCACATCTGTTTTGTATTCTCCTAGGGCATGTCAGAGATACCTTTGGAACTGGTTCCTAGAGAGGCAGGAGTGTGCCTGCAACTCTTGAAAGGTGCTCAGGTTGCCAGACGTCACCCAGAGTTGATATTCTAATCTTGCCCCATTTGGCGTACCCCTCTAGCTGTGCTGTGTTGCGGAGGATGCACCTGTGTCAGAGGGAAGTATGTTGAGTCAACCCACTGACCCATCCAGTGGAGTGCAGTGTTGCTCACCAGTTTAAAAACACCATATTTGTCGTTTCAGGGAGGTTCCAGGGCATCAAGTCTCCAGATATAGCAGTCCCATCACCTTGTTCTGTCCCATTAGGGAAAGTTCAGCGTGGTAAGCCAGATCACTTCAGTTGTTCGTCACCCATTCCCATCCCTCTGTTATATGTAGAGAGTCAGCATTTGGTCATGGCTATAAGGGTGGACTTGTTAGCCATAGGAATGAACGGATGCCCTCCGTTAGGAACCAGGTGTTGGGGATCATCAGTGGAAACTTTTGGAGGGCATAAAAGAAGTGGAGGAGGACCATCAATTTAAAAAGTTAACCTACCCAAGGATGTTAAGCGGCAGTGAAGCACACCGCAAAAGGTCTTTTTTCTTTCTGGTAATAAGTGGGCCAAGGCTCATGCTCCATGTAAGTTTGGGTTCTAGAGCTATCTTGATACCCAAGTATTTAAAACTGAGGCTCTGGATCAGTATGTTGGCCTGCCAGGATAACGATGCTGAGTCCCCGCAAACCAGGACCAGGAGGGATTATCTCTATTTAGGGCCCAACTCCGATCTCGTTCGGAAGGGCTCCAAACGGGATTCGGAAGAAGCAAATCCGATTCGGAGTATATGTTTCAGTCCGAATCGTCCCCCGTTACGAACGACCAAGTATGATGCGAGGAAGCCGTCCGCGCCGACCGAATCGTTTCCGAACCCTAATCAGTCAGTCCAAGTCGTTCAGAGACGAATCGTGAGCTCAATGGGGACAGCTTCCGAATGAGCGAGTTCGATGACCAATTCTGACAGCCGTACTGACTCGGTTTTGCCGGGACAAAACGGCTGTGAAAATCGGACTTCGGGGGGCCGTGGCAGGACCCCCTTCACCCAGGGCCCTCCAAAGCAGTCACAGAGGGGTACCCATGGGTCCCCCTTTACATGCATGCACAGTGTGGTGGGCACCATGGGGTGCCCGCCACGGGGTGCACGCTTTTCCCCACCCACCCCTTTTTGCAATGGGAGCCTGTGTGCGCGTTTGGTACACAGGCTCCCATTGAGTTCAATGGAAGTCCGACCGAACCAAGTCCGTCACTATACGGATACATCGGAATCAGTCGCTTGGACTCCCGGAGCACGAGTTGTTCAGAAAGTTCTCCGGATCTGAGTCATCCAGAGGGCTTTCCGAACGAGATAGGAATCGGGCCCTTAGTTGTAGACCGGATGCCTCTTCATAGAGTTCTAGCAGCTGTAGACAGTGGGGTCCCGAAAGATGGGGATTCATTAGGAAAAGCAGGACTTCATCAGCATAGAGAGCAATTTGTCCTCGAGGCTGTCGCCCGATTCCCAGCCAGTAACCTAGGTGTGGCATCGTACCAGCCTAGCCAACTGTTCAATAGTAAGGGCAAAAAGGAGTGGGAAGAGAGGACACCCCTGGGGTTTTCCCCATTTACCTGGACCAGCACCATTGGGTTCATGTATAAAAGCCTCATGTAAGTAAGGTCTGGCATATCTCGAGCACGGGCCGGTGCCACATGCACCCATACGATATAGTGCTGCGTGCCACAGCCCAGCATGAGGCCTCATTGATCAGGATAGTAGATCTGGGGATAACCACTATGGTTGCTGAGTCTACCTCTGGAGGGATGACCCCTATACTGCAAATCTCCTGAAATTCTCCCAGGAGATGCAGGGGAAGAATGTCATGGTATTTGCTGTAGTACTCGGTGAGGAATCCATTGGGATCCAGCATCTTCCCGGTATTTAGCACCAGGATAGCATCCTCCACTTCCTCAACTATGAGGGCTGCCTCCAGGGCCGATCTTGCTGTCATGAATAGCGAAGGAAGAAGGCTCTATGTCACTAATGGGGTGTATAATTCATTTGGTTGGTGAGGGTGATGGATATATAAGTCCTGGTACTATGCCACAAATGCCGCAGCTATCTCCGACAACATGTGGACCATCCAGCCCGATGAATCCTGGACTGGTGGGATGACCCTATAGACGAGCTCCCTGGTGACCAGCCAGTAAAGCAGCTTCACATTCTTGCCACTGTGTTCATAGACTCATCAGGTCAAGCCCCTGCAGTACTGTCAGGCCTTCTCAAGGGTCGCCTGTTGCAGTGAGGCCTAAGCCCATTCTGGGTTACGGCAAGAGCCATCTGATTTGTCACTCAAGACCTGCCTCTTCAAATGTAGTATTTGATCCTCCAGTGTTGTTGTTTCCAGTTGTTTGACATTCTCGTGCTGTCTGATATATGATTTTGTGCACCCTATTATGGTTACTTTACCCGCCTCCCAGAGTGCAGCAGGGGATTCGACCAAACCCTTAGTATGGAAGTAGGTGTCATTCTAAGCAGCTAGAAAGTTTACAAACTGGGGTCCACCAGTTACCATGCACTTAATTACCATGCTGGTCGGTGCTCATGTGGGGTGGACCGTAATGGAGTGTAAGTGGAAAGTTGTCTGAGATACCACGAAGTAGGATGTCAGTAGTGTAACCTGAAAGGAATCCACCATGGGGACAGGAGAATTTCAATATGGGAGTGGGTCTTATGAGTGGTCTAGGTGTGCCTATCTTTCAAGGCCGTGCCAGATGTCAGAGAGCCCCAAAGAGTCCATCCAAGTCTCGTCCAAGTCTCGTGTTGTGTCACTTGATGCTGCTTGGACCATGAGGGGGATTAAAGTCCACTTCAACGATGGTTGTACCTGGAGGTGGACAGTATCTAGGTCCTTAAGGGCTGAGGTTGGAGGGGCAAGTGTGGTAGGACGTACACACTGAGCAAATTTAAAGGTCTCCCCTCCAGGAGGCCTTCTTTACCTAAAAGATAGCCCAGGGTGTCAATGATGCATTTGGTTACTTGTGGGAAGGATCTGTGCAGGAGTACGGCCACCCACACTAGAACCTCTCATAAAACCAGAGTATTAGACTCTATCATATTTGAATCTACAGTGGAAAGGACATGCGATGTCCAGCAGATGGGTCTCTTGTAGCATCAGAATTTGACGCGTTTCAGCACCGCAGTACTTTTATGCGGTCTAGGAGTCCGTTTGCACTCCACACATTAGAGAAAATGTTATATAGCTGGTCTTGGGTCCAAGTAGGGACAAGACATCCCCAAGGGGAGTCCTTATTCTGATGGATGAACAGTTATGATGGCTGTATGGTTATGTTTAAGAGCTGCGTGTGGTGTGCACAAGGGTGTAGAGGAATAAAGGCTTGCTGGCAAGAGAAAAAACAGTGCAAAACCAATATAGCATCCCCCCCAAGAACCTTCCACCACAAAGGCATCTCTCCCCCCACACATTCCCATCAACAAAACCATAACTGAATCTGAAATAGGCATTAGAAATAGACCTCCTACTGTAGAAATAACATTTAGTGTCTCAGCCACGCTATATCCGTTCAAATCACACCATAACTCCCAGGCCAGTCTCATCCAAGGGGTTCCATGTCCGTGTCCCCTTCGTGGGTCAGGACCTCTGACAAATGTTTTACCTCCAACAAGACTCACAATCAGGACATTTTTGCCTGCACACCTGGAAGAACTTGTGTGAGGAGAACGGAGTGTTAGTGCAATATTTGTGCAAAGGCCAATCCAAAGACCCCCGCAATACTTGACCAATCAGCATGGACCACTGGCCACCTGCTTCAAAAATAGTTATAAAAAGTTCGAAATATGTGGGTAACTGTGGAAACAAACTTTTGTCCATATCCATACACTATGCTGCATACAACTACACCTCACCTTATCCCTGAGACCACATGTATTCTTATATTCATTCTATGCCTTGAGTATGTCAACTATTCTATCTATGGAGCCAGGTTCCGGAACACAGTAGACATACTGGTACTACACATTAGCTCTGAAAACTCCATCTCACTTTGCACAAGTACCATTTGCTGGCCAGTAATAAACCAGCCAGCCATTTTCAAGGCCCTTAGCATTTTGGAAATGCCCTTGGTTCCTCAATATCAAAAGAGCATCATAGGGATCCATTGAGATCTTTTAATGCTTACCTAATCATAGAGCACTATTCCAGAGTAGATTAATCTGAGGGGCACAATTTTCTTTCCTGCAAGCAGACTTATCAACCTCCCTCATATCTCTGCACAAAAATTATACCAATGAAGCCACTTGCCCTCCAGAAAGGGTCTAGAAACCTGGCTCTTAAATGCATCAACCTGATACTCAAATAATGCAAGACAACTGTAAACCAGCACAAGACCACAAAAACATCCTCACGTCGTTCTTGGGTACTGACTAAAGGAGAATATTACCCATGTTAATGAAAGCCCATATTTTTACCCAATAGCACAACACATTTTACTACCCTTCAGGCAGACAACACCTATTCTGCATCTTTCCGTACCCAAGTGATTTAACTCCAAAACACCAAAGCTTGGATGTCTTTAGGATTTTAAGGCTTTAGAAGCAGTGTTGGATTGAACGGAACTGTAGCAATCATTATTCCACAATGCATCAATATCACACTCCACAACATACTTCTTCACCACATTAACAGATAACTCAACAACCAAGCATTATCATACCCAATATCATACACACACAAATCACACCATGCAGCAAACCACGACCAAAACCCATTGAATATGTGTCTTAACTTTGGAGGTCTTTTTATGGTTTGGAAGCTCCACTATGAGTTTGTGAGGCTCTCTCAGCCCATTAGAGGTGAGAGAACTGTTATGTTTCAAATACCAGAGCCTCCAATGGCACCATCATCACAAATCCTTGATTGGGCAACCTGTCCACCACAGGGCTACCAGGCAAAAGTTTTTAATTATAATTAGGAATACCTAATAAAGGTAATCCTCCAGGTATGGAACCCAATTACAAGGATGATACATCCATAAGAAGTATAAATGACAAAACAAGAGGCATACAACCTGAGTCAACAGTGACTGAACGTGATAACTAGGATGCCAGAAATCGTGAGTGGTAGAGGTAGCCCATCTCCACCCGAAATAAACATAGATGTGGATGTTCATCAGATCCACTTCCAGATTCAGATTCAAACAACTTACATAACTTCTGCATGGGTTTGACTGGCAAGTGGCAACTTTCCCCAAACTCATCCTCTAGGGGCACAGCTGTGCAAGAACGCTCACCTCAAAACAAAAGACACACAATTGATGGACGGAATGCAGAACAAATCAAAACATTCACCCCCAGTCAAGATATCTGGGTTAAATCCATCATTCTTTTGCTCACCATGCCACCCCAGTTTAGACCTGGCCATATGCAAATCAGTCTTGACCCTGTGCCTCATGGGAACAGTCCAGCCCGAACTGCCAAGCCAGGTACTCCCTGGACCGGAAACAAGCATCCTAGGACCGGTTTCGGGGTTTCACCCCTCTTCAGCCAGGATAGCTTGATTCCAGTGGCACAGTGAGCCCAGGACCCACGTCTGGGCATACCTGGCTCACTTAGGGCGAGAAAGCAAAAGACACACAATTGATGGACGGAATGCAGAACAAATCAAAACATTCACCCCCAGTCAAGAGATCTGGGTTAAATCCATCATTCTTTTGCTCACCATGCCACCCCAGTTTAGACCTGGCCATATGCAAATCAGTCTTGACCCTGTGCCTCATGGGAACAGTCCAGCCCGAACTGCCAAGCCAGGTCCTCCCTGGACCGGAAACAAGCATCCTAGGACCGGTTTCGGGGTTTCACCCCTCTTCAGCCAGGATAGCTTGATTCCAGTGGCACAGTGAGCCCAGGACCCACGTCTGGGCAAAACCATACCACTCTTTCTCACTCAAGCTGGAGCAATGTTGCATCATGGAGGCGCGGACAGACTTGACACCATGGTTAACCATCTTCAGGTTGACCGACAACTATAGACGCTCAATTACAATTAATATGTGCTAAGTTATTGAGGAACATACTGTATATAAATAACATGTACTTTAACGTAACATATATTGTGAAGGGTTTGTTCCACATGAAAACTAATTCATCTGTGGAGAAAAATAACCTAAAAAATTATATGTGTAAATGCACTTTCACAAATTGTTTACTTCTACACCTGCTGAAATGTGTGCAATGATCAATTTTGAGAAATTGGGAATCTATGACTGTGTAGAAATCTAATACTCTTCCTCGGACTGTGTCAATCCCACAAAGAATGGAAATTGACCTCAGACATAGGGGGAAACCTAAGGGAAAAGTTTTCTGACTCCTCAAACCTTGGCTTTGTGTATCAGGCCTTAAATATCAAAACAAGCTATGTAAATAGTTAACTGTTTTTAGATTTTTAACTGATGGCAAAAAATATGCTCCAAAAGTGGCTGCTAGTAGTGAGCGTCTTTGTGCACTTGGAGCATTATGATGGGCAATTTTGCACACCCATACCGACAGGTGCAACAATAACATTTGCACCCACAAGTCAACAAAAAATAACTTTAGCAAATGTTGATTTTATTATCGCCTCCAAACTTCCCAATACTAGTGCCCACTTCGTAATTCTGCAATAGTTGACTTTTATATGTTCTTAATTTCGCATAGTTTGACAAAACTTCTGCTTTATCTTAATAAGGAAGAAACATCAGGGAGATCCTGAGCTGGAGTATTGTGCAACACTCACACAGAACGGAAATATTAAACTACGGAACTGAACTCTGTCTGTACAGCAATGCACAAGTTCTTGACATATTTGTTAAAGGAATTATGTGCCAACGCCTCCAAGAACCCAGTGAAACTCTACTAAAATCAATATGCAATTTTGTTGTTTCTGCGAGCAGTGGGACACATGATACTGCTACATCCTATGAATTATTTAATTTTCATTTCCCAAGTGAATAATCCCAGAAATATCTTTTCAGAAAAATAAAAGCCGTAGTTGAGCGTTTCTTGCTAATTTATTCTGAAAATGAAATAAAGGCCTACTGCGAGCTTCAACGCAGCGTCACAAACATGTACCAATCCCCACCAAAATAAGTAGCTGTTTACATTTTGTTGTGGAAAAGATGAGTGCCACTCATATGTGAATATTGGACCTCAAAACCAAGTAAACACCATAAAATCGACAGTCGTTTAGTCATTATTGTGATTATTGTGGGACAAGGGAAGGTAATCTGCGTGTAGATATTTTAACCAATCATTCCGTAATGGTTTTTCTCAACAATAGACTAATTCGGACAGATTTACATTTCAACCAGTGGCATTACTGGAGAATATGTGAAATGTAATAGACAATACAAGTATGGTGTCTATGATTGCTTATGATTGGTTATCCTTGTCTAATTAAAAGCAAGCGCCCGAAAAACTGAAGACATAGATAATTAATTGATCATTGAGCACTGGAAGATGCTTTTTCTGGCTGCCGCTATGACTGGGCCCAACATCCAGCACCACAGTGACGTTCATAAATTCGAGATGGCATGTTTTTAAACAACAGCATCAAGCGCAGAGACATACATATGCTGCTGAAGCTGCGTTTGGCAGCTCGGCATTTATCAATCCTCGCAGATGAGTGATGAATGGCTCTCTGTTAAATGTGAAGTCGTGGTGGATGCTGACTGTGTTAAACAAGAGCTTCTGTCTGCTTTTAAAGCAGGGTCAGCAAAATAAATCTGGTAATATAGCCCACAGGGTTCACTTGCTGTTGATATATATGTGCAATGTGAGAACCTCCAGTTAAGAGCTGGTGAATTGATTCAGACGTTCCATCTACTGAGTTTCATAAACGCACAATACTGACTTGTTACTACAGTGCTTAGAGGCAAGGTTTATTTATTCTCTATAGAGCGCTGTTAGACATAATATAATACCTCGATAGGCCTGCCTCTGTGCAAATGCATTTCTCTTGCATAGGATGCTTTCCAGAATGAAAATACTCAGGTAAAAGATGCTTACTAAAGGAATAAGCAATCGCAAGAAATCACAAATATCATACACAGACACAAATGAGCAAGGATGCAACCTAAAACAAGCATTTTTAAAACCAATGGGACTGGCTTTTTGTTAGGGCATGAGTTTGGTTAATAGGTGTTTGACTTTGAGTGTGTTGCCCCTAGCTGTCCTAGGAAGAAAATGGATCACTGCAGGGGCGGCTCCTCCATGTGGGCGGAGGAGCATCGCCCCACTGCTTTCTCGCAGTGCGAGAAGCAGAAACATAAAATGGTATTAGAAATGCTATTTTATGTTTCTGCTTCTCACACTGCGAGAAAGCAGAAGGGTTTGGTTGGGGGCGGGCGGGTGAGCGGCCCTGCTCTTGGGCAGGGGAGGAGTGGCTTGCCCACTCTGAGGGCGCTGACTGTTTGTTCGGCCCCAGGGCCGACCAAACCAGTCATACGCACTCTCCCTTTTCTCCATGTATGCTGCATGCAGCCTACATGGAGAAAATGGCCTCCCCATAGACGCCTGTGTGGTCGGTGTCCCAACCAATCACAATGCTGCCATTGCAGCATTGTGATTGGCTTAGGGGAGGGGAGGGAGGCTGCCTGCTTCCAATTAAAATTAAACCCCCCCCCCCACCTGCGTGACCCCCTGCCCGCAAGTCATCCCGGCCGCGACTGGATCACTGACACAATATTGAAATCAACAATATCGTGAAACAAAAATATTGTGTCAAAAATATAGTTTACAAAAATATTGTGTTCCTGTACTTAAAATGGTAAGAACAAAAATATCGAAAAGGGTATTGTTTCACACTAATATTGTTAAAAAACATACACTGATATTGTTTTTAATCAATGTAAATAGTTTAACATAGCAAATCTTAAATATTTTATGAATTAACATTAATATAATGTAAATTAAATAAATGTAAATAAAATGTAATGTATGCATAAATATATACTTATATAAACACACACCTATATATATATATGTGTGTGTGTATGTTTATATATACATATATTTATAATGTAACACTATAATTACAAATATATATTTTACATTATATTACATTTTTGTTTTGTTCTTTATAAAAAGCATATATATATTTGTGTATATATATATATATATATATATATATATATATATATATATATATATATATATATATAATAAATACAAATAATAATAAGAGATATATTTAAATACTATTGGGAAAAGTAGTGCAGTCTGGGAATAATGGATATACTATTCCCACTCCAGTTTATTCAACAGTAGTGAAAGATTAGGCTCTCAGAGGGATTATATTTACTATTCCCACTCTAAACAGGTCAACAGTAGGGAAAGTATTGGAGAAGAAAAATTCACTATTCCCTCTTCAGTCTGCAACAGTAAGGAAAGCGCTAGACTTTGGAGGGATTACATTGACTTTTACTGTCTGTGCAACAGTAGGGAAAACACCGGATTTAGGAGGAATTACATTTACTATTCCCACTCCAGTCTGTGCAACACTAGTGAAAGCATTGGACTTCGAAGGGGGTAAATTTACTATTGCCACTCCAGTCTGTGAAACAGTAGGGAAAGTGTTGAACTTCGGAGGGGTTACATTTACTGTTACCTCTCAAGTCTGTGCAACAGTAGAGAAAGCATTGAACTTTGGAGGGGTAATATTTACTATTACCACTTGAGTCTGTGCAACGGTAGGGAAAACGTTGGACTTCAAAAGAGGTAAGATTTACTATTTCCACTCCAGTCTCAGCAACAGCAGCTAAAGTACTGCACTTCAAACACATTACATATTTGAATAACCCTATTAATTAAAAAAATATATAAAACTCTTAAGATGAACATTATTAATTAACCCAAAAAAGTATATATATAAAAAATAAAAAAACAATTAAACAATTTGCATGATTATTAAACCATTTAATAATTAACTATCAATTAATTTTTTTTTATTTATTTATTACGTAATTAACTTCCCACACTATAGCCCTACAAACCTAGCAGCCCACAATTAGAATATAACCAAAATAAGTAAGTATAACGCAATTTTCATAATTGATAATCAATTAACTAATGAATTATTGATTAATCAATCAATCAATCAATCAGTGATCTTATAAAGCGTGACTACTCACCTTTGAGGGTCTCAAGGCACTGGGGGTGGCTGGGTCTACGGTTCAGTCGAAGAGCCAGGTCTAGAGGCCTTTCCTGAATTGCGGCAGCGATGGTGATTGCCTGAGGTGCAGAGGCAGGGAGTTCCAGGTCTTCATAGTGAGTTAGGAGAAGGATCATCCTCCAGCCATGGTGTTGTGGATCCGTGGGATGGTGGCCAGGGCCATTTGGGAGGAACGGAGATGTCTGGTGGGAGTGTAGAAGGAGAGGCGTGGTTGAGTTATGCAGGTCCAGAGTTGTGGAGGGCTTTGTAGGCATGTGTGAGAAGCTTGAAGGTGATTCTTTTGTTGACAGGTAGCCAGTGAAGGTCTATCAGGTAGTCGGTGATGTGGTTGTGGCGTGGGATGCTCAGGATGAGTCTGGCGGAGGCGTTCTGGACGGTCTGCACTTTTTGGGGGAGTTTCTGGGTGATGCCGGAGTAGAGTGCTTTGCAATAGTCGAAATTGCTGCTGACGAGCGCATGGGTGACCGTTTTCCTGGACTCGGTGGGGATCCACTTGAAGATCTTACGAAGGAGGTGGAGCTTGTGGAAGCAGGAGTGCGAGACAGCGTTGATTTGGCAGTTAATTGAGAGCGAGAAGTCCAGGATGATGCTGAGGTTTCTTGCGTGGTCCATGGTTGTGGGGGGATTCCTAGCTCTGCAGGTCTTGAAGAGTCATCCCAGGCAGACAGGGAGGAGCCCAGGATGAGGACTTCGATCTTGTCTGAGTTAAGGTTGAGCCAGCTGTCCTTCATCCAGGTGGCGATTGCCTTCATCCCGTTGTGGAAGTTGCTTTTGGTGGCTGTGGGTTTCTTTGTGTATCAGCTGGGTGTCGTCGGCGTAGGAGACAATGTTGAGTTCGTGCCTTCTGACAATGGCTGCAAGCGGGGCCATGTAAATGTTGAAGGGGGTGGGGCTCATGGAGGATCTCTGAGGCACTCTGTGGCTGATCTCTGTGGGTTCTGAGTTGAACAGTGGAAGTCTGACTATCTGCATTCGGCCAGTGAGGAAGGAGCGGATCCGTTCTAGGGCTTTGTCGTGGATGCCGGCGTCGTGGAGTCTTGTGCAGAGGGTGTGGTCAGAGACGGTGTCAAAGGCAGCTGAGAGGTCCAGGAGGATGAGGGCATCAGTCTAGCTTCGGTCAAGGAGGGTGCAGATGTCATCTGTAGTGGCAAGGAGGGTGGTCTTGGTGCTGTGGTTGCTTCTGAAGCCCGATTGGGAAAGTTCAAGGATGTTGTTTGCTTCGATGAACTCGGAGAGTTGAACGTTGATGGCTTTCTCGATGACTTTGGCTGGGAAGGTGAGCAGAGAGATGGGTCTGTAGTTCTTGACGTCCGTCACATTGGCAGAAGATTTTGTCAACAGGGGGTTGATCTCTGTGTGCTTCCAGTCTTCCAGGAAGGTTGCAGACTCAATGGAGCAGTTGATGGTGCTGCAGAGTTCGGGTGCGATGGAAGTGCCAGCTCTGTTGAAGATGTGGTGAGGGCAGGGATCCAAGGGGGTTCCGGAGTGGATGCTCTTCATGATCCTGAGGGTGTTGTCAGAGGTGATGGTAGTCCATTTGGTCTATCTGCTGGGGGCTGGAGGCATTGGGTGCAGTGGTTGTGTGTGGGGGGTGAGTCTTGGGTTGTAAAGCTGCCATAGATCTCCATGACTTTGAGGTGTAAGAAGGTGGTGACGATATCGCAGAGGTCTTGAGATGGGGGAATGTCTGCTGTCTCTGTGCTGGGTTTAGTGAATTCTTTAACCACGGCAAAGAGCTCTTTGCTGTTGTGTGCATTGGCGTTGATGAGATCCTCGATGGCTGCTTTCTTTGTTGTTCTGATGAGGCGGTGGTGTGCGGTGATGGCAGATTTGAAGGGATTTGTTAATTAATTATTTAACGTTCCATCATACACACCTACAAACTAGCAACCCACAACTAAAATAGAATTAAAGTAAATCAGTATTAAGTAATGTACTTAATTAATTATCAATTAAATAATTAATTAATAATAAATAAATACATAATTGTTGATTAATTATTGCTTAATTAACTTCCCACCATATATCCCTACAAACCCAACAGCCCACACATAAAATATAACAAAAATATAAAGTTATTACACAATTTATATAATTAATAATCAATTAAATAATTAATAATAAATTCATTTATAATTGTTAATTATTACTTCATTAACTTCCCACCTACAAACCCAGCAGCCAGCAGCTAAAACATAACAAAAAAACAAAATGATTATGACTTCCTTAACTTCCCACCCTATACCTCTACAAACCTAGCAACCCGCTACAATGCTAAATATTACTACAAGCAATTAAATACAAAAATGTACATCACTTAAAATTACAAACTATATGTAAAAACTATATTTAACAGTTATACAAACAATAATAACGCATAAAATTGATGTATGAGCTTAAACACATTAAGATAACTAAAAAACTATTTTTTACAACTATATTTTTGAAAACGATATTAACAACATTGATATTCTTAACAATGATATTACTTACCTGGAAAAAACAATATTCTTGGCAACAATATTTCTGCCCCATGTTAATTTTGTATCACAACAATTGTTTCCGATATTTCTATCTCCCAATATTTACCACTCAATATTTATTCCGAATACCGAAGAAAATTCCATAATGAGGACACAGTATGGAAGATGGGAGGAGCACTCATTTGTGGACAGACTGCATACCTAGAGTTAAGCTGTACCCTCAAAGAAGTAAGCTTTACCATCAAAGGAGAGTGTTACAAAAGGAGTCATAAGATGAAGTTCCATTTATGTTGCAAGTGGTGAACATAAAAGGCATGAGTCAAAATATTGCATGGTAGATCCTTTTGACAAAGTGCAAGCTTTTTCATAGTATCTTTAAGAAAGCCAATATATGTACATGTCTAAAGAAAAGCTGTAAGTCCAACAATATGTAATCATTAAAGCAAAGTGTAAGAAATTGAGTTGTTAGTTGAGGGGGTAATTAGCTATCCTTGTCAGGGTGAGCCACTAAAGACACTAAATTAACCTAAGCTCAACACCCTGGTAGTTATGGCCAAAGCAAACAAGCTTAGAGACACCCGAACCAATGGGGTAAATGTTCCTGGGTTTGGGCATTTTAAAGATGGCTTAAGTCTTCAGTCACACTAAATGTGGGCTCTGAGGGCTGGGGTATGTGTTTGGGGGATGTGTAATGGTAGTCCCAGTATCATCTCACATCTAACACCAAAATCCAGTAACTTACAATCCCTGTACCCACAACAACCTCAGAGCCTAAACTCTTGAATAACAAAGAAAAGCTCTCAGAAACCAGACAATGAATACACACAAATTGTTTTGGCATTCTGTTTTTCTCCTTGAAGTGTTCCACAAATGTTAAATATAAACCTAGCAGACCCGTCAAACAGTGTGCGACACTGTAATGTGAAAAGGGGTCCACTGTGATTGAAGCCTGACAGGCCCTGCCCAAGTGTGAGCTAACATTTGCCTGTGATAGTGGGAGGCCTCTTTGAAGTGTGCCCCAAGTGTAATGTGAAAAGCTCTAGTAGACCTGTCAAGCAGGATATGGCATTTGAGCAGGACGTGGCACTTTAATGTAAAAAAGGATCCCCCCTGGCCCCCTCCTTGCGTATTTTGTCAGGTTCAGAGGGGTCATCTCTGCCCATTCAGGTCAACTTATTGTTTTGCTCCTGGAAGCAAGTTCACACCTCATTCACGTCTATTTAAATGCCAATTACTGGCTGGCCAAAGTGGGAGAACAAAATACAGAATCGGCTTCCAGGTGCTTCAGGCAGTACAGTCGCGGTCCGTGTAGGAGTGCCGGCCGGGCGGTGACGTGGGGCGGGGGAGGGGCAGGGTGGGGGGTAGCAAAGTACGGATTACGGACCTATACAGGTAAGTAAACATTTAAATCAATAAAACGAATTTCGTTGCGCGCACTGCATCGCCAAATGCGATGCAGTGCGCGCATCGAAATTCGTTTCATTGATTTAAATGTTTACTTACCTGTATAGGTCCGTAATCCGTACTTTGCTACCCCCCACCCTGCCCCTCCCCCGCCCCACATCACCGCCCGGCCGGCACTCCTACACGGACCGCGACTGAGGCAGGACAAAGCTAACTTTTTAAAAGTTACCTTGCCATAATATTTAGAACAAACCGGACATCACCATTGAATTGGATTTTTACCAACTATTAAAAATAGTTGTTTATTCTGTTTGTAGTTAGTCCTATTCCTGAGATACAGGATTAGTATTTAATATTGCATCCCATTGTTTTCCAATGTAACAGCTAAGCCTGGATGGATATTGCGGAGTCGCGCTACGCGGAGCTCAGTGAAGTGGGAAAAAACTCTGCAGCATTACGTGAAGTTCCATGAGCGGTCAGACCTGCTCGGCACTGGCGTTACATTTCTACATCGGACGCAGCGCGAAGCGCGTTCTCGTGCAGGAAATCGCATGCAAATTGTTAAGGTTTTAATTAACTAAACAATAAATTTGCTTACTTACTTACCCGCATGAAAACGGCACCACATGGTTCACATGGGCGCAACCATTTTGTTTTCTGTTCTGTTCATGGTACTGGGCCTGTTTTTTAAATTTTTACCTAATCTTTTCAAACCTCCCCCATCTAACTTATCTACCCCTCATTTTAATTTATTTTATTAGTGTCTGTTTTTGTGTCTGTGTATTTCACATTTTGTTATTTTCTTCATGTTTTTACGTGACTTTTTGAATTTTTGTATTTTTTCCTTTACTTCCTTATGTCTTCTTTCCTTCCTTCCTTTTCCTGTTTCTTTTCTTTTTTCCCACCACCCAGCACCATTGTAGAGCAGGGCGACCAGGGGAGCAGCGAACAGCCAGCACCAGCTGCCTACCTTGTGGACGGTGGTGCCACCAAGGGGCGCAGCCCAGCGCAATCTTTTGTGAGGCAGCGGTGGCAGCACTCATTATTTAATGCAGCGCCACCTCCCCTCTATGCTGGCAGCAGGCTGCAGGCCTGGGAGCGGGTACCCTGTGCGGTAGCGTCTGCTGCATTGGGAGAGGGTGCGCCGGTGTGTGTGCCGTTTCACCCAGGTTCAGTGCACCCAGCAGCAGCTGATTCACTACTGGGCGGATATCCAGGACATGCTCAACCTGCTAGATTTCAAGATTTGGGCTTGTTGAGTAATTATTTGTTGTGTTTGTGTTCTACAATGCTTACATTTTTTTTAATAAAGGTAAATTAAGTTTAATTTACGTTAAGAATATTATGTGATCCAGTTTGAGCTAGGCAGGTGCTCAGCGTCACTTAGTTGTACTCGTCCTGCTAGCTATTTAAGAAGCCATTGCAGACTCCTCTGTCCTCCTGCCAACATAGTGAATTAGTGATTTCAGTGAGTTAGCGTTCTCTGTGGCTTTTCTTTATATAGCTTGTACAGTCCCAAGCAATCTTAAAGTGATGTATAGTATGCATCTATGTATTGCAAAGAAGGGAGATTGAGTTGGTGCATCAAGGGGGCTGAGAAATGAGAATAGAATCAAAGATCATTCATTGCAATGCATTAGTTCCAAATGTAGATTTTGTTAAGAAAATTTGGAATAGGGAATTTAGGATTACTATGGCCAACTCAATGATAGTTGAAAGTATCAATACTAGTACTATAGACGATCTGATTTAGAAAAGTTCAATGTTACTGCGCTTGCCTGTCATAATAATTTTGTGGAGATTAACTGTACCACTAATATATTTAAAAAAAAATATATTTCTTACATCAGTACTCATTGGCAAGAAGAGGGGTAGCGCGGAGGCGGGTCTGGGAGGAGCTGGCGAAGAGGCGTCGACCACCAGCGCCACTGCCGAAGGCTCTGCTACCCAAGTAAGTCCTATTATTTATTATTATTTCCCCAACTTTTACCTCTGCCCACTACTTTTAATTCACCTTCCCTCAGGGTCACAGAGGGCCAGCCAATGCCCAGAACACAGCAGGTGGAATAGTAAATAGTGAGGAATTACAAGTGCCCATGGGGTAATGAGAGGAATGATTGAAGTCACAGACACCTGAACATATATGAAAATTAGGACAGGGCTGTCAACACCCCTCACATAGCAGACAAGAAGAAGAAGGCGACCATCAAAAAGAAGAGACCCATGGCTTTGGAGAGAACAAAGCCCAGGAAGGCATACAAAAATAGCTGTTGTTTTAGGGATGAGTTTCTGGCATGGTGCTGGGCCTGTTTTTTCAATCTTCACCTAATCTTTTCAATCCTCCCCCATCTAAATTATCTACCCCTCATTATTATTTTTTTTATTAGTGTCCTTTTTTGTGTCTGTGTATTTTACATTTTTTCATTTTTTTCATGTTTTTTCCGTGACATTTTGTGTTTTTGTATTTTTTCCTTTACTTCCTTATGTCTTCTTTCCTTCCTTCCTCTTCCTGTTTCTTTTCTTTTTTCCTACCACCCAGCGCCATTGCAGAGCAGGGTAACCAGGGGAGCAGCGAACAGCCAGCACCAGCCGCCTACCTTGTGGAAGGCGGTGCCACCAAGGGGCGCAGCCCAGCACAATCTTTTGTGAGGCAGAGGTGGCAGCACTCATTTATTTATGCAGAGCCACCTCCCCTCTATGCTGGCAGGAGGCTGCAGGCCTGGGAGCGGGTACCCTGTGCGGTAGCGTCTGCTGCATTGGGAGAGGGTGAGCCGGTGTGTGCGCCATTACACCCAGGTTCAGTGCACCCAGCAGCAGCTGACTCACTACTGGGCGGATATCCAGAACCTGCTCAACCTGCTAGATGTCAAGATTGTGGGGCTCGGTGAGTAATTATTTGTTGTGTTTGTGTTCTACAATGCTAACATTTTTTTCGAATAGCATGCGGCTCACACTAATAAAGGTAAATTAAGTTTAATTTACGTTAAGAATATTATGTGATCCAGTTTGAGCTAGGCAGGTGCTCAGCGAAACCTAATTGTACTCTTCTTGCTAGCTATTGCAGACTCCTCTGTCCTCCTACCAACATAGCGAATTAGTGATTTCAGTGAGTTAGTGTTCTCTGTGGGTTTTCTTTATGTAGCTTGTACAGTCCCAAGCAATCTCAAAGTGATGTATAGTATGCATCTATGTATTGCAAAGAAGGGAGATTGAGTTGGCCCATCAAGGGGGCTGAGAAATGGGAATAGAATCAAAGATCTTTCATTGCAATGCATTAGTTCCATATGTAGTTTTGTTAAGGAAATTTGGAATAGGGATTTTAGGATTAGTATGGCCAACTCAATGATAGTTGAAAGTATTAATACTAGTACTATAGGCGATCTGATTTAGAAAAGCACAATGTTACTGCGTTTGCCTGTCATAATAATTTTGTGGAGATTAACTGTACCGCTAATCTATTTAAAAAAAATGTTTTTATTTCTTACATCAGCACTCATTGGCAAGAAGAGGGGTAGTGCGGAGGCAGGTCTGGGAAGAGCTGGTGAGGAGGCGTCGACCACCAGCGCCGCTGCCAAAGGCTCTGCTACCCCAGTAAGTCCTATTATTTATTATTATTTCCCTAACTTTTACCTCTGCCCACTACTTTTAATTCACCTTCCCTCAGGGTAACAGAGGGCCCGCCAATGCCCTGAACACAGCAGCTGATATGAAGAGTTCATAGTGAGGAATTACAAGTGCCCATAGCAAACAGGAAGAGGAAGGCAACCATCAAAAATAAGAGACCCATGGCTTTGGAGAGAACAAAGCCCAGGCAGGCATACAAAAAAAGCTGTTGTTTTAGGGATGGGTTTCTAGCATAGCCAATAATGAGACTCCCAAACACTGTACCAATGCAGCACCAGATCCATCCACTCCTACGGTGGCAGCACCAGCGCCAATGAACTTGGCTGCAGTGTCAATATTTCTTGAAATAGCACTGGTCTGCAACCCTCGGCGTGCGACTTTGGCAAATACATTCTGGACTGGCAGCCCAGAGAGAGTCTGCTCTGTGTTGGCTTCAGGTCGGTTTAGGACAGAAGCAGAGAGTGGTCGATAAAGCTGCCTGGAGCCATTTTTCACCAAGGAGGGAGTAGACACAAACTTGGCGCAATCGTACATGTTGAGGGTCAGCAAGGGATAGATACACAACCAGCATCTCTGCAGCGGTCACGCCTCACTGGTCGTACACTCCTTATAAGCATTCTTACACAAGCAGTAACCCTCCAACAAGTAAACTGGTGTCTGAAGGTTCTGGGCTGGGGCCTGCTGCTCCAAACAGTAAATACCTTTACATATTTTGGGCTTTCGTTTGATAATAAATGTAACTGGAAACACCTTTTTAGAGTTAAATGCACTCAACTTGATCAAAATACCTTGTCTATTTTTAAGTTTATTAAGAAGCTGGGGTCATCCCCTCTAGATGTGGTTTTAAACATTTATAAGGTCAGGTGTATTACGGCTGCTACTTATGGAGCTGGCATATGGGGATGGCAAGACCTAGCATTGTTACAAGTTGCTGAAAATATTTTTCTTCGTAGGTTATTACATCTGCCGGGCTGTGTACCTGCTTTTATTTTTCATGAAGAATTAGGGTGTAGCTATCTGACTGACTACATTAAGTTAGCACCAATTTTGTTATGGCTGTCCACTTGGTATCGGCTGCTCTGAATAGAGCTGTGATTAAGTACTATTTGGCCCTTGACAAGGCCTGTAACATCCAGTGGCTGCAGTATGTTAAAGATCAATTGACTATAATTGGCCATCAAGACCTTTTTGACAGCCCACAGAATATTACAAGGGGGTGAAACTACCCATTAAAAAAATCACTCCTCAATCCATGCAAAGCGTGAGAGAGGAGGGGGAATGTGGAAAAAAGGCAGTAGGAATGTATGCCATGTTGGTAATGACTAGTGATATAGAACCTTTCCTTCTGTTCATCCCTACTGTAAAGCGTTTTATTTGATAAGGTTTCATCTCAACATGGCGCATTTTCTGGTATCATAACCAGCATCCGTCCATTGCGAAAGAGACTTGGAACCATGTCTATGTGATTCACATACAGCTCAGTCAGAATTACATCTTTTATTTTTTTGTAGCCTTTACAGTGCACCTACGAAATGTATACTTAGGCTGCTGCTTAGAACTTTAAATGTTAGGCAATGTAGGCCAGCACTATTGTATTTGCAATTGATGCAATCTGAGACAGTATGTTGTACAGTCTTTAGATATATTGCCGCCTGTATTAATAATTAAACTTCGCAGAATTGTACGGAAATAATATATCTGACAGTGTTTCTATGTCTCCTTTTAGAGTTACTTGAGAAAGGATGTATTTATTGTGTATCGAGTGGAAACTGATTGGGTTTTAGTATTTTTTTATTGATTTCGTAGCGCTGGTTTTAATTCAATGATCATTAGTTTTTAGTCTATAATGCATTGTTTTTTAAGCATTTTGATCTGTGGAATTCTTTGCTGCTACATATGCCTAAAGAACTTTCTTTGCATGTTTATTTATGAAGTGCTTTTAAGGTATTGTATTTGCACTGACTTTTATGGTTATTAACCGAATAAAGTTTACATACTACTACTACTACTATTCCTTCTACTACTAATACTACGTTTAATGTTGCCTTGGATTTTTTTATGCTGTCTCCTTTTTCCAACTCCCCTATCCAATTTTTATTTAATTCTTGTTATTCCTGCATTATCCTTTTTTCCATATTTCATGGTTTTTTTGTAGTTGACTTTCTCCTGTCTGTACTAATCTGCAGTTGTTGTCTGCTTTGTTAGTAATCTTTCCATCTCACATATATATCTTTTGGTACTGTAAGACTAAGAACAGATTTTTGGTACTATACTGTCTACCGTGAAGATTGCAGGCCCAAGTAAGCTTGCATTATAAATTATATTCACCACGCATGTTTGTTGAGAAGGCTTTCTTTTTCTAGATCATGCTCTAACAGTTAGCAAGAGAGTGGCCATGGTTATGGACCACCTCCCACTCCCCCCAGTGCTATCCTGTGTAATTGGAGTAAGTCAAGTTTCCTTTCCTTACTGCTCAGGGAATTAATTTGTTGGAAATTATTTGTGTTGGACGGCAAGGCCAGTGAGTAAAGTGGGACTAAGTACCTGAGTTCAAGTAAGGGCTATTCTGTAACAAATGTGCCAAATACAATCTCTAAATCCCGTTTCTTTCCCTATAGTGCAGTGCATTGTTTTCCCCACTGTCTACTTATGGCATACAGGATATCTGTGTTTTATACATGACTTGTATGGCATAGTTACTTATTCATTATTCATCTGCCTCTTTGGAGTCAGGGTAGAATGTGAAAGGCAATTGGAGAAGAGCAGGGCCATTGGAATTAAATTTAGATAATTGTCCACTACAGCTGCCCCAGCTGCAGACAGTAGAGAGTAGCAAAGTACCCGATGCGCTGGCTAGCATGTCTTCATTAATTTAGCACAACAACTTATACTCCATAGTGCATAATGCCTTACTCATTAATGAGAGGTAATTTATTTTTATTTTTCTACCCAAAGTATGTACTGCTACTGTGCCACCCACTATTAAATTTTAAACTCAGAGCATTGCTTACAATTTGTCTTTTTCTTTTTGTTTTTCTCTTGATATAGCTACTTCTGCTGGTCCACCACCACCACCACCGACTGGGCAGGAGATAGTGGCCCGGCTGCGGCAGCAGAAGTTGGAGACCATCTAGTCAGAATGCCAGTGGCTGGTGTCCCTGGAGGAGGAAGAGGCGGAAGTAGCTGCCTCTGACCCGGGCCCTAGTTCAGCAAGCCAGCCACAGCCTCCAGTCTCTCAGCCATTACAACGCTGGAGCTGTCGCTAGCTAGAGTCTGCCACTGCTGCCAATGACCCCCTCCCATTCATTCAGGGTATTCCAGCACCTCCTCCTGCAGTGGTTTGACTGTTTAGAGAGCCGTTTGAGACCCGTTTTGGGAGGATTGAGCAGAGTCTAGACTTGTTCCAGACCCGAATTGATAATGCCCTCTTCTGAGCCCTTTTTACATTTTTTTGTTTTGGTTGGAGCGTTGTTGTGGGTGGAGAGGGTGGGAAGGGAGTTGGGACGGAGTTTTTTGGACTTTTTCTTATTTGGACATTTGTTGGGGATGGGTTGATTTGTTTGGGGAGAGGGGTGGGCCTGTTGTTGGTGGAGAGGGTGTTTTTTATGTCTTACTTTATGCCTGAATCTGTTTTTTTCGATGTTTCACTTCTATGTTGCACTGCTGCCTTTTTGCGCAGCCTGTTTTTTTAATCTGTCTATCAAAGTGTATACCGGCTAGTTATAGTTAGTTATATACCCTTGGCTTACGACCCTCTATAACTATCTTGACCATTAGTGTGTATGCTGCCATGATCTATATTGCCTACAACAACCTAGATAAACGATTCCTTATCTGCAGTAGAAGTTAGTTGCTTACTTACTAACTAAACTAGTTCACTTCACTCCATAGTTCTCTTACCTAAATATAGATGAAGCGATAACAGGGAAGGCATCACAAGTGAGGTCCTACTCCCACCTAGGTGGGCTCCAACTGTAGGATTAATTGAAAGGATTATCCATCACAGGCAACTGAATTGAAAGCAAAGCACATAGTTAGTGTGTTATACAGTTATATCAGGGTTACAAAGATTGAGACCAGACTGCTACATGACACCACAAAGAATACCTGTAATATAGCAAAAAATATCAATAGTAACTTCTTCAGAGCAATGGGGAACTAGTATTTAATAAAAACTAAAGTTACAAAATCCTCGAATCATGAAAAGTGGACCCAAAGTCTGGAATGGACACGGTTACACAACACACAGCCCGAAAAATGATGATGACAAATGATGTTCTTCTATATCTAAGATATGGATCACTTTATGCGTGGGTAGGTAAATGGTGCCAATGTGGGCTATTGCTTAGGTAATTGAAGGTCTTGCAGTGAGTCAGTGTCACTTTCACGACATCTGCCCCACCAAGTGTGTGATCCATTATGGTGTAAATTAAGTCACACCTCAATAAATCACACAGCCCAGGGAAAGAGGGTTAGGGCTTTGATGAATGGATGGGAAAGGGGATGTGGGGAAAAATGTAACAAAGACAATCCTCGAATCATGAAAAGTGGACTCAAAGTCTGGAGTGAACATGTTTAAGCATTTACACAACACAAGGCCTGAAAGATGATGCTGACGAATGATGTTCTTCTATATCAAAGATATGTATCACTTTATGCGTGTGTGGGTAAATGGTGCAAATATGGGCTATTGCTTATGTAATAAAAAATCCTGCAGTGAGTTGGTATCACTTTCATCACATCCGCCCCACCAAGTGTGTGATCAATTATACTGTGAATTAAGTCACACCTCAATAAATCACACAGCCCAGGGAAAGAGGGTTAGGGGTTTGAGGAATGGATAGGAAAGGGGATTTGGGGAAAGGTGTGACAAAGACAAACACTACACAAGGACAATATTCATCTTGCGATGAGCAGCACACCATCATCAATCTGTTGTGGAAGGAAATGAAGGAATGAGTATGACACAGTTCAGTTAAATGCATTGCAAACAGTCCTTCAGCACCACAGATCCAAGTTATTATTATATATCTAAATGTTCTGTCATCTAGGTTTGAAAAATAGAAATTTGGAAGAGTTTAGTGAACCCACACAGTTCTAAAAAATGATTATTAAAAGAAAAATGATATTGTATTGCCAAATCGGGTGGTGCATCTGCATTCTTCTCAGATTGTCTGTCAATCTTGGGTACCTAGCTGAAGCGGTCTGGTAAGGTAAGCAGGAGTGTTCTGGGGCTTTCACCTTTTGTGCAGGAGAAGAGAAGGCCTTCAGATTGTAAATCAGAAGCGATATTGCAGAGTCAAGGAGAAGGTAAGCTTCATTAGGAGCGGACCAAGAGGCAGAGCAAGAGCATAGGCTGCTGCAATCATTCCTTATGACTCATGTGCGATTAACTGAGAAGTGAGAGCAATTTTACAACCAATCCCAGACAAGTAGCTGCATGTACCTGGCTGATCAATCTCGCAACTCTCATAACATTTACCCAAGTGGATCCATCATGTGATGATGTGACATCACATGTTGGTCTCCAGTTGCAGGCCCCCCGAACACAACCACATAATAGAGGAGTTTGACATTTGAGTCGGCACACACTACTCAGCATTTCCCAAATCAATGCACCTCTTTCCAGTCCACAGGGCTGAGTAGGCCTCTTAGAGTCAGCATCATGTTGGTTTCTCTTTGAAGTCAATAACTTCCTTCTTCTGGCTGTTGAGGTAGTCCCGCCCTGAGTACTTCCATTCTCCTGACTCCGAGTAACGAATCAGTGCAACTCCATCCTGACACAAATGAGAGGGATAGACCAGTAGTGCACTGCTGTTGATGAACAAGAAGAAAAACTGAATTTGAGTATTTTGTGTAGATTTGTGTATGTTAACTAAACTAACTGTTCTGGTCTTTGAAGAACCAGAAAAAAGGAGTGGACCTTGCAAGTAAACTTTGCTAAGTGTGAAAGGGCCAATCACCTTCAGGAAAAATGATCACCCATCAGGCCCCAAACATTGCAAATCATCGAAATCAAGTTTACAAATTAGTTGAACATCTCACTGTCTGCCTCAACATGAATCATCAATCATCACTCACAACAACTAAATAATATATCACTCAAGGGTGCAATAGTTACCTCTTTCAATCCAAGCAGGGTGGTACATGAGTTTATCTCCTCTTTGATGCAAGCAACACATTGACAGTCTTATAAATTAGATGATCTTTACTGGGGCACCCCTGCTAGGGTACAAAAAAAAGAAGGATAGCTATGGGACTGAGGCAGGCATTGTCTCCAACGTCCTTGAAGGGAATGGGGAGGCTTCTTCACTGCACACTGGTCCAACTCCAATCCAGACTGCAGCAATCATTCCTTTTAATGAGTCACGTGTGATCAATTAACTGAGAAGTGATAGCAATTACAACAACCAACAATCACAGACAAGTGGCTACATGTACCGGGCTGATCAATCTCACAACTGTCATCATCATAACATTTAGCCAAGTGCATGCATAATGTGATGATGTGACATCACATGTCTGTCTCCAGTTACTTACAACAACAACAGCCCCCCTCACTCGACCACATAATAGGTGAGTTTCAAATTTGAGCCAGCAAATACAAACTCAGTAGCATAGCATTTCCCAACTCAGTGCACCTCTCACCAGTCCACAGAGCAGAGTGGGCCTCTTAGGGTCAACATCATCATGTTGGTTTCCCTGAAGTTGACAACTTCCTTTTTCTGGCTGTTGTTGAGGTAGTCCCGCCCTGAGTCCTTCCATCATCCTCCTGACTCCGAGTAACAAATCTGTCCAATTCTGTTCTGACTCCTGATCCAAATGAGAGAGGTTGAACCTGTAGTGCACTGCTGTTGATGAACAAGAAGAGAAACATTAGACTAATTTGTTTCAGAATATTTGTGTTTGTTAACTAAACAGACTTGTCTGGTGTTTGAGGAGTGTTATGAACAAGAAAACAGGCCCGACAAGCAAATCTTGCTATGTGTCAAAAGGGAAGGGCCAATCTCCCTCTGGAAAAATGATCACCCATCAGGCCCCAAACATTGCAAATCATCACAATCAAGCTTACAAATTATAGTTGAATACCCTCCCTCACTGTCTTCCACCACATAAATCACTCACAATCACTCACATCACTCATTGGTGCAATAGTTACCTGTTCTAATCCAAGCATGGTGGTACACAATTGTCAATCCTCTTTGATGCACACAACAGACATTGGGCAGTCTTGTAAATCAGAGGTTCTGGGGCAGTCCTGCTAGGGGATGAAAAAAAGGATAGACATGGGACAGAAGCAGGCATTGTCTCTCCAATGTTCTTGAAGGGAATGGGGGAAGGCTTCTTCACACCACACTGGTCCAACTCCAATCCATCCATACATGTGCCTAACACAGTGGAGCTGAATAAGTCAGTCAGACACAAACAAACAAAATATATAATGTTCTCCTAGCTATATCCATTTTATTTTTTTGGGCAAAGCAATTCGGCAATAGAAAGTTCTACGGTGGCCCAGGCATACTCAGTCAGGGAAGTAGAGTTCGTCCTCAAACTCAGGTGGTTCACCAAGAAGTTGGTCAGCTGACACACTACTATGACCTGAGTCTGACCAATCACCCTCATCCTCCCCCTGCGTTATTTCAGGTGAAGTGGAATTTTGGTGCTATTAAGTGTTGGTTCATTTTGATCATGGTCAATCTCTCCACGTTTTGATTTGAGAGACTGGTCCTTCTCACTGTGACCACTGCGCCAGCTGCCTGAACACATGCTCAGCAGATTGTCTGGCTATCAGACAAGCCAGATACTTTATTGCCAGCCTGCTTAGCACTAGCCATTGGCACCTCTTCCCATACCAATACACCAATGGGTTTTCATCCACATAGACCTCTGTTGGGTCATCCACATAGTTCTGGACCATCCTCCGAATGGTTATTGGTGCTGCTACTTGCTTGACCTCTTTTGCCTTCACCTCTGCATAGGACTTAAGACCTGCCACTTGAAACCAACCATTGCAGAGGTTAGGGCTGGTGCTCTTGTGGTTGTGGTTGTTGCCGGTGTTCTTTTTGCTGATGTTAGCTGCTGTGGGACAACAGGACTGCCTTCTCTGGAAGTTGAAGGCAGCACCCAGAACTTCTGACCTCAAAATTCCACTCGTTCTTCTTCCAGGTTGCTGGCTTGCTCAGCAATCCATATCTTGTATTGTGAAACATCCCCTTCATAAAAAGGAATGAACGAGGCCAGTAATTTTTTGTACCGCGGATCAAGAATTATGGCACAGATGTAATGTTTGGCCGACACAATGTCTCTTTGCAACCCTGTATAATCAGCCAAACGAAGAATTAAGCTCTCCACCAACTCATGCACATCTTTCTTTTCGTCCACACCTGCGTACATTTCAGACACATTCTTTAGCTGTTCCTGTAGCCTATGCAACAACGGGATAGCTTGGCCCATCGTACTGTCCTCCTTGCTGACTTCCCCAGTGAAAACCTCCAAAGGAAGCAGCATCTCTGTCAGGCATTTGACTAGGCGCCATTTGGCCATCTCAATGATTATGCCTTTCCCAGTTGCATCCCCTCTTTACATGACATAATCATTGTTCGGTCTGTACTGCTCAAACAGATATTGCAACATGTGATAGGTTGAGTTCCAACGTGTTGGCACCTCCTGTATGAGGGCTTTAACTGGCATGCTATTATCACGTTGAATGATCCTCAACTCAAGGGCTTTAAAAGAATGGGTGAAATAAGTGCTGATTCCTCTGCAGGTGGACAGTAAGTTGCTGACTCGGTCCTGAAATAGCCACCATCTGCCATGGCCTTAACTATATTACTGCCATTATCCATGACAACAAATCCAATTCTGAGACCTCTGGGTCGCAGCCATTCAAACACCTTGTTGTTAAAGTCTTTCAAGATCAGATTTCTCCACGACAAATATGGCTACTGTTGCATGTTTCTGAACACCATTAAAAATGTAATCGGCATCCAAACCTAAAGATATCATTTCTCTAACCCCCACAAAAAAGATCCAGTGTGCAGTGATACACATGTAATTAGTGGCTTGGCAACTGGCCCACATGTCTGTCGTCAGGGGGATAGTGTTAACAGTAAATAGGTCTGGCTGGGAACCTTCCATTTCTGGCAGATGGCCACCACAGATTCTAGAAAACCCGCTCCTTTCACAAAAGAAAAAGGCAGGAGGTCTAACGCTAACATTTTGGCCAGCTTCCTGTTCTACAAATGTGCCATTGGGTGGTTACATTCATTCATACTGCCCCTCCTGCCTAAACATAGAAGTAATAGTATCCTGCAATTTTTTCTTTTCTTATGCTATTGACGCAGGCGACTTCTGGAAAGAAGAAGTTGGTAGATTTAATGTGCATCTCAGGTGAGTCACTGTATACTGTTGCTGTGGTGTCTCCATCTAACTCTGAGTCTTCTGCCATTTTGACGTTACTGATGTGGGAGGAACTTGCGCAGTGCTGGGGACAGGGCTGCTTTGTGTAAAGATGTCACCCTCTTGTTCCTCATCACCTTCACCTTCCGCCATGAACAGAGCAGATTCCCTGCTCTCATCACCTTCACCAACACCGCCTGCAGCAATTTTTTAAGGTGCGCCTCCCAACGGATTGAGTGATATTTTTTCATATGGGTCATTTGGACTCCAGTACCATAGTGTGTACCAGGCTTACCTCGTGGCAATGTTAGGCTCCTGCGTGCTAACCGCAAAGAAGTCCCAAACTGGGGAGGTCAACTTTCTCAATGGGCCACTAGTGCCACTGCCAATGCCGAAGAAGTGAAGGTAGGTAGCCTAAAACTACACTAGCAGCTGTTAATTCTTGTGAGCACAAGTGGGCAGCCGGCAAATCTCGCGGGCACTCGAAAGCAGACGGCAAATCTCACAGGCGCTCGCAAGACTCGTCGCACTCGGCAGAGCGTGCAAAATCATGATTCGAAATGGAAACAAAATCTGCCACTAGGCAGAAAGCGGAATTCAACGGGAACTCTGCATTCTTCACGTAGCCTGGAGTTCCTGAATTCAGCAAACTATGCGAGCGGAGCGGAATTTTCTACCCAGGCCTAGTAACAGCCAAACCTGCTACACTGAAAATAGCTTTGAGGGCATTTTAACTGTAAGAATATGTTTAACATTAAACTTTGACATGTCCTATTTTTAAATTCCATGCACCTTGCCTTTATGGGCAATAAGGCCTAGTTAAGGGTGATATATCAATATTTAAATGGAAGGTTTGGACCTGTCAAAAGGAGTTAATTGTACAGGTCGAATTTGTAGTTAAAACCTGCACAGCCAAGCTACTGGTGGCAGTTCTGCAGCCATGTTTACAACATCACTGTAACGATGGCACTATGGATGCTTCAGTTCACTAGTGGCATTTAACGTACAGGCCATGGATACACCTTGGTACCATATACTAGGGACCTATGGATAAGTTAAATATGACAAATAGGAGTATAACAATTTTACTATGTTAAAAGGAGGATCACAGGCACTTTACCTCTGGTTAACAGGGGTAAAATGTGCAGAGTTACATAGCCAGCAATAATAGGGCACAGCAAAAAGGCAACCAAAGAAATTAATGTGCAAAGAGAATTAGTGAATTGAATTGCCTTTATGGCAGGTAAGGCATCCAAAGAGAGCACATATACAAAAAACACAAATCAGCAATTAAAATATCATCCTCCTAGCAAGGTCAATCATTAAAGAGCCTACACTGGCTCTCAAATATCATCTGCAGTTGAACAAATGGACTACTTGATGCCTCATCACCAAAACCTAATAAGAAAATAAATGTAGCAATATAATCAACCTCCAAATGCCATGTTCTTGATGGACAGCCATTTCAATGAATGGCAAAGTATTATAAAAAAGATAAAAGCCATTGTTTGACATGGACTTTAAGTAATATTATAGTTGTTTGAATAATTGATGTTGTGAAGGGTTCAAAATGGTTAGAGCTACTTGAGCCAGTCCTTAAACGCACAGTACCATGCCACACACACTAACGTAGAGTGCAAATACAGTCATATTTGTTATTGTTAAAATTGATCATAGGCAGACAGGAAACCTTCAACACACAAAACATTCATTTAACTTCCTGTTGGGCCAAGAAAGACACAACAGGAAACCTGCCAGAGTAGCTTACGTGTGCTTTACTCCCTGTAAAGTCAACTAAATTGGACATGTTCTACTCTCGCTAAAGGTGTGTCCTAGCTCTTAAAATTAAATCAGAGCGCAGTTAAGAAAAATACATGATGTGTGGGTTAAGATCAAACAGTTTTAAAATGTAATACAATTAAAACGTGCAACTGGGGTTGGTTGGCCAGAAACCTGCACCTCCAGGGGTCTCACACTGCAAATCCACGTAAAAAGCATATAATAGCGTGATGAAAATCAGATCCTAATTTGTAAAGTAAAAACGAAAAACACAGTGCAGATTCCGAAAGTTTTTCTAAGGAGTCCACCCCCAGCAGTGCTGAATGCCTGGGTTTCCAAACACCAAGGTTGCCTAGACTTGATTCCACCTCAGGCCTCTTTCTTTTACCACCCTACACTTTCTGATTCTTTATCCCATTCTTGAAGGCACCTTTCTATACCTCCTTTCTCTCCTTGACACTGTATGCCTATCTTTTCTCGTCTTCCTCCCATTTCAACCTTCATCTCTCTTGCTGTGGCTTACAATCTGATGAAAAATAGTGTTTGGTCCCTAAAAATAAGGACCAGAGTCAGGGCCAACACCTAGACACACTTCATGTGCATAGACCAGACCATTTCCCCACTGGGCCTAGCCTGCCTCATTACCTTGCCTCCAGCCTGCAACTCTTGCATCCTTACATACATCCTAGTAGTAAAACTGGCATGGACGTTTGCATCTATATGCTTGTTTTTGTGTGACGAGAAAGGGTTAGCAGTATGCAGCAGATAAGATAGATTATAATGTTCATGAGTCAGAACAGGAAAGTTAGCTGCCTGAGATCAATACTATGTACCCATTCGTGTGACATTTTCTATGTGTACTTCTGCACCCATGATGTAAATGTTACATATGAGCAATCTTGCTCGGCTGTTTCCATCTGTTGAGTGGGAGATTTCTTTACTTATACTTGTGGTGTGTTTATTGAGTGTGTGATAGGAGCTTGATACTGTCTTGCTGTACTTGTTCTATTTATGTAATAAAAGATTACACTGCTGTTACTCATAATTTGTTTGTTCTGTATGCATGGGAAGCTTGCATTGTTTTCATCCAAGCAATATATTCTATTTTTGTGGGAAAGCTTTGCTACCATGGCCAGTGCTGTATTTGATCTTACAGTCCTTTAAATTGCACCATTTTTAAGAATTGTTGAAGTCTAGCATCTCACAACAGATGTATTTATAACAATGCAATTTATGAACTAAGGGCTTGATATATATCTTCACGGAGAGGGAACTTAGTCGCATCTGCCTGATTTCAATTTAAATTTGATGATGGTGGAAACTACTCTGTGTTCGCCATGGTCAAACTCTTCCGACGGAGTAAGGGCCATCGTAGGTTTGGCTATATATTTGCCTCCCTAATTTAGATGGACGGGCATATAGCTATTTTTCAATGCTCATCACACCAGGGAAATCCTGGTGGTAAGGGGCTCTGAAAAGTGCTCAACGCCCTACTTGCCATGGGGGGAATCTCCCATGGCAAGGTGGCATTCTATTGTGTAATCTCAAAAAAAAATCCAGCTTTGGGATTTTTTTTTTTTAAATAAAAAAAATGTAACTTTAACATGTGGATCCATCATGTTTGACAGAGTCATCCGGCAAAGTTACAATGCATTGTCATGAACCGCTATGATGGCGGTTTTTGACAATACTTGAAATTCCCGCTGGGGCAGTAGGTATTTTATTATTGCATTTTGAATTGAAATCAATTTTGAATCAAATTTCAAATTACTAGTCAGGCCCTAAGTTACTGACCCAGTGTACGTACAAATTAAATGCAGCAATTACCAAACACGTTGACCAAAACTCTTTGGAGGGGAAACTGGTCCTGCATGAGAATATATTATGCGTGGCTTCCATAGACAGCTATTAGCTGCATTCTCACACTGATAATTCAATGCTATGATGTAACAGTGGAAAAACAAGAGTTATTTTGTTTGCAGTAGAAAAATATGCCTCTCCTGGATTGAACAATCAGAGGTGATGCTACTGAGTGCAAGAGATTGAGATGACTTATCCGGGTCCTGCTTGTGAATGTTGGCGATATTTTGATTATTAGTAATGTTCAATTAGTGATATGATGAATGTTTTGCTTAAAGAACGACAACTCTGCAGATTGCAATTTGGGTGAACTAGGCTAGAACTAGGCCCAGAATCCATTGTAACTTTTTTCATATTTTTATCTCATTCTTGGCGAGCCTCGGAGGAAGCTGTCTTACAAAATGAAACTACTCAAAATCCTTAGTTTCTACCTGTGTTACAGAGGGCCTCTTCTTCTCATGAGTCTGTTATTGTTTGTGTGTAACTTGACTGGTACTGTCACATCCACTGGCATTAGGTCAAGAGTGGTGCTAATTGAATATATTCATTTGGGGGAAGGCGTTAGAATGGTGCTAAATGTTAATGTATTAATCCAGTATTGTCATTAATTGATCAACTGATGCCTTGGGCCTACTTCATGCAGACTTTGCATTTTTCACTGTAAATTTTATTATAAAAGAGCTGCAGATCTTGCGATGAGCCAGTCTTTTGGAATCCAAACTGAGAGAGCAGACTCATGCCAGTCTGTCTTAGAACTTAGATTTCCTAGTCAAGGTTATGCTTCTGCATTAGACTGTGCCCCATGCTGATTCACTATATTGACTGATTAATTTCATTTATGCCTTCTGTAATTAACTCTGATACTTAACAAACCTTCATGGTTTCTCACTTTTACGCTTCTCAAGAAGGCCTATTTAATTGAAAATGCTGCTTGATTTATTGCTTAGATTTTGTTTCTCTTGATTCTAGCACAACATCTCATTTATTCTTGAGGCTATCACTACCCCAATCCTTTGAAGGTGCTTTATCTTCTATCTTATCAGATGATCAAAGATAGTACTGACATGAATATTGACCTTGTTGTTCAATGATCTGTGAGTTTATGAGATTTCATTAAGACATGCTAGGAACTGCAGACTACCAGCAAATCTAGAAATGCATCACATTTACAATTTTTTTGTGCATCTTCAATGAACACTTATTGTACATTTTTATTAACGGTCATTAAGTTTGAAATACAAGCTGCAGTTGTACAGCAATGCTGGTGTATCTGCATTAACCCTCATTATGGATCCTTTTTTGACAAAAGTACCTTGGATGAGACTTTTACATAAAACATCAGCAATATAAGCCCTGCACCCTCGATTCAAGATCAACAAACAAACATGTTTGCACGTTTTTATGATTTCAACAAAGAAATATCCCCTACTGTGTAATGTTTAGTTACAATCACTACCATTAGTCAACTCTTATGGACACTCATTCACTCACTATTCTCAACACACTGAACTCATATATATGCAAAAATAGTCAAAAGTTTATTATAATGATTCCAATACATGTACAAAGAATATTTAAAAACAGTTAAAAAGGATAGATGCTATACCATCAATGCACATATTCTCTTCTTGCCACTTTCTTTTACATTACAATACTAAATCAATATAACTTGAGAGACATAAACCAGATATTCTACGTTATAATGAGGGCGTTGGTCTCCACAAAGTGCAGGTAAGCATAAAGAAAAGAACACAATTATATCCAGTTATTTACAAATACTATCAACATTTGCATAAAAAGATGTGCAATAAAAGTTTTTATGTACACAGAGAATTAAAGAAAGAATGGGGCAGAGAGCCTCGTCATGTGGGGCCCAATGGGACACAATCTAAACCATCTCTTTTATCTACTTTTGTCCTATTTTATAGCCCAATGCAGAATTTCCTTGTTTGAACATTTATTCTACATATCTTTTTACTTTAATGAACCTATTGATTGGCTTATCTGCACTTAAAAATACCACTACTGGAGTGGTTATATAGATTCCTAGGTACCTTGTTGTTAAAGCCTGTTTGCTATCTATGTGGCCTTTAAGATCTGGACCCTTTTGTATATGAGAGAAGGGCATTCACCTTAAAAACTCTGGACAATGTTTTGAGAGTTCAGCTCTCACAGTTGCTGACAGATCAAAAGAGACCTAATACACAAATCATCACTTGCAGGTTAAAACTGAACGTATGCACTATTTGTTCCTAAGTTTAGCAGTTTGAAACTATTAGATGCTGGAAATCTTGCACCTATCCTGGTTCCTGTCAGGGGAAACACTAACTACAGCCCTCTTTCTGGATATAGGAAGAAGCAATTCTTTGTAGAACTTTTCATATGAACTAATGCCTGAAATTTTCATACTCAAATTTAGTCTTGCAATGCATCATAATAGCAAACTGTGTGAGAAAGCATTAAGCAGCATGGCTATTGATAGTTGAATTAGGATATGTAACACTTACACAATATTTCATCCAAATGTACCAATCAGGTGAGTCAACATGTGCAAACATCCATTAAAGGATGAGATCACACTTTGTATGGGATCTGGGTACAGAGTTAGAAATGTTGCTGAACCACAATATTGTGGTAAAAATATTGTAAATACAAAAATATCTTGGGGGCATAATTTCAACTGTAACTTTCTGTTTCTCAATGTGAATGATGTAAAACATATTGTATACTTGAATGTTGTGTTTTTGTATTTTTCTTTGTGGTAATATAAAGATGTGTTGCATTTTAGATTGTGGGATATTTTGGGGTGTATGTTCAATTATTTTTAGTTAGTAATTATTTTATTTACAGTTTTATTTAATTAAAAATGTGTTATGAGTTTAGGTATTGGAGTTAATTTATTTTTGCATATTGTTTTAAGAATATTTTTATGGGTTGTGTAGTTTAATAGGTGATTATGTGGAGATGTTTAGTATTATAATAATTGTATTTTTGTGGGCTTTCAATTGTAATTAATCTTTTTATTGCTTTCATATTATTATTTTATTTAAATCAAATGTTTTGGGATATTCCTCGTGGGATTCATTTCTTAAATTATTTACAAATAAATGTTTCTTTTATTAAATTGCATTTGAAAAATGTTTTTTTTTAATTTAAACAATACTTTGAAATATATTCTGTGGTTCTGATTTCCCCAGTGCTTGTGGAACTAGATTTAGATTGGTAAATATTACCCTATCCCAGTTTATGCATTTTCCTCAATGTTTCTGAGACTGGGGTTAGAATAATTGATTTGTCATGCCTATATATATATTGAGGGACTTGAGTTAAAATAGTAAATTATACTCGACCCAAAAATCTTTGCACTTTCCCCCATGTTTGTGCCACTGGTGTAAGAAATGTAAATTTTAGACACTCCATATTTCCACTTTCCCAATGTTTGTGAGACTGTACTTAAGCTAGTGTATTGCCACTCTCCATATATGGAGCTTCCCAAATTTTTATTTACTTAGAATATCAAATCTTAACCCACAATGTTTGTATTAGGTAATATGATTTGTTTTTAGTAATGTGCTTCAGTTTGTATGATCAGGGGTATTATGCTAATACCTAAAGTAAATATTTTGTGTAAAGTTTACTTTGCAGGAAATGTGTTACCTTGTTTAGATAACCGAATGGAAATATATAGTTACGCTTATTTATTTGTGCTACGTTTTATTAAATGTAATAGGTATGTGTTTTTTTCATTCAGAATATGTTGTTTGTAACTTGTGCTGCAAGGTAGTTTGGTTTTAATAAATATTTGATTTCAATTTCGATTTTTAATTTATTTTTGCTGAGGCTATTTTCCATGTCAATCTTTAGTTAATTTCTATTCTTTTTCAGGAATAACAACATTTTGTTTGATATATTTTGTGATCAATATTTCTGTACTTAATATTTAGGCAATTATATATTTGTATCACAATAATTTTGTGATTGATATTATGACATACAATCATTAGACCTACATGCCACGTATGTGAGTTAGAATTGTGTAGAAACGAACAGTAACTTAAGGCTGATGTTGGTATCAAGATATGTTAAAGACCACTGCAGGACCTAGCCCCCATATATTTGTCAAGTTTGATAGAACTGCCTGCGAATGAACAGAAAACATGCATAACAGCTATTGTACATTCCTTAGTTAATAAAAATCTGTAGGTAATGTTTTTGAGTGTATAATTTATGCCAACTGTCCCAGAACTTGTCAATGGCTTATAGAGCCTTAACCAAGTAGAGCCTTAGCTAAATAGGTAGTAGCAATGTAGGGTATATTCATGAGGGCTGCACTAGTATTCTTTAAGGTCAAAATTGAAACTGTTATGCTCCCCTGCCTTTTTGATCAATCTGAAATACTCTAGCTTTAACTGCATTCAACTGTTACATATTCTTCTATATGCACTGCAGTGCTGTAAAAGTAGGGCTTTTATCCATGCTAACCTAAATATGACAAACTAGGGCGAAACCAGTCCTAGGTTGCTTGTGTTCTGGTTCAGGGAGGATCTGGCCTGGCAGTTTAGGCTGGACTGTTCCCATGAGGAGCAGGGTCAAGACTGATTTGTCAATGGCTGGGTCCAAACTGAGGTGGCATGGTGAGTGAAAAACGATGAATTGGGATTTGGCCCGAGCGGTTGCCAGTGGATGAGATTAATTCAAGCATTTCATCTTTCACCTTGTTGTTTTTGTATTTGACGCCCTACGGGGCATATTCTCAAGAACGTGTGATAACCACCGCAAATTTAGCTTAACGCAACTTTGCATATCGCAGTTCATCGCGGGAAATTAATGCCTTGTTAACCAAGTATTCACAACACGGCGGCCCCATGCGATACTCCCCAGATAACACGCCAACTGACTGCGTTAGAATCAACGCCACTCCGCAAAAATGCGAAACACCAATGAAAAAAAAGCTGCGATGAGGCCAATTGCGATACGAAAATCAGCGAAACACAGCTACAGGCCTGCAATCCACACGCGTCAGGCGGGAACAACCACCCTAAAAGCAGAAAAAAAACAGACAAACAAATGCCAAACAACAGCGAAGCACAATGGACGTTGCCGGAGCAAGTAAGGAGGAGAGCCAGAACCCCACAAGCCCCCCGGAGGATCATCCTGGGACTTCGGGGTCAGGGAAGGGCAAGGACAAGAAGAAGAGGAAGACAAAGTTCAGTCCGCAGGAAAACAGGATCCTGATAACGGAGGTGACAGAACACCATCAACAACTGTTCGTCACCTCCACTGTGTCATTGGCAACAAAAAATACATTATGGCAGTCCATCGTGGACAAGGTGAATGCAGTCGGAGTGCTGAAGAGGGCAATGGGCGAGGTCAAGAGGCGCTGGAATGATGTCAAGTGCAAAACCAAGCAGAAACTCGCCAACAACCTGAAGGCAGCAATGCAGACTGGAGGTGGGAGCCCAGCGCCACAGGAGGAGCTGGACGACATGGAGGAAATGGTGTCCACATTCATCAGTGGGGAGACGGTGGCAGGAGTTGGGGGCCCGGACACTGCTCAACAGGACCCGACACAACAGCAACAGGGTGAGTAACCACCAGGGCCTGGGGGACGGGGGAGATGGGCACAATGGCACACATGCACAATTAAGTTGAGCACATCTGCGGACACACCATGCCCCAGACCACTAACTCCCACCAAGAGACCAACGTACCCCAGTATGCAACATGTCAACACTGTACAAGCACAGAAGTCAGAGGCACACCTCATGAAAGTGATAAGGGGCAGCAAAATCTGAGCTGCAGGGGCGACTCCCCAAAAATGCAGCACACACATCACATAGAGAGCACACCTACATTGACACGATGTGACACAATCCGCAAAACACCTACAACAGGACACTACTGGTGCCGCTTGGGTGCAGACACTGGCCAATCACAATTGGCATTGCAGGGATATGTGCGTTGATAATGTACAAGTACAAACACACACCCGTGATGTTGTCGAAATGTCCACTGTCCCCCATCAAATAGGCAGCTCCTCCCAAACAGCCACAATGTACCCAGTCATGCTGTATGTATGTAAACATGTACAATGCGACAACATACATGTGGACACATTGTTAAACTGCATCTCCCCTTCACATTGCAGAGGGAGAATCAACACCTCCTGCAGAGCAGTCCGACCCTCTCTTCTCTGGAGACGAAGAGGACGACCACAGCTTCGACTCTGACGCCCTCCAACTGCTCGTGGAGAGCCTCCGCAGCCCACTTCCAGGAGCTGGGCAGCCCAGCTGCTACGAGGAGACCCTACCCCCTGCACAGACCACACAGCAGGCAGCACCCACCACCACTGCTGCCTCCCAGGACCCCCACGGAGAACACATGGCCTTCCAACGCCATGTTTTGGGGTGCCAGGAGAATCTGGCTGAACAGGTGTGGGTGGGCTTCGACCGCATGGCAGACAAACTAGATGCCATACGTGGGTGTCTAAGTCCCATCAGGGACCACTCACGGTCCCTAACGGACACCCACAGTCCACTCCATGCTCTCCAACGGACCATGGCTGACATCGCTGAAGCCCTGACTCAGAGAATAGTACAACTGTCCAGTCCGAGTGGCTCTAGCGATGTCACACAGGAGTTGGGAAACATGCGGAGGTTAATGGAGACCATGGAGCGGGCGAATGCGGAACGAGTGGCTGCCACGACTGCACACCAGCGAGAGGTAGCTGGGTTCCTCAATGACCTCAGGACCCTCCTCATGGCATTGCTGCCACAAGGCCTGGTGCGGATGCATGCTGCTGCCACCACTCCATCCACATCTCCGCCGCCTGAAGTGTCAGTGCCACACAGTGCGGCAGACCTTCCACCTCCGGCCACAGATGTGTCACTGCCACACAGTGCTGGAGACAGAACACCACCACCCACACGTGAGGCACATGAAACAGCAGAGAACGAAGATGCGGATGATACTGCCCTCGTGGTAAGGAGGATGCAGCAGCATGCATCTCATCCATAGGTCCGGCTTCAGCTTGGTACTGCCCTCTGCATCATCACCTTCCACTGTCCCCCCTGCACTCTGCGACACTCACCTTGGACCTCGACATGGACTGCCATATGATGTTTGATCGCCATTGACACAGCAATCAGACTGCAGACTGTACTCGTCCTCTTCCTTTGGACTTGTCATTCCCTGGAGGACCCTGGCTGGACCTCCACGGGACAACATCGTCATGTGGGGTTTGCATGGCCCTGTACTGCTCCAGATGCAACACTCCACTGAATGTGCATTAAACATTCATATACACACAGATGTGTCATGTCTATGGTCTTTTAAGTGTGGAAGTATGGATGAATGTGGGCTCACTGGACTCCTCTTACGTCCATGTGGCCCATGTCGTAGAACAGGGGTCACAGGGTGACACATTGCCCAATGCGGTCCGGGTGGTGCTGACACAACAACAGGGGCACACGCATGAGTTACTTCCTTGTCCAGCCCAGTACGGAACCACGCCCAGGGCCCCGGGGTCATATACAGACCCTTACGCTGGACTGGCATACACCAGGCCAGCCCACTCTGCTTACGCTCACAGGGGGGGACGGCAACGCTACATGTCCCCTGTCTTGCCTGTGGTGATCTGCTGCTCACAGGTCTAGTTGTCAGCATGCCACAGCCACTCCCTCACGGCTGGTTTACACCCACACCACACCCATCCAGCACACACGTCACGGGACATGTGACCCTGCCAATGAAAAGGGACGGGCGCACGTGCTCGACGCCATTTCCACTCTCTATCTGGGTGCGTCCGTGTGGTGTCAATGTAGGCATGAGGGCCTCGGGCCCTGCAACATCACATTCCCCAGGACCGGAGGTGAAATGATGGCTCCGCAACACGATACCCAATCATACAGGGACCATGACTTTGGGACACAGACTTGGTGGCACCGGATACATTGCGGCCGGCACAGGTACACCGCCATGGGATGGTGACTTTGGGTGCACTGAGGTAGGGGCACCTTAAGTGCTGAGCGGGTGTGCAGCCTGCGATGATGCCCCTTCCCGGCCGTCCGGACTGCTCAGGATTTGTGTGCCCTGCTGGACCGCAGTGTAGGCCAGCGCCAGCGGGCAGCGCGGGCCTACAGCCTCGTGGCGTTGCATCCCGGATCACAGAGTTAGTGGCACCTCAAGGGCTGAGCGGGTGTGCAGCCTGTGATGATGCCCAGTGCACTGGTATGTCCTCTGCCATGGCTAAATCAAGACCCAGAATCATATGTGTGACCTGGTGGCCTGCGGAGCGGGGCTGCATGATGTGGAGGGTGCCATGTCTGCGGGCCCCGGGCATGTGGCTTGCAGCGGCACGTGGTGGGCCCTCATTACTACGCGCCAAGGGCGGAAGGTGAGCAGTGAGGCCTGGGTGCGCAGGGGCGGGCATGCACCGCTGGGCGGCAGGAGGGGCTGGGGTACATCTGCCTGGGTGCGCAGGGGCGGACAGGCGATGATGTCTTGTGCAATTGTGTGTACTTTGCCATTCATGTCTCTGGACTCTGTTTCAGATGACGGATCTGTTTCAGATGTGTGACCTGGTGAACTGCACTACATACAGGCATGTGGTTGGAGACACACCTGTGGCAGCAGGTGGGCAGTGTGGCCTGGGTGCGCATTGTGTGCACTCTCTCTCCCTGTCCATCTCTTCTGTTATCTGTGTCTCGCTCCCCCTCTCTGTCCGTCTTTCTCTCGCTCCCCCTCTCTGTCCGTCTTTCTCTCGCTCCCCCTCTCTGTCCGTCTTTCTCTCGCTCCCTCCCTCTCTCTCTCTCCTTCGCGCTCTCTCTGTCCTTTGATGTGCACAAGACACACCTTCTCATCATGATTTTTGTCTTGCAGGCTGTGACCTACAGATTGTCCCGAGGGGAGCCGCCATGTGTCTTCATTTCTGTTCTGTGTTTCTTTGAATACATTTTCATTTGTTACATCGAAGGTGGATGAGTGATGCTCATTTTTGTGACGACACATGCATGCCACCAAATGTGATTGTGCGACATCTGGCGGATTATTTGGTACATGTTCCGTATAGTTGATGTGGCATGTCTTTGGCCGGTGGGGAGACCCGGGGGGGGGTGTTCTGGGGGTGGTGGCGGTGGGTGTTGTGGCCCTGTTGGGGCTCCGAGCTGCATGATCAGTGGCTCCATGGCATCTGTTGCCCTTCAGGTGTGGCTCTGGGCTGGGCTCCATTTTGTGGTGCAGGCTGTGGTCCGACTTTGCACCAGGTCAGAGCAGGTGTTAGTTTCCTGCTGCTAACGGGCCTTATCGCCTGTTTTGTGGTCTTATCGCCGATCTGGCTGCTCGTTGAGAATGTTGAGGAGTGGTGTTTTCGCAGCTTTTTGCACGGGTACACCTACTCTGCATCTCATTAGCGATAGTTGCGGGGGTCATCTGTGGCGATGTTTTTTGCGGATGCTATCGCAGGTATAATGGTGTTCTGGGCTGTTAACACCAGCTTGTGAATGGTGCGATGAATTTATCGCCACTTTGGCTGCGAAAAAGTGCCGCTAACTCGGCGATAAGTCCTTGAGAATATGCCCCTAAGTGCATTGGCAATGCCAAGACATGGGTCCCGGCCTCACTGTGCCACTGGAACTAAGCTATACCTGGCTGCAGAGCCCTAACTAGGTCGAACCCATCCTAGGTTGCTTGTGTTCCAGTTCAGGGAGGACCTGGCCTGGCAGTTTGGGCCCGATTGTTCCCATAAGGAGCAGGGTCAAAACTGATTTGCCAATGGCTGGGTCCAAACTAAGGTGGCATGGTGGCTGAAAAACAATGGATTGGGTTGCGGACTGAGCAACTGCTAGTGGCTGAGATTAATTCATGCACTCCATCCATCACCTTGCTGTTTTTGTATTTGACGCCATAAGTGCGCTGGGTATGCCCAGATGTGGGTTCCGGGATCACTGTGCCACTGGAACCAAGATACACCTGGCTGAAGAGCTCTAACTAGGGCAAAACCAGTCCTAGGTTGCTTGTGTTTCGGTTCAGGGAGGAGCTGGCCCGGCAGTTCCGGTTGGACTGTTCAGATGAGGAGTAGGATCAAGATTAATTGCATATGGCTGGGTCCAAACTGAGGTGGCATGGTGGGCAAAAACCGATGGATTGGGATGCGGCTCGATTGATTTCATGTGGCTGAGATTAATTCAAACACTCACCATGTTGTTTTTGTATTTGACAACCTAAATATATGTCATTCTTCAATTATATGGTGACTTGTAGTCGAGTTAATCCTAGAATTTTACGAAGCTCACTTGCTTTTGTTCTAGTTATAAGACTTTTATATTTGGTGAAATCTAGTATTAGTTAAACATTTTAGGCATTGTTTCTGTAGGCTCTGGAATTACTAATAATTTGAACCATGAAATTCCAGCATTACTTGAGTATCAATAGAAAATACTATGGAGTCGGGTAATTTGTAATAAGCCTTTCATTGAGAATAAGGAATTACAACACATGTCCATTCAAATTGATTCATTATCTTTAAAGAGACAAGATTATATGAGTTCAAATCTTGACTGTGTAGTTAGAATTTGGTTTCTGCAGTTTGAAATTTATACTTACACTTATTACAACCTGAGGGACCACGGAATAGAAGTATGCCAGGTTTTAAGAAGTACTCTCTGCATTCACCTGCTAAAGAAACAATCAAACATAATTTGTGCATTTGCTTCTACAAATTGAAATTAAAATGTTTGGGAGGGCGGATTATTTATTTAAATTATTGTTTAAAAATTAATATTCATAAACTAAATATATGAAAAATATTGTATAATTTAATGCACATTTAATATGAAAAATGAAGATGCTGTTACATTTTATTAGTTACCAGTCAATGTCAATTATTTTACAATTATAAATTACATTAAAATATTTTTATTCACAAAAATACTTTATTATATTTCCCTCTACTCTTCCAAAGGGAGATCTCCATGAACATAAACATAGATCATTAAACAGATGAGACTGCCACATCTTTGCCTAGTGCAAAGTGAGTTGTCTTGCTTGTGTTGGATCTCTAAGCACTCCAGTTCCTCCTCTAACTTAATCTTATTTTGTTTTCCTAGCCTTTTAAATATTGAGGTGTGGGACATGAGTTTGCCTGTAATGGCTGCCTTTGCTGTGTCCCATAGGACACTCTGGCTCGCCTCATCATTGTCATTTTCTTGAAAGACGTACTCTAGCACTTTCCTTTTGTGTTCCTTCACTAGAGGGTCTCTTATCAACACTTTGTTTAGGAAACACAGACTCCAAGTTGAAGAGTATAGCATTGTTGTGTCCAGGCTCAGCTATACAATGACATGGTGAAGAGAACCTTGGAGCCTAAATCTTTTTTGACTATCTGGGATCGTAGGGCCCTGGAAGCGAGAAATAGATTGAATGTAAGACCTATATACATTAGAGTTAAAGGTATACTCTCAGTTTATTTGGTGTTGTCTAGGTTTGAGAGGCCGTGAAACAGAGACAGCAGGCGCTGGGGCAGATTGGCTGTGTGGAGGATCTATCAGTCTCAGGGTGAAGGATGATAGTGAAATCCCCCCGAACAACTATGTGGCATTTGGTAGAGTGCACGATTCTTGGCATAAGGTTCACTTAGAACTGTTCTTTCTCTTCATTGGAAGTGTACAATGAGTGTCAGGTCAGCTGGAGGCTCTCTAGTCTCGCCTGGACTCCCAAAAGTCAGTCAACTTTATAAAAATATTTAAAACTCTAATTCAAATGGCATACCTATCCTGAGCAATATTGTGACCCTTTTAGTTTTCATAGTGGTGACATAATGGAATTGAGAAGTTAACAAGTAGGAGCATAGTCTGTCAATATCTTGTGAGAGCAAGTTGGTCTCCTGAAGGAGGGCTATGTCTACTTGTTTAGTTTTGATCCACTTTAAGGAGGCTATTCATTTTATTGAGCAGTTTAGTCCTTCACAATTCAAGGTAACAACAGTTATGGTGGTCATTATAGGTATAGGTTGATCCCTACCATTTGTGGGCTATCAAAAGGTTTATATGTATTCCTTTCTTGCCTCCCCTCCCCTGCATGAGTCAATGTTGTTGGGTTAAAGGCCAGTGGGGTGCCTGTGTGGTACCCGTTGTGAATACAGTGGATATAAAATGGTGATAAACAGTATAATTGACCAATAACTGTAAGCAGTAGAACAATAAGTATCATCAAAGACATCACCTTACAAACTTGGTTGCAGGACAGTACCAGATTCCGGCCTGTGGGCATTGACTGGCAAGCTCCGAACATAGGAGTTAACTCTTCACTTTTATTTGAAACTTCATTAGAGTGATGGCGTGGGTGGGCATATGCATCATACCATAACTAATAAACCAGGTGTGAGTAATTTGTGAGTAATAATTGGTAGTTTTCATTTTCTTGAGGGTCAAGTAGGCTTCCAGCGTCCGGGGGTAGTGGACGCATCGCTGTCATTAATGTCAAAGCAATAGAGTTGACTTGGTTATAGTAGTCAGTTGTGCTTTAATGTTGCCATCTTGTCTTTCATGCCTCAAAGGTGTCTCAATCTTTTCCTCAAACGTCCACCTTGGGGGGAGATAGTGATATCGGAGTTTACTTCTGCACATGTAAGGCTGAGAATAGCTGTTAACATAGTCACCTCGCGGACACTTTGTTGCGTGTCTTTAAAGCTGAACAGTAATCGGAAGGGGAGCCCCATCTGGAGAGTATATTTTCTTGGCAAAGGTGGGTGGTGATGTGTGCATATTTCCTGTGTTGCGCTTGTGTGAGTGGAGAGATATCTTGGAATATTGACAATGTCTAATCCCGGAAGAGGATCGGCTCCAGCCAATGAGCAGCTTGTAGGATTGCTTGCTAGTCTCTAAAAAACACGCACTCTGGTGAGTACATCTGGCATCAGGTTTCTCTTCTGGTGGAATGCCGAAAGCACCCTGTGCATGTGGACAAGGCGTATCAGATCTGATGGTGGGTTTGGCAAGAGCTGTTGGTACTGGGATGATACAGTGTCCTCTAGATCTTTATTGGTGATCTCCTTGGGAATGCCTCAGATGCGTATATTGTTCCTTTTGGAACAGTTTCCAAGGTCATCCATCTTATTCATGAGGTGTTTGTGGTGAATTTCTAGGGAGGATAGTCTTTGCAAAAGTTTGCCTTGCTCATGCAAAGTGGCTGCTAAGTCATTCTCCATTTTGTCAATGCTGTTCTCCGTTTATTAGACAAAGTGATTCAGATTAGAAATTGCCCTGTTAATGTCTCAGCGCCATGTAGAAATGTCTTTGTGGAATTCACCTAGGAGTGCCTGGATATCCCCTATGGTAGCTGGGTCTAGTAGAGTAATGTCAGAGGTATTTGACAAATCGGATGAGCGCTCTGTTTCGAGCTTCTCCTGGCCCGTCTCTCCTTTTTGGGCTTGTAGCATATCAGGGATGGCCGATGCAGCTTTCATTTTTACAGCTACCATGGTGTAGGCTAGAGAGTCTATATTGATGCAGACTGTAGATTGCCAGTGGCCCTTGCTCTGGTGTTTGGTCCCCACACCGCTAGCTCATTCATTAGCCAACCCTGTGGGAGCTCATGGCATGCAGCTCAGGAGAGACACGTCTTCTCAAGTCACCACTCTGGCCATGACCCCATATCCAATTATTTTAACATGAATGGTCCAAAAACATGTGAGCAATATTTAAAATTTGTAATGCTTATATCTAAGGTGAGATTAGTTCATTTCAAAAGACATTTATTAATTCCAAAATATTATGTGAATTAAACTGATGCAAATATTAAACATTAAACAGTCCTTGTAGGCATTAATTTAGGGTATTTGCACATGATTCTAGTGTTCATATTTACATCCTGGGGTACTTCATGGAAAAAGAGCTCCTTGATGAAGATACTAATGAGTGCTTTAATTTGTATTAGTCTATGATATAACTCCTCAATTGTAGTGGTAGTCTAATTTCTACCTGCAGTCAAGTCAAGTAAAATAATGCTTTATTCGGTTATATAGCAAAAACCACCAAAGCTCAACACATTCAAGATAAAATCCATAGCTAAAATAAGCAAACATTAAAATAAATTTTACCTGCCTCAGGCCAAGAAAATGACACAGATCTGTGCAATAAAATGTTTAAAAATCATTTCAACAGAATATGGCTGCCTGAAGCGTGGCTATATAAAAGCTTCATTAATTGAAATCGACAAAAACTCAGAATATAACAACTCTATAAATTCAACATCCCAAATAATATTTGAAACATCATTTCATCATAATATAGCTACCTGAAATATGTTTCACTCACAAAGTAATATATAAGACGTCATTGGTTTAAATCATCAGAAACTACGTATAAAAGATACCTAAGACAACTCTATAAATTCAACATCCTTCAGACAAAAATAATCTGTGCTTGCGCCAGGCTGCAGCTAGATAGCGGCTGATGGCAAAAACTATTGGAGTTGAAGCGTCACTTGTCAAAATTCTATAAGCTGTTAAATAGGATTTGGTTCAGAGATTTAAACATATTGGACGTATCCATTTGCGCCTCAAATACAAGTACATGGGACAAAAATAAATAAATGTTCCACAGTCTGAGGTATTATCCCACAGGCAGGGCACAGATTAGAGCCAGTGTCTTGTTTTCATCTGGAAGTAAAAACTTTTGTTGGGAGGCAACCAAAACAAAAGCATACATACAAACTCTCTATAAGTGCGGAAGTTATCATATCAAGATTAACCCTGGGCGTTGTTCGCGAAGTAGCGCTACGCGAAGCTACACGAAGTGAACTTTGCGCTACGCGAGCTACGCGTAGCACTACGTGAACTGCGTAGTGCGCTGTTCGCGATGATTGCACAGTGCCGGATGCTTGTCCGCACTGTGCAATCATTGAAAACGGCATCTTGCACAGTGCGAGCTGTCTTTACTGCCGCTCGAGTAGATTTTTACTCGAGCGGCAGCTTTCTCAACGCGGACTGGTAGTTTCTCATCGCGAGCGGTCGCGAGCATACGCGACCACTCGCAATGAGAAACCTGACCTCCCCGCGTTGAGAATCTCGCCGGGAGGTTTATTTTCCACGCTCGCGATCGGCAACTTGATGTTGCTGATCACGAACGAGGAAAAAGTCTCGCCGGGATGTCATTTTGCTTGCTCGCGGTCACCAACTTGACGTTGAGGACCGCGAGCAAGCAAAAAATGACCGCTGCACTACGCTACGCGTGTTTGCACTGTGCTACGTGCAATTCGCGTAGTGCGAAGTAGCGCAAACTTCGCAAACTACGCGAGCGTAGCGTAGTGCTTTGCCCAGGGTTAATCAAGATAGACTTCAAACAACGGAGTGTCCTTGCATTCCAAAAATCTCTCAGCTAACTGCCCATTCGACTCGCGCAAAACACAATGAAAAGCCCAAAAGTGTTCTTTAATGATTCTAGCATCTGATTTACGGATGGTACTAGCAACATTCCAAAAAATTTTGAGACCAAGCGTCAAGAACCATTTGTATACATATTTGAACCAGGGAATTTGCAAAACATTACAGAGGGTCATAATTTACCTCGCAGAATCCCTGTATTCATAAAGATCTTGAGTGGTCCACATGTGCACCTAATATATCAGTGGCTTTAGTGTGACCAGGTGATTAACTCGATTAATGCCTAAATCATAAAAAAAAGTGGATCAGGGGTGTACTGGGCAAACAAGCTAGCAAAGACACGTTGCCTCATTTCTACCTGCAGTCATTTTAGCCTCCTCTGGAAGGATACAAGGTGCAAGTGTGTTTATCCTAAAAGCATATATACGTACACATGTATAATTACCACATGATTTTGGCTCAATCCAGATACAATCAGCAAAAATAAAAATCAGTCCATTTTGCCTGAAACAACCTGTTATGTTATGTTATGTTATTATCATTTATAAAGCGCGTTATCACCGACCGGTCTCTAAGCGCTATGAGAGAGAGCCCTGCCCTAGCACGTGAAGGAGATGTAAATGATTAGGTTGTGCCCCAAGCTTCCACAAAGAGGAGCGTTTTTAACTTCTTTCTAAAGGGAAGAAGGGCTTGTTCCTTCCGCAGATTCTCCGGTAGCTGATTCCATAATACAGGAATTAAAGTTGAAAAGGCTCTGCCACCTTTTGAGGTCATACTAAAACGAGGGCAGGCCAGCAGGCCGGCCTCGGAGGATCGTAGTGGCCTACCAGGGGTATAGGTAGCCAGGCGATCCTTAATGTAGGTTGGGGCTTGGCCGTAAATGGCTTTGTGCGCAATGCAAAGCCCCTTAAATCTAATTCTTTGCCTGATCGGAAGCCAGTGAAGCTGGCGTAGGAGGGGGTGGCATGAGCCCTCCTAGGCAGTTTGAAAATCAATCTGGCTGCGTCATTCATAATGACCTGTAATCTAGCGAGCAACTTTCCTGGGAGGCCAATATACAGGAGTTCCCGTAGTCCAAACGCGACACTATCAAGGCTGAAACTGCCGTTCTAAGAGTTGCAAAGGTGAGAAGGGGGCCAGCTTCCGTAACTGTCTAAGCAAGCCAACACATGTGCCTGCTACGGCAGATACCTGTTGCGTCATGGACAGCTTGGCATCAATTTTAATGCCGAGGCTTTTACGGCCGAGGCTGGCTCAGGATTTGCGCCCAACTCTTGTGGCCAGAAAAGGTCACTCCAAGGACTGGAGTCTGTGGTGATGGCCAGTACCTCAGTCTTATCAGGGTTAATTTTGAGGGAATTGGCCGTCATCCAGTTAACTGTATATTTCAAAATGTTTTGCATTCGAGAGTGGGCAGCCGGGCGTTTTCTATCTGAATGATAATTTGAGTGTCATCTGCATAGTTGTAGATCTGGCACTCCATGAGATTCAGTGCGGCTATCAGAGGTTGGAGGTAGACATTAAATAAAAGAGGAGACAGCGCTGAACCCTGTGGCACCCCACACAAGAGATTGCCGGAGTCAGACACGTAGTCAGCCAGTTGTACTCTCTGTGAACGGTCAGAGAGGAAGGATATAAGCCATTTAAGGGCCATGTCCTGGATGCCCAACTCCGAAATCCGTGACAAAAGTTCGTCATGATTGACTGTGTCAAATGCCGCGGATAGGTCAAGCAGCACCAGGGCACATGGTTTTTCTTATCGGCCCTGAGCCTAATTTCATCCAGCACGGCCAGCATAACCATTTCCGTGCTGTGATGGGCCCTGAAGCCAGCCTGGTTAGTTTGTAGGAGATGGTTGACTTCAACATGGTGTGATATGGACTGCAGCACATGCTGTTCCAACACTTTTGCCAGAAATGGGAGTTGGGAGATTGGTCTAAAATTTTTTAAATTCTTTGCGTCTGCTCCTGGTTTTTTCAAAAGAGGAATAACTCGAGCTTCCTTAAAATCAATAGGGACGTAGCCATATTCAAGAGATTGATTTAACAGCATTAGGACCTCACTTTCGATCGCTGGTGATGCCAACTTGAAGATCCTCGGTGGACAAGGGTCCGCAGGAGACCCAGACTTAATCCGACTCATTAGAGGAGACAAGGCATCCAGAGTAAGCTTGGGGAAGGCAGTGAGTGGAACATTATACGCGGGGGCAAAGGTACTGGTGCTAAGGGGCAATGGACGATAGGAGTGGAGTGGATCTCTGTCAATAGGTCCTTCACTTTTCTCAAAAAGAAGGACTGAAATTCATTACAGTCTTCAGGGCAGTAGGAGGGTCTCTGTTCCTGGGTTTGTCTCAACTCTTTTAAGATCTGAAAGATTTCTTTTTGTGAGTTATCAGCATTCGAGATCCTTGCTTCGTAAAATTCTGCTTTCCTTGCTACAATCGCATCCTTATAGTCTGCAAGCATAGCTTTGTATTCAAGCCTAGCACCTGGGTCATAAGCTCTACGCCAGGCTCTCTCGCATTGGCGTAGGGCCTGTTTCTTGTTTCTAAGGACCTCGTTAAACCTCATCTTTTAAATCCTGGACACAGTAAAACAAAGTAAAGGATGAAAATGATTGTACAGAGAAACATTGGTTAAGGCTTCATTACTCAAGGCAGGCCTACATGATACTGCAGGCTACCATAGAATTAAAGTAAGCAGCAAAAGATTGTGTTGTCCATGGTCATATTAGTTGGTCTGCCCCACACACATCAAGCCTGAAAGACCCCGTTGTTGTAAAGTTACCTGTATATTGTATCCTTCTTTGGAGAGCTACCAGTACTGCCCAGGTTCACTTTTAAGGGGGCTGTATGTTTTCTTAGAAGAAAAGGGTAGCAAATAATGTGTTCAGGCTCATCTAATTCTGTTGAGGATTACATGCGAGAAACAAATTGTAAATCGCCCATAAAGAAGCAAAGAAGGGTAGTTGCCAAGACCACTCACCTACAGCCAACTATCTGTCAAACTAGGGAATGTCATTTTTTTGTTCTGACAGTGGATATTAAGGTTATTACCCATCACATGCCCAAAAGAACACATTTTAGCGCACACCAGCAATGCAAGATGCGTATGGTGTGTCAGGAAATCTAACTTTCAGGAAAACAGAGTATGGGAGTATTTCCTCCTCATTCGACTTCCTCGCCATAGTAATAACACAATAAACTATTCTGTGGCAAGGAAGACTAGGACTCAGAGTAATGAAGGTTACCGGTAAGTAATCAGGGCATTACCTCCTTGTCTGTCTTCCTCGCCACAGTAGAGTTTATCGTGTTATTACTGTGGCAAGGAAGACTAGCACTCAGAGTAATGAATATTACCAGTAAGTAACTAAGGCATTAAAAATAGTACAATAATACTCACTGAGGGAAAGGGAGAGATGCATATGAACTATTGTCCATAAACAGCTCACAGCTTCTGACATACTGACAAACCTTTCACATTGTTTCTCTTGTTCTCATTGGCACAGTTTGGACAGTAATTTGTTATTATTTTATAACCTCTGCTTAAAACAATAGGGGCCGATATTTTTGGGCAGTTTTCTTCCACATCTGTTTTTAGTTTTGTGTGGGTTCTTTTCCAAAAGACTTCAAGAGGTCTTCCTCATGCTGCTAATATTCGTATTGCTCAAGGGAATTCAAGGCCTATCAACAGGAGCAGTGTCTCAACATGGAGAGATGGTCTGTTACTCCCTACTACCAGCAACAGACTACACTTAGATACATTTGTATTATTTTTTACAGGGTGCTAATATGCTGTGGTATAGTCTATCCCGGGTTTTGATTTTGTGACTGAGCTTTTTTCACTTCCTGCAACTTATATTGGTTTCTATGCAACTGCATTGTGTATATTTTCGAACAGTGTACATTGTTGCAGCAGAATTGGTTTGGGCCCCAATTTGAGTCTCTACTCTAATCATATATTTATTTGACAAACACTTGATCCTCCGATGGATCTTGTATAGTGCCACTGAGGGGTTGAAAATGAGAGACTTAACATATGGATATCCAACGAGGATCAGGAATTGGATAACCGACTCACAAATTAATAATTAGAGTCATGTATATGACTCTCAATACAAAACTGTATAATTAAAAAATTACAACTGCTAGTCCAAATCTTCTAAAGAAATTTAGACGCACTAAAATCTTGCAAACCAATAATTCAGTTAAAGCAATACAACTTAGCATTAGTACCTGATGATTTGAGATCTCCTATATTGATTCTTCCCTTTCATTAATCAATAAATTGGAATGCCCAATCATCTTTTAAGAGGCGAGTCATGACAAACTCAGAACTTAAGATTTAGTTAAAGTAGATATTATCAAAGGAAAGGAAAGCACGTGAAAAACCTCAAAGTTCCCAAAGGCAGTTTCTAGTCGGGAAAGTAAAATCAGCAAAGTCATCCATTTCAAAATCAAATTGAATCCTCCTTCTTTTCTCCAACTCAATATGTAATATATTCTTCTAGTTCTGGTGGTGACACCTCCTGGGTCACCTCGTTGTGTCAGACCACTCAGTCTATTGGTCAGTTCATGTAGGATGATTGTCCTAAGACATAAAGAAGAGACATATTATGGAAAACGGTGATGCAAAGCACATACTTTGTCAGATCATTCAGCACATGTGACCTTCCAAACAATGATCCTATAGCAATAAGCACATGAACGAGTTCAAGAGGACTTTTTCCTATGGCAAATATTACCAAAGTGTCAACTATGTGGCACATAGTCCTTGTAGGCGAGTGAGAACTCCTTAAATCAGACACAATCTCGCTTAACATTGTAAGTTTATGAAACTTTCTGTGTAAAGCAGCACAGAATAAGAATCAAAACAGGCCTACAAGAAAGTCAATTTAAAATGTGTAGTATATAAAGCAATAGAAATATACATTTCATAAAAGGAAATCAGTATTCTAAGACTTTTTCGTCTTATAAGCATTCAGGTTATTGTTATTTGCTGTATTTCAGAGATCACATGTAAGTATGGCACATTACTGCAGTTCCAAAGTGCTAACGTGTAAAATAATTTCAAATCATAAAATATTTATATTGTTTCAAATGATTTGCATTAGAACATATATAACGATCATAATATGAAGGTAGAGTTGCACTAAATATGACTGCACAGCGCCACTTTTTCTCTTGTCACTTTCGGGGAACATTTTCACATATGCAATTATAAAATTCAGAATGAAACCTTTCAATATCACACATAAATATATCTAAATTATGTTCGATTTCATTAATTCTTCACACCCATTATTATTTCTATAAGGACGGTTATTAATCTTACAATTCGTAATCACATCACTTTAACTTTTTAGTACACGTTGTATAGCAACTGAGTTCTTCTCACATACTAATTCACTTGTCTCTTTACTCTGTAATTAGTGCACATTTATTTGCGTGTTACCCAAAATAGCTCATAATCGGTTTTTATATGTATCAAGAGATCTAGCTGCTTATCAGGTGTATCAATCCCCCCTGTGGAGAATCAAGCCATCACATCATTATCTTATCTGATATCACATATTACAGTTCTGTAGAATTCATAATGTTTAGTCTAGATTCTTCTAGACTTTTCATTTCATCATTGTATCTACTTTGTTTATGCTTGAATTCTATTTCAGCTTTTTTTCTTTTTTTCCTCCCATTTCTTTCTTTGTTTTTATACGCCTGTAGATCTTAAAAATGATAATTAATAGTACTATACAGGTAGCAATTGTCAAGATAGGCCTCAGACTTTTTCCCAGCAATCCATGTCCTTAATCTGTAAACCATCTATCTATAGAAGAAAATTGTTTTCCTATAGTTTCCCATGCACCATCAGCCTTTAAATTTTTCAAGTCTCTTTCAAGATGTGTGATATTCTTAATATACCCTTTCAGGTCTTTACTTTTGTCTGAAATGTAAGTGCAACAATGTTGCACTTTTAACATCCAACAGACGTAACCTTCCTTTGCGAGAAGGATATCTAAAGCACAACGGTTTTGAAGAACCATAGATCTCGTAGAAATCATTTCAGTGTCTATTGCCAGGAATCCACCTCAGTGTCAGTAGATAACTTGTCTACAACTGTGAAAAGCTTGCAAATCTTGAGGGAATTGAGTATCACTCCAACAGATCATATTATAGCTCCAAAAATGTCTCCCACCACTTCACTAATACTTGCACTTCTCTTAAGTCTTTTGTGCATCACTTCATTGGTTACATCAGATTGACCCAAATGATCATTTTTGGGAAAAACTATTCCCATGTAACAAGATCCATACTATTTTTAGGCAGCCTGTAAAATGCATTTTTTCCACAAATGTAATATATTCTAAATATATTCCAGGGAACACTGGATCTAGGCCTCCCAGGAACAAACCCCAATTCCCCAAGACTTGAAATGTATGGTCACATTCGCTGGAACCAACAAAGTTAACATTAGCTTCAGTTCTACGTCACAATGTACATAGCTTCCCTCTATGTTGCCAGTCTAAAGCTATAGTAGCTTGGTTTCCCACTGCTTTAATCTCTTATTCTTTAAGCGCCCAAGATGGAATTTTAGAATAGTTTACAGCTTTGATCATAACTTCTCTACATCTATCTTCTTCTGATTCTACAAATTCCCTTTCTACTTTGTGTAAAATACATGTTAAGTAATGTCGATGTGCATAAGCTGTATCTAAGCTCTGTGTAGGCTTAAAAAATTATCCCATCAATTCTGCTGTTTTAGTATCAGGCACAAGATTTAAATGCTTTGTCACAGGTACTTGAGAAAAGATTAGGTCATAATTAGAATAATAATATTGAAATTGTCCTTTGCCATAAAATAAACTAGCTAGTACACTACAGGAAATTCCAATTCTCACAGGAAGGTGATGATAGGTCACACCTTCAGATACTGCTGTAGGTAGTTGCATGCACACATAACAATCACTAGCATCCATAGTTTCCACATATTCATATAATAGTTTTGTAAATACATTAATTGAAAAATCACCAGTGGACATATCTCCATGTAACAGTTTTTCATCTGAACCACTTAAACAGTCTTGGTTAGATGAAGGAATTTTCGACACAAAAGTAGATTCAGGTTTTATCATGTACAGATGGTGAGATAAATGTAAACCTATAAGAAATATTACAAGCATTATGGAAACCATAGCAAATATACATGCACATATACATTTGTGCTCCAATGATATCGCATTTGGATCCATTCCTTCCCTGAAATCAGACCTCGCAACTTCCGATAAAATTTGGATTGGATGTTTTAGTAGCATTGCTGCATAAGCAAAGATTAAACTTCTCTCTGGCAAAGCTTTCAATGAAGTCTCTTTTAAGACACAATTCACGTTTCTTATCGCCTTGTAAATTAATTTCTCAGCAATAGCACAGTTCTCGTTTGCTGTTGAATCTCTCCAACACAAATTGATCAAGCTGTTTTGCACCTCTTAATGTTTAAGCTCCTTTAACAGTGAGAACACAGTATTTTCTCAAGGTGATTCATGCAAACTTGCATTGTTGTAGTAAAAGGCGTGATATGCTTTCTCCAAGTCATTTAATGCCAAGTAAGTCCATTCAGTTGCAGCGTATTTTTAACTTGGTATTCTAGCTCTTTTGGACCTTCTCACTGACAGTCCTTCACCATCACTGTCACTTTGATCAGACTGACTAGAGACTTCTGCAATTGTTTGTGGTGATTTTCTCTCTGTCAAAATGCGTCTCAATCTTTTTGGTCTTTTGGGATAGCAGTCTCCATGTACCACTAGCGTTTCAGGTGCACTAATCCATTTAGCGGGGTCAAAATCTCACGTAGTCAGCTCTTTCTCTTGTGACCCTTCGGTGCCTACAAGAGCCGACTCTCTTGGACCCCCCCCTCGGAACCAATGCACCAGTAGCTTGTGTACCCTCAACAGCTAACCTGAGTCGATTGTTGCTCTGCCACCACAGGTACATCTGAAACAGGTACTGTATTTTCAATAGGGCATGGGATTCGGCAAGTGTGTGCAGCATTCACCCAATTCAGGAGACCACCACACTTAACAGCAGTTGTGGTTATAAGATTCACCTGGAACGGCCTAAGCCATCAAAGCTCCAAGCATGATTTGCGCACATGCTTCTTCACCAAGACCCACTCACCAGGGCTAAGGTCATGGCACTGCTCCTGTTGAGGAAAAGCTGCAGCTTCTTTAACCTGCTGAGACACAGAACGCACCATGTCAGACAGTCCTTTAGAGTAATCGAGTACCAAGTCATCTGTGATATTCACTAAGGCATTGACAGGGACTGCAGGCTGTCTTATAGCCCTCCCCAGAATTACTTTGTGCGGGGATAGTCCCGTTCTTCTGTCTGGGGTACTTCTCAAACTCATTAACAAAAGAGGCAATGCATCAAGCCATTTCAGAGAAGTTGAAGCACACACTTTCGCCAGCCTGGACTTCAGTGTCCCATTTATTTGCTCCACTATTCCAGAAGCCACCGAACTATAAGCACAATGGAGCTTTTGGCCAAATTGTATTGCTGCACAAAACATCTTTAAGACCCCATTCTTAAAATGAATTCCTCGGTCTGATTCCAAAGAAGTTGGGAATCTGAATCGCGGTATCAGCTCCCTCAACAATAGTTTCACTACAGCTAAACTATCGTTTTGCCTTGTAGGATAATCTTCAACCCAAAGCAAGAAGATACAAACAATCAAAAGAACATATTTCAGACCATTACACATGGGCATTTCAGTGAAATCAAGCTGCATCCGATTAAAAGGACCTCCCTACATGACTCATTGTAACTGGAGTCCTTTTACCTGCATTTTTTTGTTGACACACCATACAGCGATGACATAGAGTTTCTGCTACTGACCTGAATCTTGGATTAAACCATGTTTGGCAAAAGAGAGATGCATCATAGCATCTCCCCAAACATGTGCAGGAACATGATAGTATCGCACCATAGGTGGCAGAAGACTATCTGGCAACACAGGTCTTCCATCAGTGTACACCCATACTTCATCCTCCTGTCTCCTAGTACAACTTGCTCTAATCCATCTCTGTTTCTCAGTTTCTGGTACTTCATCTTGAAATGCTTTCACTTCCTCCCAGGCAACCACAGTGGATAACAACAGTCTGCAATCTGTGACATCAGAGGTCTCTCCCATTGCATCTCCATTGAAGGTGTTAGAATTTAGAGCACGATAGCGCACAGTCTCATCCGCATAGCTGTTGCAGACTGTAACATAATCATTGCCCTGCCGATGGGCAGCACACTTCATCATCACAATTGGGCAGGCAATTGAAGTGACAGCAAGAGGTTCTACACACTCTCTCCATTCTGGATAGGGGAACCAGACGATGTCATGAACTCCCTCCGTGACCACAATTGCCTGAAGTCATGTGCGACGCCAAATCGGTACTGACTGTCGGGGAAAATAGTGACTCACATTTGGTCAGAGATGTTGCAAGCTCATGTCAGAGCCACCGATTCAGCCACCTCTGCAGAAAACACTCCTTGCAACCATGAAAATTCTACCACACCCACAACTGTACAAATAGCATATGCAGCTTTCAGATTTCCTTCCCATCTCTCAAACATGATCCATCAACAAACAGCATGTGATCTGATTCAGTCAAAGGGGTATCAATTTTATCGGGACTGGGCCTCAGCTCAGTCACGTCCCACAATCATGTTTAGCTTCATCAACCACAATCTCATTTCCAGGAAGGGGCATCAAAGTTGCAGGATTCAGACTGGTGCATCTCATCAATGTAACATTCTCAGCTCCCAAAATGATTTGTTCATACTTTGTGAGTCGACTACTAGTAAGATGTTGCGTTCGAGTACGAGTAGGCAACACCTCCATTGAATGGGCCACATGCACTTTCAATGGATGCCCCATGACAAAGCTCTCACTCTATTCCAAAATCACACATGTTGCAGCAACAGCTTTCAGGTACCAGGCAATATGGCGGCTACAGGATCAAGAGTAGCCGAAAAATAAGTCACAGGTCTACGTGCAGTACCATGCATTTAAGCTAGAACTGACAATGTGCAACCTTCATGTTCACTGCAGAGTAGAGTAAAATGTATATCATAGTCGGGCATTTCCAAAGCTGAAGCTCAACAAAGACTCTCTCGTTGTTCATAAAAAGAGCTCATGCAATCGTCATCCCAAGGTACCAGGTCAGACACATCTTTATGTGTCAATCTCTGAAGAGGTTTGGCTGTCAAGGAAAAATTTGGAATCCATTAGCAACAATAGCCAACCATTCACAAATACATGTGGACTTCCTTTTGTTTACTTGGTGGACTCATGTTCAGAATCGCCATTATTCTGTGTTGTAGCACCTTCCTTGCTCCTTTTTCAATATGATGTCCAAGATATAAAAGGTCTCTTGCAAAATTGCAATTTAGATGGGGACACATTATGTCCAGTCTCAGCCAAATGGTTCAGTAACACAATGGTATCGCGTGTGAAAGCTTCTCGCTGCCAACAGGTCGTCAATGTACTGGACAAGGACAGAATGATTTGGCATCCCCAGGGACTCTAAATTTTGTTTCAATATCTGATTAAATATCGAGGGCGCTCCGTATACCCTTGTGGAACTCGGCACCATGTCATGTCAGGACACAATTACTGAACCAGAAAGGGAAAAGATATTGACTATCCTCATGCAACGGGATAGAAAGGAATGTTTGACACAAATCAATGACAGAAAACCATTCGGCCTCCCATGGAATTTGAAACAATATCACTGCTGGATTTGGTACCACAGGACAACATGGAATCACAATCTGATTCATTCGCTGCAATCCTGCAAATCCTGAACAATACGATATTTACCATTTAGTTTCTGTAAACCCGTAATAGGAGAGTTACATGAACTCCCCATTGTTTCTTTCAGGATTCCTTGCTCAATCATCGAATCAATGAAGGGAGTGATTCCTACAATGGTTTCTGGACTCAAGTTATATTGTGGGATTAGCGGATATTCAGCATTGGGCTTTACAGTGATTTTCACTGGAGCCGCACCTTCAGACCAATGTCTTTTCCTGTAAAATCCCAGACATTGGGTAAAACAGTATCTCTCAAATACAGAGGTAAGTCATCTTGAGTTAATAAGGTAAACAATCTTTCAGGTTGTGTACTCTGTTTAGCCAATTTAAAAACAACATCCTAATCATTGGTGTGAAATTCAGTTCCCTTTGGAGTACAATAGATTGAACAGTTGAGTTTGCATAGCAAATATCGCCCCATAGATTGACTGGACTTGAATCACACACAACAAATTTGTGTAGATCCTTAAAGGAACCTATTTTTATGGGCAAAGGTTTCGTAACTGGATTTGGCATTTGTTTGTTCGCCACTCCTACAACTTGGATTCTTTCTCCTGAGAGGGGTAGGTTTGGAACTTTCACTGTTCTCACAGAGTACGGGTAGCACCAGTGTCAACAAAAAATGAGATTGGAGTCCCATTTACTCTACCATCCACATAGGGACCACTCTGGTCTAACTCTAGGGATGTGCCAAACATGCATTCCTCCTCCCCTCTCAGACACCGTCATTGGTACAGGTCTGTGTCCGCATCATCTATCTTAATCAGAGAATACTAGTGAGACAATTTCTGATTCACAAGATTCTCAGTACTAGCATTAAACCCTTGACTCGAATTGCACTTTTGAACCTGTCCATTCATTTGAGGGATCGGGCTTGTGGCACATTCTGCGCTTGATTTCTCTGTCTATAACTTTGCTGGGTGCCATTTCCCTGTGATTGTGCATTTCCAACATTTTGAGTTTGCCCTCCATTTCCCTGAATAATTGGATTAAATCGATGCCATAACTTGCTGCAAATTAGAGATGGATTTGTCTTTTTCAATGCCTCAACCATTGAAACACCACGACCTCTACCTTGTGGCTACATACCCTGTGGTTAAACTCCACCTACTCCTCGCATCATGGGATTCTGTTGATAGCCTCCCTGCACAGCAGGCATATTATCAATACCTGGTACATTCTGATTCTTCTAAACAGCGTTTATCTGTGCAGCCATCAATTTCTCCTTAAGCCTCTTATGCTTCATTTCAATTTCATCCCCACAATATTTTGCATATTGGAGGGTTTCATCCACAGGCTTGCTTTGCCAACAAATCAAATGCTGCTGAATCATGTTGCTAATCTGAGGTCTCAATTCATATACAAATCGGTAAACAAAATGTCCCATATCTTTCTCAGCCACATATTCCATTTCACTGTACTGCTTGAATGCCTGCAGCAATCTCTCATAGTAGGCATGCACTGTTTCCTTAAATTCCTGGGTTGTCAGATCTATCTTCAACCAATCAATTTCCTTGAGGGAAATTTTTCCTTTCAGATAGTTGATAGCCTGATTATACTTCTTTATCACCTCAGCGGATGGTGCACCTGTACTTGGATGTCTAGCTGATTCCTTATCGGGCCAATCAACAGCAATTTTACACTCTACCCACAAATCACTTGGGGCTAAAATGTCAAATAAAGTGTCCAAATCCTTCACAAACCACTCAACCTGTTTGTACCATTCAACTGGATTTTCCCTCAATTTCAGAAATTCATTTGTAAAAGACAAAGGGGTCGATTCCGATTCGGGCCGGAAAAAGCACCGACCGACTCGGATCCGGAAAAAATACCGACCGACACGTACCAGTGGCGCCCGACACGCCAAGTACGATGCAAGCCGCGATAAATCCGACCGACACGTCAGGAAACCAAGCCGACCGACCGAGCCGCTCGGAAAATAGCAATCCGGCCGGAAAAACACGCGAATCCAACCGACCGACACGCACCCGGAACAAATCCGACCGAATCGTACCCGCCAACTCCAACCCGCAAAGTACGATGCAAGGCGCGAAAAACACGACCGAGTCGGACGGAGGACAAGCCGTACGACCGACACGCATACAAAACCGAGCCGAAGCAACACAATACACCGCGACCGACGCGTACGCAGCATACAAAACTGCACAAACACAGCGTGAACGAAACGGAAAACACCGTACGAGACCAATTCAGGGTCCGACTCGGTCACAAGAACGTTTCCAACATACACAAACAGCACAAAGGACAAATCACCCAAAAAAAGGCCAAACAAGCAATTACCAAGCCAATAAATACTGGGGGGGTGGGGACAGAGAACAAAGACACACCCACAACTCCACCTATATAAAGGACACAAATCACTACCATGAGCCTTTGCAAATGCCATTTCACTGCCAGCACCCAAGAGAAAGCAACCACACACCCACAGCTCATCCCTCACACAAGCCACACACCATCAGCACACCAACAAATACCTACCTCACATACACCCAGCAAAACACACACTCACACACCCTCACCTGCACACCAACACACACATCACTCACCATCACCACCCATCACCATGCCCCCAAGAAGAATCCCAAGTTCCTAGATTGTGAATTGGAAGTCCTGGTAGACGAGATCCTCAGGGTGGAGCCACAGCTGTTTGGCACTCTGGTCCAACAGACCCCCATGTCGCAGAAAACCAAGATGTGGGAGAGGATCATCAACAGGGTGAACGCCCAATCATCATGTCGGCGCACAAAGACGGACATCCAGAACAGGTGGTATGACGTGCGCAGGAGGGTACGGGACCTGCTGAAGATAGACTACATCAACAGCCAACATACCGGCAGTGGCCCTCCTGCCAAGCCAATATACCTCAGGCCCTGGGAGGAGAAGGTGCGGGCCATCCTTCCGCCAGTGAGCGTATATGGACTAGAGAACATCCCAGAGCCTGGTGAGTACACAACAAATGTACACAATAAACTGCCACAAAACACACACATCACTGTCAAGGGGAGAGTCAAACCATGCACACATAGCAATTACACAGCAACTAGAACAGAATCATCCCAAAATGTGTATGTCAGTCAGATAAACACAACACATGCCATCAAAAAGTCACATCCAACTGTGCCAACACATGTACAAACACAACCACAACTACAGCTAGGCAGTGGCACAAATAGAACTAACACACACATCCACACATGTAGCCACCACAACAACACCAACACACAGTGAAGACCACTCAAAGGAAGGAATTCTGTGTATGCTGGCCAAGTCAGTGTAGCCAATAGCATCATGGGAGTCGCAGTCACACATATTGCCCCCCCACAACTGTCCCATCAACACCACCCTGAACCATGCTCACATCACAGGGAGTGGAGAAGGACTCACAAGATGGCTGACACTGGCTACTGCTGTGGGGAGCACAAGGCCCTGCTGGCAACTGTGCACCAACAAACAGCAGGACACCACTGACTGACATCCTGAGAGACAACTTACACTCCCTGCAATGCAAGCACGTTCCATGGTGGGCTATCTGGCTGGCTGGGTGGGAAGGGGGACTTGCAGCACTGACTATAGTCACCAGCACCTCCCCTCACACCCCCCCAACACAAACTCCACAGTACCCACCTGGTAGAATGCAATGCCCTCCATCCTAACACAAGATCCCACAAAGCACCACCACCCTGGGTTATGTTGTGTGAAGCACAGGGACACTCTTGGGACTCTTAGCCAAACAACTGCCAGGACAACACTCCCAGCCATCCTGTCAGCACAGCCAGCCCACCCCACAGGGAAGCAGAGTCAAAAGGAAGGAAGCATGGGCATGCTGGGAAGGGGGTGGAGGCAATAGCATGATGGGAGTCGTAGTCACAGACATAGCTCACCCCCACAACTGTCCCATCAACACCACCCTGAACCATGCTCACATCACAGGGAGTGGAGAAGGACTCACAAGATGGCTGACACTGGCTACTGCTGTGGGAGCACAAGGCCCTGCTGGCAACTGTGCACCAACAAACAGCAGGACACCACCGACTGACATCCTGAGAGACAACTTACACTCCCTGCAATGCAAGCACGTTCCATGGTGGGCTATCTGGCTGGCTGGGTGGGAAGGGGGACTTGCAGCACTGACTATAGTCACCAGCACCTCCCCTCACACCCCCCCAACACAAACTCCACAGTACCCACCTGGTAGAATGCAATGCCCTCCATCCTAACACAAGATCCCACAAAGCACCACCACCCTGGGTTATGTTGTGTGAAGCACAGGGACACTCTTGGGACTCTTAGCCAAACAACTGCCAGGACAACACTCCCAGCCATCCTGTCAGCACAGCCAGCCCACCCCACAGGGAAGCAGAGTCAAAAGGAAGGAAGCATGGGCATGCTGGGAAGGGGGTGGAGGCAATAGCATGATGGGAGTCGTAGTCACAGACATAGCTCACCCCCACAACTGTCCCATCAACACCACCCTGAACCATGCTCACATCACAGGGAGTGGAGAAGGACTCACAAGATGGCTGACACTGGCTACTGCTGTGGGGAGCACAAGGCCCTGCTGCCAACTGTGCACCAACAAACAGCAGGACACCACTGACTGACATCCTGAGAGACAACTTACACTCCCTGCAATGCAAGCACGTTCCATGGTGGGCTATCTGGCTGGCTGGGTGGGAAGGGGGACTTGCAGCACTGACTATAGTCACCAGCACCTCCCCTCACACCCCCCCAACACAAACTCCACAGTACCCACCTGGTAGAATGCAATGCCCTCCATCCTAACACAAGATCCCACAAAGCACCACCACCCTGGGTTATGTTGTGTGAAGCACAGGGACACTCTTGGGACTCTTAGCCAAACAACTGCCAGGACAACACTCCCAGCCATCCTGTCAGCACAGCCAGCCCACCCCACAGGGAAGCAGAGTCAAAAGGAAGGAAGCATGGGCATGCTGGGAAGGGGGTGGAGGCAATAGCATGATGGGAGTCGTAGTCACAGACATAGCTCACCCCCACAACTGTCCCATCAACACCACCCTGAACCATGCTCACATCACAGGGAGTGGAGAAGGACTCACAAGATGGCTGACACTGGCTACTGCTGTGGGGAGCACAAGGCCCTGCTGGCAACTGTGCACCAACAAACAGCAGGACACCACTGACTGACATCCTGAGAGACAACTTACACTCCCTGCAATGCAAGCACGTTCCATGGTGGGCTATCTGGCTGGCTGGGTGGGAAGGGGGACTTGCAGCACTGACTATAGTCACCAGCACCTCCCCTCACACCCCCCAACACAAACTCCACAGTACCCACCTGGTAGAATGCAATGCCCTCCATCCTAACACAAGATCCCACAAAGCACCACCACCCTGGGTTATGTTGTGTGAAGCACAGGGACACTCTTGGGACTCTTAGCCAAACAACTGCCAGGACAACACTCCCAGCCATCCTGTCAGCACAGCCAGCCCACCCCACAGGGAAGCAGAGTCAAAAGGAAGGAAGCATGGGCATGCTGGGAAGGGGGTGGAGGCAATAGCATGATGGGAGTCGTAGTCACAGACATAGCTCACCCCCACAACTGTCCCATCAACACCACCCTGAACCATGCTCACATCACAGGGAGTGGAGAAGGACTCACAAGATGGCTGACACTGGCTACTGCTGTGGGGAGCACAAGGCCCTGCTGCCAACTGTGCACCAACAAACAGCAGGACACCACTGACTGACATCCTGAGAGACAACTTACACTCCCTGCAATGCAAGCACGTTCCATGGTGGGAGAACTGACTGGGTGGGTGGGTGGGTGGGAAGGAGGTCTGGCTGTCAACCAAACACAATCAATGCAGACCATGTTCACACCCCAGAGAATACATAGACATGCCCAAATAATGCAGGACAATGTGCCACACCAATATCAACCCCTGACTGTGACGACTTAGGACAATACAATGTACAGGCCCGCACCCCGAGGCACAGTCACAACTGTCAGGTGTGTCAACCACTGATGCCTGCAGAAACATGACATACATTGTTTGTGTCTCCCAAAAACAGGTGATGATAGGGACACAGCAGCAGACGCTGAGGAGTCCCAGTCCCAGGCTCAAGAGGATGCCGAGCTCACTGGCGTCGTACAGCCTCTGTCCTCCTCGGACGATGAAGAACAACCTGGCACATCCGGTGCAAGTCAACATGCTGCACCAGCAGGACCACCAGCTGCAGCACCAGCAGGTCCACCAGCTGCACCCCCTGCACCCACCCTCCAACGACTGTCACCACGAATACCATCCCTGCCGACATGGACAGAATAAGGAACAACACCAGCGCAGTGACCCTGGACCAACCTGGGGCCATGGACACCACCACCACCACCAACCCCCAAGGTGGACCAGGGTTATCTGTGCGTGCCACTGCACACACTGCACATGTCAGCAGGGGTGGTGGGAGGGGTGGGAGACAGAGGTCGCTGCTTGCAGACGTTGCTGGTGTGCATGATGACCCACAACTGGTACGCATAGCTGATGCGTACCAGTCCAGCACCGGAGAGCTCAGCCAGGTAGTGGGGCTCCTCAGAGACATCAAACAGCAGCAGGCTGCCCATCATGCCCGCTTGGACTCCCACATGTCCCGCGTGGAGTCACACATGTCACGTGTGGACTCCACATGTCATGTGGACTCACATGACCCGTGGAGTCCAAGTGGGATGCACTGACATGAGATGACGGCGGTGCACAGGGACATTTTACAATGCCTCTGCCAGATGAACAGCAACCAGTCCACATCTCCCTGTGTGCCAACAACATCTGGTGCCGAACAAACTGCAACTGCCACAGGGAGGGAGGAGGACTCTGGCGGAGAGTCCCCTGCACCGCAGCAGCCTGTACTTGAGGGGCCCCTCCCCCAAGAAGAGGGGTCGTCCGAGGAGGGAAAAGTGAGAGGCTGATGGCCAAGCGCAACTCCCAGGAAGCCTGAACCTGTTCTGGATGTTCGCCTTTGTGCACAGACTGTTCACCCTGTTGATGGCAACACTACTCCCACACATAGCATGGGGAGTACAAGTTGGAACAATGTGTCAGACAACTGTGGCCCCGATACTGGGGATCCTGTCTACCTGGACTTTCTATTCATCTAGGAACTTGGGATTGCAAGATTCATGTACAGCACTACCCATCCTATGCACTAACACAAATGTATCACAATAAACACACTAATACACCATACTTGCCTCTGTCGTGATTCCAACGTGGGTGCTGTTATGGGGATGATGAACTGCAAAATTACACTGTGTATGCGAACTGCAACAGCAAGGACAACACAGGCATGTGAGTACAGGCAACGTGACACATATGAGGGAGACACACCACCAGGGCTACACAACACATACACACCTAGGCCATCTGACTCATTGCCTACACTGATGTTGCCAGGAAGACGGTGCAATGCACAGACACCACACCCATTCCCAGTTGTAGTCAAGTAGCCCACAGGTGCAGTAAGCAAATGGCAGTCAAATGTGTGACCACAGACAACGCACATCACTAAGTGAAGCACAGGTTTATTACACAGTTGCAACATGCCGTAACCACTACAGATGCAAGGTAATCCCACCTGGTAGCGGGCACACAGTCAACAACTGTAGACAGAAGGAAGTCCATGGGTGTGGCGCACATCACCTGTAGGGACACAACAGCTACCAGCCTGGATGTGCAATCACGTCGTCGGTGGACACAGTTGACCAAACGAATCAGAAAGTACCCTGTGAAGGACAGAAATGACACACAGTCAAAAGCAATGCAGTACAGGACAGAACAGCAAAACTCATGCACAATACATGTTACAAGATACCCACCCAGAACCAAGTTAGCATGTCAACACTGTTGGGGAGTACAGCCCACCTGTCACCACACATCGCAACACACATCCAGTCAAGTAGCCCATGGACACACTCCAACAGCACCAGAGCACCACCCACACATCATGCCAACTCACATCATTGACATGACACCTCAGGATACTCACATTCAGCTAAAGAAGTTGGTGATGAGCTGTGTGCGGACATCACCATCACCATCATCATCATCATCGTCACTGGCATCATGGTCCAGGCCAGGATCCTCCACAGGTGGCGGATGTTGGTCATTGTCATCCTGGATGAGAGGCAACTCCTTCCGCACTGCCAGGTTGTGGAGCATGCAGCAGACGATGATAATCTTGCACACTTTCGCAGGGGCATATGGGAGGGACCCTCCGGTCTTGTCCAGGCAGCGGAAGCGGCTCTTCAGGAGACCAAAGGTCCGCTCAATCACTCTCCTGGTCCGACCATGTGCCTCATTGTAGCGCATCTGGGCAGGTGTCACAGGGTTCCTGAGGGGTGTCAGCAACCACGGCATGTTGGGGTATCCCGAGTCACCTACGGACAGACAAGTGCACATTAGCTGACTTGGAAAAGTGGGCGGAATACTACAGATCAGATCACACACAATGGCACAAAGTCAGTACACACCGACAAGCCAGGCACGCTGGTTCTGCATCTGTGCCATCATCCTGGGGATGCGACTACTCCTCATCACAAAGGCATCGTGTGCTGAACCAGGGAAACGGGCACACACGTGTGTGATGGTCATGTCTGCAAGACACACCACCAGTGCATTGACCGAGTGGTAGTGCTTGCGGTTCCTGTAGGCCTGCTCCTGGGCCTGTGGTGGTACCAAAGCCACATGTGTCCCATCAATGGAGCCAATGACATGCGGCATCCTCCCCAGGGCATAAAAGTCACTCTTCACGTCAGTGAGTCGTCGCAGTCTAGGGAAATAGATGTACCGGTTCAGGAAGAGCAACATTGCCGCCAAAACATCGCGGAGCACACGGCTGAACATGGTCTGTGACATCCCACCAGCAGTCGCCACAGTATGTTGGAAGGTACCAGTGGCAAAGAAGTGTAGGGCTGCCATCACCTTCACCTTGGGGGTCAGCGCTGTAGGATACGGCCGGCCAGGCTGCAAATGTGGGGACAACTGCACTGCCAAATCCTCAATCAGCTGCCTGGTGAAGCGGTACCGTCGGATGCTGTCCCGTTCCACCATCGTTGCCAGGTCTGGGAATGGTCGATGGACAGCAGGAGCCCTGCAGTGCAGAGGAGAAGTAAGCAAGATTGTCAGTCACCCCACATATGCGGCATTGAACACACTCAAGATCCCAACATACATCATTATGAGGCACAACTACATGAAGTGTGCAGTACCGGAAGGACATGTATGGTACATACATGGCCAACATCTGTCAACACGGTCCAACAGGTGGCATCAATTAGTCCCAGGTTGGCCCATTGGATATCATGAGGCCGTGTCACAGTTCCCATCTCCTGCTGCCGTGTCACAATAACCCCCACAGTGACATGTGAGGACAGTTGTGCCCCAGGCACCACAGCTCAACGACAGGTACATTCCCAGGGACCCTGTAATGCCACATGGACACTGGCATTACATGGAGTATCATGTATACACCACAGCAAAACAACCATGACCCCCACAGGTAGTGGCCCCACTTGCCACGGCAGGACAGACATGGACGTCTGTGACACACACACGCACAACATCAGAGTCCATGCACACACAACGTGGATGTGGAGACTGTCTCCCATTGTGCACATGAAATCAGAGACATTGTAAACACTACATGCACAAAGACTGTGGAGGACCATCACTATTGTGCCACTGGGACACCCTGGCTCAAACATACCGTCCCACATGGGACTCACGGGGTATGTGACATGACATACACATACACCACTGTGAAATGTGACCATGGCACATGCACAGATATGAACAGTTGCACATCACAGTGGTCATGTACACGTAACACCCAGGATCCTGTCCCCATGAACACGTGCACAGCCTGGGGGTGGCTGCCCACAGGTGACACCCACAGGACAACATGTACACCAACATACACACAATAGGAAATGCAGCCTTACATGCCTTATGATAAAGTTTGGACAGGCTGTCGTGATGTAGGTGTGCCCCTCACTCCCTGGGAGCTATCTGTGGCTGGCATATGTCCATCTGAGACAGGCATGCTGACATATGCCAGTCACATGTACAGTGATGCGTTGTACTGCAATGGACCGATCGGTGCCTCCGGCCGGCCCATTGCATTCAATGTGTGCGGGTACGCGTTGTACCCCTGTGCGTGTTGTACTGCAATGGACCGATCGGTGCCTCCGGCCGGCCCATTGCATTCAATGTGTGCGGGTACGCGTTGTACCCCTGTGCGCGTTGTACTGCAATGGACCGATCGGTGCCTCCGGCCGGCCCATTGCATTCAATGTGTGCGGGTACGCGTTGTACCCCTGTGCGCGTTGTACTGCAATGGACCGATCGGTGCCTCCGGCCGGCCCATTGCATTCAATGTGTGCGGGTACGCGTTGTACCCCTGTGCGCGTTGTACTGCAATGGACCGATCGGTGCCTCCGGCCGGCCCATTGCATTCAATGTGTGCGGGTACGCGTTGTACCCCTGTGCGCGTTGAACTGCAATGGACCGATCGGTGCCTCCGGCCGGCCCATTGCATTCAATGTGTGCGGGTACGCGTTGTACCCCTGTGCGCGTTGTACCGCAATGGACCGATCGGTGCGCACCCATTGACAATGGGCTTGCCTGGCAACGGACGCGTTTTCGAATTTCGAACGAGTCGGTTGCTGTAAATTCAGTTGGTCACCCACAACAATGTTGCAAAATCATGTATGTCATGAAGTTGAAGATTTGAAGGATGCTGTGGGCGTGTTTTGGTGCTGCTATTCCATGGATTGGCCAGATTCAGAAGATGCAAACGACTTGGACCTATCACTTTGGACACAAGGGACAGTATCTGCCTCTCCAGCACATATATATTGCTGGCTATTCCCCTGAGAGCTCACTTGCCTGCACTACATGCTCCAGGACGACATCTGCCACTGCACTGCTGCTGTCTCTGCCCCTCTGGACCCTGCAATGGCACGTACTGTGGAGAGAGCCCCAGCCTTCAGCCTTGAAGAGAACCAGGCCCTGCTGGACAGCCTACTTCCACAGTACAGCAAGCTGTATGGGACACCAGGGGAGCAGGTGAGTGTTCTGTGCACTGCCTTTCTGAATGTGCATTTTGTGTGACTAGCAAGGCTGAGAGTCTGCACGCCACTGGCTAGCAGGCTCACTGAGTAGTTGTCACCCCCCATAGTGTGTAGTGACTTGCACTGGACAGGTAAGGTGCAGTGAAAGTGCATTTGAACATGGTTTTACTTCCCATGCAATGATACCATGTAGTGACGTCTGGCAAACTGTCCATGGTCAGCTTTGCACTGCCTGTGTACATCATGTGCCCCTGTGATTGAGACATGTATATACAACTGTGTCATGCACGGATATGTTGCATGTGTGGTAATGGCCTTTTCACTTTGTCATCCTGACAGGTTAATGCCCATCGGAAGCAGGAAATCTGGAAGGACATCGTCCGGGCTGTCCGGTCTGTGGGGGTCTACAAGCGCCGGATCCGCAACTGCCAGAAGAGGTGGCAGGACCTTCGGGGCTGGACCCGGAGGATTGCACGGGTCCAGCTGAAGCTGTCGCCTCCTCGCAGGAGGGGCGGAACACGGACCCTGACCCCCCACATGCTCCAGATCCTGGCGGTGGTGTTTCCAGACTTGGATGGGCAGCTGAAGGCCAGACAGCAGCAAGGAGGGGGTGAGTCAAAGACTGCACTGTGAACTCTGTATTACATGCTTTGTGCCCTCCTCTGGCCTGGTTCAACTGCCACAGTGCAGCAGTCATGTTGTCCAGGAGCCATGTCCCTCTATTGTGCACTGCCCACTGCTCATCTGATACCCAGGTGTGGCCCTTACATTCAGGGAATTGTGTCACTTGGGACTGTGTCCTTGCAGTTTGCTTCACTAAAGGTGGGGGACAGCATCTGTTTCCCTAACTCTGTTGTGGGCATCATGGGTGGGTCCATTGTTCACACAACGCCTGGGTTTGGACATGTGATCTGCGTGTTGCTTTGATATGCGGTCCACTTGCTGAGCTGAGCCACCACATGTGCCTGGGGTATGTGGCACACGCCCATGCAGCGGGTGGGAACAATGTTTGGGCCCCAGGAGTGTGCAGATTACGTGTGTCACACATACATGGCCAGCTATCCACTGTCCAGGGCACATCCCTCATTCATGTGGAGCAGGACAGTCATGCCTACTCCAGGCCATGCAATGCACTCTGTACTCCCACTCCCGTGTATCAGCTGACACATTGTGCACAGTGATTTGACCCCTCAGGTGTCTGCCTCTGTGTCAGTGTGCTGTGGATTAGTTGCCAGGACTGCGGGTGTTTCTTGGTAGGGGCTCAGCATGCCCCTGGAGATGTGACCATAGGAGACGATACTTGTGTGTCACATAGGTGTTTGATCAGCTGCCCGTGCAGACTGGGGTATGCGAATGTGAAGTTCAGGCAGCTGTTCCCCATTCACAGCAAATTGTGAGGGGCTCAGGTTCCAAGGGTAGTGTCACAGGTCTCCCATATGTCCAATAGGTGTGACCTGGACAGATGAGGGTTAAGATGATGTGTTGTGTGGGGGATGTACATGTGCACTTGTGCAGCTCCAGGACTTGCATTCCCCATGACCTACTATTGTGACACAGTGCATAGTGTTGTTGTCTGGCTGCCAAGTCATACATCACTGAGACAGTGATGTATGACTTAGCAGTCATGCCTCTGCCATGGCATGTGTCAACTTATTGGTGGTCCTGCAGGGGAGTGACATGTGCTACATGCACACCATAGTGGCGCTGGCTATCAGGACATGGGTGCATCATGGTGTCTGTCGCTGGTATGCATCACATGCATTTCCTATTTGACTCTGGGCATCCCTTTCATCCGGAAACCTGTACTGACTCAGTGGCAAGAGCTGTGATGTGTGCATGTCCACATGCCACACCGTGTCCTCTGCACTGTCCAACTACTGTGTACTTGGTGCATGTGTCCACACTGGGGTGTTGCAATCCAACAGACACCAGACAGATGGGTGCAAGGCCATGTGGGATGTGAGTGCCATGCTTGGCATCAGACTGACAATTGGCTTCTCCTGTTCAGTTAGGGCACTTTTAGCAATGTACAACTAATGATGCCAGGGCTTGCTCTGTAATGTGCTGTGCTCACAGTGGTGTGTGCGTTTGGTGCAGGTGACTGATGTCTGTCTGTTTCCCCATTGTTTGCAGATACATCCACGGCCACGGAAGGGGACAGCTCCACGGACCAGGAGGAGCCAGAGAGCCAGACTGGGTCAGCAGCCGAGGAGTGGTCAGAGGGACCCAGTGGCACGGAGGGCGAGGGGAGCCACACCGAGGAGTCCTCAGCACCATCCACCTCAGCTGTGTACCAGAGCAACTCGGAGGATGACTCCCTTGTGGAGGCGGGTGTCAGCAGCCACCACACGCCAGCTAGTGTTGCTGTCCCCGCCACCACCAGCACCACCACCGCCCTCCCATCGGCTCCCATTCCCCAGGTCCGTGGAGGCTCCCATGTTCGGGAGCGTGTCTCCTTTGGCCCAGGCACCGCACCCCCTGCCCCTGTGTCCCCTGCTGCCCTGAGTGAGGAGTCTGTGTACCTCCTTCGCCAGCTCCATGTAGGGCAGACAGCCATGCTGAGTGTCCTCCATGCGCACACCGCACTGTTGACTCAGCTGGTGTCGTTCATGGAGGGCATCTCATCGGGCATGTCTGACCTACAGAGGGGCAACAGGTCCATGGACTCCTCCCTGACGGCAGCAGTGTCCCTCCTCAGACAGTCCCTCACCCCTCCTGCCTCTGCTCCATCCACACTCCCCAGCACCTTACCCGTCCCAAGCACACACACACGGCACAGGCACACACCAGCACACACACGTCCAGCACACAGACACACACGCCACAAACTAAACGCACACGCACGCACAGTCAGGGGACTGAAACCAGACTCACAGGGGATGGGGCCCTGGTACACACACATGCATCCACGGGCACTGCGCAGTCCTCAGTTGCCTCTCCCTCCAAAGCACCCTCCCTTGCCTCACCTGCAACCCCAAAGACCCAGCGCCTCTTCCTCAGTGACCTCGGCCTCTTCCCCTCCAATCCAGCTGCCCCAGCATCCAGGGGAAGAGGAAGCCCCCCACACGGAGCAGAGTGCCCCTCGCCCCCGGACACCCTCCCCCAGGCGCAGACAGACTGAGGCCCCCACCCGCAAGTCCCCCGGAGTGCTAAGAGCAAGACCCCGCCGCCGCCCTGCAGCTCAAGCACCAGGTCTCCTTCCTCCATCCCTCAGGCCCCCACTCCACAGGTGCCCCCACCACACCCTGCCCCAGGTTCCCCCACCCACAGATATACCATCCCCAAGAGGCTCCGGCCTTCTCCTCCTGCCACTTGCTCTCCCGGAACAACACCCCCCGCTGCGCTTGTCTGTGCCACTGATGTGGTGAGGGTGTCCTCCCCTCTGTCCAGCCCACCTTGCCTGTTCCCCATTCTCCTCCCCTGGTGGTAGGCACTGCAGTGGAGTCCACTACCACCCTGTCTGACTTGGGCACTGCAGTGGCGGACCTGTCCACTCCATCTGCAGGGTCCACTGCAGTCGTGCCGGCACCCACAACATCTGAGCCATGCCCCCCAGTTGTGCCGGCACACACCATGTCAGACACCTCCACTGCAGTTGTCAGTGGCTCTCCAGCACCCACCACCCCTTCCCTGCTTCCTCCTGGTGAGCCCTGATCCTGTCCCTGCGGTGCCTGGCCTACCCCCCGGTTGCCCCTCCTAGTGGATTGTCCCTGGTTTTGTGCAGGCATGTGTAGGGTGGCATCTGCCACTGTCACCCACTTGTGACTTTGTTGATGGACTGGCCATTGGCCTTTGTTTATGTTCTACCGGACTTCTACTTTTAATGCCACATATGCTGAATAAAGCAACTTTCTGTTCTCTAGTGCTTTTGCTTCTGATGTACATGATGTTGATGATGCTAACCATGCCCTTGCTGCAGTGATGGTGACATTTGGTCTCATGATAATGAAGTGTTACTGTGCAGGAACCCATGTGGTCCAGGGGGAATGTGTCCTATCCTGTGGTGTATCCATGTCATCCATAGCAGCATCTGAGGGTGTCATGTGTTCAGTATTTGGCAATGGGATTTCCTACTTAGATTGGCAATTTCACATCTGTGGCTTCCACCCCTGCACATCTGTTGTGCCTGCCATTGTTCTATTCGTCTACTTCCCTGACCGTGTGGCAATCTCCACTGGACATGCAGGTTTGGGCATCAATGGGGAAGGACTCATCTGTGTTGTCAGTGCAACATTGCTATACAAGTGTGTTGGATCTGTGCTGATGATTCCGTTGGCACTTCCATGACCAGGCGGATGTGACGGGAGCCCTCATTTGGTGCTAATTGTTGATTGTGTGACCAAGTGCTCAGCTGACATGGTGGGGCCCTACTGAGGCAACATATGGCACAGCTGTCCTCACACAGGAGTGGAGTCCCCTCATGGCAGTGTGTACTCCTGTGACATTGCTTGCGCCCAAGGTGTGTGTTGTATGTGCATGTCTGTGTGTTCACTTCTGTTTAGCTGTGCATGCTGTGATCCCTAGTGTTGTACCTGTTTGTGATGCTAGCTGAGTTGAGCTATGTTCCCCAAAGTCTTATCCCTGGGTTCTCTGTGATGTGGGTGCATGGCACATTACTGGTCATCAGGGTGTCACCCATAGGTGTGCTTGCTGTCAGGGCTGAGTTTGTGTGCAGACGCAGCTGGGTCACAGTCAGGTTTCCCCTTGGCACTTGTTGTTTGCCCCTGTCTTGTGATTTCCAGTTTGTGTTATCTTTCAGTGATTGTGACACGTTGTGTGTGTGACTGCTGGCACTCCTCAGGTTCCGGGCTGCAATGTTGGTTGTTGTCTATGTGTGTTCTTTGTGGGTGACCTTGGCTTCTTCATTGGTGTGTGACTGTGGCTGTGATCCCATTGGTTGGTGTGGTATTGCCGTCATGTCCATGTACGGCGTAGTGTGCAGTGTGTCAGACATTCAGGAGTCTTGTTTAGTGTCCATGTGTGATGTGTTTCTGCACCTTGGTTCCCACCCACCACCCTGGAATAGTCATGGGTGCATGTGCAATGTCACCAGTGCATGTGTGCTTCACTGCTGCACATTGTTGGAGGTCGAGGGGTGTGGTGTTGAGTGTGTGCAGATGAGAGTTGTTGCCCGGCTAGGCCCCTGCCTCCATGTTGGCCTTGGCTCACTGGCCATGCTGTTTGATTTGTGCTTGTGTAGGTGTGATGGTAGTTAGTTGCTCAGTACACATGACTGTGGTTCACAGTGTGAACCACATTTAGCTTTGTCATCACAGTGGGATTGTAATGCAGCCCAGGGTCACCACATTGTGGGGGCCCTGGGGGTGGTGCTGTGGTGTGTCTGTGTCTTGCTGTGTCAGTTGCTGTCCCTACGAGCCTGTGTGACATGTGTGATTTGTGCTCCCTCTCATCTGACAATGCCTGCTTGCCCACATAGGGAATTTGGATCCATGAGTTACCTTTGTGTGGCACTGTATGCACATCTGTATGATTGGTATTCATGTCTCCTCATGTGTTGTGTGGTTGCCTGGGGACACTGGCACCCCCACCCTCACCTGTTGTGTATGATGTGCAGGGTGGGTCTGCCTGTTTGTGTTTGTGCATCTGCACCACTGCATTGGCATATCTTGGGTGTGCCATTGGCTGTATGTAGTTTGGTGGGTTTCCCCTGCTGTCCCTGGGACTCCTAGGTCATCGGTCAGCACAATGATCATGGTTTGTGTGTCCCATTGCTGCCATGGTATGGTATCTGTTCACCTCACATCTGCAGTCTCCACAGGGTATCTGCATGTGTGTGCCCATTGGTGCAAATATGTGGGTCTGCATTCGGATGGTCACTTCTGTCATTGTGTCATTGATGATTGTTGACGGTGTCAGCCCCCATGGGTGTTGTTTGTCTGCACATGGCCAAAGTTATGTCTTATTTGCACTGCAGGATTTGGCTCCCCCAATTTATGTTGCAATGGGACACATACACTACTTTGCCACTGATGTGTTTGTTGTTCTGTGACCAGGAATCATCCATGCAGTTTGGCAGTTGCACCTCTTACTTTGTCAACACTTACCTTTTGGTCACTGTGATGATGGGGGTTTGGACCCCATTGCCACAATGTTCAAAATGTGCTGCAGCTATGGACCCCACACTTACCTTTTGGTCACTGTGATGATGGGGGTTTGGACCCCATTGCCACAATGTTCAAAATGTGCTTCAGCTATGGACCCCACACTTACATTTTGGTCACTGTGATGATGGGGGTTTGGACCACATTGCCACAATGGTCATGGCCTGCTTGCATTGTGGGTGCCACACACATATTTGTGTGGCACATGTGCTAGGGGGTCACATTGTATGTTCAAAGTCATGTTCGGTGTTGTAGGCATTTGACACAGTCTACACACGCTTGTCATGGTGTTGGGGGGATGTCTTCTTCTTGCATTCCCTAGGTTGTGGTGTGCTGGTTGTGTCATGCATTGTCCATCCTATGGGTGGGGGTGGTAGTGGTGGTAGGCATCCTGCCCCCCTGGGTGAGGGTGGTAGTAGTGGTAGGCATCCTGCCCCCTGGCTAAGGGTGGTAGTAGTGGTAGGCATCCTGCCCCCCTGGGTGAGGGTGGTAGTAGTGGTAGGCATCCTGCCCCCTGGGTGAGGGTGGTAGTAGTGGTAGGCATCCTGCCCCCCTGGGTGAGGGTGGTAGTAGTGGTAGGCATCCTGCCCCCTGGCTAAGGGTGGTAGTAGTGGTAGGCATCCTGCCCCCCTGGGTGAGGGTGGTAGTGGTGGTAGGCATGCTGCCCCCTGGCTAAGTGTGGTAGTAGTGGTAGGCATGCTGCCCCCTGGGTGAGGGTGGTAGTAGTGGTAGGCATCCTGCCCCCTGGGTGAGGGTGGTAGTAGTGGTAGGCATCCTGCCCCCCTGGGTGAGGGTGGTAGTAGTGGTAGGCATGCTGCCCCCTGGGTGAGGGTGGTAGTAGTGGTAGGCATCCTGCCCCCTGGGTGAGGGTGGTAGTAGTGGTAGGCATCCTGCCCCCCTGGGTGAGGGTGGTAGTAGTGGTAGGCATCCTGCCCCCTGGGTGAGGGTGGTAGTAGTGGTAGGCATCCTGCCCCCCTGGGTGAGGGTGGTAGTGGTGGTAGGCATCCTGCCCCCTGGGTGAGGGTGGTAGTAGTGGTAGGCATCCTGCCCCCTGGCTAAGGGTGGTAGTAGTGGTAGGCATCCTGCCCCCTGGGTGAGGGTGGTAGTAGTGGTAGGCATCCTGCCCCCTGGCTAAGGGTGGTAGTAGTGGTAGGCATCCTGCCCCCTGGGTGAGGGTGGTAGTAGTGGTAGGCATCCTGCCCCCCTGGGTGAGGGTGGTGGTGCGCATTCAGGCCCCTGTGTGCATATGTGGCATTGGTGATGGGCATCCCGCCCCTATGGTGCTGCTGTTGCTGGTGTAAGTATATTCTGCATCCCTCTGTGTGTGTGTGTGATGTGTCGTGTACGTGTTGTATGTGTTTTGTGGTTGGTGTCTGGCTTACCTTCTGCGCCGTACGCGTCCGTGCCTGTTCCGGTAGTAAATGTAGAATATTGGTATGATCGGGACGAAGGGATTCATGGTTGGTTCGTGTCGTTCGTCCTTCTCGTTGCTTCGCGTCGTCCTCGTCGCTTCGCCTCGTCCTCGTCGCTTCGCCTCGTCCTCGTCGCTTCGCCTCGTCCTCGTCGCTGCCGTGTTCGTCTCGGAGCCGTGGATCGTGTTGTGGCGCGAATCGGAGCTTATGTGCGCCTCTCCCGGATGCTTTGACGTGCCGTGCGTAGCGACGGGTTCGGCGCGTACGGAAATCGCATCGTACTTGTCCGGCCGGACGGGGCTGCATTTTTCCTTCCGTGCGACTCGATTCGGCGTTTCCGGATTCGCCTCGGTCGGGGAACAGGACCTGGTGTGGGTGAGTACGGCTCGGCCGGATTCTTTGCTGTTGTGCACATCGTACTTACTCGTTCGGTGTGCTGTACGGATCGGTCGGGAAACAGGCTTTCGCATGGCTTTTTTCCCGACCGAATGGTGTTGGGTACGCCTCCGACCGAGATCGGAATCGGCCCCTATGTCTTAGTTAGGAGCAGTGGTGTAACGGTAAATGATGTGACCCCCCTGTAGAATATGATGAGGGGGCCCTGAGCTTCCCATATCTCAAAGATATTCATTGGCCTTGGACGGAATGAGAGTCCCCCAGAAAGGTTGTGGACCCCCCTACGCTATGGGGGCGACAGAGGTCTGTGTTACGATCCAGGGTGTAAGGATACTAAACGTTTAATGGTGCTACTTGCGCTGCCAGGGCACATGTGAACGAGCTCTTTCTTTGGGACTGCTTGGTGGCCCGAACAAAATACCCTTTTGAGTGAAACTATACGTGTTGACATAAGTTACTTGTGTTAGTTCTTCCTTCACACCAACTTCAGTGAGGATGATACATTGGGAGTGATCTGCCCAACATGATGCCTACATGCACACTCAGAACAACTATGACATAGATAAGCTGCAAGCTGAGTGGTAGAAAGCCTGTGATGGGTTGTTATTGTTATTCTGTTCATCACAAACATAGGGTGAGAACTAACAAGAGAAGTTATGTTGTTTTTATGCCTCACAGAAGTTCTAATGCCGTAAGCTTGGCTGTGAAGGCAGAACCTGGAGCAATAAACTCTCCATCGAGGTCATTCAGCCCAGAAGGGCCAGTAGTATCTGAGCCCATTTGAGCACTTGCTCCTATTAGATGCAAAGTGCAATTGTTTTGGCGAAGGCAGTGACCACCAGCATATAGCTGCACAATTGTCCATGTACAACATGGGCAAATTGGGTGTAAAATCCATTTCCTCACGTTTTTTCATTTAATTACATGTCACAATCAAGCATAAAAGCATAACCTACACCAAGAGAGTAGCCGAAAAAATAAAATACCCCCTACTTTGAGCCTCATGGAACGAAATATCCTATCAAAGTGAGAGATCCCGACGCTTTCTATTAAAGATCCTGTGGGAATTGTTCCTCTAAGGAAAGGGATTCAAAATGATGCATTTCCAGCCTGATTTCAAAAGAATTGGGCCAAAAATGATAAATAAATCAGTATTGACTTCTTTCTGCCATTCTTTCCCTTTTTCCCCTTTTTCCCCATTTTTCTTTCTTACTTTCTGTTTCTTTCTTTCCTCTTTTCCATTCCAACCTTGCTCCTTCTTATCCGTCTCCCCATTCTTATTAAATTTCATGTGTCCGTCTCACTAGCTTTCTGTCTTTCTTAATAGTTATGTTTAATTTTCTTTGCTGTTTTATATCTACCCTGCTTCCCATTCTTCTATTCTTTTCATGCTCCTTCCTTTCTTCTTATCATCCTCCTGTACATCCTTTACCCTTCTTTTCATTTTCTTTCTTTTTGTATTCTTTCCATTTGTTAATTCTTTCTTTCTCTTCTTTCCTTCTATCGCCCTTCCATCTGTTTCCCATCTCTTCTTTTCATCATTTTATTCCTTTTTTGCTGTTTTCTTTCTTGCTTTCCGTCCATTTTTCATTATCATTTTTGCTCCTTCCTTTTTTCTTCTTGCTACCCCTCTTTCCAAACTTTATTTTTTTATCCCCCCGCCTTTCCTTTTCACCGTCCTTCTATTTTTCTTTTGTACCTTCGTTCCATCCTGCTTCCTTTTAACTTTCCTTCTTTATTAATTTGCATTCTTCTTTCCTTTCTTCTTGCTGTCCCATTGCATTTGCCGTTAACATATTTTTTCTTTGCCATTTTAACAATTTATCTTCCTTTTTATCAGTTTCAAACTTATTCACCCTACCATCCCACAGCTGTATTCTAGTTAGTTATCTTTCAGCATTTACACATTTCTCCTACTGTCTTGCAATGACTTTTGAGCCAGTGATGAAAGTTAAGAAGGCCTGTAAAACAATTTAATCGGTCCCAAACACCCTCTTAAGCTGGTAGAGCAGGTGTCACTACGCCCTTAGCCTACACCATGCACTAGTACATAACTGCTACACAAAGCGTCAGAAAACCTTTTCCCTACACAAAAGCCTTAACAATTGGCTTTGTCATTGCTGGTTTTATAGGTCACTGACTCCTGTGTTGCTGGCTCTTTAAGAAAAGAAGATCCTCGCGCACAGGAATAACCACCCGTGACAGTGGTGAATCAAGCGCTGGTCGGACATGTCCATGGTGGGCTGGGGAGATCTAGTTACCTCGATGGCAGGCGGCCAGACAGGAGCGGGAACAGTGTCCAGCAGGGACCGGCAGACAGCAGTCCAGAGCTATACACAGTTATCATCTGACAAAATCCAGAATGTAGAGGGAAGGGGGCACAGGTATAAATAATATTTCACCATTTGAGATGGGGGTCACAATAAGAGTTTTCGGGGGTCGGTGGCAGGAGGGTACTGGGGGGGACCTGGGGGTAGTCATGAATACATTCCTTTTTACTGAAAAAAACATGAAGGTCACTTTCCAAAACCATAGAAATATTCCTTTCAGAATCTCTGTTTTTGCCTGTAAAGACCAATGCTTGTCTCTGCATCGTGCAAATAGTTGGAGCATGTATGATGTGGTGTAACTTGGAGTTTAATGTGCAAGGCTTTTAAAGTACTAAAGGCCAGATGTACTAAGTGATTTTGCGGTTGCAAACACATCTCTTCGCTGAATCTGGGTCATTGCGACAGCAAAATAGCTTTTTGGTTTGTAGCGATTTAGCGACACGTTACTGAATTGCAATTTGGGTTTGCAGGTACATAACGACTCACTATTTGGAAGAATCGTGTTTCAGGCGTTCCTTCCAAGTAGCGATTCGCAATGGGATCTATTAATGTTTTGTGAGCGAATATTAACCGACTGCATAAAGGTAGTGGTAACCCATTCGCAAACAGGAAGGAATCTCCAAGGGGTCCTTCACCTTTGTAAATGTTGACAAAAAATTTTTTTAGGAGCAGGCAGAGGTCCATGGGCCTATTGCTTACTCCTAAGACAAAGTATGTGAAGCTTTGCACTTATTTGTTTTTAACGTAGTCTTTTAATTTAAAACTGTAAATTATGGAAATGCAATCACAGATATGGTGGTCTGCTGACCCTAGCTGACCATCATCCCTGTGATAGCATCCAATCATAGTGAGTCACAATTTGTGACCTACCTCATGAATATTGATGGGTAGCTTGGATTGTAACCCACTAAGATTTGGAATTTTGCAAACCGACATATTAGTCCATAGGTCAGTTTTCAAAATTCCACTAGTTGCAAAAATACTGGTCACAAATTTGGACCATTGTTTAGTACATATTGTCCTAAATGTGGAAAGAAAAACACCAGTGTGCAGAGAAACAACAGAGAAACGTCCAAGAATGAAATAGGATTTCCATGATTCGCTGATAATTTCCTCGTTTATGGCTTTGACCTATAACATTTCTCATCATATTGAAAACTATTGTTGAGCCTATACATGGTAGGATTCCAAAAAGAGAAATCTGTTTCAATAGCGAAACCTATAAATGAAAAATTAGCGGATAGAGGGAAGATACTGAAATTCACTTCCTTAGCCAGGGGTGGCTCTTCCTTAATGGCAAGGAGCGTCACTCCACTGGTTAGAGTCAGTCATCGAAAAATAAAATGATTAAAAAAATACTATAATTTTATTTTCCGCTGACTGACTGAGCCAGGGAGTCTTGGGCGGGCCGGGGCATGGCAGGGAGGAAGAGTGATCGGCACTGTAAAGTGCGCATGTCGGTTTGGCCGGTCGTCTTAGGCTGGCCAAACAGACATGCGCACTTAGGTTTCTCCAACCCAGCTGTTTTGACAGCCGGGTTGGAGAAAAGCCACAGGTTCCCTGTGCCTGAGCAAGCGTTAGACCAGCCCGCTCAGGCCAATCCCCACGCTGCTCTCATGCTTGGTATAGCATGAAAGAAGCGTCTGGACTGGGTGGGGTGCCTGTGCTTTGTGCCCCAGTGACTGCCGGGAGGAGAGAAGCACTGAGGCAGCCGGCAGCGGAAGGACATGTATGTTTTTAAAAAATTATTATTCCCCTAATCCCCGGTCTCCCCCAAGCCACCCACTTTAGCTTTGCAGTGGCCGCCACTGTCCTTAGCTGTGGTTTTAAGAAAGGGAGATGATTCACATGGACAGTTGAAGGGGTAGGCTGCAAAGTCGTTGAGAAAGCAGCGCAAGTTTGACGTGAAACCACAATACTAGTTATATAAACGGATGTCATGATCAATGTCAACTATTTTTTCAGGTCGTGATTAGTGCAGCAAAGACTAGGAGATCTTCTAGCCATTCATTTCCGCTTATTGTGAACTATTATGAGTTCATCTTCATGGAATGGGAAATACCCACATGGACCCAGTTTTTACAGATTAAATTCCACACGGAATTCTAATATCTGTGGATATTAACACCCTCATTTCTCACCTGCTCTTAGCTTGTGGTAAATATGAGTGTGCGTGCCAGTGCAAGGTGAGGAGAGTTGGTGGGGTGGATGGCTGTGGGTAATGGGGCTGTCTATTGGCAGGGGAGCCTTCTGTGTTCACCCATTGCAATAGGTAAGGGTTGGGTTGAACTTGCAAACAAATCTTGTGCAATTTTACCAGCTAGATTTTCCAGCTGGTGAAATAGGCACCATGTTCCTGCACCAGGAAAATTCTGGTGAGAACACCCAGGCATCATCAGGTGGTCCCATTCCACCTAACTCATAATCTGGGCTAAAACTGTTGTGGTGGTCGAGGCGAGTATTCTAGATTGCCGGATTTAATCTGTTCCAAACACCCCTTCAGACTGGTAGAGCAGGTGCTTCACCAGGCTAGTGGTTGGCCTACACCACGCACTAATACATAACTGCTGCACTTAGCCTCAGAAAATCTTTTCCCTACACAAAAGCCGTAACAATTGGCTTTGTCATTGCTGGTTTTATAGGTCACTGACTCCTGTGTTGATGGCTCTTTAAGAAAAGAAGATCCCCGCGCACAGGAATAACCACCCGTGACGGCGGTGAATCAAGCGCTGGTCGGACATGTCCATGGTGGGCTGGGGAGAGCTAGTTACCTCGATGGCAGGCGGCCAGACAGGAGCGGGAACAGTGTCCAGCAGGGACCGGCAGACAGCAGTCCAGAGCTAGACACAGTTATCATCTGACAAAATCCAGAATTTAGAGGGGAAGGGGCACAGATGTCATTATAATTTCACCATTTGAGAGTCGGGGCGCAGTAAGAGTTAATAAATAAAAGGGCTTCCCCAACTCCCCACTTGAACGGGTCAGAACCATCTACAGACCAGAAGGGGGTCTAGTGGGAAATTAGGTAATGAAGTTAGAGATTCATTTTCTACCTTTTGGGATTTTCCTTCACACCTGCCAATCAAATCACTTTGTGAATGTGTGGCCCCCCCTATAGTTTCTTGTAACTATAAGAAAAGCATCTAACTGATCTATTCCTTAAATTAACCAGTCAATCTCATACCCTCGATACTTGTTACAAAATGTGATTGTCGAAAACTGTGTGATAATTGTGTAATACTATCCAGTGCATGTGAAATAAAGCCATGGACCACATATATAAATTCATTAAAAGTAAGCATTTCATTGATTACGCATACCAACCTGTGCACAGAGAGCAAAATATGTGTAAAGATGTCTCCATACACAAAGGTCTGAACGATTCTCTTGTATGAGTTTCTTGAAGATCAAAATGCACCCCCAGCTAACAGAGCTTCCTCTGCAGCTGCTCACATTAGAACTCTACAGCTGACATCAGTTGTCTGGAATTTGTTGAAGGAATCTAATCTTTCAGCGCCTGGATACCTTCGCGTGTGACAAGCAGCGCTCTACAGATCCACTTTACAAGACATAATCTGATGTTCGTGGAGAGTTCTACATTCCATTGCAAAGAGCCCTGCATAATTCTCATTAACTCATACACTCATTATCATATTTATCAGTAACATTATACTTAAGTTAAATGTGTATATAAGCAGAACTTCATTACATGAATCTGGCCGGCTTGAAGACTGACTCGGAATAACCTGAACCTGCGATTTTAAATAACAGAAAATGTAAACCCCTTGGATACTGGCCGAGATTGCTAAACCAGATGTGAAAGATGCCCTCCAGTTTGCCGAATGGCATTTTCTTTATATAGTTCTCCACAGATCAGAAGTGGGATAATATTACATCCCTCTCTCTAATCTAGCTCAGGAGAGGTTATATACAGAATGTCAACGTTTCTGTCCCCTACAATCCGTAACAGATGTACTAAGTAGAGGTGTCCCTCTCCCCTTTCTCTTTAACTCTTAATATTGCACCTTTCGCTTACATGATTCAATAAAAGAATATCGACAAAGCCTATAGTAACACTAGCATAAACTATTTTTTAGCTTGTGTGCTGACAAAGGGCCATTTTATGTGAAATATCCGGCGGCCAGTTTATGGCCTAATGTGTCTGGTGCATGTGTGGCCCGTAAAAAGTTAGACCTCAAATGACACCTTAATAGCCCGAACATGGGTGGGTGGATTGGGACGGTGTTAAACCTCAATTTCATGTGTCAAAGTGACCCAAGATAAGGTACAAATCAGCATATCAAGCACAGTCAAATAAGAAAGGACTGACGCAATAGGTGAGTTCTACGGCAGAATTCGAAAATTTATAAAGATTTATTACAAAATTTAAAAGGCATGGTACAGAAATTATAAGTCCAGATGCATAAAGTCATTGCCATGAAGGCTCTCAGTAATAGGACAATACAGGAAGTAGTCAAAATCAAAAATGGTTTAAGTTCCAAGTGTGCAGGAAAATCAGTAAGAAATTGACAGCATCCCTTGTAGCATCAGAAAGTCATCTGGTTCACCCCCAAATTCGAGGGTTTATATAGGAGCTCTTCGCAGAGACTAACATTAAAAGTGCAGATTCATCATGGTGTGAGCAAAAGAAATACAATTTAAAAACATCAGAACATTGGATTAAAGAGCGTCATACAGACTTACCACCCAACCATTTTCCCACTACATGAATATTGATTCAGCCCCCTCCATGCTAATGTCATCTGGAGATGTCAGAACAAACTATTTACAAGAGAACAGTGAACCATTGTGAAAGAATGCAATGCTGTGGGCAGGCGGAAGAACCTAGTTCTTCGAGAACAGCATAATTCGGAAGTATACAAACATGAATTGCTTGAATATGTGTATCGGAAACAATAAACAGAGCACAAAAAAGTGAGGCATCCATTTTGAGCAAGATGGCGACCAGGCCTACTTGAGGCCTAGTTAACATAATCCAGGAAAATGCACTTTCACAGGTCACATCAAATTTTTTCAAAGGCAATAGCATCATATAAGTGTGCACAAGTAAGTTTGAGTCAAACAACTAACATACCAGCTAGATAATGTAAATCGCACATCCAAGACCGTCCCTTTTTACCAATTTGGTCCACACTCTATGCAGAACCAGCTGCTACTGATACTTCTGCAAAGCAGAAATACACATAATAATAAACATAACGGTGCACCCAAAATATAAGACAAAAAGTCCAATATAATCAATGAAGATTTGTATTTCTTCTTTATTAAGTTCCAAAGGTTTTCTTCTTGAGCATAAAAACAATCACAGCCAACACATTTCGTTCTAATGAACTTCTTCAAGATTGCAAGTATAATCCATAAAAAACACCTATATAATAACCATAAATATACAACAAATTACAATACCATATATAAAACACATATGACAAACATCATAAACAGTACCACAGAGATCACATCAAGGAGGCCCAAGAGGCTAGAAGCAGAAGGACCAGGACCCGGAAGGCAGCGATCAGGAAGGACCAGGGCTAGCAGCTCAAGGAGGTCCTAGATTAGTAGGACCAGGAGGAATAGAAAGGACCCTCAAGCCCAGTGGGAGGAGGATCAGAAGTTCCATAAGGGTCAGACTCAGGAGGACCCTAAACCAGCTTGAGAATGACTACATGGACCAGGGTAACCCACAACACAGGAACTAGGAGGGCCAGGGCCAGAGGGACAAGGACAAGGAAAACCAGACCTAGGAGGACTTTTATTAGGAGGAGCAAACCTCCAAGAGGACTAGTAGGACTAGGGTGGGGCTAGTTGACTGGCGGAACAGGAGGGCTAGGGAAACCAAGGTCAGTGGAACCAGCACCTGAGGACCACACAAAGGAATACCAGAACTAAAACCAGGACTAAGTGGACAGGAGGACCAGAAGAAAAGGTATTAGGGACAGGTAAACCGGAGGAACTAAATAAACCAGGGTAATAGGACCAGGAGGACAGAGGGACCAGAATTAGGGTGAGGAGGATGACAAGGACCAGGACAGGGAGCCTGTGAAACAGGAAACACAGGATCTAGAAGACCAACAGGAGTACATGGTAATGATGACTAGATGGACCAGGACTAGGAAGGCCAGGACGAGGGAGCCCTGTACCATCAGAACTATGACAATCTATGATGATCAGTGCACAAGTTATTGTAGACCATGAGGGCAAGGAGCAAGAGGACTAGAGCCAGGAGGGTCAGGACCACAATGAGAAGGTCTAGGAAGATCAGGACCAGGAGGAAAATGGCCAGTATGGTCAGGAGACCAGGATAAGCCGGATAAGGACTAAGAACATCAGGGGTACCAGGGCTAAGGCCACAAGGAGGGTCAAAGCAAGAGCGACTAGGTGGACTAAAAAGATCATGAGCAGTGGCACCGGAAACAGGGCTAAGAGGGCAGCAAAGATCAGGAACTAGGGGACCAGGGCCCTGATGTATCATGTTTAGCAGAACAATTATCTCAGGTCGCAAGAACAGGTTGAGGGGAATTAAATGTAAGAAAGCCCACCATAGTCAGGAAGACAAGGAAGAGCAAGGGCAGCCAAGAGGACCAGAACCAAAATGACCAGGCACAGAAAGACCTGAACAAGCAGAACCAGAATCATGAGGGCCAGGAACAGTGGGTGCAGGAGGACCAACAAGACAAGGAACAGAGCCAGGAGGACCAGGACAACTGAAACCAGGAGAACAAGGACTAGGAGGGCCAGGACACGCTTGACCAGATAGACCAAGGGGAACAGTAGTCCTAGAACCTGAGGTACCAGGACATACAAGGTGAGGAGAACCAACACAACGTGATCAGGGCAAAGAAGACTAGAAATGAATAAGGACAGGAAGGGGCAAGTCTGGGGGAAACAGGAAGGGCCAGGATAGCCAAAAGACAAAGATTGTGATGATTAGCACGAGAGGACAAGAACAAGAAGAACCAGGAGTGAATGAGACCAGAACTAGGGTGGCCAGGATGACCAGGTCTAGGAGAACTAAAAATATAAGGACCAGGACGATCAAGTCCAGTGAGCCAAGAATTATGAGAAGGACTATGAAAACCAAGAATTGGAGGACCGGGGTTGATACAAGGGACCCAGACAACTAGAGTCAGAAGGATAAGCTTTGAGAGAACCAAGAGCAGAGGGCCAGTGGGACCAGGACCATGGGATCCAAGAAGAGCAGGGCAAAGAGGACCGGGACCTTGCATATTAGGATCAGGAAGACCAGGGTAAGGAAGAAATTGAGGATCAAGACAAGGAAGATCTGTTATTGTGCCCATCTGTGTCTTGCTCTAATTCCACCACTGTTTTTATTTTCTCGTGCCTGCCTGTTACTTTCGCCTTTCGCCACTGCTGCTCCTGCGGCCCCTCCCCCCGGAATTCCCCCCCGGAATTCCCCCCCGGAATACCCCCGCTCCCGCCTCCCAGCCTCTCCTCCCTCCCACCTCCCCTACTTAATGGCGGCCGCTACGCGGTTGCGCAGCGGATGAGCCACCGGCACTCCAAAGACAAGCCCGTCTGCGCCCGTCCGTGACCCGACCGCGGCCAGCGCCAGGAACCCTGGACCTCCCACTACCCATCGCTACGACACCACCACCCTCCTCGCACTCAACCCTGGAAGACTTAGAGAATGCCAACATGCCTCGCCGAACACGACCCACGGCCAGTTCTCCTCCCTCCACTGCCGCCAGACCCTCACCGCCACCCCGGCCTCCAACACCGCCGCCGCCAGCACCGGCGACACCCTAAAATGCCTCCTCCTCAACGTACGCTCCGTACACAAACACGCCATGGAAATCTGGAACCTACTCTACTCTCTCTCGCCCGACATCGCCTTCTTCACAGAGACCTGGACCAACACATCCTCCGCCCCCGACGTCAGCACCGCCATCCCAGACGGATACAAGATCCAGAGGAAAGACCGCCCCAACCACCCAGGAGGGGGCCTCGCCATCGCCCACAAGAGCACCCTCCGCCTCACCACCTCCAGCGAAACTTCCCCTCCTCCGAACACCTGCACTTCCAGATCCAGACCACCCCCAAAGCCACACTCCGAGGAACCCTCGTCTACAGACCCCCTGGCCCCCTAACACCCTTTGCCACCACCATCACCAACTTCATCGCACCCCACGCCATCGCCTCAACAAACTACATACTCATTGGAGACCTGAACTTCCACCTCGACAACCCCAGCGACCCCAACTCCACTATCCTTCATGACAACCTCACCAGCATCGGACTTAAACAACTCATCAACACACCGACCCACAGAGCAGGACACACCCATCTTCGCGGCAGGAAACAGCGTCCAATTCAGCCACACAACGCAGCCGCTATGGACCGACCACCACTGCGTACACTTCGCCATCAACAAACCCAAGGCACCCAAACCAGCCCCACGCCCACCACGAAGGAACTGGAGCAAGGTTACCGACGAGCAACTTAACTCCACCCTCACCCGAGACAACCACACCTGGGCACCCGACACAAACTACGCAAATGACGCAGCCAGAGAACTCCACACCTGGATCTCCAACTGCGCAGATGAACTTGCCCCGCTACGCAACCCCGACAGACAACGCCCCAGGAAAGCCGCCTGGTTCACCACCGCTCTCCAAGATGCCAGACGCACCTGCAGACGCCTGGAGAAGAACTGGAGAAACACCAAGACAACCGAAAACCACACCACCTACAAGGACGCCATGACGGACTACCACAACCAGATCAGAGCCACCAAGAGGAACTTCATACACAACAAAATCCTGTCCAACTCCACCAACGCCAAGGAACTTTTCAGTGTCATTCAAGAATTCACCAACCCACGCAGCGAAGCCACAGACATCACCCCATCCCAAGCCCTCTGTGACAAGCTTGGAACCTATTTCCACCTCAAGATTAAAAACCTCTACGACAACTTCATCGACCATCCACCAGGCGCCACAGATGGCCCCACGCCCCCCAGAAACATCAGCCAGCCCACCATCTCCAACTGGACACCGATCACGGCCGAAGACACCGCCTCGACCATGAAAAGCATCCACTCGGGGGCCCCCTACCAACCCCTGCCCCCCTCACATCTACCACAGAGCAGCGGCCGCCATCGCACCCGAACTACAACGCACCATCGACACCACCTTCAAAACAGGCACCTTCCCAGACGACTGGAAGCGCGCAGAAGTCAGACCCCTGCTCAAGAAGCCCACAGCTGACCCCACCAACCTCAAGAACTATCCGCCCATCTCGTTCCTCCCCTTCGCAGCCAAAGTTGCAGAGAAAACAGTCAACAGGAAACTGACTCGATTCATTGAAGAGAACGCCGTCCTCGACCCGTCCCAATCCGGATTCTGAAGCAACCACAGCACAGAGACCGCCCTACTCGCCGCCACAGATGACATCCGCACCCTCCTGGACCAAGGCCACTCCGCAGCCCTCATCCTACTCGACCTATCAGCGGCCTTCGACACCGTCTCCCACTGCACACTAGTCGCCAGACTACACGACGCAGGCATACAAGGAACAGCCCTGGACTGGATCCCATCATTCCTCACCGGAAGAAGCCAAAGAATCTCACTCCCACCCTTCCTCTCCGACCCCACGAAAATCACCTGCGGAGTCCCACAGGGATCATCACTGAGCCCCACCCTCTTCAACATCTACATGGCCCCCCTCGCAGCCATCGTCCGACAACACGGCCTCAACATCATATCCTACGCCGACGACACCCAGCTCATCCTCTCCCTCACCAAAGACCCCACCACTGCCAAATTCAACTTCCAGAAAGGAATGCAAGACGTCGCAGTCTGGATGACCAACAGCTGCCTGAAGCTCAACGCCGAGAAGGCAGAAGTCCTCATCCTCGGTACCACCCCTTCTGCATGGGACAGCACCTGGTGGCCGACCGCCCTCGGAAGCCCACCTACCCCCTCAGACCACGCCAAGAACCTCGGCATCGTACTCGACTCATCACTCACCATGAACCGACAGGTCAACGCCGTCACCTCTAGCTGCTTCAACACCCTCCGCATCCTCCGCAAGACCTTCAAGTGGATCCCCCCTGAGTCAAGGAAGACAGTCACCCACGCACTCATCACCAGCAGACTGGACTATGGAAACGCACTCTATGCCGGCATCAACAAGTCCCTACTCCGCAAACTCCAGACAATACAGAACACCGCCGCCAGACTGGTCCTCGGCATCCCCCGACACGAACACATCAGCCAACACCTACGAAGTCTCCACTGGCTCCCCGTGGAGAAAAGAGTCACTTTCAAAATCCTCACTCACGCCTACAAATGCCTACACAACAGACCCAAATACCTCAACGACAGAATCAACTTCCACGTACCCAAAAGAAACCTCCGATCTTCCAACCTCGCACTGGCCGAAACCCCACGCATCCACAGAGCCAGAGCAGGCGGAAGATCCTCCTCTCACATTGCAGCCAAGACCTGGAATGAGCTACCGGCAGACATCAGACGTGCCCCCTCCCTGAACACCTTCAGGAAGACCCTCAAGACCTGGCTCTTTGGCTAAACAGATCTGCGGACCCCCCCCCCCTCAGCGCCTTGAGACCCTCACGGGTGAGTTGCGCGCTCACAATTCCCTGATTGATTGATTGATTGATTGAAGATCAGGGCCATGATGACCATAGCCAGGAGGACGAGGCCAGAGGGCTAGGGACAGGATGGCCAGGAGAATAAGGAACATGATTGCCAAGGAGGATCACAATAAGGATCAGAATAAGGAGGAAAAATAAATATGCTTGTTGTAGAACAACAAGGACAATGGGCAGGAGGACCAGGGCCAGGAGGGCCAGGCCCATATCTAAGAAGACTAAGAAGATCAAGAGCATGGGGACTATTATCAGTAAGACCATGGGCCACAATAAGCAAGAAAGATGAGGGGGCACTTAAAGGAGAGCTTGATGACTAGGACCAGAGCAGCCAGTACATCAGTACTAGAACCCAGAGTACCAAATAGAGCAGAAAGGCCAGATTGTGCAGGAAGCAGGACCAAGGTAAGGAAGATCAGGGAAACCAGGACAACTAGAGCCACTGAGACCAATGGTACTGGCCCTAGATGGGTAGGCAGACCAGGAGCAAAATGACTAGGCTCATAAGGAACCATACAACGAGGACCAGGACCAAGAGGGCTTGGACCAGTGGATGAAGTGCCAGAAGAACCACAAGGGCACGAAGCAGGGCAAAGAGGGCTAGGACAATTCAAACCAGGAGAACAGGGACTAGGAGGGCCAGGCCTAAGGGAACCAGGACACAAGAGGCGAGGTGGATCAAGGGGACCAGCAGGGCCGGGAGCTGGTGTACCAGAATTCGGATGAACAGGGTGAGGGGGGATTAGAAAGACTAGGTCAAGTGGAAAAGGGTCAGGAGGACCAGGAAAGAACAAGAAGAGCTAGGAGAAGGGGACCTGGAAGGAACATGATGACCAGAAAGACCAGCACCAAGAGGAGGAACCCAAAATGGAGGACCAACAGCAAGATGATCAAGTCCAGTGGGCACAAAATCAGAAAGAGAACAAGCTTTGTGAGGCTCAGGAAGAGGTAGACTAGTGCTAGGCAGACCAGACTCAGAGTGAGAAAGAATTGGAGAACAGTATCTGCAGGATCAAGAGCAGGTGCAAAGGCAGCCAAAGCAAGAAGGACAAGCACTATGAGGACCAGGCTAAGGAGGCCCAGTGGAACCTCAACCATGGGGACCACGAAGATAAAGGCACAGAGGCCCATGAGATTCAAGACTAGAGATACCAGGACACGGAGTTTCAAGATATGGATGAAATAGAGGACCAGCACAAGGGGAGCCAGGATGTCAAGACCCAGGATGACGAAGCTGGATTACTAGGAACAAGATGACCAGAACAAGGAGGGTCAGGACTAAGAGTATGAGTTAGTGCAGAAACAGGATGATAAGAAGCAGGAGGATGTGGAGGGATCAGGCCAGGAGTGTCACTGCCAAATGGAGGAGGACCAGGAGAACTAATAAGATCAGGAGCAGGTGGACTAGGGCCATGAAGACCAGTGACCTGATGGAGGATGATTAGATGGACTAGAAGGATCCAGAGAAGCAGGAACCAGGTTAGGAAGACCAAGGGGGCAGAACTAAGGCAACCAGGACATGGAGTACGATCTAGAACAGGAAGACCAAGACCTGGGGTAGCAGGACCAGGGTTATTAGGGTTAGGAGGACCAGGCCAACCAGAGCCAGGAAGACCAATGGGACCATACCAAGAGGACCAGGCCCACCTCAAGAGGACCTCATAAGGAGGACTAGGACCAGCGGACACTGTACCAGATGGGCCAACAGGACAAGGACTAGGGCCATGAGTATCAAGATGATCAAAACCAGGAGGACTAGAAGTGCTAGACCCAGGAGGACCAGGACAAGAAGGCCAAGTGGAGAAGGACTCAGCAGACAAGCAGGGGGAGGGTGGATCAGTAGGACATGGTCTAAGGGATCCAGGAAGGGCATGTAGCAAAGGTCCAGGACTAGGAAGTGTCAGGAAGGAGCAGGGCCAGAAAGAGCAGGGCCAGGAAGGACTAGAATCAGTAGCACCAGATTCAGGAATCCAGTACCATTGTGACTGGGGCTATGGGTCCAGGACCAAGAACCAGGAGGACTAAACAACCCATAAAATGAGAACTTGGAACAGGACCAGGAGGAGGAGCAACAGTAGAAAGCACAAAAGGACCAGGAGGAGAAGGAATAAGACTTGGAGCAGGAGGATACATATGTGATCCTAGCCAAATGAATTAAAATAGCCCTTTTGTAAATGGTTCTTATTCATCCTTCATTTGTTGTCACCCCTAGAAACCCGAACCTTTTTCAGAATACTTATAAAACTGATGGTATTTGCTGAAAAATCAGAGGATGCAAAGTGAATAAAACTATGATGCTGGCACAGTAGTCTGAGGGTAGATCAGAGAGCAGAGGGATGGAAATTTGGAAGAGGGGTCTAAAGGTGGATGGGTGAAAAGGATTGCTGTGGATGAGTGGAAAGTATTGCGGCCTGTGAAAAATGGCAGAAAGGGTTTGAGAATTTCAGAGGGATGAAGTCAGCAAAAAGGTCAGTGAACAAAGGGGGTTCAAAGGCTATGTCTCTGAAGGCTCTGATGAGCAGAAGGAGGGTCAGGGAAGTTGCAGATAGATGGAGTCAGTTGGCCCACACAGGGATGAAAGGGCTCTAATTGCCAGGTTTGATAACACTGATAACGAAAACCAGCAGTAGTAGCTTCAGCAGTAGATGAGTGCTCTGCAAAACAATCAAGACAACTTGGAGGGTGGTGAAGCAAGTTATGCGGCGTAAATGTTTGGAAGGCCAGCAAAGAGGCTCTGCATATCAGGACTGGTAGTCCGTGTGACTCCCAGACCTTTGTGCTAACATACCATGTGTGTATCTGATACATGTATGTGCGGTGAACGTGTAGCACGTGTGAAGGAATAAGACACCGTGTATGGTGAAAGTGCTGGGACCAGTGGAATGCATTTTGGATGTCCCAAGAGAGTGAAATTGCGTTGATTTCATTCCTTTGGCTAGATGGTAGAGACACAGGCACAAAAGTGAAGGGGGGGATGGAGAAAGGGCTACCTGCAGAAATTCAATGAGACCCTTGTTAGCAATGGGCTGCTGATCAGTTTTTCCTTGGTAATGACATTTGATAGATGGTAGGAGTGAGGGGTAGGTCATCGGTTTCTGTTGTTAAAGGTGAGGAAGTTTCTAAGTAGGGCCGTCCCTTGTGTCTGCGCCTGATGGCCGCTTCAAGAAGGCTGATGACTGCCAGGTGCAGCGATCTCACACTTCGTTGTGCCCATATTTTCAATACTCCTGCGTTGGATACAGCACCATTGCTACCTGAAGTGAGAGACATCACCTTGCAAAATGACTGTGCCGGGGCTACAGCAGAAAATTACATTTGAAAGAGAACAACCCCAACCCAGTGCTGAGAGCCTGACTGTAAATGATTGATATGTTGGTCACAAGAATGGAGGCAATAAAAAGCCTCTGTTTATTCACAGTGTCTAATTTCCTACAATAATTTTAAAAAAAGTCAATAATACAATATCTCTCTAAGTTTCCTTTGTTCTGTGTTTTTGATGCTCAAATGTCTTTCTCCGATTTACTGGGAATATTCCTTAATATCCCAATGGCATTCAGTTCATTTAGTTATCAGTCAACTCCTTTGCTAGTAAAGAATACATCATGCATGAGCTGACCATATGGTGGGTATTAGTTGACATATACAGATCCTTCCTTCCTTAACCTTCATTTGGATATTGTTCCTTGTTGCAGAAGAAAGAGGCAAAGGTCATCTCTGGGGTGTAGCTTGAATGCTCAATCTCCCCCCTTACATATAAACTCCTTTTATTCCCTTGATGATTCCTACTGGAAAGAAAGAAGAGGAGTGGACATCTCTGGTATGTAGCCAGAATGTTCCCCAGTATTCCATCTCTTTCTCGCTCCTTTATATAGGGCAGAGTTCAAAGAGGATCAGAGAGGGCCCAAAGCTCCCAATTCCCTACTGGTGGAATACCAGGAAGAGGAACATCCCTGGGATGACCTCTCCAACAATCTGACACTGCCATCTCCACAGGTGTGGACCAAAACAACTCCGTTCTAGATTGTTTTTCCAGAGCGATCTGTAGCATCTGCTCTGAAGCTTCATTGTAACACCGGCGTCTACCTGCTATAACTCTCCCGGGTGTTACCTTTACCAGTAGGTCTCTCATCAGGCAGAATCTGCCTTGACACTTGTCAGAGGGACCAAACCACGCCACGTTGTTCTTCATGATCAATGAAAAAACTGCTCTCCAAACTACTGAAGAGTACTCGAAAGGCTGGTGTGTAACCTAGAGCTTATGGTATGCCTAGTAATTAGAAGTACCTAGAAGCCTGCCTGCTTGCCTTCTCAGAGAGGGAGGGAGAGAAGAAAAGTGTCTCCCCCCTGCATGAGGAAAAACTGTTCAGGAGGGGAATCCCAGAATGTTCCTGGCATGAGAAACACTCAGAAGAAGCGGACTACCAGACTGACAAAGCCAGGAGTCAACCCTTGATGTGAGGGGTCTCAGAGTTTCCCTGAATGGTTCCAATAGTGAATTGCACCAAGACATTCAACTACAGAGCAACTCATTTTGTGTAATATCCCTGTGCTGTGCTAATAGACTGATGTGCTGCTGCCTAACTCTAGGGCAGCCACACCAGGGGAGCCATTGTGGCCACGGATGTACAAGCACTGATCTGTTCTGGGAGTCTAGAACGACTGAAGATGAACACTCACTGGTGTTTCGGCTCAGGGGCTGTAAATGTTTAGCCAAGCACCCATCTGCATCCAGTCTGGAAGGCCGCACCTGCACAAGATAAGTGTCCACCATGGAAGCCTGCCATGCTAATACCGCCAGCAGTCCTTCTGCCTATTAAAACTGCATTGTTGGTCCCACATGATAGATGTTAAAACTGCTATACCTGGGAGAGTGTACTGTAAGGGGTTTATCGCTTCACTGAGTGTCAGGGATTGTCCGGGACTATGTCGGGAACACAGTCAGGGACTTGGGCAAGGACTGGGAACGGGGTAGAAAACGTACACAGAGAGAGGAGTACAGCGCTGCCCAGGATCACACAGGAAGTCAGAGGAGAAAAGGGATCCAAAGGGGAAGCCTGTACAAAGGAACAAGATAGCTAAGACTCAGAAAGGAAGGGCACGCATGAGGCAATTTAGCTTTCAGAAAAACTACACCCAGGACGAATGTGCAAGACATATATATGAAACAACATTAACAATAAAGGGGAGTGTGGGGTAAAGCACTCAGGAGCTCCACACGGTAAGATTGAAGCTCAGTAAGTTTCTTACCCACAATTACTGTTACAGATACTGACTGCAAATACCCACATATAGGATATGTATGCAAAGGCAGGGTCTGTGGAGCTTATACCTATGGTGATGTTATAACAGTAACTCAAAGACAATACTCACAGTGAACAAGAAACACCACCTAGGTAGTCAGCTGTGCCCACGGATCCTGGCGATCAAACAGGAACACGCAAGGCAGTAACAGCAAAGGGGTAGAACTAAACACAAGCACAATAGACAAGGAGCTAGCAAGGAGGAGTGCTTAACAGGAAAGGATGGAAATCACAGGGCACACTTGGCAGAAAGCAGGTAACAAACATACAAGGTAACAGAAGCAAGACAGCAGAATAGAAAGACAGCAAACTAGAACTGGAACCAAGGAAATGGGAAGAAAGGCGGGGACTGGAAAAGGATATACAGAAGGGGAGGCTACAAGGGTATACTAGAATAGTGCAGTTTCAAAAATCAAGAAAACAAAGCATAGAAGGCAGTGCTGGGGCAGGAACAAGAATTGAGCAAAAGCTCAGGAGTCAAAGTAGCACTGCAGATAGTGCTAGTACAGGAGAAGGGAAACTGCTGCAGGTCAGGAACAAGGAATGCCAAGGCTCAGGAGTCAGAATAGCACTGCAGGCAGTGCTAGGTCAGGAGAAGGGAAACTGCTGCAGGTCAGGAACAAGGAAAGCTAAGGCTCAGGAGTCAGGGTAGCACTGCAGGCAGTGCTAGGTCAGGAGAAGGGAAACTGCTGCAGGTCAGGAACAAGGAATGCTAAGGCTCAGGAGTCAGGGTAGCACTGCAGGCAGTGCTAATTCAGGAGAAGGGAAACTGCTGCAGGTCAGGAACAAGGAAAGCTAAGGCTCAGGGGTCAGGGTAGCACTGCAGGCAGTGCTAGTTCAAGGGAACAGGAAATAGCTGCAGCTCAGGAAACAAGGAGTCAAGAGAGCACTGCAAGCAGTGCAAATCAGGCACAAGAAATAGCTGAAGCCCAGGAACAGGAATATCTATAACTCAGGAAACAAGGTAGCACTGCAGGCAGTGCTAATTCAGGTACAAGGAATAGCTATAGCTCAGGAACTCAGGAAACAAGGTAGCACTGCAGGCAGTGCTAATTCAGGCACAAGGAATAGCTATAGCTCAGGCACTCAGGAAACACTGGAAACAAGGATTGGCCTCACCGGTATACAGCTACAATGACCAACACTGGGCTGAAGGGAGCTGGGGCTTAAAAGAGCTCACAGTAATCACATGCATCAGGTGTGAGCAGGCTAGCAGCAGCCAGCCACAGGTGAGCTGAATTCCTCCACCCATCCTTGGCCTGCAGGGGTGGAGACGAAGCAGTGAGCAGGGAATTCTGGGTAATGGAGTTTCAGGCATGAGCAGGATGGCTTCCACAAAACCCGGCATGGATTGGGAATGGATGTCAATTCCCAAATAGTGTTGAAATGGCTGGAAGTCAGTATGTACATGAAGGGGAGGGTCTGGAAGCTTGTTAGAACACTGGGAAGCACCACAATTCGGCCCCCTGGTGGTGGACACGAGAATGCAGGGAGCGAGTTGTGACACTGAGATTCATAGATTAGTTTACAACCTGGTATCTGTATTCCTATTTGAACTGTGCAGTGTTTATTGTTTTTTTTAAAACATTTTCTCTCAGAAATAGGATCAATGTGTAGTGTTTAAATAAGGGCATGAATTAAAATATGAATATGTTTTTTTTTATAATCCCATAAACTGTGTATGTCCAATGTATTTGTGTTTGCAATTACGGTATTAATAATTAGAATAAAAGCTAAATATTTTTAATAGTCTTGGTTTCTACATTCGAACATTATCTATTCGAGAACTTGTAATGATATAGCTGGATATATGAATGCCACAGCAAACTTTTTTATTCTTTCCATAGTTTTCCCGCAAGTTTTCAAGTTTAATATGCTGCCCAGATAGCCTAATACTTGGAGAGCAGTCATTATAGTATCAACCTTTTTTTCAGGAATTAGATTCACTGTTTTATTATTCAACTTTGGCTGCCATAATAAGGGAAACAAATGTGATAGATCTTTAAAAGCAATGCATGGAGGCTTTTTTAAGATACATCATTTTTCTTCCTTCTGTCATGAGATTGGAATGAAGCATTCTCAATTTTACTGCATTGCTAACTTGCATAAGGGGGCCTATGCAATTACTTCTATTTAGATAAGACATTGCTAAATATCAGATGGCACAATGTCACTGGGATACAACTTTCCCAGTTCTGGCCTTTGCTTTTACAAATCATTGTTTTCAGGTGTTTTAGTCAGATTTGTTTAACTGACTGAAAGCAAAATTACTCATTCAAAATGCACTGATTAGTTGGAAGAAAGCTTGGTGCATAAAAAGAGGTGCTGTGCTAACGAGTACTCATTTGGGAATCTTGTATCCCATGACTTTAGAGTAAACACCTGCATCTAGTCTTGAAAAAGATCTAATAATCTTCATCAAATACCTTTAGGTAAACTTAAAAGAGTATTTGTGATGTAAGTGACAGCTCCATAATGGGCTCCCAAGTCACTGCATCTAGACCCTTGGTATACTGGAGTGGCATTCTGTGCCATGCCTTCCAAATTAACTTGGAAAAATTCAAGCATTCTCTCTGCTGGCTATTGGGACTGTAAGACCTATGAGACAGAGCTGTTAGGTTGCAACTTGCATTTAAGCCTGTTTTAGCACTGACTTGCAAAGGGAGATGGGTGCCAACTGTGTTCTTTCCTTGCTTGCAATTCTACCTGGTGGCATGTGCCTGTTTAAAACTGCCCGAAGCATAATACTACATGATTTCAGCTGTTTAGACAGCAGCTAGGTAAATAGCAGAGTTTCTTCACTATATGCATGCCTACAGGCCAAATTATGCACATTGATTGCCATTTAGCCTGCCACCTGCTGAAAATGAAGTTTCTTTGTTATTTGCATGGTTGCTAACTAAATAGTACATAGTTTCTTTTATGTAGCCAGGGGCCAGGTAAATAATGAATCTTTTTTATATCTGCAAAGCCACCATCTAAATAGTATAGAATGCCTGCTATTTAGCCTGGGGCTAGGTAAAAAATGAAGCTCATTTGATATCTGCATGGCTGTTGGCTAAATTGTACATAATGTCTGTGAGATTTGATTAGCAGCTCGGTAAAGAGTGAAGTTTCTTGCCAATTTGCCTGGCAGCTGGACAAATAATGCATAATGTTTGCTATTTTGCCATTGGCCAGCTGAATACTAACGATTCTTTGTTATTTGCTCGACCTCTGGCCAAACTCTACAAAATCACTGTTATTTAGCCAGTGGCCAGGTAAATAGTAAAGTTTAATTGCTGTTTGCATGGCTGCCGGACAAATAGTACATCATTTCTGCTATTTAGCAGCAGTGAAGTTTCCTTGCTATTTGCCAAACAGTTCACAATATCTATTTAGCCAGCAGCTGGGTAAATAATGACATTTCTCTGCTATTTGAAAGGCTGCAGTGAATAATCTCTAGTAATTTAGCCAAGGGCTGGGTAAGTAGCTAAGAAAATTAACTATTTACCCAGCGGCCGGCTATATAGCCTCTATCTTAAAATATAACTATTAATTTTTTGAAAAAAATATTTTAAGAATCACTGATATTTTGTTTGAAGTTTTGTTGTTCAAAGCATGTTTTCATGCTTTAACAAGCTCATTGTTATAAGGAGAGAGTTATCATATTGCTAGCTATGACTCAACATAATCTCCTACGCAGACATCACTCAACTGATTCTCTCACTCACCAAGGACCCCTCCAAAACCAAAACCAACTTTTGCAACGCCGTGACCAACATAGCCAAATGGATGAGAGACAACTGCCTCCAACTCAACTCCAACAAAACTGAAGTACTGATGTTCCGGAAGAACACCTCCGCATGGGACCACAGCTGGTTGCCTGTATAACTCGGACCCACACCCACACCGACCGACCACACACGCAACCTCAACATTATTCCTCGAAAGCCTACTGACAATGAAACGACAAGCTAACACAGTTACCTCCTCCTGCTTTCACACACTTTGCAGATGAATCCCAACCAATACCAGAAAGACTGTTACTCAGGCCCTCGTCACCAGCTGCCTCGACTACGGGCAACGCCCTCTTGCCGGCATCTCCACCCAGCTCCTCAGAAGACTTCCGACCAAACAGAACACTACAGCTAGACTCATCCAGGACCTCCCCAAACAAACCCACATCACCCCCCATCTGCTCACCATCCAGAAAAGATGCCAGTTCAAGATCCTCACGCACGCCTACAATGTCATCCATGACCTAGGACCTGCCTACCTCAACCATCGACTGAATTTCCACCAACACGCTAGACACCTGCACTCTTCTTCACTCACCCTCGCACACTCCTCCCACATCCGTTGCAGCCGCAACGGTGGCTGCTTCTTCTCGTACATCACTGCCAAGAGCTGGAACGACCTTCCCCTCTGCTCCGTACAGCCCCCTTGCTGGCAGACTTCAGAAAGAGACACAAGACCTGGCTCTTCGACGGAAACACCGCACCCAGATACCCCTAGGGGTGACAGTATTGCTCTTTACAAATGCTGTTTGTTTGCCAGGTCCACAAGATCATGCATGTTCGAAGTTGTGTGGCTTGACCATTCTGCAGCCTTCGTATGTTCTTGTCAGGAGAGATGAGCACATTGTAGGCGTATAGTTTTTAGCACGGACATACCTTTGGTTTCCCCAAGCTAGAACACATTCAAAGGATTACATGGAGTGCGTGATAGCATTGCATTCTGATCTTGGTGAAATTGTTTGTGGGAGAAGTTCACATTGTATGGTAAGGAGCATGTGTTGGCACTAGTTTGACTGAATAGGGTTGACAACTTAACAGCTAAGAGCGAATCACAGGATCAGCTGTTATTGAATGCAGCTCTAGCTTTGGGGTTGTGCAAAGTTTTGATTCCAAAATGGCAGCGACATGTGAGTGCAACGGACAGATGGGTCGAGTGTTGCAATACAAATTGATAACAAATTCATTAAGGTGTAGATGAAGAATTTTGTGAGGGAAGCAGTATAGGCAGGTTGGTCAAAGAGGAAGAGAGATAATCATTTTGAGGATGAATATGGGTTCTTCCCTGAGAATGAAGCAGTAGGAAAATCTTCTGCAAAAACAGCCTGAGGAAGAAGAAGCATTTAAACGAATGAAAGAAACTTTTCTGGTACAGAAAGAGAAGATGAGGTTGATTTGATCAACAAGGAGAAGAGAAGTGTCCCTAGCAGCATACTTGAGTATTGTCTCCTTTGCAGCGCACAAAGGGATCAGGTTTATCCTGCAGAGGAAGAAGAGTCTGTACGTAATATCGGTTAGAAAGGTTTAAGTGCTAATTGTGACGTCGCCAAGCAGTCACGGACCTGCATGCAGCCCTCTGGGTGGACACAAGTGTTTCCCTTACCACCCTCAAAGGCACCTGGGCGGCCGATATCGGTGCTCCTATCACAGACAATGACTGGGTTAAAATCCTAGCTGAGATACCCCGGGTTTCCGGAAATGCTAGTTTCAAAGTAATACATTTCTCTTACGTGCATAGAGCGTACCTCACTCCTGCAATGTTAACAAAGTTTTCCCGAGAGGTGGCTCGCGATGCCCTAGGTGCAACCTGGCGGACGTTGACAATTACTATATGGTATAGAGTTGTCCTCAGGTGGAGAAGTTCTGGACGGGGTGGTGGCCCTGATTACGAAAGTTACAGAGCGCGCACTGCCTGCGGAGCCTGCGGCCTGACCTGACTCTTTCTGGTGAAACAGCAGATTACGCAGTGGCGTAGCTAGCCCTATGGTGGGCACAAGTCCTAAAAAAAGAAGTGGGGGGACTAACCTAATTAATCAGTCTGCAAGTGACATCACGGCGCGTGACATCACAGCGCGTGACATCACTGGAAGTAACATCACAAGAAGTGACATCAGATCTTAAGCCCTCACTTATATGTTTAGCAGGTGTATCATTAGTACATTGGAGCACATTTCGAGCATACACGCAAACCCTCCTGATTTAGGCAGAAGATTCACACTTTTGTAAGCTTCACATAAACCAATGTTGCCTTTTGTCAGCGTAAAGCTTCCTCTAGCCATAGAGCTTTAAAAGAAAAAATAGTGATATTTAAATTATTACAACGCCTCCTCAGGGGTAGTAAGCACTATATAAATGCTATTTATTTTGTGCAAATACTGGGAAAGATCAACACATCTGACTTTCTTACAGTGCATGCATATCTTGTAAACAGGGACTGAACAAAGTGGAAAGCTGCATCTCTCAAGTATGTGTGAAGTGCTAACAAGTGTGAGCTTTTGTTTCCCCTCTGCCACATTTGCATCAGGTGTGAGGCTCCTGATTGCTGCCAGCCAGGAGACTCCAACAAAAGGAGGCCTAATGACCCCTCAAATTCGGCCTATGTTATGGGCCCAGCAGGAGTCTGAAATAAGAGAGCCCCCTCCCCGCCTGCACGTTGTTGCGTATCGAAAGCAGATAACAACATGCAGGCGCTGCTGAATGTATCCCGGTGTTTTAAAAAAATTACAGCGGGACGAATTCAGCATCTTTTTTAGTGGGACCCAACTTCTAGGCAGGGTGGACGGCGTCCACCCTGCGAAAAAAGTGGGTGGACGCTGTCCACCCGCGTGTACCCCCGACTCGTGCCCTGCTGGGCACACGTGGCGGTCTCTGCGTTTGCCGCCCCGGGGGGGGTGCTAGCAAGTATTTTGTCCGTTTGCCGCCCACTCGCGGCAAACGCATTGTGGGGAGGGGGGCTGTTGCCGCCCCGAGACGGCCGCCGTCCCCAAAACTCGTGCCACCCGACCCGGGGTGGACCCCCCCAGGCTACGCCACCGAGATTACAATTAATTGGAAAAACACGCAGATTTCCAAATGGACGGTGGAGTTACGGAAATGGGGAGAGTATGAGGGGGTGACCTTCCTCTAGGAGGCCAAGAGCGGACAATGCTCATTGGAGGTGGCCCTGCGTGGGATGCATTAATAGAGGAATTGCAGCCTGAGACAGAGGACTCGGAGGGTGCTTCCACTGCGAATGCCCAGGGAGATGGTGGGACGTAGTTACCTACCAGGCCTCCCCCTCATTTACCTTACTTGACAGTGCCGTCCCAAGAGATGAATGACCTATGCAGCTGCTCACCTTTAAGTGGATAATAGGATTTCTACCTTCAGACTAAGCTTCGGGGTGGGGCAGGGGGGATAGTTGTGTTGACTGGTTTGATTTGTAGTGCTAATTTAGACAAATATGTAGTTGACCTCTAGAGTGAGGGTTTTGACACTGATGACTTCAGGGTGAAGGCTCTGGCTATGAGTAAATAGGATGCTTTGAGAGACCCGGGGGATCATGGGGGATTTGTCAAGCAGGGACCGAGAAAAAGGGGGTCCCAGAATGCATTTTTCCGAATTCATTTTTCCATAGCAACTTTAGACGCAGCTACAGCCCAAACCGTTAAACGGATTTACACCAAATTTGCCAGAAAGCTAGATCTTGCCCCAGAAAGAGTGCTTATTGTGATTTGGTGTAAATCCATTCAGTAGTTTCTGAGCAATTATTGCTCAAAACATTGTATATATATCATGCCACAGAGGATCTGCGGAGCTGACGGATCTCATGAAGAGATCTGATTGGCTGCTACCACATCAACCAGGATGTGGCAGCAGCCATCTTGAGTCTCCCGACTCAATTCCGAGTCCTAAAAAAATGGTTAAATAAAAGACATAAGGGGCACGGTATGGATAATTCCCAAAATGCAGCAGTAGTGATCATTCGACAGCACAGGGCAAAATCCCAAGTAAATTCTCAATATACTATGCCCACTCTTAGAGTTCTGACTGACCACAGAACTCAATGTAGAACCTAAATGTTTTTTAATAGGGGCAACATTACTTCTTTTTGTTCTCATTGAACATCCAAGTTTATTCTGCTTCTAGCTGTAATCACTTTTTATAGATTCCAATATTCAAATGTACAGTCTTTCTTTTTGTTGTTAATCAATTGCCAAAAGTTGATATTTTTCTCATACAAAATTCTTTATTGTTAATCAGTTTCCGATTATATCTTTTGGCAGACCCAGCCAATGTATTTCATCCCTTATAGGGACTTCATCAGGGCCTAGAAAATATTTACATATATACATAATCAGTACTTAACAAAAATTAAAACCTTCATCCCATTTTAAATTTTTTGTTAGTTATAACATTTTCCATTTAAAAATATTTTTCTAATAAGAAATACATTTTTGTTAAGTACTGATTATGTATATATGTAAAAGATTTCAAGACAGGGTTGCGATACCCTGACCCCCTGGGCCTGGTGGTGGGGTCTCAGAGGGACCCTGCCGGGGGCTAAAAAATTTTTTTTTAATGTTGCTGCAAATTTGTGGAGGATCTGTGAATTTCTTTGCAAAATTAAAACATTTTAGAAATCCCCCCTCACCCCTGGGTTGAGCCAGAGCCCCAGGGGAGATGAAAAGTCGTCTTTTGGGGAGGGGGTGCACAGCCTCCACCTCGAGCCTTGAGGATGCACCAGGGACCCCATCTCCCACGGCTATTCTGTAAATTAAGGGGAGGGGGCATGCGTGCCCTCTCCTTGAGCCTTAGTAGGCACGGGGGCCTCCATCCCCTGTCAGGGGCAGAATGTCAATTATATGGGGAGGGGGGCCCCCCTCCCTGAGCCTCTTAAGGCCTTGGGGACCTCATCCCCCGGGGCCGGAGCCCACCCCTTGACACAATAGATTCCCTGCCTGCCTCCCTGAGCTTCGCAAGGCTCTGAGAACCCCATCCCACGGGGCCAGGGCACAAACTTTGTCCCGGGGAGCCCACCTCGGGACACAGTGGTTTCCCTGCCCGCAAGAGCACGGGCAGGGATACAGAAGTCCGGTCCCACGCAGCTGAAGCTTTAAAAATGCTCCCACCGGGTGGAAGCACACTTCTGTTTCCGTGCCCGCACTCTTGCGATTAGAAAAACACACACTATCCTGACCAGATGGAGCAAGTAAAAAACAACTGCTGTCACCGGGCAGGAGCAATGCCGGCTCCTGCAGCATGCGGGGAGCCGGTTGGGGCGGCGGGGGGCCATGTGGCTCTCCTCCGCATCCACCAACTAGTGGTTTGTGGGTACTCCAGGTGGGCACCCACCTGAGGTGGGTGGAGTCCCTGTAAAGGCTCAGGGGCTGTAAAGGCTCAGGGAGGGGGACTGCGTGCCCCCCCCCCCATTATTTATAAGGCACCAGAGGATAGGGTCCCCGGGCCCAAGGAGGCACGGGAATGGGGGCTGTGTGCCCCCTCCCCTAAATTACTAAAATAGGCCCTGGAGGATGTGGTCCCTGGAGACCAGGTGGGTCAGGGAGTGGGGTCCCTTCCCTTATTTAAAAATAAAGGCCACGCGGGATGGCGTCCCCGGGGCTGTAAAGGCTCAGGGAGGGGGGCTGTGCACACCCTCCCCAATAATTTTATAAAACAGTGCGTCCAAATCTTGGAACGAGCTTCCTTTTCAACTAAGGAGTGCCACAGACCTCCTCTCCTTCAGGAAGGGTCTCAAAACTTGGTTGTTTGACCAATAATTCCTTGTGTCAACTTATCTCAGGTTCAGCAGGCAGTGCATAGCGCCAGGACACCCTCGGGTAACAGAGCGCTTTATAAGTTCGATTAACATAACATAACAACATAAGATGTTCCAGGTGGGAAACTAAACTAAATAATAAATGAGCTTCAGGAGTTGCTCATTTATTGGTTACTGCTCCAGCATGGAGCGCTCCATAATACCCTGCAAGGGCTTTTTTTAATATTAACTTTTTAAGCTAGGAGGTGCCCCTAGAATAGAGAGGGGCACCACCAAACATTTTGTTTATGTTGTTGAGGGGCTACAGGAAGTGATGCAGCCCCCCAGCAACATAAAAAAATAGTAAGTCTCCTAGCTCATTAAAACCATGACCCCAGGAGAGCTTATAATATTTTTTTTAAGCATTCCACAGGCTGGAGCTTTTGCTGTACAGCTGGGAGTGCAGTGCCCTCTGGGGGCTGGTTCTCTGGCTGCATTTTATTTGGCCTGAAATAATATTTTAAAAAAAGATGCAAGGCCTTTTGTTGTTTTTATGATGCAATACTTGGGCAAAAAAATTTTAAAAGAAAGATTCAGAGACATTTGTTTTAATTAAAAAAAAACAATATGTCTTTGACAATTTATTTTCAAATTTTTCCCCCACAAAATATAATAACAAAAACTATGTGAAAAGAAGGAGACAAAGATGGTTTGTAATAAAACTTTATTGAACATTTTTTTTGTAATAAATATTGATAAACACTGCAGTGTGTGAAATATTGAAATATACATTTGATTAAAATGATTGGTGATTTTTGGAAAAAGATCATAAATTTGCTTGATATATATATGCTCACCCCTTGATAAAGCCAATTATTATTATTATTATTCCATTTCTTGTATAGCGCATGGCTACCCAGACAGGGGCTTCCCAGCGCTTGAACAGAAATCATTAGTTGTGCAATTGATGTATTAAATTCATATAACAGGAAGGTTTTTAATTGCTTTCTAAAGCTGAGGAGGTTGTCATTGGTGGCCCTAAGATCGATGGGGAGGGAGTTCCAGAGCTTGGAGACCCGATAAGCAAAAGATTGCCCTCCGCTTCTGGCCCTCTTAATTCTAGGAACAGACAGAAGAAACTGATTGTTTGATCTCAAATCACAGGCAATGCTGTATGGGATAATAAAATGGCTCAAGATGAGTGAACCCTGAGCATACTTTATCTTGTGTGCAGTGCAAAGAGCTTTAATTATTTTCTTGACTGGCAGCCAATGAAGGCTATCCAAGGCTGGGCAGGCGGACTGACATTTAGGAATGCTCAACAAAACGCGAGCTGCGGCATTTTGAATAGTCTGCAGCCTCCTTAAGACATAGGCAGGGCTGCCTAGGTAGAGTGAATTAATGTAATCCAGGCATGAAAGAATGAGCCCTTGCACAACTGTTTTTCCAGTTGCCATGGGGAGCCATGTAAGCGGCTTTCTCAAGGCTCTTAACAGGCCAAAGCAGGTCCCTGCAACTTTTTTGGCCTGTGAGGCCATGGTGAGATCCTTATCTAGAAGAACTCCCAGGCTCTTCACTTCCAGTGTTGGAGACAGGCGGTCCTCTAGGCATGGAGGACAAATGAGGTGGTCCCAGAGAGAAGAATTGTTCCTGACCACCATGAACTTTGTCTTTTCACCATTCAGTTTGAGGCAACTAGAGACCATCGACTTGTTAACGTGCTCAAGGCAGCTAGAGAGGTTTTCCATGGTTTGACTCACATTAGGTGCTAAGGAGATGACAATCTGAGTGTCGTCAGCGTAGGACACCATGGTAAAACCAAATGAACAAATAACATCAGCTAGGGACTGATAGGGCCGGGTTCCCCGTTCTAGATTTACTCGGGAACCCCTGGTCGATGGATCGTTGGTTCCTGCTTAAAAGTGTAGAGGGGAGAAATATCTTGTTCAATCAGATTTTGCAATTCCAATAAACCATGACTCCGAAGAATCACTGACTCCAGGTTCTAAGTTTAGTTAGTTTATTACAAAGCCAAGAACAATTGGACATACAAACACCTCAAGATGAGGGTGTAAAAATACATTGGAACTAATACAAAGGCAAACCTACGGGCGAAATTTAGTCTATGAAGCATACAAAGAATAACCAGTTCTAGAATCAAGATGCAGAAAATAACTGCGTCGACATCAAGAGTCTTCTTCATGGGGGCGTGGCCTAGCGAGCTAAGATGGCGGTCGCACCTTAAGTGTGCTCCCGGACCCCTCCGCTATCCGGCCGCAATCCGACCGTCCTACAACTCATCCAGGGCTGAAACCCAGCGATATCCACCGCCGCAGCATGCCCTGAAGAGACCCCTGGCTGAGAGGACCCGGGACGCCAGGATCACACCATAATCCGACCTGTCCGGCCGGAGCTCACCTCCAACATGGCGGCCTCCCCCTCGAGCTATCTGTTGCCTGCGGCCTTGGGCAGCGCTGTCCAGGCCTCTGACGAGCTGTCGGCTTGAGAGGCCGTGGAGACCGGGAGACCTTGTGGGGACGAGAGCGGTCTCAACACCACTGGCCGCCTCCTTCCCTGGCAGGGCTGAAGTCTCCGCTGAACCCGACTCGCCGTGACCCTGACTGGCGCCGCTGGCGCGAAAATTACTTCCCGCCCCTTGCCTTTGGCGGGGGCACCCGCGACTGTGCCTGGCTTCCCCGTTTCGGCCGTGCCATCGGGCGGCAGGACTCTGTGGTGGAGGATTGGGGACCGGCGATGTCTGGGGCCTAGACACGGAGCGCCGGCCTGCGGGGTGCCTGGAGCCCTCCCCCTCCTTCTCTCGTGCCTGCTGAGGCTGGCCTGAGAGCGGCGCTGTCCCTGCCGTCTTCCGGTACGACGATCCTGCAGCTGCATTCGGCCCCAGGCGACGTAAGGTGGTGGCGGCCGCCGCATCGGGCGGCGGAGAACTGAGGCTGGTGACGGGAGACCCAGGACGACGTGCTGCGGCCGTAAGAGATGGAGACCCAGGCACCGGCAGATTACAAAGCGGTGAATCCGGGCGCCGGGGAGAGGTCCAAAATCTGATGAAGGAGACCCCGTGCGCCCGGCCTGCGCCCGACCGACTTGGGTGAATTGAGCGGTGCTCCCTGTTGTTTGACCTGCTGTCCTGGCCTGCTGCGTCTCCCTGCCCCGTCTGCAGTGCGTCGGGCCTCCGGGGCCCCGGCGCTCATCCCGCTGTCCAGGCCCGGCTGCTCCCTGCTCCCGTGGACTGTCTCTCTCCTCCTCCTCCCTCCCGGCCTAGAGGGGCCACCGCTGCCACCGGGGCTGGCCCACTGGAGATGAGGCTCTGTACCTGAGTCCCCCTGTGTGGGTAACGACTGCGGCCACACTCCAGCCCTCTGCGGCACAGCCGTGATATCGGCCGCCATACCGGGCGGCGGGGGGTGACGGATTGGTTGTGGGGGCGGACCCTGGGCACAACGCTGCTGCGCTGAGAGGGGGGACCCGGCGTTTGGCGGCCTCCGGACGGGGAACTGCCGAAGGGGACCTCTTGTGCGCCTGATACGCCTGTGCAACCGGGACCCCGGGCGGGGCTGGACCGCCTGGCCTGCTGCTCCCCTTACCTCACTGCGGTGGGCCTTGTCTCCTGGGCCCTAGATCTCTTCCTGCCGGCCTACCGGGGCTGCCCCCCTGCCCCTGTCTGGAGGAGCCGGGTGGAGAGCGACGACCTGTCTCAGTGGGCCTACTGGACCGGAGCCTCCCCGTGGCCTACACCCTGCACATCAAAGGCCCGTCCTCGGGAACCTGTGGCACAGAGAAGGCTGGTCTGCCCGTGATCGGTATTATTGCATTCACTGAAACTGTGATCCCTCTGTGGGGGAAGCCTCGCTAGCAGATCTGGGAAGGCCGTCGTTGTGCTACCCCCTGCCACGGCCGTGCCCCATGGGAGTCCAAGTGGCGGCAACTACCGTGGGGCGTGACGACTGGCGCAACATTCCTCCGACTCTGAACTGACCGAAGGAACCGAGTGCGGTCTGATACCTATCTTGAGGCCTCACCGGGGGTGGCCGCAACGCCTCCCACTTCGACTGGTGTGGGAGCCCACGGCTCTGGGTCCAACCTGCGCCTGTGCCTCTTGCCCTGGATCGGGGACCCTGCCACGGAGACGGTCTACAGCACTGTCTGAACTCGGACCCGCGGATTGACGATCATGGGTCACGACAAAGTGGCCAAGACCCCGGCCACTCAGACCAAAATGGACCGTTTTACCACCACGGACGCCGGGGCGGTTGGAGGATCCATCGACAAAGACGCCCCGCCGGCCGCAGACCTGACTACCATACTCCAGGCCATACATGCCTCACAGTCCTCTGTGGAGGGCAAAATTGCAGAGGTCCGAGAGGACATTACCCTCATCCGGCAAGATATGCGGAATGCGGTGACCCGGATCACGGAGACAGAGACACGCATCTCCACGGTGGAGGACGACGTCCACCAACTCAAGGAACAGGTCACCCGTCTCCAATCCCACACCCGGAAGCTCCATCGGCGGGCGGAAGACGCTGAAAACAGAGCCCGCCGTAACAACCTCCGCCTAGTGGGATTCCCAGAGGGAGCGGAGCAGGGCCGCCCAACAGACTTCATAGAAAAATGGCTTCGCTCATGGGTCACCGAGGGCTCGCTATCCCCGTGGTTCGCGATTGAACGAGCGCACCGCTCCCTTGCTCCTAAGCCGCCGCCGGGGGCAGCACCCAGACCTGTCATCATGCGAATTCTCAATTTTAAAGACCGTGAGTCCATCTTGGCTGAGGCCCGCAAACAGCAGTGTCTTCGGTATGACAATCACACGATTATGGTCTTCCCCGATTACACCCTTGAGGTCCAAAGTCAACGCCGGTCGTTTGGTGAAGTTAAGCAAAAGTTGCGTGCCCTTAACATCCAGTACAGGCTCCTTTTTCCAGCACGTCTGCGAGTGGTTTTCTCCAACAAGACCCTTTTCTTTGACACCCCGGAGGAGGCATGGACTTGGGCCACAGAGGAACGCCCCCTGAGAGCCGCCGACCATCCATCCTCACCGGGTGGGCTGACCCGTGGATCCGGCAACCGAGAGGCTCCTGGCCCCCGGTCCCAGCGCAATCGCTCGCGCAGACGCCGAGGTCAGAGAAGGGCCCGCTCTGATTCCCCACCGGGCCCCTCCCGACAACCAACTCCGCTACCTGGGGGGCCTTCCGGTCTGAGGCGGTCAGGCTCCTCGGGACACTTGGATCCTGGAAGCTCCTCGCCCCGGCCTTCATCACTGAACCTTCCGGACACTGATCTGTCACGTAGCCCACTGCTCCTCAGGGACCCTACATGAGCGCGTTTCTGCCCGCCGGGCCTGGCTCCGCGGCCGGAGACGGCAGCTCGGCTAGTCACTGCTACAACCTCAGACGGACTTAAATACGCACATCCTGCAATGAGGAGGGGTCCTCCACGTTTCCCAGTCCCGAACGTTTTAGTTTGGTCTTTGTTGTTATTTTTCCACTGTTAGGGCGACAGATGCTTCCGTTCCTGAAGTATAGGGTGGGGGTTGGGTTCGGGGGGGGGGGGGGACAGTTGTCCCGGGTTCTATGATGTTTTTGTTTTTTGTTTTTCTCATACCAGCACTTCTGCCTTATCCGGTAACAGGTATACAGTGATAGACCTTGTCCTTCAATGTTCTACACTTCACGCGCGTCCACTGCTACGCTCCCTGTACATATGGGGCACTCAACCACTAAACCTGCCTCTCCATGTCTAACGATCACTCAGGTCTAACATCACTTCACATTGTGTCATGGAACGTAAACGGCCTCCTCGACAAAGTTAAACGCACTGCGGCCCTGCGCTATGCACAGCGACACAAGGTAGACATATTGCTGCTTCAGGAGACCCACCTAGTGGGCAACCACTGCCCCTTCCTTGCGCGCTACGGCTACAGCGGGGTTTGGCACGCTGGTTTTACCCGGGGATCTCGAGGGGTGGCCGTCCTGCTGCGCCGCGCTCTGCCCTTTGTTGAGCGTAAAGTAATCCATGATCCGGGCGGTTGCTTTCTCATCCTGGAAGGGAGCATTGGGACCCAAGCCCTGAATTTGATAACGGTGTATGCTCCCCCCTCTCTGCTGTCTTCCACGCTCCGGCGCCTCACTCCACTCATAGCCGCCTTGCCTCCGGGGACCACAGTGGTGGGGGGGGATTTTAATGCAGTCATGGCCCCAGCTTTGGATTCTGCTGCGACCCCCTCTACCTCTCGGGTTTCCCAGTCCAACTGGGCTGCGAACCTGGGACTTAGTGATGCATGGCGACTCTGGCACCCGAACACGGCTATGTTCACTCACACATCGGCCGCCCACCACACACAGGCCAGACTGGACTATCTGTTTCTCCCGGCCCTAGACTGTCGATCGATCCACGCCATCACTATCCTTCCCAGAGGCCTCTCGGACCACTCCCCAGTATCTATGCACCTGGGTAGCCTCCCGGCCTCTTTACGACCGACTTGGCGGCTCAATGCCTGATTTCTCCAGGATGAAGACTTCAAGAAACATGTAGGGCTTGAGCTACATCACTACTTCGAGGATAATCAAGGATCGGTCTCGTCCCCTGGTACCTTGTGGGAAGCCGCTAAGGCAACCATTCGCGGTTTCGCCAAAGGCCAACTCAAACTTTAACGCTCGAAGCAGGAGGCCCGGCTCACACTCCTAGAGGCCCAAGCAGCCAGGCTGGAAGCTCGTCCACCCGAGGAACGTGCGGAGGCGCAAAATCGGAGACTTACCTTTCTCAGAGATGAGCTCAGACAGGCATCCATGGAGTCAGCTAAGCTGCTATGGAGGTCCTCCGTGGCGAGAGTGTATGGATGGGGGGATAAAAACGGGAAACTACTCCATCGTCTGGCCACCTATCCAATGGCTAACCATATTATTCCCGAAGTGATGGACTCTCAGGGGCAGACACACCAAAATCCCACGGCGGTGGCCCAGTGCTTTGCCTCCTATTACTCCTCTCTATGCTCTGCCCGACCCCCAGATCTCGCCCTATCGGAACTCCTCCAGAATGAAGGATTCTCGCTCCCGCGGCTCACTGACACGGAGGCGGGTGATCTAGATCTCCCGCTCACTCCAGAAGAACTTAACGACGCTATTTCCCGCATGGCAGCGGGCAAGACGCCAGGACCAGATGGCCTTCCGCAGGAATTTTACGCGTCCTACCGGGCCACGCTGACCCCCCATCTTCTGGCAGTATACCGTGAGGCAGCGGACCGTGGCTTCTTCCGTCCTGAGACGGACCTTGCTACCATCGTGGTGATCCCCAAGTCCCAACCCCCCTCGGTCCATTGCTCTGATTACCGCCCCATTTCCCTTATAAACTCAGAACTCAAGATCTTTGCCTCAGTTTTGGCGCACCGTCCACGCCCTCATCTGGCCAAATTGGTCCACTTAGACCAATGCGGCTTTATGCCCGGCCGGGGCACCAGGCACTGCCTGAGACGGCTCTACCTGGCTCTGGCGCACCGCCAACAACTGACTCCCTATCTCTCCCTGCTTCTCGTGGATTTTGAGAAAGCATTTGATTCGGTGGATTGGCGGTACCTGGAGGCAGTGTTGTCGGAGATGGGATTTGGAACTCCCTTTCGCAACTTGATTAGGACCCTTTACTACAAACCGCAAGCCCAAGTGATGGTTAACGGAGCTCTATCCCGCCCCTTCCCCATTGGGAGGGGCACGAGGCAGGGTTGCCCCCTTTCGCCCCTCCTTTTCGCGTTAGCGATGGAGCCCTTTGCCTCGCTCGTCCGCGCCGACTCGCTGCTTACAGGATGGCAGTGGCCTGGTCTGGAGGAGGACAAGATCGCCCTTTACGCCGACGACGTCCTGCTCTTCCTGTCGGATCCAGTCCGCTCAGGACCTCGATGTCTCCGAGCCCTGCGTCTCTTCGAGCGTGTCTCGGGTCTCAGATTAAACGCGGCCAAGTCGGTCCTGGTGCCCCTTCATTTGTCAAGAGAATGCTTCGATTGGCAGTCCTCGATCCCTCTCCGGCGCCAGTCATTTAAGTACCTGGGGATCTGGGTGACGCTCCTGCCTGATCTCGCCTGGGCTCTCAATGTCACTCTGCTGGTGAAACGGGTACGCACAGATCTCCTTCGCTGGCAAACATTGCCGTTGAACCTCATGGGCAGGATCGCCCTTTTTAAGATGATGGTCTTACCACGATTTCTTTACATGCTCCAAAACACACCCCTCACCTTCTTGCGGTCCTGGTTCAGAGAAATGGATGGATTGGCCACTAAATTCCTCTGGGGAGGGCGGCGGCCGAGATTGGCTCTAGGTCATTGTAGGATTCCACCCTTTGATGGGGGGTTGGGAATGACAAACCTGCACCTATATTACCTGGCGACGAGGCTTCTCACTGTGCATGATTGGTTTAATGGTGGATGGGCGGATCCGGCCTACCGACTGGAATTACATGCCTTGGGTTTTTCCGGTATTCAGGGGATGCTGTACGGAACCACTATCCCCCACACCATTCCAGGGATCACCCGTGGGGTGTTCTTGGCCTGGCGAGCGGCCCTGCGCCATACCCGCTGGTCGGGCAGACTAACCCAATGTACTCCTCTGTGGAGTGGAACATGGCTCAAAGACGTTGCTTCTCTCACCGGATTCAGAGTCTGGGATCTCATCGGCATTTCTCAGCTGGGAGATGTCTGGCGCGGAAGCCACATTCGCGAATTCTCAAACATGCAGACCCGGTTCTCCCTCCATGCCTCTCAGTTCTACCGCTATCTTCAACTGCGCCACGCACTTCATGTCCACATCTCGGAAGGGACCTCCCTACCTGCATACAGCCCACTGGAGGCACAGGTCATGACGGGTAACCTGGGAACGGGGGGATCTCTCGTATCTACCGCTCCCTCACGAACAACACCCCCAATTCCCTCTCCTCTCTCCGGGATAAGTGGGAGGGCTGGATAGGCTCACTAGAAGATGCTGATTGGAGGGACGCGCTGATGGCCCCTAAAACTGTTACTGCTTCAGCGCGACTCCGCTTAGTTCAAATATACTATTTGCACACGGCCTACATCACACCACTGCGCCTTCATCGCTCTGGGCTCCGACCTGCTGCGTCTTGTCCCCGCTGCCAATGTTTCCAAGCAGATTTCTATCACATGGTATGGCTCTGTCCCGCAGTTACATGCTACTGGGAATCAGTGACAGCTGAACTTACGGAGGTCTTGGGCTGGGAGGTCCCACTGAATCCACTAAACATCCTTTTAGGGGTTACTGATGGGTTAAATGGGAACAGGGCCGAGAAGCTCTGCCTCACCACGGCACTGATGGTTGCTAAGCGAGACATCGCAGCCCTTTGGATGGACCCATTGACCCCCACTGTGGCACGGTGGCGTCGGGGGGTGGACTGGTGTGCAGCGCAGGAGCGGCCAATGTATGTCACTCGCGGCTGCCCCAAAAAGTTTCGCAGGGTGTGGGGTAAATGGATCGGGGTGGTGGAAGACTGAACTTCCTGAGGCGGCTCCATGAACAGGGTTGTGGACAATGTTGCTTGCTATTCTATGCTGGACTCATGCGTGTGAGATTATCAATCCCATTTTTATCACTGTTTGATACTGACCAATGTGCGGAAAGCTGGATTGTTATTTGCTGCAAATGTGTTTACTCAAAATCAATAAAATTGGTTATCAAAAAAAAAGAGTCTTCTTCATTGGAGGTCCGTAAGTAAAAAGCATTAGTCTATCCCTACACTACCACTAAAGTGACATCCCTACTTAGCATTTCCCCAGGCAAGTTCAGGAAAAGGTGTCAGCGCTTGAAGTCTTCCTGAGAAGTGCACTGACGTTGAATGGGTCAAGTAGCATAAAGCTACAGAGCTCGTTCTAAGATGCTCCATCTCTCTCGATCAGTTCTCTTCTCCTAACTCGATCCCCCGGGGCACTGTCCCTAATCCCGACACCAAAATCTCAAGACACACCCATCATCACATCACGCGATCGTCCCATCCAGCTAGACACCTCCTCGTAGGTAACTTTCCCGGTGGCTTCGATCCTCCCAGCCTCTGGCTCGATGACATTGATTCCCAGGCCTTCTCCAGTGAGAAAGAACACCGTCCCACATTATTAGCACCACTTGTTCAAATGTATCCTCTCCTCCCTAAACATAACTCCTAAAACAAAAGCGTTATTCTAACTAACAAATACGAGTTTCTCCACTTGCAACAGAAACATGAGAAAGAAAAGATTCTGCATACACATGAACATTACTAGCAAGCCGTCTAATGAGCCAGGGAGAAATACACATGAGGCCTACAAATTCATCTAACATAAGAATCAATTAAATTTCATTAAGCACAAATATACATAAACCTTATTACTGTGCATATTTAAATCAGTACATTACATGTTAACAAATTAATTTCTCATTAGTCATGAGTAAAATCAAGCATTAAAGCTTCATCATGTAGAACAGAATTACATTTGCAATATTAATTCTTCACGTTGTCAGAAATATCTCTATTACTTCACTTTACACGTTATTACTTTACACGTTCTAATATCCAAATGTTAACACGACAATGGATTATATATATATGTGCGAACTACCCACGATTATAAAGCACCCCTACAAATTAAGAGCACAGTCGCACTCTATCAGTCCCGTACTATATGTTAAAAAGAGTGGGGCTCAAGGAAGATCCCTGAGGTGCACAGCCGACAAACAAGAGCCTTCCCTGACCTGGAAACCTCGGCTCTCGGGGAATGAAGTCAGCCATTTTAATGCTTTCCCTTTTACCCCCAGCCTGTGTTGAAGGATGGAGTGGGAAACAGTGTCAAAAGCTGCACTCAAATCTAGAAGACTGAGCTCAGCTGATCCTCCTTGGTCGAGAGTTTTCTTCAAATCTTCCATAGCCAGCAACAGATCTGTCTCCGTACCATACCCAGGTCTAAAGCCGGTCTGAGTCTGATGCAGAAGATTATTGGTCTCCAGAAAATCGCTCAGATATCTGTTGACCACTTTCGCTGAGATCTTACTAATACCAGGGAGGAGGGATATTGTCTATAGTTTTCTGTGTTGACTGGGTCCTGGTAGGACTTTTTTTAACAGTGGACTAATGGTCGCATAGTTCCATGAGTCAGGCATTTGCCCACTGTCCAGTGATACATTCTACATGCTGGTAAGAGCTGGAAGTAAAGTATCTTTACCTTTCATCATGATGTCGATAGGCACCAGGTCAAGGGAAGAGCCGGAATTAACTGTTTTTGCTGCTTCCCAAACATTATCACAACAAAGTTGGTGGAAGGCTTATAGAACTGGGGAGCTTTTCCTATCAGGCCTTCCTGTCTTCATCATAATGTACTCTTCATTTTCTCTCTTCTCCTTTGCAGATCTTCTTCAGCTCCCTAATTTCTGGGGTAAACTATGTGATGCTGGGACTAGGTCGAAAGGATTTTTGGAGTCTTCGTGATGAGAGTGTCTAAAGATGCCTCCATCCATTTTTCAAATGCCCAATAGATAGTATCTATGTCCCCAACCGGGCTCAAAGGGGAGGCTTGCATTGCCTCTGTCCAAAGTGTGACGTCCAGTTTGGACCATAGCCTAGTCAGTCTGATAGAGGGGGTGCTAGGTATAGATGGCCCAAGCCTCTTAATGAAAAACTTAATCAGCAGATGAACTGACCAGAGTACAGGTTGTGGCTCGTTCACCACCAAGTTGGTCAGGTTTGTAAAAACAGGGTCCAATATATGGGCTTAAATGTGCGTGGAACGCGTGACTAACTGCACAAACTGGATTGCTGCTAGATCGTGAATAAGATAGCTTTACGCAGGCGTTATCATCAAAATGGATATTAAGATTCCCCAGCAAAGTAAAATTAGCTAATTGAAGGCTGTGGGAAGCTGCTATTTCCGTAATACCTAGCATAAATTCTGTAGCAGGGCTAGGGGGCCAATACATAAGAAGGCCTGCAAATGTACAGGAATGTGAAAGTCTAACGGAAAACAGCAGGTTTTCACGTCCTACAATATTTAACGGAGAGGCCCTGCATTCATACTCTTTTTTTCAAATAATAGCAACCCTGCCTCCTTTCTTGCCAGTTCGATCGTTCCTAGCGATCGTGTATTCAGGGGGAAGGGTTAGTGCTATATCCGGGCCACTGTTCTCATTCAGCCAAGTTTCAGTGAGGAACAAAGCTGCAGGCTGTTGTTCCTTCAGCAGGGTAAACAGTTCTGCACTAAGCTTAGCTAAAGATCTACAATTCAGGAGGAGCATCAGCCAAGGGGACTTAGGCTGCTTTGTGACCCCCCTGTACCTGATAACAGTTGGAATAGGATGGCTCGCTGCTGACCGGCACCCTTCAGTATGAACATCATGTGTAACAAACCTGAAATTACATGTTTGACATTTACTATGCAGACCGGCAGGGTCCATCGAATGATAGCAGGTTTCCTTTTGTAAATGATTAAGAATCATTAGGGTCTCCCTGGAAAAAATGGGGTTGGCTGCTTGTGGGGCATTGACTTTATGTATGGTAATGAAATAGTACTTTACGTTAAAGAAAACCCCTAGAAACTCGTGCCCCTGCCATGCACAGTTTTCTTATCAATAATTTAATTGCAAATGCTGCAGTGATATTATTAATAAATATTATTGTCATAGAAAATGGCATGAGTATGTAATATGTGGGGTAATTACCAGTGCATTGCAAGAGCACGAGTTATAGTTACATTAGGGCACAGGTTATAGTTACCAGAGCTAACTATAACCGGTGAATTTGAGTGGTTTTGTACATTACGTTATAGCTGAAATTCTCACCTAACTATAACGTTTGTTTAACCCTTGCATTTTTCAGTGAATTTCTAAGGTTTTGTTTAGTGCAAAATAAGATATTATTATCATACCTAACTCTTACGTCACTTTAACCTTTTTTTTTACAGTTAATTCTATGGGTTTTTTTATGCAAAGTTTGCACGGCCTCTGGTCATGCACAGTGGGGTTTAGGCTGCAGGGCCTGCAGCCAAACTCTCCCTCCCCCTCTACACGCAACCCGCGTCTTCTCCCTCCGCACCCAACCCCTCCCTGCCTTCCACACCCAACCCCCTCCATCCCACCCTCTGCATCCAGCCCCCTATATGTAAAGCATATTTTTCTGGACCAAGAGCTAGCTTTCTGTCAATTTGTTGTAAATCCGTTCAGCGGTTTGGGCTGTAGCTGAGTCTAAAGTTCCTATGGAAAGATGAATGGGGAAAACGTGTTTTGGGACCCCCTTTTTTCTCAGGCCCCACTTTATGAATCACCCTGAAATGTTCCATGGGCAAACTAGCCAAAAAGTAGCACTTTTCTGGAAAGTTTGTGGGGCTTCGTCAAACTGCCCCAAAGTTATTAGCAACACAAAAAAGGCATTTCCTATGGAAACACGATCCTAACTATAACTACCCAGTGGCGACTGCCACTGATTAATACATATGTATATATAGAAAGATCACCGGTGGGTTGCACCACCACTTGCCAACACTTACCTTGCTGCAGCTGACCTGCCGGTGCTGTCATGTACCTGCCTCCATGGTACAAATTGCTGCTGGAGGACGCCATCGGCGCCTCCAGTCCTTCATGCGTTCTTCTTCCCAGGATTCCCTGGAAGGAATCCTGGAATCTAATAGAGCCCAAACCAAGATGATGCCTCAGACTATTCCTCGATTACCTTATGCCAATCCAAGATAGCCGCCTTATAACTTCCTGAGTTTCCTGCCCTATATAAGGAGGTCTGTCCAGCTTAGTCCTTGCATTGTAATGCTTTGTGCTCCTGCCTTAGTGTGCACCGCTCCTACTTCGATTGGAATTTCCCAGTAAGCATTTGTGTCATTTTCCTTATTGTCTTACCTTACTCCAGCCCTGCTTTCAGTTTGGTTCCTCCCATCTGATTCCTCTCAGCACCAGATTTTTTGTTGTAGGCAGACACAAGCAACCTGGCTTGTGGAACCTTTTTGAGTCATCAGGAGACAGGAGGAAGGTGGTTGGAAGATGTGAAGCATCTCCATATAAATTGCTAAGAAATGAGAGAAGTATGGCTGGCTTTATTGAGTTTTCAAAGAGAAATAAGGTGGTTGGACGGTTCTCTTGAGGATGGGCAATATGTCCACAGTGAGGTATAGAAAATGTTTTGGGGGAAGAGTGTCAAAGCAATCGACAGATTTCATGAAGAAGATATGGTAGTTTTGCCTGCAGCATAAGATGTTATTGACTGGGGAGTACTTGTCAGGTCAGGGATATTTGGTAGTGGATTGGAATTCGAGGTATTAAGGAGATTTCAGTGACTGGCAATTGAATCCTATTTATTTCAAGAACATTCAGGAGGTAAGGTGGCCTGTGAAAGTGGATTTATTTGCAAGCAGATGGTCATGGAGTTATTACGATTGGAGACTAGATCCAGAGGATTTAAAAGTGGATGCATTACTCAAAATTGGAGGATGATGAGGAGTTATGCCTTTCCTCAATTTATAATGTTTGCGAGAGTACTGCTACTAGTAAGGAGACAGAGATGTCAAGTGGTCTTAAAAACTCCTTTTAGTGTGTCACAGGTGTTTTTTCCAGGAGTGATGAAGTTGGTTATAGAGGAGCCCTATTTAATACAGGCAGAGAAGGAACTTCTATTAGGATGGGAAGGAGTATCCTTTGGTAATGTATGGGATGCTCTTCGTTCTTGATTGGAGGAAATTAAAGGATCCAGTAAATCTGAAGGACTTTCAAGTGAGGCTGCAGAGTTTGGGGAATCCTGAGCTTGAAGGACATGTAGAAGGTACAGAGGTATTTGGAAAGTCTTGTTTTGTTGGTACATGGAAAGGGGTTTCAATCTCACAGCGGCTCCTACAGCAAATTTCCTGACAGTTATTTGCAAAAGGCTTTAGTTACAGGACGATTAATTCTTATAGGTGTGCAACCTTGACAGGTCTTTTTTTTGTGTGATGGGAGAAGGATAGGCAGGGATGCTTTGAATTATGAAGGGGATTTGATTAAAGTACCACCTAGAGCTAGATGTGATTCTGTGTGGGATGTTTGTTTGATGTTTGATATGTTTGGGTCATTGCCTACAAACAGATGTTGGGAGTGTGGAGAGTTTAGTTAGAAGTTGACTAGATTTTTCTATCCAGATGGATTTTTTATCGAAATTTAGAGGAATATCCGTTTTATGTGGTGGACGACAACAGAAGGTATGAGACTTGAGTGCTGTAGAACAGGGCAACAAATGTGTATCAGTTGTTGCTTTTGTTTGTAAAGCCTTAAGCTTACAGAGCAGTGTCTACTCAGACTATCGCAAAATATGTGAAGTCGGTTATGATGGTAGCAGGAGCAGGCATGTCTAAATTTAAAATGCTTCCAAGAGAAGAGCAATAGGCCAGTAAGGTGTTTGTTTGAGTAAGGGAGATTGGATGATATTTTCAAAGCAGCTGATTGGTTGAATGCAGGAGTATTTGAAACGTTTTATTTGTAGCCTGTGAAGCATGTTGCAAATGCTGCTTTAAGAGGCCTCTAACATGCATTTTGCTAGCCTCTGATCATGCCATAAAATGGCAATTCTCCTAGTTACATGTAGAGAGAATCTAGATTTTATTAAAGACACAGAGGCTACCTTTTTTCATTCCACCTCCCCCTTAAGGAAGTCATACAAAAGTGAGAATGGGGTAAATTTATATGGCATATGTCAGGACAGAGTTGAGTGTGTGTTTTTTTCAGTTCATGAGTTTGTTTGAGTAGAAAAAGTCAATATATGTTAAGCAAAAATAAAACAATATTTGAGAAGGGAAGATAAATTTCCTAGCTAATATGAAGGAACGTTTCAATTCTATTAAAGACACAGAGGTCAAGATTATGCTGTACTTTCCATACTTCAAACTCACAGCAGCCAATAACAGTATAAACTACATTACTCATAGGGTATGTGCATAAAACATACAGAACACATGACACAAAAGCACCAATAACATCTCCAGTCCATAGAACAAGCTCCTCATTGTAACTCTTCCTCTTTCTTTGTGCAAGGACAAATTGGGTCATTAGCTAACCTCCTTTACGATTGCTTCTCTTCTAAATTAAGCAACGTCTTTCCTTACGCATACAGTAAAACTAATCTCAAATTAGTTATCAACAGACAATATGTATATTATCAAATTGTATCACCATCTAAAACAAATTGAATCACTTGTAAAAACACAAACAAGTATGAACTGTAAACTTAACATTTGCAGAAGATACCAATAATACACCAGACTAAAATATCACAATTCGATTCCGCAATAATAAAATAGTGGGGGATGCACAAGTCCAAATTTTGGGACGGTTGACTTTTGCCCCAATTTCCTTATTAGAATTGAAACTTTCCTTCATGATAGCTAGGAAATGTTTCATTCATTTCATATTACGCTTATTCAAAGCTCACTCAACCCTAATTAAGCCATTTCTAACATTGGTTTAAAATAAAACTCCTTCAAAGTGGAATTGAAGACCAGTCTGCTGACTTTAGAACCTCCTCCATCCTAGCTCCAAGAAGAAGAGCTGTTGAAGACCTGGCACTCCTGGTAGAATGAGCACCAAACAAGGAAGCATCAGTCGCTGCATCCTGCATCACCAACCTAACCCATTTACTTAAAGTAGGTGGCAAGACCGTTTTATGGTTTTGAGATTGAAATTAATAACTGATTTATTCCCCTGGCTCTGAGTTTCCCTGAAACAGTCTCATACACTTGCAGGCATTGGACCACACACACACTTTGGATTGCTATGGAATGATGGATAAAGTACCATTAGAGTGCTGGACTTTATATGTCTACAGATGGTAAACATAACTCCTTTTACCCTAAAAGATCATCCTGATAAGTCCAATGCGTGTATGTCCGAGGCCTTTTAGCAAGAAAGGAGGCATAGAAACATGCTGAATTTTGCAGACAGCTGTTTCCTGCATAGACCAATATTGTACGGGCAATTATTAAAAAGACGAAGGACTCTATTAACATTCCACATTTTAGAGTATTTAGGTCTGGAAGCTGTACAACCTGATGCCCCACCATCAGTTTGCAAACTAGGGAGTGAGTACCCGCAGGGTTGGCTGCAACTGAGAGATGCTCTGCTGAGATCGCAGACTTGAAAGTCGAGTATGCTCTCTCTTAAACACTGCCAATTCTGAAAGAAAATTCAAAATTAATACTATATCTGCCCCCACGTGGTCCATGTGTCTCTACACAAACCAGTTCATCTAAGAGGCCCAACTGATCAGTATCTCATGAGTACTTGAAGGCCAAGACTACTTGATGAAGAAGGAAACCTCCTGCGAAATGCCTGACAGATGCTATCATTTTCTAAAATGTGCCAGGTTATAAGGCCAAACACGCAAAAGGTGACAGGATGACAGGAGTAATGCTTGCAATAAGTCGGGTAGCATTTCAACTCATAATTTTTATGCCCACCATGCCACCTAAGAATAAACATATGCAAATCAGTCTTGGTCCTATCTGAACCAGAAAACATGCAATTCAAAATGGTTTTGGCCTGATTGGGCCACTTCAGTTGAGTGTAGCTTGGTTCCAGTGGCACAGTGAGCAAGGGACCCATGTCTGGGTATACTTGTGGCCACTTAAGGCATCACATGAAAAGCACAGAAGGTGACAGGAGGAATGCTTGCGGTAAGTCTAATCACTGGCAATTGCTCAGGGTAGCATTCCAACCCAGCGTTCCTTTGCCCATGATGCCACCTCAGATTAGACTCAACTATATGCAAATCAGGCTTGGTCCTGCTCCAATAGGAACAGTCCAGCCAGAACTGCCAAGCCAGGTCCTCTCTGAACCAGAACACATGCAATCTAAGACCGGTTTTGGCCTGATTGGGCCTCTTCAAATGGGCACCAGCCAGACATGGGTTCCATGCTCTGTGTGCCATAGGACTCAAACTACACCCTACTAATGATTCCTAAGCCTGAAACCAGTTTGGGGTTGCTTGTGGTCCCTTCTGGAGGGGAGCTCACCTGAAATTCCGGTGATCAGCAATGGCCTGCATTGAGAACTGAGCGATTGCCAGTGGTTGAGATTAATTCAAGTATTCCATTCATCACCTTGTTGTTGTTGCAGTTGAGGCCATGAGGGTCAGGAGATTTTTCACCACCATTGGATGGGACTCTCTTTGCAGGCCCTGCAATATGTGTTGGTGAAAGGAAAGCATGACTGGTACGTCACAAGAAATCTCCAAAAGTAGGGGAAACCATGGCTGCGTCCACCAGGTCGGGGTCACTAGAATAATTTCTGCTTGCTGACTTCTGGTCTGATCCACTACATTGGCAATCAGAATGAAGGGGTGAAAAGCAAAACTGACACCCTCACTCCAGTCTTGTGGAGATGCATCCACTTGAGCTGGTCCCGGGGTCCAGTTTCCAGCTGAAATATTGTGCATTCAGTCTGGATCCCTATAAAATTCCTTGACAGGGAGACAAAATCAGTGAAACAGTTGACGAAACACTTAGGGGTGGAGAATCCAATCATTGGAGTCCTTCAGAAAGCACGTGTTCAGTCTGCTGCCATGTCCTGGGAGATGAACCACCTTCATGCACACTCCCTTCTCCAGGCAGTAGTGCTAGAAGTCCTTTACAATGTCTGCCAATGTCTTAGGTCTGGTATTCTCCAAATTGTTGACATACTGTACTGTGGAGAAATTGACTATCTTCACAAGGATGCAACATCTCACTATTTTCTTTGTTTCAATGCATATGTAGAACTTCAATTGTTCCTGGGACCATAGACTTTCTGGAAATCTCCCCTCATCGAGCTTCACAGCTTGGACGTCTGGCATCAGATTTTGTTATGATGTCCTGAGCTGAACCAAAGATCAAACAGCTGTTCCATGCCACCATGTGTTTCAGCCACCAAATCTTCCATGTCCTGGCTTCTTCTGACAGTGGAATATACTATGAGTAAGAGAGACCCCAAGTTTTTGATTTTCAGCTGCGCTAATGCTCTGAAATGTAAAGGGCCCGGGAAGATCACTTATATAGGGGATGAGAGGAGTCCTACTACTGTGGTGAGTCTGAAGTTAAACACTTTCCCTCGCGATCACCTTCCTCAACTCCTTTATTGAGGTGATGCTGTGGTGGGTAATTCCAAGATTGCTTATTACGAATCTATCATGAAGCCAAGGAAGCCCATCTTTTTCTTGGGGTCGAAGTCTGACTTTTCCTGATTGATTAGGAATTACAAATCCTCCAAAAGAGAAATAGTCATCTGGGCCTTCTGCAGCACTGTGAGTCTGTCATGAGCCATGAAGATGAAGTTGCCCAGACAGATCATCACCTAGCACCCTTGTGCTCTAAGCCATGCTGTCAACAGTTAGAGGAGCTTCAAGATGCACCAAGGTGCTGACGAGAGGCTGAATCGGAGTACCTTGAACTCCCATAATTGATGCTTCCAGAGAAACTGAAGAAAACAACTGTGGGGTGGAAAGATGAAAATCATTAAAAAGGTGTCTTTCCGGTCCAGCCGATCTAGCCAATCCTTCTGCCTGAGGAGAACCCTTAAGAGATGGATTGCATTTATCCTGACATGTTAGTAGACCAGTCATCGATTGAATTCTCTAAGGTTGATGATTTGTCTCATCCATTTGTCTTTTTCCTGAACACAAATGTTTCTTAGAAAACCTCTTGGATGTAAAATGTATTTTTCTACCACCTGGTTGGCAGTCAGGCTTTGGATTTCCTGATCTATAAGGGAACAAACTACCTCAGAGCAAACTATAAGGGTTGGTCTCATAAATTGAAATGGGGACCCCAGAATTCTATTCTAAATCCCTGAACTCACTGAAGGACCCATGCGTCTAAGGAGATATCCTTCGATTTGTGGAGTTTCTCTGCCAACCTGCCCCTTAGCTTTATTAGGAAAGAATATTGAATCCTTACTTGTAGAAGCCGGGGTTCCTCTACCTGTGTAGCCTCAATTGTACTTGCTTCTTAATAGGAAGAAGGCAGAGTCCCCCTTTGCTCAGACCAGTCGGTTCTTCTTGCCCCCTGCACTCCCACGGAAACTTGGTTAAAAGGACTGCCAGATGAGTGTCCCCATCCACATCTGACTCAGACAAAAACCCTAGGGGTGAAGACCCGCTTCAGCGAGGACAGTGCTATGTCCATGCCATTAGCGCATGGGCACATTTGAACAGGGCTTTTATGAAGGCCTCGCAGAATACATTGCCCCTCATCTCTGGTCCCACCTCACATGATGCTAACTCTCACAGCATGGGGTACAATCTCAGTAAAACTGAGGGTCTACAATTGGCATTGTCCAACATGCAAATTGCATGCTGAGTCCAGCCCAACATAAACTCTGGGTCTAGTCTCTATTCTCTTTCCTGAATCTTTAGCCGCCTTGGCCAATTTCCTAATTTTGTTGGATGGCCCTACAATATCCAGAAGTTTGTCCTGGCATGCCTGCCAGGACGTATCATTGCTCCTCTTGAGGTCTTCAATAAGCTTCCCAAGGAAGGTTACCGTGGTAGTCTCAAGTTCTGGTGTGGTGGAAAATTTGTCCTCGATTGAGGGCCTTGGACATTTTGCTCTGAGCCTGATCCTAAACTCTGTCCATGGGCTGGTAAAGCCTCTGCTTCAAATAATACATCGCCCTGGGCATTGGCTTCCTCTCTGAACAGTGAGGATGCCTAATGTTTTCAGGATCAACTAGGTCCCTACGTTGATCACGGTTTTTCAAAGGGTTTGCCGGTTTGCCCTTCAGCTATTTCTTGGTCCCCCAGACCCCCTTCATCCCCCAGCCCCACCCCAGAGTTATGCCAGTCCTTCAATCTCTTGGACTCTCTACCTGAGTCATCTGAAGTAAGGGGATCAGTTGTGGTCCAATGACACATCAAATGGGGTGTCCCCAGTCGTGGGACACAGGCCACTTTGATCAATCACCTTATCAGGTTGAGTCTCACAGGACAAGTGTATGACCTTACACAGCTTTTCAACTGACTCTGCCTGCTCTGAGGGTCTTTTTGAAAAGATTAAGGGGGAGGTTCCCCCAATTTTTTAAGGTCTTGGACATGGCAGAGTCAATTGATTTGGAGACGGCCAGGTAATCATTAGGGCTAAATTAACTCTGAGACACAGTCCTGTCTTGCATAGCCATGATCTTCAGCCATGTTCATGCAGAATAAATGCACAATATATTATACCTAACTAACTACTCCCCACAACAATATAGAGGATAACACTGACTGTAGTCAGTGGCAGATGGTAATTTGAGCAGGAGGGGATCAGGAGGGACACACATACACACACACACATACACTCACTCATATACATGCACACTCAGTCACATCCATATGCATTGGCAAGCGCGCACACATACACCCACAATGCAGAAGCACAAGCACACACACACCCATTCACAGCATGCACTCACAAATACACATACATTAATACACCCAAGCATGCACACACCAAACATTAACAAAACACAACTTAACGGCTGCAGCAGTGATCTAGGGTGGCAAGCCTTCGAGGTTGCTGGAGGATTGGGACTGCCGCCTCCTCTCACTGGCTGACCTTAGGTCCTTTACTCTTCACAGAGTGGGATGGGGTCAGTGAGTTTGCTGACCTCACCTCACTGTGTGATAAGGTGTCACTGATTGACACTCTGCCCTGTGCACTTCAGGGCTTAAAACTGAAGTGCCTAGGTTCGAGGCTGTCAGTGACGCTCCCCCTCGTCATTAGGGAGAGGACCACAAAGTGCTTTACCGGGTGCCTAGTTCACCATACCAGGTGCCTATGCATTTAGCCCATGTATAACACCTAGCTGCCTGTGCCAAACATAAAGAGTGTCTGTCAAGCTGACCTTTGAATATTCTGATAGACACTCTTCATGTCTGCCAAATGATGGGGGGGCTGGGCCCCTCTGCCCTTACGTATGCTGCCTATAGTCTTAAAACAATGACTCACTATTTGCAAATCCTACAGCGAATGGGCAACAAATCAAAAATATTAATATTTCTGGAGTGATGTCACTATCAGTGAGAGTTCTGTATAAAGAATGAGCCAGCCGACATTTTCCTCAGCATAAAATATTCAATGAGCTCTTCATCAGCATAAAAACAGGACTGGTCCCGCGACTCCTCAAGAATTGAGCGCGTGGTTAGATCTGACATGGTAGGAGGAACAAGTGCATGCAATCAGCACGATTGCCCAACAAAGGTGGGAGGTCAAAGGGAACATAATCCTCAAACAAGAAATCGCTATCAACAATCAGTAACAACTTGTAGTAAATAAAGAAATGTAAAGGCACTTATCTCACCTGCTGTGAGCAGCAACGAAAGAGAAAAAGTTACTATGAGGAACTCATTTTATGGACTGGAGGTGCTCTTATTGGTGATTTTGTCTCATGTGCTCTGTAGTTTTACACATACTCCCTACTGGGAAAATAGTTAAAACTGTGATTGGCTGCTGTGAGTTTGAAGAAAAGAGGGTACAGCATAAGCTGGCCTCCGGTCCTGCCATATTAGGCATGTTGGAAAGACAAGCAGGCTGTGTTGTAATACTGAGTAGAGTGCACTGAGAAGAATGACATTGATTGGGAACATGAGAACAGATACATACACAATTCTTCATGACATTGCATAATTCTTCATGACATTGCATAATTCTTCATGACATTGCATAATTCTTCATGACATTGCATAATTCTTCATGACATTGCACAATTCTTCATGACATTGCACAATTCTTCATGACATTGCATAATTCTTCATGACATTGCACAATTCTTCATGACATTGCCCAATTCTTCATGACATTGATTCTTCCAGCTCCCTGTTTCTTGTTTAAGGGAAAAATATCACCTGGGTATTTATGTACCTTACCCTTTATTAGAGCTTCTATTAGTCATATCATAAACACATAGTAGGAAACAGCTGGCGTAAAAGGAATGTAATATTTTAATTGTGTGTTAATTATTGGACAGGTACTAGCAGCGTTTGTAATGAGGCATGCAGTTTAACAGGATATCTTTGCATATTTCGTTAGCAGACTAATACCAGGTCAAAGAGGCCTAAACCTTGAGTCCATTTGCACCATATCAGAGTAAGAGAACATTATAGATATTCAATTTAATTAAAACGTGAGCTGGTCTTGCCAGATTGGCAGACCGGACAACTGGGCACTTTCCAGAGGGGCTGCTGTAGCCAGGGCTGGTTTGAATACTAAAAGCATGGAACTCAGCTTCTGATTGCGTCACAGTCCCAATCTCTAAGTATTCAATATCTCAGCAACCATAGTCCTCTAAATGAGAGGGGCAGGGGATGAACACAGTATACTGGGCAACTGAATCTGGAGTGGACGGAAGAGGGGAAAATGCAGTGGGGTGCATTTAGTATTAAAACTCTCCCCTCCCCAGCAGTACCTGGCCTCCTCCATTTCTTGTCGTACTACAGCCCACTCCACATTGGGAATGAAATGGGGGAGGAGGGAAATCAGGAAGAGCAGAAAGGAGAAGAACAGAACAACAGCAAGCTTGACAACATACTAAGGCAATGGGAAATTGAAAGTAGGGTGGCAATATATTCTTTATGTACTGTTGGGCAGCAGTGATACTAGCATTAGTGTGTGCTCGATAGACTTTGGCATCGTAGCAGTGTCTGTAACCTGATGGATGATTGTACTGGCTGAAGCCTGAGCCTGGAGGGCTTGTAACCAGAGGGTAAACATTCCCTGCCCCGGCCCTGAAATTCTGAGCCTCAACTGCCCAGGCAGAGTAATCAGACCCCTGACTGAACGAGGACCCTGGGCCTATTTGAAAAACAGTGATTACCCTTTATAGGTGGCCATTTTGATTGGGATGTTCATGTCCCCGTGACTGAAGTTATTGACGGCTACTGACTGCTGTCTTGAAGAAGACCCCATCCATTCGCCGTGAGGTCGAAACGTCAACAAAATCAGTTACTAACTGGAAATACAACACAGCCAGTATATCTGACATATTTGTGAACAACTCTGACTCTTTTGTTATATGAATTCAATTCTATGTCTTTTTATTTGTTGAGACTTTATTTACACAATACCACTGCCGTTGTTGATTGTGTGGCTGCACTTTTCTCTATATTTTACCACCACTGAATTTAAAAATCAAGAACTTAAAAATGTAATTATTTCTTGTATTTTTTTGGCCTTTCTCTAAATTACTTATCCATTGTGTATGATATTGGGAATCTTTGATACCTTTAATAAATTGTACACGTGTATGTAGAAATATTTTTCCTAAGGGAGCACTATTCTATTAGAATGCTGTGAAGGTTTGGTGACAGAAGTGAGTCAGCACTTGTTGACATAGGCCGCCCACCTCACTACAGGCCCGCCCAAGAAAGGTCGGTCTGCCAACCCCTGTGCTGTGGGAATTACTGCTGTGGCTGACTCCAAAAAGCAGTAGTAATTTCTTATCTTCAGCAGACAGCTTAAATAACCTATCCAACTGCGGGCTTCAGCCAAAAGATCAGAGCACTTAAGCAGAATTCAACTTCCATTGCTACATCCAGATGTGCCTATGTCATGCTGTAACAGCACTAAAAGAGAGGGCTGCAGTATAAAATCCATCAAATGCTGTGTCCGAAAGGAAGTGCAAAATCAGCTCCATTGTGTCTAGACCCTGAGATCACTACCTGCCTCTCTGCACCCCCCATAAACAATTTGAAAGTCTTGTAAGAGGACATAAGAGGCATGAGCAGCAGAGATGGTGGTAAGTTATGAGAAATTGGAAGCAGTAAGGTCTCTTGAGTGCCCATCTCACCTTATTGTCCACAGGGTCAGCAGGCAGACAAACCTCCATAACCAGTGAGGAATAAGCACTGGCAAGCACAAAATGAACCTTAACAACTGAAATTCCATACCCTAGTTCTTCAGAGGACACTGGTTACCAGAGAACATAGGAAACCCCATTTTGCCACCTACTTTCATTCACAGGTCACTACCTTGTTGACAGGCAAAGCCTCATATGTAGGAGGGCGTAAGACCCAAATAACTCATCAGGATTCGGATGAAGCCTAATCTGTCCGTAATGCGCAGGACCTGCTCACGTTACCAGGACCCTTTGACCGGCCTCCCCTGGTAAGGTTAAGGTTCCAGATCTGCCTCATGCTCCTCCTGTCCTAGATCCAGTCTAAGGTGCTTTGACTGCAATTGGAAGGCAGCCGCCACTGTCCATTCACAGTGTCTGGAAGGTGTTCATGGGAAAGAGATGTCTAATGGCCTCTTGGGAGGAACAGTGGGCTCCTCTGCATGGCTTCTATTCCGAGTCTATTTGCGACAAGCGTCGCTAACCATCCTGCATTTCGCACATTTGTCCTGGAATCGTGGCTCCTCTCCTGCTACCATCACAGAGCACTGCGGGATGCCAATTGCCTCACATTTTGGTGGCCCGCCACTTTTAACCCTCTCACAGGACCAGCAACTTTCCCTTTTTCATGCCTTTATAGGCTGTAAAAGTGCTGCCTGAGGTGGCTGGGAGGGAGGAACTGCAGCACAGGAGGGGTCCTGCACAATGCAGCATCAGGAGCAGTTTTCGCGACAGAGATGCAAATACACCTGCTGATAAGCAGCCCTGAATATGTGAATGAACACCACGCCTATGTCCTGTTCTGGGAGTATGCCCGTGGTGTCTATTTCTTCCATTAGGCCTATTTCAAAGGATACCATATTGTCAGATCAGTGGACAGAGGCACGCAGAGACTACTATCTTTCTAAGATCTAATCGTTTGTTAAAGCACAAGATGTGAGACTGTGGCACACTGCTACTTGATGCAAAGGCTTTATATTTACCACAATATTGCATTTTGATGCCTATACGATGAGGTTGGACACTTCCCCTGCCTCCAGGTAATATCCATTCAATTTTTTTTTTTAAACACGCTTCCCACGACTTTTGCACTGATAAATACTGCCAGTCTTGCCAAAAGGGAGCATAGGAATAGGTTTAACAAATGATTACCCAAGATCACACAATATGGCAAAGTGGGAGGCTGGGATAAGAAAGCATGTCTCTTGGTTTCACGGTCTTCAAATAGTCCCCATGACCACAACTTGGGTGGCAGTAATTCTGAACACAAGGTCAAGGGTCTGTCCTTCCCAGGGAAATATCACCATGATCTGGGCTCTGACCAGCTTTAGAATACAGGGTTTTAAAAACATAGTTAGGTGAAACGGTAAAGCTGGGATTAGATGTCAAGTATCCTAGTTTCATGGCTAAAAGGTACTCCCTAGACCACATCTGGTTGGGTTGTTTGTCCACTTTGTTTGGGGGTCCTGTCAGCGTTTTTAAAACACTTGTTACCTTCCTTGGTTCTGTCAGTCGGTAGTTACCAGGCAGCAAGCAGTGTGTATACTGATATTTACCATTGATGTTTCATGGCTTAAGACTATTTCATTCTATTTGGATACCAGAGTTGTTTATTTTCTAAACTTGCCTCTCAAAAAATGCAATAGTGAGCAGTCAAGGCTTACTCCAAGAGGTGTAAAGGGATTAGAACTCAAATATAGTAAGAATAATCACCAGGAGCTTAGGTTGGTCAGTAAGATTGGGGGGGTAGGGTGAGAGATTGTTTTTCCGACAATCAGGCTGGCATATAATGTTTAAATATATTATACGACAAGCATGGTGCATGAGAGGGGCTTATGGGGCAGTGGAAAGGGAGAAGAATGCAGATTGGTAGGTGTAAGAAGAGAGAAAACACCAATATTTTGTAAAATAACATGTTTGTGAGGACTTTCAAAACACAGAGTGAGAGAGCGTTTGAGAGTTTTTGTCTGTGTGTTATGTAAAAATTCCTGGTGAAATCTGACTGACATCTCACAATGCCCGACTGAAAGCACCTGTACCCATTTATTTATCAGGAAATACATTTATTAGGGGGGTCTACCCCCCCCCCCAAAGCTACGCCCTTGATAATCACACTTGATAAACTAAATCTCCAGTCGAGTTATATTCTTTAAGGTGGTCTGATTTAGAAGAGTGGTATTTAGAATGAAACCCTCAAAATCCGCTATGCAACTAATAGTACCCTGCTACACAACAAATATTTTCTGAAGCGCATGCAAGGAGTTCCTGACCGGGCAATGTGTGTCCATGTGTGTCCACGTCAGTGTCCACTCAAGTATCTTGCGAAGTGGGAAAAAGGCGCTGAGACAACGGCTCCATTATAGCGAGGCTTGGACAGCAGAACAATGCCAATCAAAGCACCATGACTCACCTTAAAGGGTCACCAGCATACCATCAAACACCCGAGGCAGCCAGAGTAGGTAAAAGGTACTGCCTGTCTCCAGGGTGAATCAGGAAAAGACAGGCCTCGCGATGGAGGTTCATGAGATTTATAGATGCAAAGGGTATGTTTCAGGAGTAGTAAACACAAGATAGGATTACTTTTAAAAGTTTTAAAGGAATAGAATTTGATTATGCGTATGGGGCAACAAAATTGCATATCTCGAGGGTGAGGCTCACCCCATGCGATAATGACTGTGATGAGGAAGACATGATGTGGAGGTAATGCAGGAGTTTCAGTTCAATGTCACTGCACTGCATAGATTTCTTTGCAGAAAATATATGTTAGGTGAAATTTGGCTTGAGTGAATCCAGATCATTCATGTTTGGGATGTATGATGCTACCTCGGTCAGAAGCCATATGTATCTTTTCTCTGATCAGAGACTAATGGCATGCAGTGTGATTGCCACTGATGCCATCATCAAGCCAAACTTTGTGTGATACAATTTCTGTTCCATCAATGTGCTAAGTCAGGGATCGCCAACCTTTTCTGTAATAAAAACTACTTAGGTTGAATGAATGGCATTCCGAGCTAATGTGATCACTGCTTTAATAGTGAGCAACCTCAGTGCATCAGGCAGGGTTGCCACTAGTAATGTAAATAAGGCTTTATACATTTGAAATGCCTCTATTGGTAATAGATAACAGCAGCCCTAGCACCAAGATAATAATATGATTCATAATTCTCCCACGACCCTGCTTCATTTGCGAGTCAAATATTGGCTTTAAATATATTCTACAAAGTCAGCCATTTTCTCCAAAAATCAGTTTGTGATTTCTTAAAATACACACTTCTTGATCTTGAATTCACGCTTTTCAATTTTGGTATACATGTATTAATTAAACGAAGCAAATGCTTCTAATTTAGTGGGCTAAGCTACACAGGAGAGCTCCTCACAGGTAGCTGGAGAGCTTCCAGCAGCTCACAAGCTACTCCCTGGAGAAGCCGGTGCTAAGTAGTCAATTTAAAACTTTATAAATCCTTAATCCTAGCTATATTTGGTCAGAAAATGTTGGCAAGTATATCTCGAGGAGAGTAAAACCACCTTTATTGGCAGCATTTGCCGAAGTGCATAGCTGCTAAGAAGCACCATTTTATTAGCCAGTTCTGGCTTTTTAAGTAAAATAATGTTGCACTTTGAGATTGTTTACCATTGAACGTATAGGTCCAAATTCCCAGCATGCATAGCGTTATTGCCTCAGCATCCAAGACTGGCTGAAGGTGTCATAGATGGCACGCTACCATCTCTCGCAGCTACCCACCCATGAGAAGTGCTGTACAAAAACAAGTTGTTTTTTTACACCAGAATGTACGAGAACGACCTCTTTATTTGCTTTTTAATGCATCTTTCTTTAAGGGTAACTTGCTGTCAGTGTCAGCTGATATACCTCTGAAAATAAACCCAAGGCAAACAACACGCGTGCCCGCAAGCATCAGGTGCCCTATAAATATGCATTACACCTGCACGAGGAGCAGATTAGTGACGGGGTTATTAGAAGACAATGCGCTGCGTCATGACGTTTACGCCCTGCAGAAGAACGCCGTGACTCAGCACCTCGCGTCGCTGGTCTGGTCTCTCGGTGGAACACGCTACAGTGTGGCGGGCTTCCAGAGGGGGGGATGCAGGGGCCTTGAGAACTTTGTTTAGTTACCAAGATGGATTGAGATAAAGAAGGTGAAATGCTTCTTTTTAAACAGAGTGAATTAAAATGCAGATCTCTAGACTGATAAGTGAAGTTTTCCTGTTTGCACATACGCAATATGCCCGCGAACTAACCGAGCAGCTGTTGGAAGCCAGTTAGCTGGCTTGATAAACAGGATGAAGTTCACCGTCAGCCCCCTCCCTACCCCGGGTTCCCTCCTTCCCCACATCCTAGGCAATGCCAAAGTTAAGGCATCTCTTGGCAAGGGATGGGTGAACCTGGCATTTGCAGAGACACTGCTATACTTTGGACCCTTTACAGAATGTCAGTTTACTCACCCTGCTCAATGCTTTAAATGGAAAAAATAAGTGCAGGTACTGATTAAAATGAGCTAGAGAAGTGCATGCCTGCCAAGTATCACGCATCAGGTGTGACGCTCACGCATTTCAGTGTGGTGTTCCGCATCACCGCACTGAAATGCATTGTCACGCATTTTATGCCACTCGCCAGCGCAAGCGCCACCGGCGGCGCCTGGCCACCTGTGCGCCGGCTCTGCTGCTCCGAGACGTGCTGCCAGCAGCTGCTTGCTGGGCTCAGTAAGTTCATAAATAGTTAAAGATTGTCTGCTCTCAGCTCTGGAGTGGCTGAGAGCTACAATGTAACAAATGTCTGCCCAGACAGGCTGCTGCATATTAATTCCTGCGGTGCCGCGCGGCTTTGACACACTGCTGGCGCTGCCAATTACCGACGGGCCCTGCCCTCAGCAGTTGTTGCTACTGGTGCAAACCATGGGGGCCCATAATCCGGATGTGACCCGTACTAGTGCCGTAGGTCCGGAGGAAGAGAAAGTCAAGTTAAGCAGAATCGCCGGGGTACTCAATTCAGTCGATGAGTCTCGGGTGCACTGCTGTCACTGTCTGCGGTGCGCAGCGCCGCAATAAAACCCCCGGCGTGCGTCGTTCGGCTATATACAAGATCGGGAGGACGAAAGCTATTTGGCTGTTTCACTCACCGATATACATCCCGGACGCAGGTGGCTTTGGATCGTGACAGTCATCGCCCTCGGCCTCCTCGCTCATTTGTGGGAAATCAGAGCCCAGTCACTAGCTGTGGTCAGCAGCCCGACTCTAGAAACCCCGAGGCGGCAGAGACACAGTCAGTCCTGGGAGGCCCTGGAGGGTGCGGGTGGCAGTGAAACGTAGCACCGACCGGGCCTGCATGGACAGAGTCGGACCCTGGGGAGAAGTCTAGAGAGGACACTGGGATTGTAAGCGAGGGACTGCCTGCCCGGTACACTACACTGGCCTAAACCATGTGCCAAGGACGCACAGAGAGTGTCATTAGCCGTTTGAATGCCACTTTTCAGTCAGGTAAGCCAGAAATCTGACTGCAATAAGATTTACTATTCTCTTTACTAAGTTTTGGGTTATTTCACTGCAGATTACGATATGTACATAAAATAAACAAAGCAGAACGATGAGTTCTTTTTCAAATTATGGTTATGTGCCCAATTCGTAGTAAGAAGGCGTGCTAGTAAAATTAGTTTGAATGTGATTTCTCCATTTAAAGTCACATTTCAAGTTAACTTCTTTATAGATTTTATTGTAAGGTTGAGGAAAGTCGCGCCGGCCTCACCAAATTGCTCCTCTCGCCTCGCTGCTAAGAAGTAAGTGTCTCGCGAGTGTCGACGACTTTTAGTATCAGTTGCTGCTTGTTAATGAATGCATTTGCGCCCATCACTAAAGTTTAGCAGAGGCGAGCAAGTGGCTGCTGGCGGCACTGTGCCTGCAGCTTGTGTGATCTGGTGCAGTTACGGCCGGGCCTCTGTGTCTGGCTGACTGCCTGAGCCCTGCAGCCGTGAGCTGTAAAACAGGAAACAACTTCGGAATTTTTGAAATACAGCCAGCCTGAGCTGTGACCTATAATGTAACTTAGTGACGGTGTGGATCAGTCTGTCTTAACCTCGTCGACACTGACTCTCTGATGCTTAATGTCCGGTGCCTTATGCAGCGCTGGGCGGCTCGAGTAAGTCTGCTGACTTAGTCTGACTCTAATTAGACAGCAGCTGATGATGAGATCAGACCGTGTTCATAGCTGCCAAGGTTTCAGATTGCTGTGTGACATTTTCATAATTTCAGTGTAGTTGGGGCCTTTAACATCTTCTTGGAGTGGAGACTCGATTGTCAGAGAGCGGCCTGGAGTTTAAAGTGCTGTAATGCATTATCATGCCATTATTATTAATTGCCAATGCCAGGGTAGGAGCCAGGGGGCCCAGTTGGCGCAGGCTGGCTTAAAGGAAGGATGGTCTGATGCACCGTCATGAATGATCAGATTAATTAGATCATATTCAGACCAGCTGCAGTGCCAGCCTGCCCTCTTTAACTTATAACAGCAGTCTGTCTCCAGGCAGTGCCCTTCCATTTCTGGTGCTTTTCAGCGGTTTTAAGTTCTTTTTAGAGTTTCTTGTTGCTCAAATGGATGCAATTTCTGCTATTTATATGTTACCCTTGTCTTCATTGCTTGATTTTGCTTGCGAGAAAGTGTCACTCATAGTCGCTGAAATGTCACTCATAATTACCCTGAAATTATGAAAATGTCACTCACAGCAATCTGAAACCTTGGCAGCTATGGAAGTGGCAAGTGGGCGGGGCTAGGGGCGGGCTACGGGCAAGATATGATCATACATAATTACTTCTGTACCAGTTTCAACACATATCAAAACACAAGAGAAATGCATTTATGTCAACAAAACAGACTAACTCATTACACAAAATGAAATCCAAACAGGATGATATGTTAACATTTCCTTGTTTTGTAATATTTGCTGCTTCTTAATGCCATCCTGTTATTTGTTGTTGTTTGGCACAATACTATAAATTCTCAAGCGTGCATACACACAGAAAGAAACAGGCACATGTGTACAGAAAAGCATTCCACACATTCACTTTAAAATATCTCCTGAGAGTGTCCGGATTCTCTCCCTCTTTCTTTACAGAAGAACAGGCACACAAGCAAGCAAGCATACAGACATAAGCAAACACTCACACATAGTCTCAAGTGGGATTAAAGCCATTTTAAACTCCTTACCTCCCATGGATTTTTCTTAATTGCCGCTGTCAGAGTGCTGCCTCCATACCTGTGTTTGCACAAATTCACACAATAGTGTGAATGTGATTAACAGCACAGGGCTTAAATGGGCCCTCCACTGTCAAACACAGTGTGATGGTGAACACAGGGACATCATTCAAAAAAGGCCACGCTGATTAGTTCAGCAGCTGTTCAGCTCAGGAATACAGAAGGGCCTTGGATGTCAGATAGGTTCCAACGCTGACAGCCTAGTGTGCACCAGCAGTTGCAGCCAGTGAGCCTACCTTTCATGAGTACCGGTACTCTCCGCACAGAACAGAAGTGCAGTACTTACAGTGATAAACATAAGAAGTGCCGGTAGTCAGTACATGTGAGTACTGGCCCATTTAAAGCACTGCCACTGCCCTTTTCCCTACAACCAGTCTCTTTCTGTCTCTTGCTGGTTCCGTGTTTTTACATCCACATGTCCTCTCCACTCGCCTCTCATCTTTACCCAGCCTCTATCCTTCTCTCACTCGTTCTGACCCTCTTACTCCCACTTCTCGCTTACTCTCTCCACAAGTCTCTTACATTTTCTCACTGGTTTTCTCCCTACTTGCCTCCTGTTCTCCCCTCTATGCCTCCTGGTCAGTATTTTGTTGTGCTATATTTCATTATTTTTGTGTGTATATATATTAAAGTTAACAAGAAATGTACCAGAGTTTTGGGTGGGACTAAAGCACTTTCACCCGAATGGTCGCTGTGCACCTGATTGACAGTGCAGGGTCTGTGTAGAAACCCTGTCCTGTTAATCACAGTGTGACACGAGTCCACGCAAACCCCTGCAGTTTGGGGACATTCAAAGGGGCGCTGCTGGAATCTTCAGCAGCAACTCTGCAAAAGGCTACTTCACGACTCAGTTACTTACATGCTCCTCGGAAACAGAGCGGCATCTTCCCTGCGCTGGAGGAGAAACCTAACCTGAGCATGCCGTCCCGTCGATTAGTGTACCAGTACTCTCCCTGGCTACAGAGAAGTGCCGGTACTGATGGCCAAAAAGTTCGGAAGTGCCGGTACTCAGTACCGGCCCATTTAAAGCACTCACCCTGCTTCCGCCAGCTCCACTGTGACACGTGGATGGTCTAAGAAACGTTTTCATAAGTCTGATGTCTTTTTCATTTGTTGACATTCTTTTAAGAGCAGTGGTTTAAATGCGCAGGTACTGAGTACTGACACTTTTTATTTTGAGAGGGAGAGTGCCTGCATTTCTCAAGAGAGAAGTAATACTTTTATTTGGAAAATGCCAGCACTCCTCAGAAACAAGCAGGTACTCTGGTACAGGGTACCTGGACTTCTGTTTTTCCATTTCAGGCACTGCTTAATAGCACACGTAGAAGGGGAGCAAGGGTTAGTTATAAACCTTAACTTAGTATGATGAAGTGCAAAACTATGCAAAAATGAGTTCTGGAACTCTGACCCCCACAGAAAACCCAATCAGTGGGAAAAGCCATCACTATGACCTCTAAATCACCTAAGAGCGCCACAAGGTGTAGAAAAGGCATATGTTTCGCTTTTCATAACATAACAAACATTGTATATATATTCACACTTTGTCTAGATCGGGTCACTTCACTGAAATAATGAAGGTAACAGAATCGATGGCATAGCCCTACGCCTTCTCCCTCTTCTCCCTGAATTGATTAACACTGACCAATGTGGACCCCAGACACACGCAATATCCCTATATGCTGATCTGATGACATGCTAATATATTTCGGGGATCTGGGCATGGACCTCACGCCAATTATCAATTTATTGCATTCATTCGGGAGGGTGTCGGGCCTCCAGATCAATCACTCTAAATCCTACACATTGTTCTTCCATGATGACATATCAGGCGACACTCACTATGTGTAACCAGACTATACCAGAAGCACATCCCCCATTTCGCCACCTGGGAATTCAGATATACAGAACCCCTAAGGACGTACTTGGTGGAAATGTATTAAAAGCCATAGCAGCCCAGCGGACACAGGTGAAATTCTGGAACGCCCTGCCCCTCTCCGTCACAGGCCATCCACCGGGCTCTGTCCAAAATGGTTATGTTGCTGAAATTATCATATTATTTTGTTAATTTGCCAATAATTATTCCGAACTCAGGCTTCAAAATACTAGACTCCTTTCTCCTAGACCTTATCTTGTAATAACTGTATTTCTAAATGTTGCCGTGTATGACCTACATCTTGCTCACAAAACGCTTTCTTGACCTTTCACAAGATTGTCTCCTACGTGACCCTGTGTTGGTGCCCTGGGCCGGTTTCTACTGCACCCACGCATTTATCTCTGGAACTTGTATAGGCAACAGAACAGGTCTGTCCCTGCCAAAGGCCTAACACCTGGCCAGGTCACGAAACCCTCCTCAGCTGCAAGGCATGAAAGCTGCCCCCAAACAGGAATATGTCCAGCGCACTCCTGAACTCCTGCATTCCTCGGAGTTTCCTTTGGCCCAACACCTGAAAATCTGCTCCACACACCTGAATTCCTGCATACCAACTGACTTTCTGTCATCCTCCTACACCCGAGGGGAGTGTCTACATCCTATAAAAATGCTGCATGCCAAGGACATTTTGAACAGTCTCCTGACACCTACGCAATCCGTGGGTCTCGGACACTCTTCCATCTCTAGAGATTATCTTTTGTTGTACTAAATAAATCTTTTGTTTCCTTGCTTCCAGAAGTGTGGTCTCCCTTTCTTTGGAATGACATTTGGCGCACCAACGTGGGGCCCGTCAGAGACTCGGTGGCCCAGGCTTGACGACCCGGAGAGGAGGGAAATATCGGTAACTTAGGAGCGCACCTACGGAAAAGCAGATTCAAGTCCCCGTAGCCAACGTCGCCAGTATCTCCTTCCCTCAACGGTGTCCTCTACAACAGTAGCCCCGGTCCTGACTGGGGATCCCTTCTTTGGTCCACCTGATTTGTTTTCGAAAAAGAAGAGACCCCGCTGGAAACAGGACACATCAGTATTCTGGTAAGGTCGTCTTGAGCGACATGTTTTTTCTATTCTGAACGTCATATTGAGCATGCCTTTGACTATTCTGGTTTTGGATTAATTATTCGGTCTTTGCAAACACCGAAGAGCAGGTAATGTGTTCTCAATTTTGAACAAAACTGCAGTCATAAGAGAATATCCTTGTTGATACCCATATCTTAGACATGCCTGTCTCTAACAGATTAAGGAAATTATGTTGCTGTTTTTATGGCCAAGATACTCTCGAAGACAGTCAGCCGGCTCCTCCGGAAGGGACCCCTAATAAGGAAATGTACATAAAGTATGGTAATTCCGGCATTATTCACACAAAATCGTGGCGGAAATACACAAAATCAAATATAGAATTACAATGGCCAAAGTTTGGGTCATTTGAAATTCCGCAGATAACGTACCTAGAAGAACAACTTCACCGGCGGAAGGTTAGAGCAAGTATGTTTGATTCTTTCAGCCTTTGGAAGAAAGAAATACATGAGAGAATTAGGAAGGCCCAGGCTAAAGAAAATAACCAGAAAAAGAGAATACCCCAATCAGACATAGCAGCCCTTAAAGGGAAGGAAATAGAGCGGAATAAAGAGAGACATGACAGAGAATTTAGGTTAAATGTAACAGGTCAATATCCGGTACTACCAACTAAACAAGATGAAGAGGATACACTATTGTATTCAAGACCTCCTGCTTATCAACCACAATTGTTAATGCAACCGCCACAGCCTCCACCTGTCATTCCTAATGTACTCCCAAACCCGCAACATCAACTTGTTCAGCCATCTGAAGCAACTGCCCCGATTCCCCCGGTTAGCGAATAAGATTCCGTGCCTCTTACCGCTAACGAACCAGTGGTGAGATTAAAAATAAAAAAAACAAAGAAGCGAGCCCCGTCTGCTGCAGATTCAGACTCCGAGTCAGAATCCCTGGTACTAGGTCATGAATCAGATACTAGTGAATATAGACAAAACCATCCCCCACGATTAAGAAGCCACGACAGGAAAAGAATAAATCTCAGAGCCCAGCAGCTAATATACAAAGGTGCCACCCCAGCAGATATACACAGTGCAACCAATGAGCAGATCCAAGTAGCAGGAAAGAACTATCTACTAGAGAGGATGGCTTATCACCTAATGGCTAAAAATGATGATACATATGTAGATACACCTACAGCATTTCGCAAACTCTATCGTTTGGTAGAAAGTGGTGGGTCAACAAAAGATGAAAGAGATACTTTATTGACAATGATTAAAACAGCTTTACATAAAGAAAGTCTTTCCAATGAGGTAGAACCTATTGAAAGGATACAGCAAATGCCTGTTAAAGAAGCAGCACCCGTTTTTGTCCCACCTCGGGCGATGGGTCTAATGTTACTAACCCTAATGATCCCAATGCGTGTTCTAGATGGCTGTTTAATTTTGTATACACCCCCTGGACCAAAGCAGAAATGTTGCAACTGCGGAAGGACATCCCTGATATCCGAAAGAATCCCACAGGATTCTATGAAAGCGTCCAACAGGTTCTGAGTTCATATACACTGACTCTAACAGACATAATACAGTTTTTTGGACTTATACTTCCAGCCGAACTGTGGAAACCCCTACGGTTTACAGATGACCAGGCAGCCCTTGGGGATACATGGGAAGAATTAGCACTCAAAGATACAAATAGGAAACCAGGCGAAAAGCCACACGACCATATTTTAAAATTGCCCCAAAGATTGTTGACAAAATTGAAAACAATGGCACCTGAGAGGAAAATAGACTGGACATTACTTGCTGCCTGTAAACAGAACCAGGATGAGTCAGTCTCTGACTATTTCACAAGGCTGGGAAAAGCATACGCTGACTTCAGTGGTCAGGATGTGACCACTGAAACTGGCAGACATCTCTTAATTCAAACTTTTGTAAAGGGTCTGTTACCTTCAGTAGACTAACATCTAGTGAAAGTAGTTGGCCAGCGGCCACTCCGGCCACTATTCTGACTATGGCTCAATATTACGAGACACAGAATAAAACAGCGGAGGATGAGAAAGAGAACAAAAAGAAGAAATTAAAAGAACAAGTGTTGCTTAGTCAAATAGATACGCGTCGCACAAACAGCCATATGCCCAGACCAACGGTCTCATACCCCGAACCCAGACCATATACCTCAGATACCCCACGCCAACTACCCAGACTAGGCCCCCAACCTACTGACATCTGCGCTTATTGTAAAAAACCAGGACACTGGAAAGGTGATTGTAGGATTCTAGCAGCCAACATCGCTTCGGGGAAAACTCAACCCAGAACACATAATACCCAGACACGAGCTACACCACTTTACAGGGAGAATAGATTTGATAGAGGCCCAAGACAGCAGGAACTTCAAGCTACCCTTCAGGACTATACCGTGGATGATCCTGAAATGTCATCCCTGTAATGGGCAGCATAGGACAGTCTAGGATGGGGGAAGGAACCAGTGGAAGTACCTGTAGATCAACAGGGACCATATGTTACAGCATCAGTTGCAGGGTCAGCGGGACCTTTTCTAATAGACACAGGAGCATCCCGTAGCACTCTAACCACACCACTGATTCCGAGGGCTCCTCCATCCGGCAAACTCATTACATCGACTGGATTCGATGGTCAGCCCTCTGTCAATTCCTTGTCCTACCCAACACCATTCTCAATGCAAGGTGAACAAATTTCAGCTACCTTTTTACTATCTTCCCAATGCCCAGAGAACTTACTAGGCCTAGATCTGTTAAAACACTATAGAGCTACCATTCGGTGTTCACCGAATAACGTTCGGTTAATACTGTACGATAACAATGCTCCTTCTGCTCCTACCCAGCTTTTACAGTTATCACACATACAAGATGATTTGGCGACTATTTCCCCCTGTCTATGGGCGACCTCAGACACGGATGTTGGATCCATCCAAATGCCTCCAGTGCATATCACCGTAAAACCAGGAGCAACTCTGCCAAGGATCCCACAGTATAAAATATCTAAAGAGGGAGAGGTCGCCCTTCAAACCATTGTTCAGGACCTCATACTCGCTGGTGTAGTGGAACAGGTATCAGGAAATATCTGTAACAGTCCTATTCTCCCAGTTCTTAAACGTTCCCCTACAGGACAAAAGATATATAGATTTGTGATCGATCTGCGAGCTATTAACAAAATAGTGCAGCCTCAATTTCCTGTAGTTTCTGACATTACCACCATTCTCACCATGATCCCACCAACAGCTAGAGTATTCACAGTTATAGACCTTAAAAATGCATATTTCTCTATTCCTATACACAAGGATTCCCGTTTTCTCTTTGGATTTACATTATTGAATGTCTCATATAGATTCTGTAGAGCACCTCAAGGCTACACTGAAAGTCCCAGCATCTATGGCCAGGCTTTAAAAACACAACTGGATCAGATCCAGCTTCCACAAGGAGTAGTATTAATTCAATACGTTGACGACATTCTTTTAGCAGCAGACACAACACAACTTGCCCGCAAAGCATCCATGATCACACTCCAGTTTCTTGCTACTAAGGGACACAAGGTCTCTAAAGACAAACTACAGTATTGTAAACAACAAGTGACCTACTTGGGTCACTTGTTGTCTGAGGAGGGACGCACTCTTACACCAGATAGGATTCAAACTATTCTGAATTTTCCAACTCCTGTCACCCAACGAGATGTCAGAGCACTCATAGGACTGACTTCCTTTTGTAGACAATGGGTCCCTAATTTCTCCCTCATCATTAAACCATTTCTTTCTCTAGTCACCAGAGATGTATCTGACCCCGTCCCCTGGACCACCCAACACACAGAAGCATTCACGACACTACGCCAGGCCCTGTGCTCTGCTCCCGTACTAGGTACTCCTGACTATCACAAACAATTTTTTCTTTTTGTACACGAGCGATCTGGATGCAGCCTCTCGCTCCTCTGTCAGACACATGGCACACACAAGCGACCATGTGCGTACTTTTCTGCAGTCCTGGACCCTGTTGCTTCTGCTTTGCCCACCTGTCTACGCGCTGTAGCGGCCACTGCAGTGGCGGTGCGACAGACGGAAGGCATTGTTTTGGGATCCCCCTGACGGTTTTTGTCCCACACTCAGTGGACATATTGCTCAACAAAACCAAGACACAACATCTCACCAGTGCCCGACTACATGGATATGAACTCACCCTTCTTAACCCGCATATCACAATACAACGTTGTACCACCCTCAACCCAGCCACACTCTTACCCTTACCAACTACTGATCCCCTCACACAACCAGCCCACCATGACTGTGTATTCCATACTGAAGCTGAAACAAAAAGTCGGGTGGATCTGAAAGATACAGCTTTTCCAGAGGCAGAAGGCCACTTATGGGTGGATGGGTCATGTCTAAAAATACCGGACGGTACTACTTCCGCTGCCTATGCAGTCACTACAGCCCTTACAGTGATAGAAACAGCTAGAATTCTCCAGAAATCAGCCCAGGCAGCAGAAATAACAGCCCTTACACGAGCATGCATCCTTAGTACCAATATGTCAGTCAATATATATACCGACAGTCAATATGCCTTTGGCGTGGTACATAATTTTGCACTACTATGGAAAGAACGAGGTTTCCTTACTTCACATGGCACCCCTATTCAGCATGGCGACCTTATCAATGCCCTTTTGGAAGCAATCACTTTACCAACCAAACTGGCAGTAATCAAATGTGCAGCTCACAAAAGGGTGACAGATGAAGTAGGGCAAGGGAATGCCTTAGCAGATAAGATAGCAAGACAAACAGCATTGGGGGAAGTACCAGCTAGAGTATACGTCCTAAAGTCACAAGCTGAGAAATGGCATGACGCTAGACAGCAGATAATTGACATACAGCGTTCAGCCACTCCTGAAGAAAAGGCCCAGTGGGAAACAGAGGGAACAATGGATGAAGAGGGGTGCTGGAGGTCCCAAGATATGCTAAAATGGAAATTACCACAGGCTTACGTAATCCCCTTGCTCACTATGACTCACTTACCTGCACATATTGGTTCCCAGGCCATGTGTACCATGCTCAAGGAAGTATGGGATTACCACCGACTCCGCCCAGCAGCAGAGCGGTTTGTCAAACAGTGCCTCACATGTCTCAGACACAACATAGGTCAGGGAACTAAAGTCCCAATGGCAGGATTCGCCCTTCCTACTGCACCATTTGAAGTACTTCAGATAGACTATATACAGTTAAACAGAGTCAATCACTACAAATATGCATTGGTGGTAGTCTGTGCCTTTAGCAAATGGGTTGAGGCATACCCCACAAAGGATAACACTGCCATCACTACAGCTAAAGTCTTATTGAAAGAATTTTTCCCTAGATATGGCCTTTGTAGATTAATGCAAAGTGACAGGGGGTCCCATTTCATTGGACAGACAGTCAAGAACATCCTGGGAGGGCTTGGGGTCAAACAAAAATTTCATGCAGCATTCCACCCACAGGCAGCAGGGCTGGTGGAGAGGTACAATGGGATCCTTAAAGAAAAGCTGGCTAAAATAACAACAGAAACAGGACTGAATTGGGTCAATGCTCTTCCATTGGCACTACTATCTATTAGATCAGTCCCACATTCCAAATCCCATCTTACCCCATATGAGGTAGTTTTTGGCAGGCCCATGAATATCTGGAATGCACCCTCTCCAAAGTCCATTTCACACCTACCACAGGAAATATTGACTGATTATTTGTATGAACTTACTGAGACCCTGTCTTTAATCCATGAACAGGTGCGGGCCACTACTGAGGACAGATCCCAGGGTCCAGGCCATCACATCCTCCCTGGCGAATTTGTCCTGGTGAAAAACTTCGCCCGCACCCAATCCCTACAACCACGCTGGAAGGGGCCTCTGCAGGTACTCCTGGCCACAAGGACAGCCGTCAGAGTGGAGGGAAGAAAGTCGTGGGTACATGCGTCCCACTGCAGGAAAGTGGACCCCGTCACCAAAGAACAACTACAAACCCAGAAAGAAGTCTTAAGGCACGAAAAATCAGCATCACCACGCCTTGAGTCGGACACTGAGTTGGAACTTTGTGACGAAGGAACAGACGGATACTACCTCCGGTCCAAGGCTAAGCTAAAGAACAAGTCTAGCTCCAAGGCTGAAGAAAGCTAAAATGAGAACTTGTAGTACCCGGACAATAGTACTGTTTATCCTGACTGCCATTTTTGTCCTGTTCAGCGTAGTGTTCTGGATCCTCGAAGAAATAGTCCCCGCCAAACATACTTTATTACCCCAAGCAACAGTTCCACCAACGCCACCTGAACATTCTCATGTACCTTGGCCAGACACACATCTCAACAGACACTTGGAGTTTCATAATAATACTTTTATTCAAATGTTACACCAGTTTAATCAGGTTTTCAATGCGACAGACTGTTATGTTTGTGGACTCCTACCTCATGCAGTTCAGCACACTATCTCATTCTTGGTGTTTCCCGCCACTCCGGCCTACACTTGTGCTCTGATGTACAATTTGACGAACGTTTTTCCATCATGTTATGACAAAGGCAACCTTACAACATTCCAACCCTTTCTTTGGACTCTTCATAAAAAAACAATACTCTCTGCAATGCCTCTGACCCGCCACAAATGCACGCTATTATGTCCACCCCTATGCAGGACACCTGGGGTTACACTTTCTTTCCTACTCAAGAGAAAGAAGTTGCCATTTCAGTTACATCACGTCCTGGTACATTGTGTCTGCAAGGTCAAGGAACAATACCTATAGGAGCCAGTCTGTGCAATACTACCATAACCTACAACAACTTCACCCCATACCTCAGCCTTCCATCAGGACTGCACTTTGTATGTGGAAACAAAGCTTACACCCGGCTGCCTTCTGACTGGAGTGGCACATGCTATATTGCATTCCTGCTGCCACCCACATTTAACAGGAACAACTTGTACCACAGACAGAGGAGACGGGTACCAGATATAGACCAGACCGACACCAGCAACCAGCAATTCGGCGATGCCCTGAAGGGCCTTCTACCTTTTGGGGTCCCATGTCCAACAGTCTCAACACCAGGCGACTCACCAGAGTCCTGGAAGCTACTGCCAACATCACTGCAGGAATACTGACCCAGCACACGGCCGAAATCGATGCTACACGGATGGTTTCTCTTCAGAATCGCATGGTGCTCGATGTCATCCTGGCAGATCGAGGAGGGGCCTGTCGCATCATCGGGGCTAGCTGCTGTGTGTATATTCCTGATTCATCGCCCTCCGTCTATGAAGCAATCTCCAAACTACACCGGATTGCCACCGAAATACAACCAGACAATGGGACCCCTTGGACCTGGACAACTGGCTTATGGAACATTCTGATCACCTGGGGATGGAAGATACTGGCGCTCCTCACGATCCCCTTGGGTACCATCTTCTTCTGTTGCCTGTGCGTCCATTGTGGCCCAGCACTCTGTTCTCTGTGTGCATCTACCTGCAGATCCACACCTATGACCAGTCAGACTGAAAACAGCAAAATACTATATCATCAGACATTTGAAGAACTCTGTAAAATTGACATTTACTAATGACGTTGCACACGGCAAGAGGAGGGACTGTAATAACTGTATTTCTAAATGTTGCCGTGTATGACCTACATCTTGCTCACAAAACGCTTTCTTGACCTTTCACAAGATTGTCTCCTACGTGACCCTGTGTTGGTGCCCTGGGCCGGTTTCTACTGCACCCACGCATTTATCTCTGGAACTTGTATAGGCAACAGAACAGGTCTGTCCCTGCCAACGGCCTAACACCTGGCCAGGTCACGAAACCCTCCTCAGCTGCAAGGCATGAAAGCTGCCCCCAAACAGGAATATGTCCAGCGCACTCCTGAACTCCTGCATTCCTCGGAGTTTCCTTTGGCCCAACACCTGAAAATCTGCTCCACACACCTGAATTCCTGCATACCAACTGACTTTCTGTCATCCTCCTACACCCGAGGGGAGTGTCTACATCCTATAAAAAATGCTGCATGCCAAGGACATTTTGAACAGTCTCCTGACACCTACGCAATCCGTGGGTCTCGGACACTCTTCCATCTCTAGAGATTATCTTTTGTTGTACTAAATAAATCTTTTGTTTCCTTGCTTCCAGAAGTGTGGTCTCCCTTTCTTTGGAATGACAATCTGGGGTCCTGGCAGACGTTGTGTTAGGCTTTCGAAATTACAATTGCCAACAACTAACAGCGGTTTAAGAGCCCCTGATTTCCATTTTTACTGCCTCGCAGTCCAATTACAATGGCTGTGACAATGGCTAGCAGGTTTACACTTGCAAGAAATTGGTTATACTCAATCTATACTGCACTCCGGTCACTTGCACAGACTCCTATTGCAGGGATTAGTATGCCCTCCCAAGCTCCCTACACTCCTACATAATGCCATAATTTATTGGAAACTGGCACTCTGTTATACGCGTTACACATCCCCTTATGCCCCGAATATCTCCCCTAAGCGGAATGCCTACCCCCCTGGGTACAATTATGTCTCTGAACCTGGCACCTTGGGAAGCGACAGGGATTACCGTAATTGGTGACCTATTTGAAGATGGCCAACTACAGTTCCATCAAGATTTCCTTCAAACCCACAAGCTACCCGGAGCTCATTTCCTCACACACCTATATACTGAGGTATGTCCATACACAATGGACGCAGTTGGGTACCGAACCTGCAACACATGCATTTGTGCAAGCAATGCATGCGATGGGCACTTGTGGATAAATAAGTGGCTGTATAATAACCTTCGCCCCATTTACAAGCTGCACTTGTCCCATTACGTACACAGTGGTAGACTGAAGTGGGCAGAGCCCTACACAATAAGGAAAGGAGTTTTGTTGTGGAATACCCCAGTATAATACCTTGAAACACGCGTTTTAAGTTCATTCGGTTTATGCTCCTCCACAGGGCATACTTAACACCTGCTAAATTACACAAGATTTTCACCACGGTCTCGTGGGCATGTCCGCGTTGCCGAAGTGATGAGGCATCCTTAACACATATGCTATGGTCCTGTCCCGTTTTAGTAACGTATTGGGCGGAAGTCTGAGATTCACTCAGAACCCTGACCGGTGATACACATTGGGACATGTTGGAGCCGTCTTCTGGGCCTTTACCCGAGGCCTAAATCGCCGAAAGTTATGGCGCGAATTATGGATTTAGAGCTTCTCCTAGCTAAGAGGCAAATAACCAGACGTTGGGAGCCCGCTGCTGCACCCCTAACTGTAAGCTGGTGTGAGGAGGTATGCTTCTGGGGCTCAGCGGAGAGCCAGGCGCTCTGCAGAGAAGAATATCATGGGATCCGTAAGCATCCCGTAGCCATGGCATAGGACACCATGCTAGAACAATTCAAAGCACAAGACATAGAAACGGACTGACCCTCCCAATCTTAGTCACAACAATATTGTGTGGGATTGACCCTAACCTTATTCTAGACATAGCAAACAATCTGGTATAATAACATAATGTGAAGAGTATTCCCCCCCTCTTCACAGTCACACTTACATTGTTTTTCATAATAGCAATATGGGCTGTCCGAGCGATGGGCAGCCTGCACAGTCGTTCTTCTTTGTTGTTTGAAGTTTATATTTCTTTATTTTATTGCATTGTAGATAAGAGTGGCTTGTTTTTTTTAATTATTAACCATCCCATATGATCTTTCATGTTTTTTCCTCCCTTTCTCATGGTGTTGACCAATGACAATTATTCAACCATGTATAGTTTACATCATGATGTTATATTGTCGGTCAAATGCTGTCATGCAAGGGTGTAATTGGATGTAATTATCCTATGTATCTTTTATTTTTTTCAAAATGCAATAACATTTGTTATAAAAAAAATATCAGAATCGATGGCATGCCTTTTGGCGTGAAGCACATGGCCTTTCACTCTGATGGTTGGCTACTCTTTGAACTTTATAAACAATTTTTATTGAAAAGTTTGTTCAGCCTCTGCCTTAATTCCATGGTACATACCTGGATTTTCTTGGATTTGTGTCCTCCTCGTCTTGCAAAGTTTGAGCTAGTACCCCCGCAGACTGTAGACCACTGGCCCACATCCCACTTACCCTCCCACAAATCTCTAGGGCCGAAAACCTCAGTGTCAAACCTTCGAAAGTCTTTAAACATTGTCTTGCCTTTTGTCGCCCCATTCACTAGCCCCAGGGCTGGACTAAAGAACCAAAAGCAGCCCTGGCAATAATGCTTAAAACAGCCGTGCTGCCTTCGTCTAGTTGTGATGTCTCTCACTTTCCATTTAAACATTCTCTCTTCTTCTCTCCTCACTCTCTTTCCCTTTACTGATCGCTTTTTCTCTACCTTCCCCAGTCCATCCTTCTCTCACTCTCTCTCTTGAAGTCCCCCTGTGCCTGTTGAATTAACTTCGGGGAGCTGGGAAAGGTAACAGAGGCACCAGGAGCAGCCGTGTGCTCTCAAAACTGGCCTCCAAGGGCTCCAGCCCACCAGGGAAATGCCTGGTGGAATAAAAGGCCTGTCCGGACCTAACTAGTCTTGAACTTGAATCTGCACCCTTGCAAAAAAAAAACTGCATGCTCTCACCCCATTGCTCAGCCCCTCCTGGTTCCACAATTGTGTTCCAAAAGTGTCAGGACCTGCTGAGACCGGTACCAGAACAGCTAATCTTGCTCACTGCAGGGACTTGGGAATTCAGAAGGGTGCATAGTTCATATACCTGTTTTTTTCTTATTATGTTTTGTACATCATTTAAATATTTATCAACTGTATATATTATGATTCTTTGTGATTTGATATAATAAATTTGATATTACCATTTTCAGAAAAAATATGTTTTTTTGCTTGAAACCTTTTTAGCATTTTGCCACTGTATTGCTTCACTGGGCGTATGTGACTTTTTTGTTTTGTTTTTTGTATCAGTGACGATTAGCATTTTTCTAATACTTTTCAGGCAGCGGGGTTTTTCTGTGAGTATTACATATACCTGGAAGCACCTGTATCTGGAGTAGTAAGAAACAGACCAAAGCTGAAGATTGGGGTACAAGGCAGAGCCAGTGAAACCAGCGGCGGCTCCTCCTCTAAGGCGGAGGAGCGTCGCCCCACTGCTCTCGGAGCAGTGCAAAGGAAAAAGAAAATGATAATAACAGAACGTTATTATCATTTTATTTTTAGTGGAGCTTGGAGCCAGGTTAGGGCGGGGTGCCGCATCAGAGTATGGAGGAGTAGTATAATGTGTACCTTAAGTGCGCATGATGGTTTGGCTGGCCGGCCAAACCATCATGTGCACTTAGCATGTTCTCCAACCAGCTGTATTGCACAGCCTGGGTAGAGAACACATATACAACCTCCCTGTCTGAGCGCCGAACCATGGTGCTCAGACCCATCACCACACTGCTGTCAAGCTGGTGACAGCAGCGTCATGATTGGCTAGGGGAGTCTGGGAGCCTGGGTGCTGCATGGGAACAAGGAGAACAGTGAGTATGGAGGAGAGGCGGCGGCTGGTGACCGGCGCCGAGCAGGTCAGTCTTCTTTTATTTTTCTTCTATTTTCTAACCCCCTCCCCCTGCTGCCTGCCCCCACCCCCTTGCCACCGTTCCCTACCAGCCGCCACTGTCAGAGACCACCTTAAAGAAATTCAGTTCAGGACGTGCTATATAAAAACGCACTTTTGTAAGGTTTAGTAGGCATAATGTTCATCCACATACAAGAACATCGGCCATATATACAGTAAACGTAACAAAATTACATTATGGCAGTGTTACCAGGGCACAGTGGGTAGGGAAAAGTTCATGTTTAAAAACTATTACTTGTAACTCATTTCAACACAGTGGGGTAAACTAATGTACTATAGTGAAACACAACAAGAAATAACCAGTTTTTAATCTGAGAGTCAGTATCACATTTTTCCTTGACATTTGTTGTATCATGTACATGGCGAATTTTTTGATGGCCTGGCTCCTCCTTGCCTCTAAGAGCCCTTGCAGACCCCTGGCTCAGCTCTGGTTCGCCGACTGGTACCTCTGTCTTGGCAAACGGTCACAGAAAAATCAACAAGTACCGAAAAAATGAATAGTTTCCCTAACTTCCCAGGCACTAAACTGTTCTTGAGTCTGTACTACTGGTGATTGTTGTTGCTTTGGGCAGGACAGCTGAGGCTGGAGGGATACAGCAGGAGAAGGCAGGGCGGCCGGGCAGCAGGGGCGTGGGGGCAGCGCAGTACCACCACCCGGCCGCTGCGAGGCGCTGCTCCGACTAGGAGCCAGGAAGATTGCCACCATTCTCAGAGAAAACAACTGGTCATATGCTCACGTTTTAAAGTTCTGCAAAGGCCCGGGCATGATACTTAAACAGAACTTTATATAACGTCACCTGTATTAATATGGCTTTTTTGTCTTCGTTTACTTTAATTATCAGTCGGAGATCATTACGGCTTCTGTAGAACATTACTTTCAAGTGCTTTCTTCTTATATTTATTGTTTAAAATATGTACTGGTAAGGAGAAAAAAAATACCCAGTTTGAGCAATTTTAGTAATTTTTGAACCAGCAAGGGCAATAAAATGCTGGTCATGCTGGTAAACTAGGCCAGGCGGCAACCCTGGGAGCCAGTCTTCTGTGGGGACTGCAGATGCACAGTGTTTGCTGGCCCCCTTCCTTCCTCGCCAGCCCGGCCCTGCATATGTCATTTATACTGCGCAGGAGTGGGCGGAGCCTTGATTTCCACACAAAGAGATGCCTGGTTTTGAGGTCAGGCAGCCGATTGTGTAATCTGCTGTGCATGATGTACCAAATAAGTCCCAGACTCCAAACATAAATGACGGGGGTCACAGACACCCACTGTCACACCAGCACAAATTAACCACTGTCATGCTTGCTGTTCTGGTCTTCCTCATTTTTCTTCCCAACGTACGTAGGCTGTAGTAGGAACGGAAATTAGAGATTTTGACAGCTAAACGAACAACATTCTAGTCCCCACTCTTCCCTCCAGTCCAGATCTTTAAGTATTCAATTGTCCAATAGTTCCTGTCCTTGCCTCTTGTTCATGGAACCTGAAGCTTAGGATCAGCTTGCTGAGTGAGGTATTGAATACTTAAATATCTGGGCTGTTGGACTGAGTTCCACTCTTTTAGTGCTCACCCCCGGCCTCCAGGTCTGGCATCCCCTCTGAAAAATGTGCACTTGTCCAGCCAGGAAATCTGGCCAGACCAGCTCCTGTTTTAAATAACGTGACTACCTGTAACACTCCTTATTCTGATATAATGAGTGAGGCTTTAATTCTAGGCCTTGAACCTGGTATTATTCTACTCACAAAAGATGCATAGAGTATGCTGCTATATCCTGCTAAACAGCATGCCTCGTTATAAAGGATCTGTCTGTGAGCTCAATAATTAGCATAACATTAAAACTGGTGATATTTGCAATATCATCCCTGTCAGACAATGTCGTTTCCTTATACTTAAGATAACTGGTGCTCATGTAAAGCGCTCGGATACCTTCGGGTCTAGTTCGCCTTATATAAAACTCCCCCCCCAAAAAAGGTATGTCCTACTCTGCGGTATTACCAGTCCAACGATGTACGAAACCATGAAAAAAGTTCTAATAAAGAAAGGGTCAAGTACGTAAATCACCCGTTTTTAGGTCTCGCGCCTAGCGTTGCAGTGCGCAGCACTGCTCGCGCAGCGCGAAACCTTTAGAAAGGGCTTCTGAAAACGACCTACACGCTCGTGCGTGTGGTTTTGTTTTCAGAAGCCCACATTGGCTGGAGCGTCCGTTTTTTTTATGGGGACTGCACGCGATTGGTCAAAGGCGGGCGCATGTCCCGCCTTTGCCGCGCCCATTCCCAACGGTGGCCAGAACGCGCAGCAGCGCGTGTTCGCGTCGCTGCCGCGCTCCCTCCCCTCCCCCCCCCGCTCCTCTGTGGTGCGCGCACCATTAGTTTCGATTCCCGCGTTCGGGTTTCGATTCCGTGCTTTTTATGTGGTCCCAGTTTCCCACAAAAGGCACTGACTGCGTCCCAGTGGGTCTTCCATTCAATTAGCTCCCTGCGTCCGTTGCTCGCTAACGGGGGCCTCTGTGCCTCCTGCACAGGCCTCTGCTCTCCCAGAGGTTTGCCATGGCTTCTAACAGGCACTGACTTGCGTGCGGGAACCCAATCCTTCGTCCACCTTCTCGCGAGATGAGCTCACGCCTCCTATGTCTCCCCAGGATACGATAAGTCAAGTCCTTGGCCACTGCTGGGAAGCATCGTCACCGTATGTTTGCCTTCGGGGGGAAGGGAGGCGCATAATGTAGCGCGTGTGGGGGGGTGGAGGTGGGGAATGAGTGCGATGGCATGCCCTAGGCATCAGAACATGGGTCATGCCGCGCGTCACCTGGAGGGTAGTCGGGAGGAATTCTTGCTGCAGTACTTTCCTTCTGCGCAGATTGGCAGCTGCTGGAAGCTTCCCTTGCCCTCTTTCCAGACTGATTTTTCTCTGGTTTTTGATTTGTTCACTGTATGTGTTCTGTGAGGTGGATGTTAAGTGTGTCACCTCGACAGTGATTGGGGCATGTTAGTCCAGCACTGGTTCCGATCCGTGTACCTAACTTATTCGAACTTCCCGCATGGGACACCCAGCACTCTATAAAGCACGCGTCTCGAGAAAGCGCCTAGGAGTCAAGCCTCTGTGCGGGACACGCAGATAAGACTGATATGGCGGCCTAGACTCTGAATCAAGCATTCAGGAGACACATGGGGATGAAACATAGTATTAATTTGCCTACTCCAAGCAGAATAAAGCTCGCTCTGTGGGGTACACAGCAGCAGTGCAGGCGCCCTCTGGAGCAGCCTATGGTAAAGAGGTCTGTAGAGTGAAGCCTGGTGCAACACTAGGACAGGGGCTGAAAGTAGCAGATTTGGGAATTCACAGGTGTAGCTCACAAACCCGGTTTCATTTTTATCATTTCAGGAGATAGTCTGCTTTCGAAGCACAGTTTTGTGTGATGGGACTTGTTTAAGGGGAGGCTGAGGCTTTTAAAAGCAACCTTGCTTCTTCCAGCATGGGTGGTGGGCTTGGACGGCACAGGGTGGGGGCGAGAATCCTACTGTAAAGCCAGAACCGAGGTTAAGTAGTGTTCAGTGCACAGTAGTAGGCAGTGAGTGACGACCTAAAGGCACTTAGTGGGCCTCTGTTGCCCTCGATTATACAGACCCCCCCCCACCCCAGACACTGACTTTAAGCGGACAACGCACTACTAATGCCACTGTTTTCCGGTATTCTGAACTGCACCTTGGTGACGTGTTGCGCCAGCTGTCAAATTAATGCTGTACCTACTCCAGCAGCCAGTTGGCATTCAACACATCTCTGGATGTTTATCCTTTATTTGGGTGGGTGTTTATAGCGCACAGCATGCTAGGGTGAAGCCAGAGTCCTTTGCAGGAAGAGACCAGACATAAAAATGTATGACATAGTACCATTCCTGGCACATACATGTTGTAAATGTACAATATGTGCGTGGCAGAGAATAAGTACATCTTATCAAAAGGTTCTTGAATCATGTGTTCACGAGATAGTGGTTTTGATTCGCCAAGTCCTTTTAAGCCACAACTTTACCTAGAATACGACGGGCGCCTGCTGTGCTCCAATCAAGTAATATGGAAACATTCTAGTTTATAGTATGGAGTCAGGATACGATATTTGACTCTTTTTATCGTGGTGAGGCGGAGTTCCGAGTTTGATGTTATTCCATCTTTGGTGTGAAGAGCCGTTGCCATCACATTGTATGGAGGGGTAATAACGCTGCTGTACTTCCCCTCCTACAGCAGTACAACCAGTACCTAACTGCCTCGAAGTCTGTTTTCTCCGTGCAGAACATAGTGCTCTAAAGTGCCCAAGAGGGGGTTATTTTCCATCAGCATCATAAACTAGCACTCGCAGTCTGCACTTGCCCCATGTGTCCTTTTAGCAGGGTCTGACTGGAGCAGAAAGTAGGTCCGGGCACCAAAAAAAGTGTCATCATTTGTCAATTACATATAAAAAAAAAGTGGCCCATGTTTTTCAAATTGAGGCGGTTTTGTGTAAAGAGACACTGTATATATGTTTTGCAAAGTATGGAAGATTGCATGGATTTGAGCTTGCTTATTGTTATGTTTATAATATCAGGGAAAATACATAAAAAGAGGCCGCTGTAAGGTGACTATATGTATGCATGCCATGTGCTTAAGCAGCAAAACCTGTGCATGAAATAACTAAGTGTAACTTGTTATTGGTTTGATTGGGACACGTGACCTGTACTGGTATGGCATGAACCTAGCTACACAGCAACACAGCGTGTGCATAATGCTTAATATCCCCATCTCCATTGCCACCCTTAAAGTTGAGAAGATACTTTCTGTGTACCTTACCTGTGTATGGAGCAAAAGAGAACCAATGCCTATACATTTAGCATGCAAGCAGCATGCTTCTCAAGACGTTTATGAAGACGGTATACTGCTGGTTTCCAACAATCTTCACCATCATTGTACATCTTTAGTATGCATTTATATATTTGAACCTTGTATGGATTTTTGAGATTGGCTCATTCAGTTAGAAAGCTTAAAAAGATGGCACTGGCATCTCTGATTTTCCTCTATTTGAATTCAGTGAGAGCATGAAGCAGGGTCATGTGGAAGGCAGGGAGGGCTGGCCTGTTTGCCCGTGTATTGGAACTGGTGCGATTAGCCTTCCTGCCCACATGCTGTTGGTGTTAACAGCCGCTAATTGCCCTTCCCTTTCATTATGCACTCAGACTTTTTGCTCAGGCCATAATTGCGGATGGGCAGTTACTGGTGGCTAATGCACTTTGAAGAGGATCTTAACCATTGTTGAGAATCTGACCAGGTGCAATAAGGCTTAAATAAGTACAGCATTATATTCTTTCATTGTGCCTTGATTTTGACCCTTGCTGTGAAAACTGTATTTTTGAGTTTGCATTCATTTTGACCTTTGTTGTATATGTTGTTTCATGTTTATTGTCCTGAACATATCCAGCAAACACCACAAGATGATGGATGGAGTGCTAAACTTTTCAATCACTCACCCATAGTCAAGAGATCTGGGTTAAATCCATTGTTCTTTAGCTCACTTCGCCACCCCACTTTGGATCCAGCCATATGCAAATTAGTCTACACCCTGCCCCCCCATGAGAACAGTTCAGCCTGAACTGTCAGCTCAGGTCCTCCTTGGACCGGAAACAAGCATCCTGGGACTGGTTTCGGGGTATCACCCCATATTGTATATAGAGCCAAATGACCATGGCTGGTCAAATCATAATTGAACCACAGTTACAGGGTCATTTCCAGGTGCTCTGCAGGTGCGCTTCCAGGCACCACTGTCAATCTTGTTAAGTCATGAAAACAGGTGTAAGGATATGAAACATCACTGAGCATAAAATAAGGTCACTGTGACCGATATTGTCACCAAAACTGGTGACTGAAGGGTTTATGTTAGTTAGTTAGTTGGCAATGTCTCCCATAACACATTATTGCCTTTTAACTGCACTCTCTGGGATTGCTGTCCCCAAATTTTAACGACTTGTCTTTTTAGGTCGAGCCTCGGCAGCGTATGTGCTACTCTGCGAGGCTTGCTGTATTCGAGTATGGACTTCAGGCTCCGCACACTCTCCACCTATATTCGTCATTGGCTTGTGTCATTGTCCTTTGTAAATGCTGGCTTCTGATTCGTTAATAGGCTTGTTAGTCCCTCATTAGTACCAGCTTGTCTTCATTTGTAACTTCCAATGAGGACTGGCCCTTTTACTTCAATTGTTACACAGTATGTCTTATTTAGTCTGTAATCACTATTTTGTTTAATGAGTTTCTCCTACTGCAGGCACAACATGCTTTCCTGCAACGTTCAGCGTGCCATGAGCGCTTTCTCTTTCCAAGCAGCCCGGGACAATGGCGGACGCTTCTTTGAAATGAAATGGGTCTTGCATTTACAAAAGTTTAAGCTATTGGCATTGTAAATGACAATGCCTTTTATCTATGTGTTAATTTTCAAAACAGATAAATAAAAGGCATTGTCATTTACAAATTCAATAGCTTAAACTCTTGCAAATGCGAGACCTATTGCATTGCAAATGCTTTTTACTCTTGCCTTGCCCCCTACTTCCTTCCTTCCCCCCTCACCATCTTTTGCTATCCCTTCCCAACCTTCTCTATCCTTTTTACTCTTACATTTCCCCCTACTTCCTTCCTCGCCCTCACCATCTTTTGCTATCCCTTCCCACCAAACAGATGTGCACTCCCGGCTGCTCGGGCAAATCTGTGGGCATCTCATCCAGACCACATCTGGAAAAATAGCAAAGAGAAATAGGGGATGGACAGACACTTTTGTTTTTAGGGCTAGCATTCATCCCTCATTTTGGATTAATATTCACACAAAAGGATGTTTGCACTCATCTGTGGGCAAACCAAAGCGGAATCCCAAGTAGTAATTGTAATAATTCATTATCAATATTTAGTCCGGTCTAAATAATAATAATAATGAATTATTACAATTACTACTTGGGATTAGGCTTTGAGCCACAGATCATCCATCACTTGCTGTTGTTGATAGGAATCTTACAGTTCCTAAAACCTTGGTAGAAGAGTGAAACAAAGCAGACAGGCTACCTCACCAGGCTCAGGCCCTCACAAGTTAAAGGTGGGAGTTACCTCTCAACCCCCACCAACAGCCCCCATCTTTATTGTGCTTTAAAAAACGGAACATTCCAAAACCTCAATATAGGAAACTTATTGTAGGTTTGTATATCTGTGAATGCCTGTAAGACTATCTGGCATGGCATAATTGTTGTTTTCCACAAAGAGTGGTTCTACGACGCAATAAGAAAACGAGCATTTGCTATGCAATAGGTGTCGCATTTGCGAGAGTTTGAGCTATTGGCATTGTAAATACCAATGCCTTTTATTTCTGTATTTTAAAAACCTGCAAGCGGTGCGTAAACAGGCACTTTGTACTTGCAGTCGTTGCTTACGAGAAGCAACGCTGGCAGTAACTATGCCTCTTTTACTGCCAGCCTTCCTTTTACGTAAGCAAGGACTATAAGTACAAAGGGCATGTTTATGCACTGCATACAGCTTTTCGAAACACATAAATAAAAGGCATTGTCGTTTACAATGGCAATAGCTCAAACTCTTGCAAATGCAACACCAATAGCTCAAACTTTAATAATGCGAGACCTATTGCATTGCAAATGCTTGTTACTTTTCCGATAGTGCTCAAAGGAATAAGTCTGAAAGAATCAATGTCTTGAAGAATTTGAACGTTTGTGTCTTTTCTTGTTTCCTTTTCAAAGCTTGTTGGGCGCAGTGCACTCAGTTCGGTGCCAGAGCACAGCCTGTCCATCTTTCTAATAGGCAATGACAGCAGGCTCACACTGCAGGGTCTGTAATGTTACACAAGCATGGAAATGACAATAGGGCCTGTTTGTCTTTCGTATTTAAGATGGTTGCAATCCTTCTAGAGTTACCTACTTTAATACTACTGCCATCTGTATCTACTCTCCAATGTCCCTCAAGCTCAGATGGAAAATGCGATTTTAAATTACCTGTGCATGTGCCTAGACACAAAGATCTCAGGACAGACCATACAATTGCACCTACGCAATAGTGTACTGCGTTTATAACACGTGGGAGACTGTAATGTCCCTATAAAACCTGGTGTTTTATTTTCTTATTGCAGATGCATTCTGACATCAGAACCCATCTCTTACAAGACAATCACATACCTAGTCACATGTAACACTGTATTACAGTCAACCAGTGAAGTTACATGCACCCTGTGTAAAACACTGAGCACTCTCTTTATGTCTGTAGTATTAACAGAGCCCCATACACCAACTGCCCTCATTTCATCTCGGGGAGGGCATGTCCTCACCTCACCTGCACTGAGTATGGTGTGGCAGACACCATCAATCTAGTGCATGGTTTAATTTGTGACTTCTCAACTTTTGGGTGGAGTACGTAGATTCATATGCTGCGCGATTACGCCCTACCACACTAACGAGGAAGGCATACCACACTCATTATGTTAATACTCTTCAATCATGTATGTATAATAAATGCTTCATGAAATTCACCATAATAACCTCACATACCTCTATAAACATTTCCACACATACCAGCACCATTAAGTTCATTCACAGCAACATGCCCAGACTATACGTCGTTAATCTCACTCAACTCATACCACAAGAATAAACTGCAAATACACACTTCTCTTACTAAACATGCAGGGCTGCCTGTACTTTCTCCAGGCACAGGGGGCTCTATTCAAAAAGGTAAATTTACATGTGAATACATTTGCACATGTAAATTTACTCTTACATTTTGGAGTAACTCTATTAGTTTTGCTATTCACCATTTCTAGTGTAAAGTTACTACAAAGTGTAGACTCACAAGTCTACATCACCTCAGTTTAGGGGATAGACTTTGAATAAATATAATTTACAACCATAAAGTTACTACTACTAACTTTATGACTGTATTTTACGTTCGGCACACTTGGCAGAGACCTCAACTCGCACCAGGGGCATAGACCTCTGTAGATGCGGCATAGACCGCTACATGCAGGAATGAGAACTACATATGGAAAGGCCTAGGAGAATTATATACACCTGAAGCAGATCATACACATCTGACATCTATTCTCTTCCAACAACATAAATACTGTCCCCACCACACAATCTGCTCTCCATTCACCCTCAGTGGAACCCCAAAAGGCAGCCTTATCACCACCTTATGGTTATGCTTTGGGGGGCGCGGCACGCAATGTGGGGGATATAAACGAATGGCAAGATGAAAGGAGATAGGCGAAGAAGTTCTTCAGGATCAGGTGTCACTCGTTCTTCTTGGAGGGCCACCTGGATCCTGTCTCTGTCTCACCCTCTCGAGTAGGCTGCCATCTCATCAATGCACTACCACCTGCTATATGGGCTGACTCTTTCTGGCCACACTAATGTGGTGCTAGGTAAGACTCTAAACCCCCCTCCTCTCTCTCTCTCACTTAAAGCAAACCTACAATCACTCATATGTCTTTCACCCATACATACACTGTTAGGCACACATCACATACATATCCCTCGAAACACCCCCCTTACACATATCATAGAATACCTAGATGCTTTGATTACATTTCTTTTATTTCTGCTCTTTTCATACAGCCACTCTTTTATGTAGATTGGTTGATTCAGCAGGGGCAGGAGTTATTGCAAGTACAGCAAGGCACTACACAGGGCAGGTCTCGCAACCCAACCCAACTACACTCACAGGTATGTCTGTATGCTAACATTAGCACTACCACACTATGGAGAATTTCTGTCACTTGGTTTGCTAAACCTAACACTGTATTCAACAATGTTTTGTAATGGCTTATAATTGTAGTCAAATCTGATCTTGAATTTTATATTCTTACATTATATTTTCCCCCTATAAGGCCCTGTGCTGCTGTAGCACTGACATCTACTCCTAGCACTGCACCAAGTCCTGGACTAGTACCTCACAGAAGATGGATGGTGGACTGGTAAGTGAAACATCAGCTGTTTTGGCTTTGAATCTAACCTCTTTGTTACTCAAAGGGTCTCTTTATGTCTTTTGTGATACATCTCTATTTGCACCCTGGTCAATATACAGTGCAATTATTGTTTTAATTATATAGTGTCTTATAAAATTGCCCTTAGACTTGGCAATGTAAGGGAAGCACTACAATATATCTGTTAGGTCTTAACTTGCAGGAGAGGAATATTTGTGGGTCTCAAAATTTGTACTTACATCATCTGAATAGCATTGTCTTGTATGATTTAGAATGGCTTACTCCTCAATGTATGTCACTCTCTCCAGTCAGCTTCTGCCATACATCAGCTCCTGGTGCCCACCTCATGAGCATCAAAACCAATGCATCCTGGCAGCAGCTATTAGGCCCTCTATGAGCCATCAGTAAGGTACGTCTGGGAACTTCTGATGTTAACTTTTGCATCTCATTATGGGTCCTTTCAATAACATATTTATACATTTTTTATTATGTAAAATGTTAAAACTTGTTTTATTGGTGTTGTTTGTTTTCCTTTCTTGTATGTATCTGTAACAGCAGTTCGGGATGGACTGTTCCCATAGAGAGCAGGGTCAAGACTGACTTGTATATGGCTGGGTCCAAACTGGGGTGGCATGGTGAGCAAAAGAACCATGGATTAAACCCAGATATGTGACTGGGGGTGAGTGTTTGAAAAGTTTCAGCACTCCGTCCATCATCTTGTTGTGTTGCTATGTTCACCCTAAGTGGCCAGGGTATGCCCAGACGTGGGTCCCTTGCTCACTGTGCCACTGGATTCAAGCTAGCCTGGCTGATGAGGGGTGATACCCCGAAACCGAAAATAGGATGCTTGTTTCCGGTCCAGGGAGGACCTGGCTTGGCAGTTTGGGCTGGAATGTTCCCATGGGGAGCAGAGTCAAGACTGATTTGCATATGGCTGGTATCAAACTGGGGTGGCATGGTGAGCAAAGGAACAATGGATTAAATCCAGATCTGTGACTGGGGGTGAGTGTTTAAAAAGTTTCAGCACTCCGTCCATCATCTTGTTGTTTTGCTGTATCTGTAATGTTCCCGGATTTGTGGTCATGATTACTTTTTTAGATTGACAATACACATTTAACATAATTCTTATCTTTACAGCTGCTGGATCTGGAGGTATTTTGGCAACACCACCTATAAAGACACAGGTTCAGCTGCTGACCTCGCGGGTGTTATCTAGAAACCAAATATCTGTGGCTGAAGCTGGTCAGTTGACATTATTCAGATATAATAATTCCAAGCATGGATCAACGCTTAATTTCATATTTTTCTTTCTGTTCACTTAACACTAACTTTATTATTTTTGCAGAACAACGTCAAATAAAGTTCTGTTTTGACATTAGACCAACAACATCATCGCCCTAAAGAAGGTACGACCTGGACTTTTGGTATATACCGAAACGCGCATCGGCGCATTGTTTCCAAACAGGACGCAAGGAACTTTCCATCTAACTTAGGATGATGTATACTCTGAATGATTATTGTTTCCATAGAGACATGTAAACAAATTGATTTATATATATTCATTTAAAAAAGAGACCCAACTTGCTTGGCTTTTGTTGTTGGTCCCTAAACTATGTTACGTCCTGTTCCTTTGTATTTGAGCATGTCATTTTTGATTTTTTTAGATGAGGAAAAATGTGGTATGAGTGTGATTTGTGGTTGGTGTGGTTTGGCCAGAGTAGAAGACACAATATATGTACCAGAGTTATAGTATGTGAAAATGTTTGATTATGCATTTCTGAAATACGATTCTCTGATTTTGGTCTTTTTATATATTATCTATTTGCTAGTAAATATACTAATATATATATATTTTTTAATATATTGTCTGTGGCAAAATAGACTATTTCAAGTATTTTATGTCATACGTTGTTTACTGTCTTATATTAATGTATACATATAATATGGCTTCATGATGACTGTTTAGCAGATTCAGTTATGGTGAGATATTCCGTCCATCAAATAAGTTAGGCAGGATCACTTTTCATCTGGTTGTGACTGTTTTTCCCGTTTGCCTGCCTTTATATATTTTCCTGTACAGGGGCCCTCTTCTTTCTTTTGGAGTACAGGGCTACATGCTGACAACACAGCTGTACTAACTTTTGATTGGGACTACGAAAGATGACATTTCCAGGTATTAAAAGAATCGCTACATTAAGCCTGACTTGATGGCCAAGTCGAATTTAGTGTAACGTGTTCAGAAATGCTACTTTTAGAAAGTTGCCACTCTGTTGCCAAAGTCTTTTGTGGCCACTAGCAGATGCTTTCTCCCCTCCTGGGGAGAAGTGTGAATGACTCCTAGGAGTATAAACAATAGAGGCCTGTCATTGGAAGAGGTGTGACCTCTTCCTGACAGGAAGCCACATGAGGTGTGAGCCCTAAAGGCAAGCTTCAATGGGGAAGCTACCAAGCTCCACATACCGAGAGAGGGGTTCTGCCATTTTGGAAGTGAGAAAAATAGTGCACTCTGCGATAGCTAGATGCCACACACTGCAGGAAGTGTCACCAGGCGGGTAAGGTCCCGGTAGCCCATTGGCTAGTAACCGTCACCTCTCCTGAGGGCCCTTTCTGGGCATAAATATGGCACCCCTGGAACCCCAGACCTTAGATCACATCTAGACTGGAGAGGGTATTGCCCTGCTGTTCCCTGGACCTGGCAAGAGAGGCTGCACCAACCGCTGACTTGGGCTAAAAAAGTGAGGACTGTGCCTGTAGTGCCTGGCTCGTGGAAAAGACGCAACCTAGCCCCACGCAGAAGAGGTGAACTGCAAGAGTCAGTTGGCTGACTTTCTGTTACAGCACCAGGGCCACAAAAGAGGAAGAAGCCAGTTTTGGCTAGTAAGTAGCCACAGTTGCCTGGTGCAGTCCGGATGGCCAAGTCCTGATGCTTGACAGTTCCACCAGAGTCTGCCCGACCTGGGAAATTTGTTGAAGTGCAATTTGATTGTCCAAGACGAACACTAGCCTTCTCCAAAGGAGACACTGGTTTTGCTGTGACAGGAGACCAGTAGCCCAGTGGCAACTGGACTTTTACTGGACCAAAGAGGACTTTGAGGAAGTTCGACCGGTGGCCAAAGATGCCCCACCTGGACTGTGGACCAAGGAGTAGCCCCAGGAAGACCCCCATCGAATGCACAGCATCCTCAGCATCTTACAGCACCTTCATCATCGTGTATCCCTTACATTGGGACCACTCTATTGTATTGTATGGAGTTTCGCCCCCAGAGCCTGGAACTTAACTTGAGACTGCTTTGGTGCCAAGGTGTCCTACTATTGCTTATTTGGCCCTCTTGACCTTCGCCCTGTCAGATTTGGTCATCCAACGCGGGCAGGAGTAGTGAAAACACAACTCTTTAAAAGCTTTACAAAGTTTCCAGACTTTGCGGTAACCAATGCTTGATCGTGTTTTGGAGTTTAAAGCTGAGATTTACGTTTTACTTTAAAATCTATATCTCCGGGACTCCGCAGTGGATTTTGTTCACTTTGGTGTCAAAATATTCCTAAAAATATCATCAATTTTTATAAATTGGTGTTGGATTTCTTTCGCATTATGTGACTTTCTTATTCTATTGTTTTGGCACTTCTAGATGCTTTACAGTCGTTCCTTGTTTTAGCCTGACTGCTTGAAGCCACAGCTAACCAGATTGTTGAGCTAAGGTTTAACAAACTAGCCTGGCTTGACCCAAGTTGATTTTGTGAGTGTATTCCATGGCGAGGTTGCACATGCACACCATATAATACACCACAATTCTGCGCACTTGGGCAGTGGCCCAGAGTGTAATGGTGCTATCCTGAAAATATGCAACATGGCCTACTAGAAAGTTTCAACCTGCAACAGGTCGGCTGATGGAGCAGGAGAGTTGGCTTTATCTTTTTCAAATTCCAAGTCGGCTTTGATGATAAGAAAGAGACTGACATCGAAAAGTGGCGTAGCGACTACAAATGGATCTGGAGTGGAATTGTTTTCTCTAGGAAGAATAACCTTCCTACTGGGAGGCTTACCGGAAGAGAAGAGGGACTGCTTTGGTGTATCTCTATCGGCTTTGGCCAAAAATAGCTTGGCCTCCTGCTCTCTAATGGCCTGCAAGTCCAGCAAGGAACTGGAGTTGCAGGCCAAGCAACCATATGCAGATGCTGTGTGGGTGCGACAAGGATGTCTCTTTATAGCATCTGCCAAAGGGTTTCACCCCTGCACACCTTAGGAATAGGAGCAGGAAGAGCTACAGACCCATGTTGATGAAGTGCAGAAAAACAGGAACTAATGAAAGCGCCCCAGTTAATGCCTCACATGTCCCAATATGGTCACTTCCTGGGCAGGCAGACTCACAGCTGAAAAAGCCTGGCGCCACCTGGCAACGATGGAATGCCATTGCTGGGTAAATGGTTGCCCAATCCAGTTTGGCACCTACATCATATTAAGGAGCAAAATGTGCGGGAAGAAGTATCCACCTGAATATCCCAATTAAATTATGACAGCCATGGTGTAATGTGCTAATAGTCCCCCTCTAAGCCTCTGACAGTTCTTCTGAGAAGTGATAGGTCTGGCTGATTCAAATTAAGGAAGACAGCACTACTGAGAAGTGCTCACATTGTTCGATTACAGACAGGTACAGCAGCCCTGCTAAATTTTAGCTGTGTCTGATTTAAGATAGAGCAGGAATGCTGAAATATCAAAGCTCTGTTCCATTCTAAGTGTGGCAGTCTTGCTGACTACTGTTGTTACTGTCCCATGAAAAGTGTACCAGCCCTGCATGCAGAAGGATATAACTTTTCACACTTTTTACCAATGTGTACTATAACTGCTCAGGGGAATAACATTAGTTGAGCCCACATTTGTATTCTATTCCTTGTCCTTACTTTTGAGGCTACCATTAAAGTTAAAAAAAAAACAATTGGATTGAAAACTTTAAAAAACGTGACACACATCACATCCCCCTCCTCATCCCAATGAAACATTTAATTGTAAAAAAAAAGTTAGTTATACTTGCTTTGTCCCATGCTTGTTAAGCAATTGTCCTGCACATCCAAAGCAATTAATCCACATATCGGTTCAAACCACGCTGATACATTTCTTTAAAAATAAGAAGTAGTGCCTACTGGTTAAGCATGATGACCTGAGCTACATGTTGAATAATTTGCATAGCCTATACAGTTAAGTTGAATCATCAGGGTGCCAATAAGAGCTATTTACCAAACCAAGGAGAGGCTTTAAAGAGTTTAGGAGGGGGGTAGGGCTTAGGTATATAGAGAGCAACAATTTTTGTTAGGCTTGAGGCACTCTTTCTGGGTGGCTGTTAGGCTTGAGGCACTCTTTCATTCGGCAGGTCTTGCTCAGCCTGGGACAACCACGCCGAGAGAGCTGTAGAAGAGGTTATGTGAAGGGGGGTAGAGGTGGGAGAGGAGCTTGATCATTGTCCTTTATTTTGGGGGCTGGGGGTGGCACAGTACCAATTACAGATGGCTATTGTTGCCACTTCTGACACCTTTACTGTGTGCTTGGCCCAAACTGGGAGCTATGATGCATGCACTCTCCCTAGGGTGGCCAACTGGCATGGGCGCAAATTCAGGACGGTGAGTGTAAAAATTCAGGACAAAGGGTCAAAATTCAGGACAAAAATTCGGGACAAAAGGTATGCTTTACAGACACATCAGTGGATGTCATGCAATAGTATATAAATAAATAGGCAAAGAACATAAGTACACGTCACTTTCTCCTGCCCGGTCACTTTCTCCTGCCCGGTCACTTCTCCTGCCCATCACCGCTCCTTCCCTGTCATTTCCCCTGCCCCGACACTGCACCTGCCCGTTCACTTCTCCTGCCCCGTTCACTGCTCCTATCCGTTCACCGCTCCTGTCCGTTCACCGCTCCAGCTCATGCCTAATCACCGCTCCTGCCCCGCCACCTCTTCTGCCCCGTCACCTCTTCTGCCCCATCACCACTCTTGCCCCGTCACCACTCTTGTCCCGTCACTTCTCCTGCCCTGTCACTTCTCCTGCCCGGTCACCTCTCCTGCCCCATCACTGCTCCTGCCCCGCCACTGCTCCTGCCCCTTCACTCTCAGTGAACAACATTGGCAAATTACACAAGGCCGCAAGTTCCCCACAGTACTCTGTTTGGGGAAAGCTCCTCTGTAATCACTAACTATGATCTACTGGCTCCAAGTGAGTCACTGGCCTCCAAGGCACTCACTCCCACATGATATGCTGAAGGCAGACCGCACATTGTCATTCGAAAGGGGATAATCAGCCTCAGTCAGAATGACAATGGGCCTGTCCACAGTCTGTGCGAGCTCAGTGAGGGGCTGCTGCAGCCTCTGGAGTTCAGCAGAGAAGTGCGAGCTGACCCCTGAGAACTTTTAATCTCCTGGGGCTTCTCAGGGGAACAGCACAGCTCGCTGTAATTGATCTCCAAAATTACGGACAAAAGGCGTCTGTAAAAGGAATGATTACGGACAACGGATATGACACCAAAATGATGGACGGTCCGTGAAATTTACGGACGGTTGGTTACCCTAACTCTCTCAAAGCAAGGGTTTGAAGTGTAGGTGCAGGGGACAGCAGAGAGTAGATAACTTTTGAGTAAGAGCTGACGTTTCTACTTCTGCTCCCACTATGGTTTTGAATTGCCCTTCGGTCACAGCTTTCAGTCTGTAAATAGTCTTACCAAAATTCCTCTTATGAATCTAATTTTGGGTGAGTGTCTTTGCGCAACTGAGACAGTACTGGAGATTTGTTTTGTGGAGTGGTAAGCTGGCAGGATGTCATATCTGGTGGTTTGTTTTGGGTGTGACTTCTGGCAAGATACCAGTTACATGGCTTTGTTTTGAGGGCATTGGTAGAAAGATGCCAGGCACGAGATATTGATTTGTTGGTAGGAGAGGGTGAAGTGTTAATTTGGGTGGGCAGGAGGTGGTAGGATGTCTACCACTTGGGTTTGTTTTGGTGATTGGCAGGGGTGACTGAGTACAAAGTAAAGTACTTTATTTTGAGAGAGGAAGATGGCAGGATGCCTGGCATGGGTAGTTTTGAGTGGCAGGCACGATGGTGTACCTGGTCCAGAGCTACAACAGTGGCATGTTCCCATTCCAGAGGCTAAAAAAAATACAAAGCTAATGAATGTAAATAAAGTGAGATGCTACAAAAAAAGATGCAAAAAATGTATTTGTGTATTGCAAACATTCCTTTTTATACTGTAAAAGAACACGTTACTTACGTTTGGTATCCTTATTTTTGATGGATGTAGTAGTGCCAGTAGATTCCTAAAATGAATCCCTTTTCCCAGGTGCCAAGCTGGATGCAGAAATTCCTGAAGCAGTGTCAATGGCGTTGGGTGATGTACTAGCTGGCGACTTGTGATTCCAGTAAAAGTGACATGTGAGATATATATTGCACTCTAGCATAGTGATGTCACTTTCCATCCTAGATTTTACACACCCCGACAGAGGCAAAGGGCATACCAAATGGACCTGAAAAGGGGAAAAAGATAAACCCAAGATTAAAATGTCATCCTCAAGTGGGGCGGTGGCAGAGTGGTAAGGATTCTGCAGGAGCTGCGGTTCCCGCCAGAAAGACAGTTGGCAAAGGAAAGTAACATGTTCTTCTAATGAATATTTGCACTTGCAGACTTCTTAAATTAACCACTCTTATAGCATCTGAAAAGGAGGATTGTTGGGGATGCCCACCAGGTAAATGGCAAACTGCTCTCATTTCTCATACACAATACATTAGTGTTTAGTAAAGTAATGCACAGAAGGCAAATATTTAGACAAGGGACTCCCATCTTGAGAACAGAGGTGGCTGTTGTACCTCTAGTTGAGTGGACTTGAACCCCCCTCAAGGGCAGGGTTGCTAGTTAACTTGTAGCAGTGTCTCGCTGTCCTGGACAAGTATCTGTAAAGTGTCTGTTTCATCACAGCCTTCCCTACCTGAAAACGTTAATATACAAATCTAGACACAGTCATCTACACTATGTTTTATAATCATATTGACTCAGACAGAGATCAAGTTTATGAAGGTGTTCTTCCTCCTTTTCTTGGTGAGGAAGAGTGGAAAGATGAAAGAGAAAGTACATGCAACATTTGGAATTATGTTGCCATCTTGGAAAGAAAGAAGGGCTTGACCATAATGACCACCCTGTTGTAGGAGGGGACTCTGACAGATCCTGGAGCTCGCTAATACATGTAGCTGATGTGCTGACCAGAGGAAGCTCAAAAAGGGAGCCTTGCACTGGTGAGAGGAAGCATGTTGTATGACAGGGTACCAAGCTGTGCCCTTTTTAATGAATGAGGCCTAACCGCAGCAATCAAGAGACCTATCATGAAATCAATAAGCGTAAACAGAGCACCAGCTACAATACACTACCCTGGTTGAAGCACTAGATCGCACCACTCCAGTTCTCTGCCTGGTAGTTTAGAGTTGAGGATGGGATGAAATATCTTCCTGTCACTCTGGGGCAGAAAGTACTTCTGCACAGGGCGCTGCCCTAGAATATTCTTGCTGAGTTTATATATTACATCGTAAACAGAAGAAAAAGATACATTTCATATGTATAATTATTTTTGTATTTCAGGCTTTAAGAGAAAGGATACATCTGTTGGTCAGGCGAAAAGGGAAGTACATCTGATGACCAATAAAAGGAGCACAGGCCCTGGGGCTTTTCCAAGACTGAAATATTAATTAATGAAAGAAAAAGAAAAAATAAAGAAATTAAATACCTAGTTAAATGCATTATTTTCTAATTATGTTACACTTGTGGAGAGTGAGCGTTCTGATGTTTCACAGCAAGCATGATAGTACATAATATGCTAGGTGATATACATACGTGAACTGGTGCAAACAGGGGTGATAAAAGGCACTAGGTGTGACTGAAGTCACAGAGTTAAAGATGCAGCTGATTAGGTCGAGCCTGAGCCAGCGCGCATGGGCTGCTCTGCGAGACTTGTTGTCCTGGAGTACGGAGGAGAAGCCCCGCCCCCTCCCCGCCCATATTTGTCATTGGCTTGTGCCATTGTCCGTCCTAAATGCTGGCTTCTGATTTGTCAATAGGCTTGTTGTCCCTCCTTAGTACCGCCTTGTCTTCAATTGCCACCTCCCATGCCGACTGGCCCCTTTACTTCGGCTGTTACACGGTACGTGTTTTTAAGTCTGTGAGCACTCTTTTCTTTAACAAGTTTCTCTACGTGCAGGCACGACGTGCGCTGCTTCAGCTGGTTAACTAACGCAGCCCTCACAGAGAGCTCCGTGTCCTGCAGACGGAGATTACCGTGTGTTGCTGTGCACCCCGCAAACGTGAATCCCCCATTTCTCCTCACCTTCACTTCAACCCCCTCCTTGGTGCACCTTTGTTGTTTGCTGTCTCCTTCGCCCGAGCACCCCTTTCTCTCTCGCTTTCCCGCCGACTCTGTGGTTGCGTTCTGTCTACGCCCTTTTAATATTCTGGGTATATTATTCACCATTTTTCAATTCCTCGCTGTTCCCTTCTTTTCTCTTTCGCTCTCTAACTGTCTCTCTGCTTTCTCTTCCGATGCCCTTCCTCTTTCACACTATCTCATGCTCAGAATTCTGTTCTTTCTCTCCCTTCTCTTCCTGTAACTTCGCCTCGCCTCTCCCCTTCCTCTACTTCTCTCAATTCGCGTCTTTCACTTTCTGCTTTCTTTTCTTTTCACCGTTATCGTCCACCCCTTTCTCCTTGTCTCCTGGCCTTTATCTTCGTTTTACTTTCCCTCACACTCACCCCTTTCTTTGTATTCTTAAGACTCTACCTTATAATACGTTTAATCCTCACGTTCCTGTGTCTTCTTAGGCCCTCTAACCCCTCATCCATTTTAGCCTTTTCTCTCCACTTTCACCTATTCTTTTCTTTGACCCGTCTCTTTTCTTCTCTTTCGACTCTTTCCCTCTCTTTTGCCTTTTCCCTTTTGTTAATTTCCTCATTATCTTCTTATCATCATTTCCCGTTCTGTCTTCGTTTCCCTTCCTTTTATCCCTATATCATTATCCTGCACTTTTCTCCACCTTCACATTTCTCTATCACATTCTACTGAATTTAACCTCTTCTTTCCTTTTCGACATCCGTCTTTTCACACTTCCTCGTTCTTTTCCATTAGTCTCTTTATTTCCAAATGTATTCATCTCTCTCTTCCTCTGTCTCTCCCTCCACATTTCTAACTTCGCTGTACTTTCTGACATTCTCTTGCAGCACCTTTCCTCCTTGTCTCACTTTGTGACCTTTTCAGCCTCTCTTCCCTGTTTCATCTCTCTCTTCTTCCCCTATCTCTTCCTTCTGTTCTCAGCATCTTTCTTTGCTTCCACCCCTCTTTCTTGTCTTCCGCGCTACATGTCGTGCTCTCCGGTTACCCCCCTGTGTCTCACTTCTCTTCCCTTATACTTTTCTATTTTCTCTCCCCTTCTCATTTTCTCCTCTCTCGTGATTTCACATCTTCCCTTCCTGTCATTTATCATTTTGTTCCGCTTTCTTTGTCTTTTTTCTGTCTCTACCTTTTTTCATTATCTTTATCCATTTCTCTTTATGTTCAGTCTTTTCTGTGTCTCACCTGTCTCCTTCTTTTGCTGTATGAAATAAATCTCCCCAATCTACTTGGTCGCCCCAACTCTGAATTCACTTCTCTACGATCTGCCACACTTCCCTCTTACTTCCATTCCCCTTACTCATTGCCTCTCTCTGCCCAGTCCCGATCTGTCCTCCATTCCACCCCACCCCCTCTCTCCTTCATTTCTTGCCTCTCTCTACCCATATCCTCCATTCTTCCCTTCCAGTCCACCTTCTCTCCTCCTCCTCTCCTTCTCTCTCTCTCCTACATCTTCTTTGCTGCCTTTCTCTACCCAGTCTTCATTCCTTTACTCCTTGGGTTTCTTTCCCTTCTATCAGCCCATCCCTAACCCCCCTCTTGCATCGCATGATATTCCCCCCTCGGGCCCCTCCCCCACAACATTTATTGAGGGATCCCTGGCATTGTAGCTTGTGCCGGCCACCTCAGAGATAAACAAGCATTGGCATAGCCAATAGGTCTCGCCTTTGGGACCTTATAAGTGTTTAGCCATGCAGCACATTATCACCCACCGGGCAGATTTCTGTAATGGAACTAGTACCTATGTAAAGTGCTTTGATACCTTCATTCGCGCTACATAATGCAAAAAATAAAAAGGAATGAAAGGAGAAGTGCTTGCAGATTTCTGAGGTGGGGGAGCGAAAAGATAAGTTAAGACTGCATTATATAATGCCAGTACCAAATCAGAAAGCGAGCACAGTAGAGAAAATCAGGAGCTGAATTGAAAGGAGGTGAAAGTGAATTATCCCAGTGTGCAAGTGAAGGCGGGGCTGGAGTATGCAGCACGGGGCTGGAGTATGCTGCATCTTGGTGCCCAGTAACAGATGTTTATTGCCAACCAAATGAATGTTAATTAGTTCGTCGGCCTCTAGTAGGATGAAAGGCTGAGCAGACGCGCTGGGGTTCGAACCTGCGGTTGTGAGGTCAAACATACGATTAATAGGGTGCTTGCCTTAAAGTTAAGATTGCATTATATAATGCCAGTACCAAATCAGAAAGCGAGCACAGTAGAGAAAATCAGGAGCCGAATTGAAAGGAGGCGAAAGTGAGTAATCCCAGTGTGCAAGTGAAGGCGGGGCTGGAGTATGTTGCATCTTGGTGCCGAGTAACAGATGTTTATTGCCAACCAAATGAATGTTAATTAGTTTTTCGGCCTCTAGTAGGATGAAAGGCTGAGCAGACGCGCTGGGGTTCGAACCTGCGGTTGTGAGGTCAAACATATGATTAATAGGGTGGAAGCGTCAGCCCACTGAGCCAACAGAATCGGCTTGGACCAGAGCGGACCGGGCAGGCTAACTGAGTCTGGCTTATTGTCGGTATTTTCGTGCTGCTGGTGTTTCTAGAGAAGCAGCGGCTGAAATTCAAGGTTTTCACGTTCAACCGGACACAGCAGTCTGGAGTCATTTGAAAGTAGTGTGGATGGACATAATAAGCTTATTTGTAATTTCCCGTGAGGCTGTGGCCAAGGCCCGCTCATTAGACGGTGCTGACGATTCCACTGAAAAGTAAAATGTCACCGTAATTGATTTCGTTTCTGTTCCTTTGTGTTTTAGAGAAAATGAAAGCGCACTCTTGTGGAGGTGGGGTGGAGGGGACACGCTTTCTAATGAAAGCGGCAAGGTCTGGAAATGAAACCTGACCCAAAACAGATGCTAGCCTGAGAGCCGCTGCTGCTTGCTCCGAGAGCAAAATGCTCTGGGAGTAAACATTTCCCGAAAAGCAAAGAATGGCGCGAGAGAGAAGCGGGGGCGAGTGAGCACAGCAGCGCGGCGAACGCGCTAAATAAAAACAGATGGTGACATGATTCCGAACAGATGGCCCCTGCTCGTAACCGCAAGCCGTAGGCGGATACATTCCCTGGGAAAGGTGGGACATGCACCCGCCTATGCCCAATTGCGTGCTGTCTTTTTATAAAGACGCACGCAAAGCCCAATAGAAAAAATGCTAAAAAACACGCACGAGCGTGTGAAAAGTCCAGAGTGATTCCAAGAGGTCGTTTTCCTAGAGCAGCGCATGCGCGCTGCGCTAGGATCGACCTAAAAAGCGCTCCAAAAAGCTTTTTTAAAGTGCTATAAAGCGCACACATGCCAGGATATGTGTGCGCTTTACATGTTCACCATTTTTTCCAGGGTGCATAAAGGGAGGCCTTAGGCCGATAGTCACCCTTGCTTTAGCATCTCCAAATTTGAGATTTCCTATAAGGAAATTGCAAATTAGAAAATGCTACACTATTCGAAGGCCCATAGGAATGAATGGTTTGGTATTTCTTAAATAGCAATTTCCTAATTCCTAATAGGAATCGCTAGTAGGAAATCTCTATTTTTGTATATTACATTTTTCATTTCCTAAATAGCAAATTCTTAGGATTCGCTATTTAGGAAATGCAAAAATTGAATTTCGCACAGCTGGCCCAGACACCTTTTTTGGATGAAGCACTTTCGCATGGAACATTTTGGGCTTTCCCGCCAACTAGTGGGATAGTGAGCAATGTGGGTTTGGCACGGAGGTGGTTTCAACTCTAGATGCGGATAATGGAATAGGGAACCAGTGGGACACCAATTGGATCTCCCAAATTGGGTTAGCATCAAATAGGGAAGCTACATCGTATGTCAAAATCAGTCTCATGGAGCTATTTGGAAACCAGTGGGGCAGAGCGCATTATGGGTCAAAGCCTTACATATAGACTTTTTGTATGGAGCATTTTTTTGCACAGAGCACTTTGGACCTCTTTCGAAAGGAGAAGGATAGAGCGCAATATGGGTTGGGCACGATGGTGGACCCAAAATCGGGTTAAACTATGCAGATCATGTCATGCCCTGATGCACAGACTCTTCGTATGAGCATGGAGCACTTTTGGCCTTTCTGGCTATTAGCAGAACTGGGTCCAATATGGGTCCAGTACACAACTATTGCCCAAAATGGGACAATGACAATGATACGAAGGGCCCAAATTGGATGGGGTCAATCGGTATAAAAATTGAGTAGATCATAAATTAGTTTTTAATAGTGATTTTTAACTATGGTGAATCATGAATAGATGATAGGGGAGAGAGACAGAAGCAAATGAATCAAGCAAGCAAGGAAACCACGGTGTAGGGTGGGGGGGAGAAATGTATGTGTTGTGATGTGATAATTTTAATTAACCAAATATCAACAAATATCTTATCTTAATACTTGTTGGCTCTGTAGTACTTGTGCATCACTACACTAAAGAAAAAAAAATATTATTGCAAGTTAGGTAACCAGCCATTGTCATAACATTGATTCTTATTACAATTGTATATTTCCTTTAAAACTTTGAAAATCTTTAGCATGTCCTCCCTGCCCATCATTTCCTACAGTCTGTACATTCTTAGGTCTCTGAGTATATCCTCATTTAATTCTTAGTTCAGACTCAGGAGCATCTAACTACCAAATTTCCTGCACTCTATAATCTGCCTGCTTCTCTTAGCAGATGCGGTTGCTACACCACCATTCAGTTAAATAAGGCTTTCGCCATTCTGTATTAATATTGTACATCCCACATGTACCCAAAAACAGAATTAAAAGTATGATGTGGGCTGTACTGTTGACTCAAACGAATAAGGGCAGCTGTGAGCATGCATGTACATAACCTTAGCCGAGTTCGAAAATTTCTGGGTAGTTATGAAGCTTTTGTGTTAAACATCTAAGAATTTTTGTCATACTATTGTTGCATGGTATTTTTGCTAAATAAATATATAATTATAAAAAAGAATGTGTGCCACTACTCACAAGTTCCAATGCACTGCCTTATAGTTTCCATATGTGCCTACTGATCAGAAGGAGGATACAAAGATGCCTACATTAGGTTTACACTGATAAAGATTAACATGGGCGGTGAAAATAAACTAGCTAAAGGTGTCAACTTGTTGCTGCAATGGTTCATATGTCAAATTTGCTGGGCTGGTGTGTCGTTTGCATTTATGAGGTATTACCACAATTTCTCCTATGCACTTTTGACAGTGAATGAAAACATAGCACTTTCTCTGGAGAAGTCTCAGTACGTAAACTCTACTACAGTTATTCAGTAGTGTGCTATATATACAAAGGGACGAGAAGCCATAGGGCAAATATTCACCACTGGGAAAACCTGAATTTGTTTTGCTGTCACACACTGCGACGATAAAACACTATGACCAGTAAAAATATGCACCTACAGTACAAATGAATTACTACAGGCTAGGCCTTTATTATATATCCACCTTATCACTGCATATGCATAAGAACATGCATGTCAAGCACAATCTGAATGTGTTTATCTGGCAAAGTGTAATCCGACAAAAAAGAAAAACAAAGTAAGCACGAACAAAAACTATCAATTCTGGTGCTTAAGAGACTACAAAACTGATAAAGTCGAGCCAAGCTGACGTCATAAATACGAGTGTGAGATGTAGAGATGTATCGCTACTGCCTAATTAGTTACTGTAAATTAAATAAAATATCAAGTCCTGTTTGGCTCGCACTTAAATGCATTAAAATTCGACTGCCTGAATCAAACCTCTGCAGCCGTGGCTGGGATCAGGGTATTTCAACCCGCCACTTCATAGGGGCTTCACACATCCCCTCTTTGCTCTTTAGCTGTAGTATTTCTCTCTTACATCAAAGAATAGGACAACGATTCAAGTAGAAAGAGTTTCACAAACAAATGCAGAGAATTCGCCCTAACTGGTTCGAAGCAAATGCTCAGAAAATATAAGAAAGCAAAGCGGTGTCACTTTTAATATATACAGACCATGCCCCTCAGAACAGCAGTCTTGTATGGCCACACTCAAACCAAGAGGGTTTCGTGTTTGTTCATGAAGAAGGTTGGTTAAAAGCCACTGTAAGTAACCATAACATATATATAATTTTAGTTAAACCAAAAGGTCTTGGTTCACCTTGTACGTCAGATTATATATAACACTAAATGAAAAGGCTTTTTTTAAGTGATGTCTAAACAGAAACTTAGAAACGTTCCTCCCCACCCGCCCTGACAACATTACCATTAACGAACACAGAGGTGATTCAGTTGTCATGTGTACCCTCTGCATATGGCCTTGGTTATTATTATAGATGGAGCAAAAATATAGTCTAGTAAACCAAACACGAAGTTTTTGTACATTGGACATCTTGAAATCATGCAGATGAAGGTTCTGTCACGTGATAATGAAGACAAAGGAAGCTCGTTTTGGGCTAGAGTTCTAGAGAACCTACAGCTGAACTAGAGCCCGGCATCTGGCTCGAGCTTTCAGTGGCTCGCCCACCTCTATGATCAGCTGGGCGTAGTTGCAAGGCTTTCTAACTCTCTGATCACTTTGCCCTTCAACGTTTCCCTAATGGATTTCAAAGTTTACTTTGTATTTAAAAAAAAAAAAAAGCACATTGGTAACTATCAGTTATTTCAGGCACGAAATGCTACAGTGCTTCTGCACTTGTTTGGCAGACTGTTTTAAAAACGACATTATCTTTGTATGTATTTCGAGTTGCTACACTTGGGGAGTTCTACAAACTTTCCTACCAAAGTTCTTTACTTTAAAAAAAACCAATCTTAATAGTACACTTCTTCTTTTGCCATCGCGCAAACGCTGCAACTAGCAGGATCCATAGATTCCATTCGGGTTTTCTCCCAGAGCTCGGAAGAATTATAGTCCAGAGCGGAAACCTACTTCTGGTGCTCCGCCTTTCAGCACGACGGTCAATATACAGTCCCCATTGTTGATAGGGCACAACAAGCATCTGTATCAGCCCCCACCTCCCCCTCGTGACACGCTTTGCTAGGTGCGTCTTACAAGCGCAGCTGTGGGCAGTCAATTTTCTCGCAGACATCAATCCCATTAGGAAAAACAAGCATTGGCATAGCCAATAGGTCTCGCCTTTGGAACCTTATAAGTGTTTAGCCATGCAACACTTGATGTTGTTGCACCAAGGATATTTTGCTGGATAACTAAACACTTATAAGGTCCCAAAGGCGAGACCTATTGGCTATGCCAATGCTTGTCTTGTCTGCTGCCTTACCGATTTTCTCTTGCGAGATAAGTTTTATTCTGTTTGTTTTTCAGACCGTAATTGCACATTGTGTTGAAAAGCTATGTTATGTGAGTACGATGGGCAATGAGGGGTCTAAAGAAGACGGGGTGGTGGCAAGTCCCAGTATGCAGAAGAAGACAAGAAAGTTATTTAAACAGCTGGCAGGAAAGAAAGGTTTAAAATTGCCACAACGTAGCCTTGCCACTCAACTAGTTGAGGAAACGAATTGTCGAAAGTATGCAATTACGTTTTATTCTTCAGTGCACAAATGGACTGAGGGAAGTGGCCAATAGGCAGGTCGTGTGAGCCAGACGATATTAAATATTTGGCAGAGACTGTAGAATTGTGCGCAAACCCTGCATGGGATTTTAACTCTAAAGCCAATTGTTTGTAGCACTGGAGCTTGGCTGCTAAGAGGAGAGCTATTGTTTCAAAGAAGAAAGGCCAGGAAATGTGACACCACCGCGTGCTCTTGACACAATGCACAATAACTGTTCTACAGTGAGTAAGTCTGCGAGGACAAATAGAAAAGAAATTGAGTTAGGGAAAGAGTGGCCCATGGCTTATACCCAGTATAGTAGAGCTGAGTAACAGGGATTGACAGAGCAGCATTTTCAGTCACAGTATTTTCAGTCACAGTGTAAACACTGTGGCTTTACGTACAGCCGAGTTTACCGGATTAGAGCCATTCATCAACCCACTTTGTCTAGAATGACTGTGACTTTATTATGTTTATGGAGACATCGACAAGTCCATGTTGACATTAGTAGTTTGAGGAAATTGTTTTCATCTGCGCAGCTGCAAGGACTGCATGTCAAGCTGGGAGAGGGAAAGAACGAGGGGCCTATAGTTGATCCCACAAGGACTCATGCAGACGTGTATTTATTAGCAGATGAAACAAGGGAGACCGAGAAGCGCGCCCGCCTCGCGCTAAAAGTTAAAAAAAAGACACGCGGCCACGAGACGCGCTCTCTGGTGAGGGAGGAGGAGGAGCGGGTGAGGGAGGGGGAGGAAAGCCAGATGGCGCCTCAGCGATGCGAGGAATGGATGGCAGCTGTGCGCGTGCACGCCATCGTGAAGGCAAGCTGGAGGCCAGCAAAAGCCACTGGGTTAGCACTTTCAAAACCCATTTACTAAATCTCTCGCCGAGAGCAGCACAAGCGCTGGCTCAGGCGAGACCTAACAATACCATACGTAAAACCCCCAAGCGAAGGTCCATAACTGCAAGCAAACAGTTCTCTCACCTTTCGTTGTGTCAACAACTGACGGGCTTCTGGAAACCCTCCTTTAAAACTCTGCTTGCTGTCTGAAGGAAGTAACAGGGCGCATTATTCAGAGAGAACAAAAATGTTGGAAATTCATGCGTGGAAAAAAGTTGACACAGGCAGTAGGGGAAAATACAAACAATACAGCAGGCTGTCAGACTATGCTGAAGTTCAACACCGCTGTAGGACTCTGCCCAGAAAGCAAACAGTTCTAAAAGGCGCTGCCTGCCAACTTGCAATTCATTATCTCAACTCCGAAAACAAAAGCTGCTGCAAAGGAAAACATAATAAACTCGAGAGAACGATTCCATTCACAATGGCCACGGACCATTCCAGAAAAAACAAGACAAGCGCGCGCCCCTCGCGCTAAAAGTTAAAAAAAAAAAAGTCGGCAAAAGTGAAAGCGTTTCCCTTGCGGGAGCGAGCAGCACCAGGAGCGATAATTGCTAACACATGGCGCCAAAGCTCGCTCCCGCAAGGGAATCGCCAAATGTGCACGCGTCGCCATTGAAAGCAATGCAACGCGTGCACGTTTTTAGGGCGAAAAGTGAATCGATTCCAAAAGGTCTTTTTCCTATACAGCGCATGCGCGCTGCGTAGGCGAGACCTAAAAAAAATGGCCTTGGCCTGGCAGGAGGTCTTTGCAGAGAGGCCCTTGCAATGAGGGGCAGGGTGGATCCACTCTTTACCCCTCTCTTTAAAGCACTTCAGTGCTCTGTAAGGGCGCCCAGTGCATCTCTGAGGTCTGATCTCCTTGGGTGACAGAAGTCCTAAAGACCCGTCCATGCCGCAGCTCGTGTCAGGCAGCATGGCTACGCATTGGTGTCACTCTGGTAGCTCCTGAATTAAGGAAGCTGAACCAAGCACTTTATATTTCAAGTCCCATCTGACAAACAGTTCGAGGCAGTAGTGCTTCTCAGCGCTGCTCGCTCTGGCAAATCCTGAACAGGACAGTGAGTGTAGACGCTTCATATTTTAAGTCCCTACTGGTATCAGGCCGTGGTGCTACTTGGCGCTACTCACTCTGGCAGCGCCTAAATTGGAGGCGCTGCAAGCCTTTCATATTCCACACGCCGGCTGAAGTCAGGCAGCTTTGTTACCAGCTTCTTCTCATTCTGATAGCTCCTGCATGGAACGTGTTTTATATTTCAAGTCCCATCTGGCGGCAGGCCGCGGAGCTACTCGGTGTCCCTCCCTCTGATAGCGCCCGAAGGCGGGACGGTGCATCAAAGCGCTTCGTTTTTCCTGTGGATAGTGAAGTGCTGCTCCAGCGAGTGGCCGCTCAGGAGTAATCAAGCGAACCCTCCACGACTGTACAGGAAGCAGACAGTGAGTACGCAGTCAATCACTCAGTACCGGGGGGGGGGGGGGGAGCCAGTGACTTCCTGAGTGATGGATTGCTAACATTTGCAAAGTGCGCTGTATGGTGCAGCAGACGTTGAGAGGGCTTACATGGTTTGCAGTGGTGCAATTCCACACTGACATTTTCATGTCCCATTCATTCCATTTTGCACTGCATTCTTGCCCAGGCATTTGGAAAGACTGATGCAAAAAAATGTATTTGCACAATCCATATCCTGCGGTGCAAACGTCAGTGCAAATTTGTATCTGTGCAATCTGGAGCAGCCTGTCTAACATTGCTGGACTGAAATAAGAGCAATCCTGCCCCAGATGCAAATATTATCACTTAGTCAGTCACTAAATGTTTGTAATTCAGCCCTTACTGCTGTTGAGCTGTCAGGTCAGGCGCAGACATGCCGTGAACAAAAGCAAGCTCGTCAAAGGCTTTTCTGAATGTCAGAAGCGTTGTTTATTTCAGGGTTAGCTACTGGAAGATGCATCACCAGTGTTGTGATCGAAACAAGTCTTCCCTTTTTGCATTGCAGCGGTAGTGAGGCCGAGGCACCTTGCTAAACTGTTCAGATCAGCACAAGTGCTTCAGATTGGAGACATTCACAAGTTGCGTTTTAAGCTAGCAGGCTCAGAGGCGTTTTGAGGCATGGACAATGTGGGCTCTGGCCCAGGGCATCACCATTTCAGGGGCCCCCCTTATACAGCCAGCTCTGTTCTGCAGAGTCTTGCCCTGATGACCTTGAATATTTCTTAAACACCATTTTCCTTTAATTTATTTTTAATGTGGGTGATGTGTGAGCATCTGTTACAGATGTTTTGCAGAAAAAGTGTTTCTGTTTCATGCAACATCCATAAAAAGTTTTTTTTAGATCAAAATAGGACCTCACATATGAGAAATGGGAGGGTGTCACAGAGATTATTTGCAGTAATATTAGCTGCTGCTGTGTTACAATATTGAAAACACACATCACTATCCCCAAATATTAGATGTAAACACATTTAGAATTTGGACCAGTGTGCCTGTGCACTGTCAGTGACATTGCCAAAGAGGACATAAAGAACTCAGACTGGATCATAAATTCAAAGCTGTTCCGAACAGGGGCCCCGAAATTACGCTTGGCCCAGGGCCCCCCTCAAATCCTTAAAATGTCCCTGAGCAGGCTTGAATGTTTTGTGCGTTTATAGAGAACCAGTGGGGAGCTGGACTGTCATTAAAGGTGTCAACAAATGTGTTGCACACTTAATAACTCTGCAGGAGACTTCTCTCCAGATGCATCATGGTAGATGTAGTGCAGAACCGTCTGTTTACTCACTTTTTTCCATTGTATTTGCTGAGAGGTTCAAGTTCTGCCAGTTCCTTGACATGAGTGTCTATCACATACTTTTGATACTCGCCGGAAGTGAGTAGCCTCTGTGGATATCATGCCTCGCGCTTTCGTTTCCATAGTCTAATACCTAAAGCATAGCTGCCACGTTTCCCAGATCCATGCGTGGTGAATTGCTGCAGGCCAGGTTTTCTTTTTTGAATTCTGGGACTTGTAGTCCTGTCTTATAAAAGAATAAACAAGACTACAAGTCTCAGAATTCATAGAAAAAACCTGAACTTGAGCAGCACATCAGACATGGACCCGCAAAATTTGGCAGGGCTGCGAAAGTTGCTCAGGTGCAGCTCATACAAACTTTACAGGCTCCCCCAGTGGGGAGGAGAACACATCACAATTCTGCAGTTGGGCCACACTTCTATTGGCAGGCCCGCTGCAATAGTTCTCTCAGGTGCATCTTGGTAGTTGTAGTGTATAGAAGTCTTTTTACAAATATTCCCATAGTATTCACTGTTAAGTACAGCCGCTGCTGGACATCCCTCTACACAGTTTCATGTTCTTTGTTACTTGTCAGAAATGCGCATTTTCTGTTGAGGTGTGTGACTTTCTGCTGGAGTTTTTGTGGTCAAATTCCAAACATCACCTGGGACCAGACCACTGGCTTTGACAAATTTTGTGTCTTCTCCAGCTGAGAGGAGTGCATACAGTGTCTCAACAGATGGGTCGCCCACTATTTGACAAGCCTGCAACACTCTTTCCCAAATGCATCATGGATGACATGCGCAGCAGGTTAACGGAGCTATGCTGTTATTTAGAGTGCCAGAGTACTCTAGCTATCAGGTGATAGCAGCTCCCTTAAGAATATCTGCTCCTCTGCCCCAGGAAGCAGTCAGAGCACTTCAACACAGACATTCTGAAGCAGATATTAAAAACAAGATAGATACTGTTTCTTCTTCTCATCCAGAGAGTCCAATAATTCAAGGAGAACTCCAGAAGATTGAGTACTGGTAGAGATATTATTTATTTCAATTTACATTCTTGGTCATTAAAACAAGATGGCAGCCAATGCGTTTCGTTCCCATATCAAGGAGCTTCTTCAGGACTATAAACCAAAGTACACAATTGAATCACAAAGTAAAAACATCTGTTTATACAAATTCAATCGCAAGGTTTACATGCTTTAAAGTAGTGTGGCTGCTCTGCAGCATGGCTAAAAATAATAATAAAAAGGTCTATGATTCCTCCGGTGTTACTGTACTTTTAAAAAAAAAAGTGCATTAGCCCTGACTGTGTCATAGCACTTTTTCAAATTAGTTTTGGCCACACTGCAAAGCATCTGCACTGCTGTCCAGCGTGGATACAATACATTGCCAAAACAAATAGCTGTTATAGGTGAGACCTACTGACTTTGCCAATGCTTGTTATATGAAGGGGGCTGATTCAGGTACTGAATTTCTACAATTATTAAGGGTCAATGTGCCAATTTATTGAATAACTAGGGGTAGTTAAATTGGAAGTTTCAGTAAATTAGAAGCTTGACAGATTGTGAATTGAAGTCCACAAATTTGGCAGTCGACCTGGTTCTACAGGGATGAATTGATGGTTACCCCTGCCAGTACCCTTTAGTTATGTAAATATGTATTCAGTACTCGATTGGGTGAAGCAGAAGAAGGGATATGGTGCTCAAACTTCTATACACATTTGTTTTTCTATCCTGTTCTAACTTGCAGTGCTCTTGAGGTAGGGAGATCACCCCACTCCCCAATTAGATGACCAAGGTCAACAATATTACTCAATATTCCTGCTGCTCCTGGTCTCGCTGTTCTGCAAGTCTTCTTCGTCGTTTGTGTCTGTGCTTCTTCCAGGATCTTCAACAGACCTGTGGGCATCAAAGACACCCAATGTAATCTCCCTTGGAGTGAAAGAGTCACTCCCCTGCATCTGCAGGCACTGTAACGAAGCTGACCAGTCTGCTGCTCCTGCCATCCCACGGACTTTGAAAGGCTCAGCAACACAGGTGGTGGTTCTGCAATTCCCTCAAGGTCTGACCTGTCCTCTCTGCAATTTTGAGGCCAGTATCTTTCGTCAAAACTGCGTCGACTTGCCGTTGCCAAGGCTTGTTGGCTCTGCACTCCAGAGATCTTCGGGCTACAAGAATCTCCAGCCTCCAGCATCTCTTCCTGCCAAGTACATTGTCCTCACCACATCCTCTGCACCATGGGCCTTCCTTGTTGGTTAGCTGCTCAAGGTCCTCTTGCGACTCCTATGCCTTTGGCCTGTGTGTCCTCCTGAGGGTCTTCTCCTGCTTCAGTGGGCTCACCTGCTTGCTCGGTGCCTGTTCTGACTCCCCTGCTTGTGGTGAGTCCCTTGGACCTTGCTTGTCCCAATGCTGGTCTTTCTTTGTTCTCCATGCCATGGCTTGTTGGTGCTCCTGCCGGACACCGACCCCCCGGTTCTCGACTTCCGACATGGGACAGCTTGTGCACAGCACCTGGTCTTCCTCAGTGTTGTCTGGTCCTCACAGCTGCAGCGACATGGTCACTGTCAACACTTCTGAACCGTCTGACATCGGTGGGCATTGCTCTTCCGTGACTCTTGGTCACCTCAGAGTGGCATAGACTCTGTCCCCTCTGCCTACAGGTTCTCCTCTTCAAGAATCCACCCTTGGATTCCACTGGACTCTTGCACAGGCTCCTCCAGCGGCATCTTCTTTAAAGTCTTCAATTGTGGTCTACAGCGGTTTCCGAAGTCACTTCGCACCTATGCACCCGGCTTCCCTGGTGTAGGTATCCTGGTCCCTGGGGTATCCACGGGTGGGGTCACTCTCCAACCTTCTATGAATGAATGAATGAAGAATTTGTAGAGTGCAGGAATCACCCCAGGAGGGGTATCTCTGCGCTAACAGCGGAGGGACAGAGGTGAGAGCAGGCAATCAATTATTAAAAAGTTCCGTTTTCAGAAGTTTCCTGAACGTAAGAAATTTCAGGCACTTGCGTAAAGGAACGGGAAGCGAGGTCCAGTATCGAGGTAAGCAAACATTTTGCCACTGGCGATCGCCTTTGTTAAACCATGGAACAACTAGGAAAAGCCTTCTCTCCAGAGCGCAGAGATCTGCTTGGAAGATAATGGACAAGTTTTTCTGTAAGGTACCTGGGACCCCTATCATTGATAGTTTTATGGACCAAGCAGCAGATTTTAAACTTAATTCATTCACGGATGGGGAGCCAATGGAGTCATCTCAATAAAGGTCGAGATGCAGTTCTAGGAGGCATATTGAGAGCCAATCCCGCTGCCGTGTTCTGGACCACTTGCAACCTGTTTAGCACAGTGTCGTTTGCAGCTGCCAAAAGTACATTACAGTAGTCGAGTCGACTGACTACCAGAGCTTGGATCAAGGTCTTGTGTACTGATAGGGGGAGAAGGTGGAACACTCTCCGTAGAAGCTTCAGCATATAAAAACAGGTGCTTCCACTGGGTTTCTTCGGGGTCCACTGGGAAGGGTCCTACTTAAAAACTGCAACAGAGACTTCCCAGTTGACTTCTATTGGACACATGGCTGTTTCCACTCTGCACACAGCCTCCGTGGGGTTCCTGGGCACTTACCTTCAGTGGTTCCTTGTGTCCTCTCTGAGTCTCCTGGTCCAAGACCTGACTTTGGTCGCAGTTCACATTACACTTTTTTAGTATATGGTTTGATCTCCCCCTGGAGGCCACTGTATTGTGTGTTTACTTACCTTATTGCAATCAAAGTATTGTTGTGTATTTGTGTTGATATCTCTAAGTAGGAGATATACCAATGTGTTAGTGAGTGTTGTGTAATAAATAGACACATGTTTATATATACACTGTGTGGGGCTTTTTCGTTTAATCTACACTACATAATTAAACTGGTAAAACAAGCTGCTTAACACTCCTTCAAGATAAGCCTGAAGGCTGCTCTCCACAGCTACCACTTTGAGAGCTTTCAAAAGGTTATCAAAGTCCACAAAAAGCACTATAAGGGTTGCCTGAATTTGTGCAAGGTGCATCACTTAAATAAGTGTGCACCATATACTAAGCCAGCCTCCTACACCGATTGTCCTTGATGGAGAGTTGTTGGTCTTCCAAATTGGGGCGAGTGGACAGCAGTTCTTCTGACACTTCATTCTCTGTGTTTCAATCTCAAGTTCAACATTGCAGTGTTTTGGTGAGATTGAACAATACAGTGTCTGTGGCCTATACAAAATCACCAAGGAGGGCCTCATTCCAAATCACTGAACACAGTGGCAGTTCATCTGGTTGCTTGGGAAGAAGCACACCTTTTGTCCCTGTCATCTGTTCACATCAATGGGCAGGACAATGTTCAGGCAGATCAACTAAGTAGGTGTTTCAATCATCCCAGAAACTGTTTGTCTCTAGCAACATTCCAGAAAGTGTTTGCGAGTTTCAGCACCCTTTTTGTGGATCTTTTTTCACCCAACTGCAATGCCCAACTTCAAAGATATTGAACCACAGTCCAGAGAAAAGGTCCTGGGGTGGATGATCGAGAGTGAAGAAACCCAGAGAGATCATTTATTCTATCCATCTCTCTTGAGTCCCAGGATGTTATACAGAATGTGGGAGGGAACGGATATGTTGATGGTAGCCTGCTTTAGCCTTGAAGGTCTTGGTTTCCTCTACTTTAGTTTCTAGCTATTCTTCCTCCTTTGGGTTCTTCTGATTCCAACTCTTTTCGGCCCTTTGAGTATTCCTTTTCCAAATAGGCTCTCTCTGTTGGTTTAGAGTATGGAAGGAAATGATTACAAAGTAAAGGTCTGCCCCTCCATTTAAAGTTAACTATCCAAAATTCTAGGAGACCTTCTGCATTGAAATCATACTCTAGGCACTGGGCTTAATTTCAAAAGTGGTTTACAGATCATTCTGTCTCTTTTATTTATTTCTCTCTTCTATTTTGCACTTTCTTTTGAGTGGTTTTCAACGTAATCTGTCTTTATTGACTGTAAAAACATGATGGCTGCTATCAAAGCTTTTCGTGAGCCTTGTGAGAGCTATAAAGAAGATGATGTGTTGGTAGACAAATTGTTCAAGAACTTTTCCTTTTACATACCTGTTATTCGTTCTGTGTCTCCACTATGGGATCTCCCAAGATTATGAAACCCCTCCAGGTTAATCCTTTTGAACCACTGACTTCTGTGGACTTTGTTTTGACCTTCAATTTTTTTTTTTGTAAACAGACTTTATTGAGTTTTACAAAAGTTGCATGAGGTCGTTATGCCACAACCCTGTCATTCAGTAAGATTACAATCAGCCAACTGGGAACACAATTAAGAGAGCTATTATCATACAGATTATTTGTCAGATCAGTATATTCAGTTATCTCAGTATTCTCTCGCAGTTCTACTGTCGTGGCCTTGAATCCTCAGGGTCGTATGTTGCTCTTTATGGTCCACCTCTCGATACCACCACGGTCTGGATTAATGTTACAGACTCAATGGAGTGATCAAGCGGGGGAAGGGTTTGGATGGGGACAGCGGGGAAGGAGACCTGCAACAAGAATAACAACCATGTAACTCAAAATATATACATATATAGATCTGTATACATACATACACTGGTAAACATATAGGTACTGCTGGTGTTTCCTAATTATATCTGTAAAACAAAATTCCTCCGTAATGTAGTCATAGATCGGAAATCAAGGCTCCACACACGGCCAAAGTATGCAGAGTTTTTCTGTGCTGGGGGTGCAACGCTGACGTGGGTAGGTTCTGGTTCTCTAGTGGTGAGATAACACAAAAAGGAGGCCCCTGCGCGCATGCAGGTATAGAGACAGCTTAACTACGAAGGATTTTCAAATCAAGATGAGTTACTCACACTACTCCACTGCCATAGAGTTTTTCTAGTGGATAGTGTTCAACCCTCAGTGTCTGATAAAGTCTCAGTATAAGCAACAATAGCGTTTGAAGATAATCTTCTATGTTTCTGATAGGAACTGACAAAGCAACAGACAGTACACGCACTCTCACAATTCCAACGGACAGGAGTTCCTAAGGAAATATCCAAGTCAATGCGCTACCATCTAAAGGATTGAAAACGCCAAGAAAACTACAGTCTCCTATGGCGTATGTGTTCTCTCTGCATGAGTTCAACAAACTCTCCAACACGAGAGAACGCCGATAAAGTAGGGAAGGCAGCCGCCTCCCGACTCCTACTCCAGATCACTATACCGGGGTATAACCTCTTGCCGGCTTTCTTACGGAGAATACTCTGAGTTCGTTTGCACCGCAAGAACCCGGAAATGGGTTCAGCCAACGGTGCAAGCGAAGCGTCGATAAATAAACCACGGGAGTTTGCCACATCTGCTGAGTGCCTTAGTTAGTACAACAAGGGAAATGCGGTGCAAAATGCACCCTTACCAGACCTTCATGGAGCTCCGGGCGTCTCAGCGGCAATAGTAAACGGCACCCGCTGTGGCTTAGGAAGAGCTGAAATACTTCCTTCCATGAACGGGATGACGTCAGTTACGTGGTCCCCCATTGATCCATGGGAACTGTAGTTCCACTGGCGTCCGTGGCGCCTTGCGGTTTAACTTGGCTTCGTCAGTGTTCTCCGGCTGCCCCTCTGGTGAGACCTGACAGTACATCCCTCCTCTGAAGAACACTGACAAAGGCATGGTTTCAGAGGGAATTTGCTGTGGAACAGACGAATGCATCGGGGAGCATGAACCCCTGCAGCGGGTTCCCAGGAATTTTCCTCGTTACCATACCCTTTCCACGCAACCAAATACCACAACCTGGTGCGATGGATCTTGGAGTCCAGAATACCCCTCACCTCATGCTCAAAGTCCCCGTCCACCATGACAGGGACCGGTATCTTCCTACTTCTGTGATGTGAAGGTTCAAGCAGAGACACGTGAAATGCAGGATGAACGCGCAAAGAGGATGGTAAAGCCAATTTGACCACCACCGGATTTATCAGTTTGATAATCTTGTAGGGGCCGATGTATCGGGGATTAAAAATACTGTATTTTTAAATCTTATGTTCTTAGTGGACAACCATACATAATCGCCTTGTTTATAAGTGGGCCCCTTTCGTCTATGTTTGTCCGCATAAGCCTTATACTGGGTCTTAGCCTTCCGTAACTCTTCACGCGCGTTCTGTAGCGTGTTCTGGATGTGTGTTATCCGTTCCTGTATCTCTGGCACAGATCCCTGGCCCACAGGATGCCGGAAGGGAATAAAACAAGGGTGAAACCCATAGGTGCAGAAAAAAGGTGTGTGTTTAGTGGACCTATGCAACGCGCTGTTGTACGCTATTTCCGCCAACCACAAACTATCTACCCAAGCCTCGGAAGTAACATCCACATAACATCGGAGGTATTGTTTCAATGTCTGGTTAACCCTTTCTGTCTGGCCATCTGTCTGGGGATGAAAGCTGGTGGACAGGTTAGTGGTGATTCGTAGCGCAGAACACCACATCTTCCAAAAGTTAGCAGTGAATTGGGAACCCCTATCCGACACCACAGTTTGTGGAAGTCCATGTAGTCTTACTATGTCCCTCAAAAGGATCTTTGCCAGTTCGCCAGCCGTGGGTAACTTTTTGCAGGCAATGAAGTGGGCCAGTTTAGTTAAATAATCAACCACTACGAGAATGACCGTGTGTCCTTTGTCTGGAGGCATCCCTACCACAAAATCAAGAGAAATCTGTTCCCAGGGTTGGGCAGGGGTAGGAAGGGGCTGCAAAAGCCCTACCTGCCGGGTGTGGGCCTTTTTCATCTGGCAACATACTTCACATTCTCCAACCCATGTCCTTATGTCCTTTTTGACCGTGGGCCACCAGAACTGGCGCAGCACTCTCTCGGTAGTCTTTTCAATGCCGTTGTGCCCTGCGCTGGGTATGGTATGACACCAACTGAACACCTGTTTACGTAACGAAGAAATAGGCAACAACAACTGGTTACCCCGTACCGGCAGTCCATCCTTCACGGCCCATTCTTTGTTCTTCTCTAACCACTCCTTCCACTTGTCATGCCTTATGTTATTGGCGACACTCCGAAGGAACCTTTCTGTGACCGTAGTACATATTACATTCTGGGGATTCACGATGGCGTTTTCGGGAGGAATGTCAGGAGAAATCGGGGTGGTTTGGCGACTCAAGGCATCAGCTTTTTTGTTTTCCCTTCCTGGGCGATATGTTACGAGGAAGTTGTACTCCGCAAAAAACAGCATCCAACGCAACTGTCGGGGTGTCAGGTGTCTTGCTGCCGTCATGAACTGCAGGTTGCGGTGATCTGTAAAGACGGTGACAATGTGTTTGGAGCCCATTAAGAACTGTCTCCATTCCTGAAATGCGTTCCTAATGGCTAGCAGTTCTTTCTCCGCGATCGTGTAATTGCGTTCGGCGGGATTAAGTTTCCGGGACATAAAAGCCACAGGATGTAGCTGGCCTTTCTCCAGGTGACGCTGGGAAAGCACCGCTCCTAACGCGTATTCGGAAGCGTCTGCCTTCACTATATATGGCCTGTCAGGATCTGCATGCCTTAATACCGGGGCTGACACAAACGCCTCCTTCAATGCCTCAAATCCTCGTCGTGCTTCCTCCGTCCATTGGAATACCATCTTCTTTTGTAATAAACGCGTGAGTGGCGCTGCTAGCCTGGAGAACTGACCGATAAACCGACGATAGAAGTTGGCGAACCCCAGGAAGCATTGAATATCCCGAACTGTCGTTGGAGTAGGCCAGTCCTTCACCGCTTTTATTTTGCGTTCTGACATTTCTTGCCCCCAAGGTGTCAACAGAACGCCAAGGAATTCCACGGTGGTGACGTTGAACTCACACTTGCTGATCTTACAGTACAGCTGATGGTTCCGCAGTGTTTGTAGAATGGTACGCACGTGTAGGTCATGGATCTCTATGTTGGGTGAGTAGATTAGGATGTCATCAATGTACACAACCACGAACTGGTCCAAGAACTCTCGCAGCACATCGTTGAGAAAAAATTGGAAGGCCGCTGGAGCGTTGCATAAACCGAAAGGCATCACCAAGTATTCATATAGGCCATAGCGTGTTTTAAATGCCGTCTTCCACTCGTCGCCCTGGCGCATCCTCACCAGATGATAGGCTCCTTTAAGGTCCAGACGGGTGTAAATAACTGCCTTCTTTACCTGTTCCAACAGAACGCTAATGAGAGGTAACGGGTACCGGTTTTTTACCGTTATGGCATTTAATGATCGAAAGTCTACACACGCCCGTAACTCCCCGTTAGCTTTGGGGATGAAGAATAAGGGAGAAGCCGCGGGTGACTTGGAGACCCGGATGAATCCCAAGGCCAGGTACTTGTCCAGGTACGCACGAAGATGGGCGTTCTCGGGTTCGGTTAGGGCATACACCCTCCCTGATGGAATGACTGCCCCTGGAATTAAATCGATCTGACAATCGTATTGTCTGTGCGGCGGTAACGTTTCTGCCTTTATTTCGTTAAAGACGTCAGCGAACTCTTCATATTCGTCGGGTAATAATACTGCATGTTCTGCAGCGGTGGCGATATGATGTCGTCCGGCCAAGGTCGCCGCCGGGTTGCTTTTTGCTGGAACGCAGTTTTGTACGCAAAAATCAGAAGTGAACGAAAGGGTCTTCTCCACCCAATCCACCTGAGGATTGTGCGTTCTCAGCCATGGTAAACCAAGTATGACTCCATACTGGGGAGCCTGTATGACGTTGAACACTAGTCTTTCCATGTGATCGCTGCCGTGTAAGACTTCCAATTCGTCGGTGTGAAATCGAATGGGACCAGTATCCAACCGCCTCCCGTCCACAGCATACACAGCTTCCGGAATGTCTTTCTCTTTCAGCTGGAGTCCTAAGGCCCGAGCCTGCTCCAGATCAATAAAGCATCCCGTTGCTCCCGAATCCAACATAGCATGCACTGGGCGCCATTCTTCCCCTATCCGGAGGTTTATGGTCAAAAAGAAATGGTCGGTTTTACCTAAAGGAGCATTGTCCAACGAAGGGATGCACGTCTGGCTTGAAGGGTCCCTTCTCTTATCCTCAAGCTCGTTCGTTTCCCGCCGGTGGCGGGAAACTACCGATAACACCTTCCTAGGTTCTGAACGAGGATACTTCGATCTCAGGGTGCACTCTCTTATAAAATGTCCCTTCTTACCGCAATAAATGCATAGTCCTTTTTTTCTTCTGTAGTCTCTCTCCTCCGTAGTGAGCGCTGAACGTATGGTTCCTATCTCCATGGGTTCGGCCCTGGTGGTTTGTTGGTTATCCGATTGACGGAGCGGCTCTAACCGAGCGGGCATACGTTCCCGTTTTTTATGTTCTCCCTTGCGTTCATTGAGCCGATGATCCAGCCGTAATACTAGACTTATTAAGTCGTCACACGACACTGGCTGTGGGTCGATTTGTGCCAATATATCCTTCATCTCTTCTCTGAGCCCTTGATGGAAGATAGCTGCCTGTTTAGCCTCAGGCCATTCTGTTTCCGTAATAAGCCTGCGAAAGTCGTTAAGGTATGAGATGAGATCTCGATTTCCTTGTCTTAACTCTAGTAAATCCCGATCGGCTGAGAGCGTAGTCGATCTACGGTTGAATGTCTTTTCGAATTCTCGTAGAAAGGAATCCCAGTCATATAGTAAAGGGTCGTCTGTTTTTATTAGCGGTACCGCCCACTGTGCCGCGTCCCCAGCCAAGTAAGATATTAAGAACGCAACTCTAGCGTGGTTAGTTGTGAACGCCTTTATCTTACAAGAGAAGTGTAGCATCACCTGTGAAAGGAATACCTGTACTTTACTACTCTCCACATGGAATCTCTCTGGAGTGGCCAACGGAATGGGTGTAGGGATCTCCACTACCACAGGTGCTGTGTGGGGTGTCTGTACTACGCCTGCGTTAAACGGATTCCTTTGTAACCTATCCACTGCTGCCTGTAAGGTTGCGGTCTCTGCTCTAGAGGTCATGAGTTCAGTCTGTACTAAGGCCAACGCCGCGATAACGTCTTCCAAAGTGGCCATATTCAACTTGCGACCGGGAGGATGTTAATACGTGGGCCGTTTACTCTGTCGTGGCCTTGAATCCTCAGGGTCGTATGTTGCTCTTTATGGTCCACCTCTCGATACCACCACGGTCTGGATTAATGTTACAGACTCAATGGAGTGATCAAGCGGGGGAAGGGAAGGATGGGGACAGCGGGGAAGGAGACCTGCAACAAGAATAACAACCATGTAACTCAAAATATATATATATATAGATCTGTATACATACATACACTGGTAAACATATAGGTACTGCTGGTGTTTCCTAATTATACCTGTAAAACAAAATTCCTCCGTAATGTAGTCATAGATCGGAAATCAAGGCTCCACACACGGCCAAAGTATGCAGAGTTTTTCTGTGCTGGGGGTGCAACGCTGACGTGGGTAGGTTCTGGTTCTCTAGTGGTGAGATAACACAAAAAGGAGGCCCCTGCGCGCATGCAGGTATAGAGACAGCTTAACTACGAAGGATTTTCAAATCAAGATGGGTTACTCACACTACTCCACTGCCATAGAGTTTTTCTAGTGGATAGTGTTCAACCCTCAGTGTCTGATAAAGTCTCAGTATAAGCAACAATAGCGTTTGAAGATAATCTTCTATGTTTCTGATAGGAACTGACAAAGCAACAGACAGTACACGCACTCTCACAATTCCAACGGACAGGAGTTCCTAAGGAAATATCCAAGTCAATGCGCTACCATCTAAAGGATTGAAAACGCCAAGAAAACTACAGTCTCCTATGGCGTATGCGTTCTCTCTGCATGAGTTCAACAAACTCTCCAACACGAGAGAACGCCGATAAAGTAGGGAAGGCAGCCGCCTCCCGACTCCTACTCCAGATCACTATACCGGGGTATAACCTCTTGCCGGCTTTCTTACGGAGAATACTCTGAGTTCGTTTGCACCGCAAGAACCCGGAAATGGGTTCAGCCAACGGTGCAAGCGAAGCGTCGATAAATAAACCACGGGAGTTTGCCACATCCGCTGAGTGCCTTAGTTAGTACAACAAGGGAAATGCGGTGCAAAATGCACCCTTACTAGACCTTCATGGAGCTCCGGGCGTCTCAGCGGCAATAGTAAACGGCACCCGCTGTGGCTTCGGAAGAGCTGAAATACTTCCTTCCATGAACGGGATGACGTCAGTTACGTGGTCCCCCATTGATCCATGGGAACTGTAGTTCCACTGGCGTCCGTGGCGTCTTGCGGTTTACCTTGGCTTCGTCAGTGTTCTCCGGCTGCCCCTCTGGTGAGACCTGACATCTACGCATATACTTGTGTTCAGTCCCGATTGCAAACCCCCTTCCCACAACTACCCCCACACTTCCCTCCCCCCAGGCGTGTCACTTGCATCCAGGTCGTTAATGTACAGTAGTTCAGTATCCCAGGCTGGGCGTCAACCTTGACTGAATTAGCACCATAGGGGATCACAACCACTCCAGGCGGCAGAATGTCGTCCCTGGTATCGAGTCTCCAGGCTTCAAGATGCCTCCAGCTACCTGCAGCCTAGTCTATTGCTGCTGGGGAATCACCCATGGAGTCTTCTTCATCAGTGTCCTCGGGGGATTTAAGCGCTACAACTAGCGCTTCCCAAGCTCTTGCCGCCTCTAGCGCCCTCTCACTCCCTGTCCTTTTTGCTATCTGCAGCCTGATCACACCTTCACATTCGGCCCATTTAAGGAGTTCTGCTTTCCACCTTGCTATTCTTGGGCCCTGCTTCGCTTTCCAGTGCATGGTGATATCTCTCTTGGCCAGCAGTAGACCAATATCTAAGAACTTACTCGTGATTTTATTCTTGGACGTGTGAGGGAACCAGTGTAATATGCAGTATTTCTGAGTCGGTTCTACGTCTCTGTCAGTGATGTCAATCAGTAACGTCGTTACCTCCCTCCAATAGTTGTCCAGGAACGGGCAGTCCCAAAACATATGTTTAAAGTCTGCGCCTTCCTTATTGCAGTGCGGGCAAGCCGCTGTTTGGGTTGGGAAATATTTATTAATCTTTTCTGGGGTGAGGTATGCCCTGTGTAGGATATAAAAATGCATTAACTGGATGCGGGCATTCCGGGTACTCTTCCAAGCTCTCTCTACTAATTCCCCCCAGGTCTACTCTTGGATAGCCTCCTCAAGGTCAGCCTCCCACTTGAGTCTCAGTTCTGATAAAGGGAGTAGCGTTTCCCGCGTTATGCGCCTGTACAAGCATGTTACTGCTTTGAATGTACCTGCTGCCATAACCGCGTATTGGCAGCCCAGTGACGTTTTTGGTTCGGTGAGTCCTCCTCCCCAGTGTTTCCGTATGGCTGCAGTAAGGGCTGTGTACAGCAGAAAATCCCCCCCAGGTAAGTCATAGCGGGCTTGTAGATCATTGAACGGGATCATGGTCCCCTCCTCGTACAGGTCTCCCATGCTAGTCAATCCTTGTTCCACCCAGATCGCCAGCCTCTGCCAGTTACCTCCATGCGGCAAGGCCGTACACATAAAGTAACGGGATTTCCGGTGCGTAAGGGCGTCTAATTTGGCCCTCCGAAGGTATCTGTTCCAACACCGTTGTGCCGTGCCGAGTTCCGTGGTGAGGGCTGTGGTACTAACAGGAAGTCGCAAGATGATGCGGGATAGCAGTTTTAAGGTCACAAAGTCGTCTCTCTGCTCCTCTTCCCCCTGACACTGTTCGCTACCCATTGCGTGAGCCATTGAAACTGCGCCGCTAGATAATAGGCCTCAAAGTGAGGCACAGCTAGCCCACCCTCCGCTCTTGGTCGCATACAGACAGCAAGCGCCACTCTACGTCTTCCATTACCCCATAGGAACCCCGTAATCATCGAACGAAGTACTTCGTCGGGATCCAGACCGGTAAGGTCCCAAAGTAGTATAATAACCTCGGGAGAGTGACCATTTTAAGCAGGGCTACGCGGCCAGCCACAGACAGCGGCAAGGAGGCCCAGAAGTCAAAGTTACTTTTTGCTCCCCTGATGGCCTTCGCTATATTACCCTCTAGGATGTCTTCCGGAGCGTGGTATATTTGCGTGCCCAGGTATGGCAGGCACCTATGTCACCCCCTCTGTTTCTTGCGGGCCTATTCTGCCCCCTCTTGCAGGGAACAGGCAAGACTTTGCCCAATTCACTTTTAACCCTGCGACTCTACTGAGGTCTTGTAGTAAGTTTTTCGCTCCCGTAAGCGCCTCACCAGAATCAGCCAGAAAGAGCAAAAGGTCATCAGCGTACAATGCGATGTGATGAATCTGCCCATGCACGTTGAGGCCTTGATAAAACCGCCCTGATCTGGCCCTCACTGCCAGTGGCTCCATTGCCAGGGCAAACAGGAGGGGGGTAAGGGGACACCCCTGCCGCGTCCCCCTTCTCACGCTGCAGGCGTCTGATATTAGCTCACCAGTTTTAACTCTGGCAGTGGAGTCAGAATACAGGAGAGCCGTCCAGCCCACGAAATCATCACCCAGACCAAACTTCCGCATCACATGGAACAAATAAGGCCATTCCAGGCTATCAAACGCTTTTTCTATATCGACAGCGAAGATCGTCGCCATGTCTCCTCTATAGGAGTCAGCCTCTAGGACCCGCAGAAGGCGCCGAATGTTAATCTCTGTGTTTCTGGTGGGAATAAACCCGGACTGATCTTTATGTATCAGGGCGGTCATGTTGTAGAGCAAGCGAGTGGCCAAAATCCTTAGTATTTTGTAGTCTAAGTTAAGCATAGATAGCGGGTGATATGCTGTTCTATCCCATGGCGGCTTCCCCGGCTTGAGTAGCGGTATGATGATCGCCTCTCTAGTAGACACAGGTAGATGGCCAACCCGTTTTGCGTCATTGTATAACTGTACCAGTCTGGGAGCCAGCAAATCAAGGTATGCTAGGTAGAATTCAATTGGCAAGTCATCTATGCCTGTGTTTTATTCCGAGCCATGTTCTTAATAGCCGCCCTCACTTCCACAAGCTCGACATCCCGCCCAAGTGTATCTGCCCTGTTCTCACCCAGGGCTGGCAGTTCCATGTCACGTGTGAACTCAAGCAAATCCTCCTCCGCTGGATTCAGCTTACTCTGCTAGAGGTCTGTGACATAGGCCAAGAACAGGTCATTGATGCCCTGCTGGTCATATCTCACTGCTCCCTCCTGGTCTCTAAGTTCCAAGATCACTGTGCCTCTCCTGGCAGGGTTGGCCAACCAAGCCAGAAGAGCTCCCGATTTGTCCCTTTCCGAGTGAGCTCTGGTGATGTATTTTTTGTAATCAAAGCAACGAAGGCGTTCTACTTGCACCCCCACTGCCTCTCTAGCCTCCAAGAGCTCCCTCTGCTTGTCCGGTTTCTCAGGTCTATCTTTTTCCAGGTCTCGCAGTTGTTGGTCATCCCTCTCTATGTCCTGAAGGAGCACCTTCCGTACGCCCATCATCTCTGATATGCAGCGCCCTCTAATGACTGCTTTGCATGCGTCCCATTCCACTAAGGAGGACGTTGCAGTGTTATCATTATCCTGGAAATAGTTAACAATAGCTGTGCCTATCACTTCGTGAAACACTGGGTCTTCTAAAGCCTAAGGTCGCAAGCGCCAGGTGGGGATCTTGGGTCGCGCGTGGGACCAGTGTAAATCTACTAGCTCAGGATTGTGGTCAGACAACGTCCTAGTGAGGTATTCGCTGCTGCATATCCCCTCATGGACATCAGGGGAGCACAATATGGCGTCTAGTCTGACATGCAGTTCATGTAGGGCTGAGAAAAAGGAGTAATCCCGGGTCGCAGGGTGATGTGCCCTCCAGGAATCTATCAATCCCCACTTCTGTTGCCAGCTACAACGCGCCTCTGCCAATTTATGTGCGGGTGCATCAGGGAGTGGAGGGTAGGAACGATCAAGGCTAACATCTGATGTACAGTTAAAGTCACCTCCCAGTAACACTGAACCCGTGAGGACAGTCGCCAGTTTCCTAGAAAGATGCGAAAAAAAGGCTGGCTGGTCCGAATTAGGCGCATATATACTACCCAGTACTAGATCCCTGCCATCCAGTCTCCCCGAAATTACCACGTATCTGCCTTCTGGGTCAACAATCTGTTTCGTGCACTGAAAGGGTACACCCGCCCTTACCCATATTAGGACTCCCCGTGTGAACGCGGAGTAAGTGGTGTAATATGCTTGGCCCTTCCAGCGACGCTGCAGTGCCGCTCCTTCTTTCGCTATGATGTGGGTTTCTTGAAGCAATGCGATCTGAATGCCTCTGCGGACCAAATATGAGTGTATTTTATGACGTCGTACCATTGAGTGCATCCCGCTCACGTTCCATGAAATACATTTTAAACCTAGTGGGGATCCCATTGTCTTAGGAAGTGTCGGTACTCATTAAGAAACCCCCCTGCTGTGACACGCCTGGCCCCCCTGAACATTTCCCAACCTAAAGAGAACCCCCAACTCCCCCTCCCCAGGACAGGCACCGGAGAATTAGTTCCCATCCAAACACTGCTTAAGCATACAAACATCCAATGACGGTTGCAGGGGTGATCAACCCACAGTCGCGGACCCAAATTCCCCGCTCCGCCGCTTCCCCTGTGAATGAACCAGACCTTACTCCCCGGACCAGCTAGTGACGGCCCTTATTACAGCGTGATATACAACCGGTACTTTGAGATCACTTCTAGGCACATGTATACATCATGTCTCTGAAATCCTCGGAGCCAACTACTGCCCGATGTTCATCACATGAGATCATCTGCAGTCTGGGGTGTGACCCTAGGCAAGTCCGTTTCCGAGTTGTCATTGTCACTGTGATCTGGCGACGTTTCTGATCTCCCGGTGTGTAGTCCACTCTTGCTCGAAGTAGGGCTGGAGCTTTTTTGGCTATGTGTCACCACGGCCTGCAATGCTCTACGGCGTTCCATACTAAGTTCTCTGGGCGAGGGGCTTTAGATCCAGTTTTATTGCTGTGAGGGCTCTGTTGCGGAGAGTTCGGAGCGGAAGTGCGATGGGCCATTGGCCCCCGTGTGTCGAGGTACTCCCAAGCCTCTTGTGGTGTTAGGAAGAAGCGAGTTCCCGCGGGATCTGCCACTCGGAGTCGTGAGGGGAACAGCATTGCGTAAGGCAATTGTAGTTGGCGTAGCTTTTTTTTGACAGCCAGAAAGGATGCTCTGTTCCGTTGGACCTCCCTTGTGAAGTCCGGAAAAATCACTATGGCACTGTTGTCAATTTGCAATCCTTGTTTTTGGCGAGCTCTTTGCAAGATGTAATCTCTGTCCCTAAAATGCAACAGACGTGCCACTATTGGCCTTGGTGGGTCCCCTGGTTTAGGAGGTTTTTGCTGGAACCCTGTGCGCTCGTTCCAGGGCATAGAAGGGTGAGAACCCCTCTGGAGCCACTTCTGCTCGGATCCAGTCCTCTAAGAAGCGCACCATATTTGTCCCTTCCGTTTTTTCCGGCACTCCGAAAACCTACCCTCGCTGTCTTCGGCACGCATTTCCAGCACTTTTATTTTAGCTTCTAGGTCCGTGAGTGACCATTGCATCCCATGTATTTTCTCCGGAAGGCCTCCCAGTTCTTTCTCATTAGTTGACACCCTTTCCTTGAGTTTACGATGGTCATCTTTTAGCAGGTTTAAGTCCGTACGGATCACGTCGATTTTTCCCTCCAGGACCTCTCTGGAGGCCGTAATCGCCTGCATGATGTCGGTCAATGTGGGTTTCCTGGGAGTCGAACCTTTCCCGGGTTCCAGGACTTCTTCCTCATCGTCTGTCTGGGCACCCGGGGCGTCCACACTGAGGACGTTGAACCCTCTCTTCTTTTGCGTCCTTCCCATCGTTTTGGGGCGACGGTTGGTGTCTCCCTGTCAGCAGCAGGTGCGCACAACAATGCTGGGGTCCGTTTCGTGTAGGCGTAGCCGGGCCCTTTCAGTTGGCAGCTAGGTCTCAGCGATCCAATGAGGTGCCCCCAACTACCAAACCCCACTGGTGGATGCCTGCTCACTGCAGTAGTGCTGCATATGCTGTGGTGCTGGCCAACTGATATCCTTCTAGGAGTAGTGTGATCCGTGTCCTCACTTAGATCTGGTTCTGCCCTGTATGTGTGGGGAACCTTCGCTCTCACTCCCGTAAGACTCTACTGGATCCTCGTAGCTAGGCGAGGTACCACCAGGTTTCAGTTTCACCGATGTAGTGCGCACCGCTGCTGCCCAGCTCCCCAGCAGCTAGAAGACCTGCACCAGTCTATGGCATCTGCAGCCTCCATGCGTATCCCCCTAGTACTCTGATGGTTTCCTGCTGCAGGACTTGGGGGGTAGGTCGCTGGTGAATTTGACACCCCGTGCCCAATATCGCTCGGCGTCTCCCACGGGGCAAAGTGTATTTCGATCGGCGCCGTCTGCTGCCAAGCAATTCAAGCGGGCTAGTGTTGGGCCGTCTGCTATGTAGGCGACTGTCCTGTCTGCCCGTCAGGGCCTTGCTCGTCTCCGACTCCCCCTCCGTGACTCTGCAAGCCTCTCCACCACGTGTCCACCGTCGCGCTGTCAGGCCACTGCACTAGAGGGTATTTAGTAGAGCAAGTGGGGACTAGCTTCAGTCCCCCACAGTGCTTCACTCGTTCGGGGGTCCCGCCGCTCTTCAGGGCTCAGTACCCGCTCAGGGGTCAAGGCGGCCGTCTCCGGCAGGAACGGTCTCTCAGCCGGTGGTCCGATCCGGCAAAGCTGAGCCCTCTCCTGCGCGGGTAAACGTCTGCTTGCTCTTCCAGGCGCCACCCGATTTCAGACTCTGCACAATCACCGCTGCGCTCCCCAGCCCCTCGCCGCTACTCACAGTGCTCCAGGCTCTTGCAAATGATCGGGGGTGCTCCGCCGCTGAGGTTCGCCTACCCGCAGCGGCATCCACTCCAGGTCTCCCTTGGCGCGGGCGCCATTTTGCTGCTGCACCCGCTAGTTCAAACGCGGCTCACCGCAGCCAGGCAGTCTTCTATTTTCCCCCAGTGTCCTTGCCTCCTCTGCAGCACTCTAAGGCTCCCTGCCTGGCAGAATGGATTCCGCCGCTGTGCACTGCTTTCCCGTCGGCGGTTTACAGCAGGAACTCAGTGGCATTCACGGGTCGGTCGCCATCTTGCTGTTGTCCTCGGCAGTCCTGCAAGCTCCGATTTCACCACAGTTTGCGTTGGTACAGGCAATTCAGAGCCCGCTTCTACGCGCGGGCATTACCAGACGCCCTCCGGTCTAATATTCAGCTCTCCCTGCCGTGTCCGGGGGACAGGATAGTTGACTACGGGGAAGCGCCGGTCGGAGCTCCTCAGCTCGCGTCCGTTCCCATCGGCTGCAGGCCACACCCCCTGTTTTTGACCTTCAATGTAGCTTTTCTGGTGGCCATTACATCGACAAGCGGTATGGCTCATCTATCTTCCCTATTATGTTATCCACCTTTATTGAGATTCTATGAGGATGGGATTATTCTAAAGCATGATCTTTCATCAAACATCTTTGTTTGAGGAGGAGGAATTACTGCATATATTTGATGTCAAATGATATTTAGGGATTTATCCTGACAGGCCCAGCTCCTTCAGCAAGTCAGACCACTTGTTCATCAGTTTTGATTTGTCTAGTTAAGGTAACAAGCCATCATTCATGACCCTAAACAGATGGATAAGATCGACCATGGTTTCTTCCACCTTCATAGCAACAAGGTAGAAGTGTTTTCCTTTACAAAATGTCAGGTGTCCTTTTGGGAAAGCAACCATAACAGGGTTTTTCAAGGCTCAATTAATGTAAAATCTAAAAAGCACAGGGAGGCAACAGCTTCCATAGCTGGGCAAAGTCATAGGACATACAATTCAGAAGAGCATAACGTGGGCAGATACCACTGTGTGACAAGAGTTCAAGTTCAATAGACATTGCCATTGCAGGTTATGCCAGGGCATTGTTAGTTCTGTTTTAAGGCTTTGACTTCATACTTTGCATATAATGCATGAGGGTTCTTACAGCAGAATTCAGCCTTTGCTAGCTGTTTCACTGGTTACATCAACCACCAAGATCATTAATCTGCATCTCTTGTGTATGTATCCCTATCTCAAACAGCTCTGATGGTACTGCAAGTGATAAGCAGTGCTTTATAAAAAAAACAAAAAGTAAAATGTTCAGCGGTCAACGGAATCCAAAACTTACAATTGTAGGCCATAGTTTAGTTTTTAACAAAAATCACACAGTATAAGGCTGATACTACAAAGGAGTATGATTTTGCTTCATGGCTGATGATGCAGGATTGTTTAATAATTAAATGCACAATAGCATTAACACGATAAAGACAATTAACATGTAGTTGTAATGAAGATATTATGCTGAAGGAAATCGGCTTATGCTAACATGAGTCAATGTAGGCCTCAAATTCAAAATGGCAACTCTGCTTGCAGCCATCTTTCAGTTCACCGTCATCTATTCAGAAATTTAAAGTAAAGAAACATGCTTCATAAAATATTAAAGCAAACACAAGGAGATGATGGACGGAGCGCTGAAACTTTTCAGACACTCACCCCCAGTCACAGATCTGGGTTTAATCCATCATCATTCTGTAGCTCACTTCGCCACCCCAGTTCAGACCCAGCCATATGCAAATCAGTCTTGACCCTGTTCCCCATGGGAACAGTCCAGCCCGAACTGCCAGGCCAGGTCCTCCCTGGACTGGAAACAAGTATCCTGGGACCAGTTTTGGGGCATCACCCCTCATCAGCCTGTCTAGCTTGACTCCAGTCGCATGGAGAGCACAGGACTCATGTCTGGTTATACCCGTTCCGACTCGGGGTGATAAATGCAAGAAGAACAATTGATGGACAGAATACTGCACAATGTCAAACATTCACCCCAATACAGAGATCTGGGCATAAATCCATAGTTTTTTTGCTCCCCATGCCATTTCAGTTCAGACCCAGCCATATGCAAATCAGTCTTGACCCTGTTCCCCATGGGAACAGTCCAGTCTGAACTGCCAGGCCAGGTCCTCCTTGGACAGGAAACAGCCCCATGCACCAAATACAGAACGATTATTCAGACAAAGCGAAAGATAATGACAACATCAGCAATGAAAGAGAAAAAAAGAACTGACTCACCCTCGAGGGCAATTGAAACATTCTGCTACCCAGGCTGAAGCACAAGGTCAGTGCTTACAGAAGTTGTCAGTGCCGGTCCAAACAGCGAAAGCTGTCTGAACAGCACGTGCTCTCAATGGCAGCAGAAGGGATTGCAAAATACACTGCAGCCGTGTTCCTAAAGCCACCACGCCTTTCGATACTTCTAATAAACAGAACATTGGTGCCAGGTGGGCTGAGTGGATCGAAACCTTCGATGACACCATAGATGCACTAGAGGAATAAAATAACAAGAAGATCATCAAATATATTTAAACCGTGCAGGCGATGGAGTGAAAGAAATGCTAAAGAAAATCTCACAGACTGATGTAAAATTGTACAAAAAGGTAAAAGAAGAGTTGGAGGCTCAGTTCAATCCCGAGCTGAAAGACGACTATGAAACATATCAACCAAGTGTGACAAGAGGTTGGTGAAACAATGGACGAGTTTGTTGAAAGACTTGATGCGCTCATTAAACATTGCAAGTTCTGTGCCTTTACTGACAAAGAAGGAAGCCATGCGCCTCAGAGTCATTGATGGCTGCCTTTCAGATTTGTTTAGAAGGCGCTTGCTGAGAGAGACGGACAGTCTAGAGAAAATGTTGTTGGCTGAGAGAGCCGAAGAACGAGCAGACCAAGAAGCTGCTGACATGGAAGCAGGAACAGCACACAATAAATCGGCATTGACCGTGAAAAGCAAGCACAGGCATAAACAAGAAGCATGTAAGTTGGGGGCGCAAGGGGGGCGCACACGCAAGATGGCTGAACGAAGGTGAGGCTCCCGCGGCCCGGACCAAATAACGAGCAAAAATCCTACATAATCGCAGGGAAAGTTGCAGTTAATTGCACGGGTCCCACAGCTCGCTTCGCCAGGGAACAGGCGGAAGCAGTTCCTGGCTCCACTAGCCTCTGATGCGGCTGCGCACCCAGACGTAAGCCGCGATCGCTGTGAAGGCAGGTGATGGACGGCAGTTTTGCAGGCTCCAAAACTAATTGAGGCCGGTGCTGCGCACATGGCGTGGGCCGCGCCCACGTCCCCCCAACAAGAGCCGGCGTGGATGATACGCCCGAGGTAATTAGTAACCCGATATAACACAGCGGAGCTGCAGAAAACATCGGACATCTGCGGGGAAGTGGCATGATGAGACCGGATGAGTTGAAAATGATCTCGACTGCTGCGACTCAGGAAGTGCAATACGAGTGAAGAGCGTCCATGTTGGAGGTTGTGTAAAAATGTGTAAAAATGTGAGGCCTGTCTATCGGATTCCCTTCCACCTCCGAGACCACAGCGATAATGGAGTAGATGATATAATCAAAAGACACTCAATTGATAGACGGAATGACGGAATGCAGAACAAAGCAAAGCATTCACCCCCAGTCAAGAGATCTGGGTTAAATCCATCATTCTTTTGCTCACCATGCCACCCCAGTTGCATGGTGAGCATCTAAAACCAGCAAAAACATAAGAGGCAACAGCAAAAAATGGAAGGGAGACCCACGCCAATGGTGCCAGGTCTAACAACACACAATTGATGGACGGAATGCAGAACAAATCAAAACATTCACCTCCAGTCAAGAGATCTTGGTTAAATCCATCATTCTTTTGCTCACCATGCCACCCCAGTTTAGACCTGACCATTGCGAATCAGTCTTGACCCTGTGCCTCATGGGAACAGTCCAGCCCGAACTGCCGAGCCAGGTCCTCCCTGGACCGGAAACAAGCATCCTAGGACCAGTTTCGGGGTTTTACCCCTCATCAGCCAGGATAGCTTGAATCCAGTGGCACAGTGAGCCCGGGACCCACGTCTGGGCATACCCGGCGCACTTAGGGCGAGGAAGCAAAAGACACACAATTGATTATATAATCGCCACAAAGCTTCCAGACTGCCGTCCCCATACCGGTAAGAGCTGCATTATTATACCGCTTGAAGCGCCATCCTCAAGTTCAGACGCTACAGAAAGAGCCCTTTGTGTCGGGCCCGCCACATTAGCGCGATTACCTGCGGAGCCAGGCCCTTCGGGCCCCCTGAGATAGAAAATGGAAAGTTGGGACATTGAGGCAGATTGTTGGGGGATCTGAGGGGGCGCAGACATCGGAGGGAGTTGATTGCAGGCCAGGGGCAGTGAATTCATGCCCATTATAACGCACAATCGCCACGCAAGCCCACAATATTGGAGGCAAAGAGGACTACATTGATTCTCCGGCAAAGGGGAATACACCGCAGCAGGTTCGAACCTTCGAGTAAGACCTCCGACCCTCGGTCTAGGTCCACTCTCTCCCCGCAGCTCCGCTGTGCCGTCTCTTGCCTCCAGACCCGACCTGCTGCCCGCTCCTGCGCCTGCTGCCCGCTCCAACTGGGACCAGACTGCCTGCAACCACCGTAACCTTTCTCAGCCGTTTTTTTCTAAATTTTTCCCTGTTGTGCCACTGTTATTGTGCCCATCTGTGTCTTGCTCTAATTCCACCACTGTTTTTATTTTCTCGTGCCTGCCTGTTCCTTTCGCCTTTCGCTGCTGATGCCCCTGCGGCCCCTCCCCCGGAATTCCCCACCGGAATTCCCCTCCGGAAATCCCCCACTCCTGCCTCCCAGCCTCTCCTCCCTCCCACCTCCCTACTTAATGGCGGCTGCTGGGCGGTCGCGCCAAAGGCGCGCCAAATGCAAGCCCGTCTGCACCCGTCCGCGACCCGACCGCGGCCAGCGTCAGGAACCCTGGACCTCCCACTACCCATCGCTACGACACCACCACCCTCCTCGCACTCAACCCTGGAAGACTTAGAGAATGCCAACAGGCCTCGCCGAACACGACCCACGGCCAGTTCTCCTGCCTCCACTGCCGCCAGAGCCTCACCGCCACCCAGGCCTCCAACACCGCCGACGCCAGCACCGGGGACACCCTAAAATGCATCCTCTTTAACGTACGCTCCGTACACAAACACGCCATGGAAATCTGGAACCTACTCGACTCTCTCTCGCCCGACATCGCCTTCTTCACAGAGACCTGGACCAACGCATCCTCCGCCCCCGACATCAGCACCGCCATCCCAGACGGATACAAGATCCAGAGGAAAGACCGCCCCAACCACCCAGGAGGGGGCCTCGCCATCGCCCACAAGAGCACCCTCCGCCTCACCACCTCCAGCGAAACCTTCCCCTCCGCCGAACACCTGCACTTCCAGATCCAGACCACCCCCAAAACCATACTCCGAGGAACCCTCATCTACAGACCCCCCGGCCCCCGAACACCCTTCGCCACCACCATCACCGACTTCATCGCACCCCACGCCATCGCCTCAGCAAACTACATACTCATTGGAGACCTGAACTTCCACCTCGACAACCCCAGCGCACCTCGACAACCCCAGCGACCCCAACTCCACTATCCTTCGTGACAACCTACCCAGCATCGGACTTAAACAACTCGTCAACACACCGACCCACAGAGCAGGACACACCCTCGACCCCATCTTCGCGGCAGGAAACAGCATCCAATTCAGCCACACAACGCAGCCGCCATGGACCGACCACCACTGCGTACACTTCGCCATCAACAAACCCAAGGCACCCAAACCAGCCCCACGCCCACCTCGAAGGAACTGGAGCAAGGTTACCGACGAGCAACTTAACTCCACCCTCACCCGAGACAACCACACCTGGGCACCCGACACAAACAACGCAAACAACGCAGCCAGAGAACTCCACACCTAGATCTTCAACTGCGCAGACGAGCTCGCCCCGCTACGCAACCCCGACAGACAACGCCCCAGGAAAGCCGGCTGGTTCACCACGGCTCTCCAAGAAGCCAGACGCACCTGCAGACGCCTGGAGCAGAACTGGAGAAACACCAAGACAACCGGAAAACCACACCACCTACAAGGACGCCTTGACGGACTACCATAACCAGATCAGAGCCACCAAGAGGAACTTCATCCACAACAAAATCCTGGCCAACTCCACCAATTCCAAGGAACTTTTCAGTGTCATTCAGGAATTCACCAACTCACGCAGCGAAGCCACAGACATCACACCATCCCAAGACCTCTGCGACAAGCTTAGAACCTATTTCCACCTCAAGATCAAAAACCTCTATGACAACTTCCTCGACCATCCACCAAGTGCCACAGACGGCCCCCCGCCCCCCAGAAACACCAGCCAGCCCACCATCTCCAACTGGACACCGATCACGGCCGAAGACACCGCCTCGACCATGAAAAGCATCCACTCGGGGCCCCCACCGACCCCTGCCCCCTCACATCTACCACAGAGCTGCGGCCGCCATCGCACCCAAACTACAACGCACCATCAACACCACCATCAAAACAGGCACCTTCCCAGACGACTGGAAGCGCGTAGAAGTCAGACCCCTGCTCAAGAAGCCCACAGCTGACCCCACCGACCTCAAGAACTATCGGCCCATCTCGCTCCTCCCCTTCGCAGCCAAAGTTGCAGAGAAAACAGTCAACAGGAAACTGACACGATTCATTGAAGAGAACGCCGTCCTCGACCCGTCCCAATCCGGATTACGAAGCAACCACAGCACAGAGACCGCCCTACTCGCCGCCACAGACGACATCCGCACCCTCCTGGACCAAGGCCACTCCGCAGCCCTCATCCTACTTGACCTATCAGCGGCCTTCGACACCGTCTCCCACCGCACACTAGTCGCCAGATTACACGACGCAGGCATACAAGGAACAGCCCTGGACTGGATCCGATCATTCCTCACCGGAAGAAGCCAAAGGATCAGACTCCCACCCTTCCTCTCCGACCCAACGAAAATCACCTGCGGAGTCCCACAGGGTTCATCACTGAGCCCCACCCTCTTCAACATCTACATGGCCCCCCTCGCAGCCATCATCCGACAACACGGCCTCAACATCGTATCCTACGCCGATGACACCCAGCTCATCCTCTCCCTCACCAAAGACCCCACCACTGCCAAACTCAACTTCCAGAAAGGAATGCAAGACGTTGCAGTCTGGATGACCAACAGCTGCCTGAAGCTCAATGCCGAGAAGACAGAAGTCCTCGTCCTCGGTACCACCCCTTCTGCATGGGACAGCACCTGGTGGCCGACCGCCCTTGGAAGCCCACCTACCCCCTCAGACCACGCCAAGAACCTCGGTATCATACTCGACTCATCACTCACCATGAACCGACAGGTCAACGCCGTCACCTCCAGCTGCTTCAACACCCTCCGCATCCTCCCCAAGACCTTCAATTGGATCCCCCCTGAGTCAAGAAAGACAGTCACCCACGCACTCATCACCAGCAGACTGGACTATGGAAACGCACTCTACGCCGGCATCAACAAGTCCCTACTCCGCAAACTCCAAACAATACAGAACACCGCCGCCAGACTGGTCCTCGGCATCCCCCGACACGAACACATCAGCCAACGCCTACAAAGTCTCCACTGGCTCCCCGTGGAGAAAAGAGTCACTTTCAAAATCCTCACTCACGCCTACAAATGCCTACACAACAACGGACCCAAATACCTCAACGACAGAATCAACTTCCACATACCCAAAAGAAACCTCCGATCTTCCAACCTCGCACTGGCCGAAACCCTGTGCATCCACAGAGCCAGAGCAGGCGGAAGATCCTTCTCTCACATTGCAGCCAAGACCTGGAATGAGCTACCGGCAGACACAGACGCACCCTCCCTGAACACCTTCAGGAAGACCCTCAAGACGTCCCTCAAGACGTAGCTCTTCGGCTAAACGGATCTGCGAACCCACCCCCCCTCAGCGCCTTGAGACCCTCACGGGTGAGTAGCGCGCTTACAATTCCCTGATTGATTGATTGATTGATTGATTGAACAGAAGCAACCCCGGAGATCTATTGGACTGTCTAGGGCACTATTAAAGCTGTATGCAACAGCAGTCGGTGGGATAGCATGAGGAGAAAACTAGCTTACAAACTTAGGTCTGCACCTGGCTCCTGATCCTTGGACATAGCCCCCACACTCGTTCATTTACATAAATCACAAGACACATGCGAGCAGGGCACAGCGTACCAAGAACCTGGGGCAGGGCTCCACCCTTCAACTCCTGACGGACTGCCAGCCAGCCACCTCGTACTAATCTGTTGTCCCAAGACACGCGAACGCATTGGGAAACGCTGGTTGCCGGATCTGACCATCGGGGAGGGAAAATGGGCAGAACTGAAGGTAGACAATCTAAACGACCATTTGAGGCTCGGAAAACTATCTGTATGCAGCAGGAAGAACAGACTGGGGCCGAGGTCCCGCTGGAGAGCCAAGAAGACGATTGGCGATCCTTGCTCTTCACCATGAAAAACAGCCTCACGTCCATAGAGTCTAAAATGGACACCATGTCTGCCCCCATGGACACCATTGTACACAAGATTGAAAAACGTGATCACAGGATCACTGAGGCTGAAAATAGAATCTCTGAACTGGAAGACACCACAGTGAGTAGTAAAGAACAAATATCTCAAATGGATCGCCTGTTGAAGGTGATTGCGGCGAAGAATGAAGATTTAGAGGCACGTTCGCGCCGGAACAACGTGCGCATACTGGGATTACCCGAGAGTACAAATACAGGCCGCATGGAAGACTTCATTGAATGGCTGCTACGCAACGCGAAGTATTCAGTGCTGAGGCCTTTTCACCGCAACTGGTAATTGAGCGGGCACACAGATTACTAGGGACGCCACCTCGGCCCATCATAGCCAGATTTCTCAACTACCGTGACAGGGACACGGTGTTACGCCTAGCACGGGAAAAAAAGAAAATTGAGTATGAAAATACCACCCTCACGTTCTATCCAGACTTCACAATGACAGTGCAGGAAGCCAGGAGAAACTTCGTACCTGTAAAAAGGAAGCTCCAGCAAGCTCAGATCGATTACGCCGTGATGTACTCGGCGCAACTCAGGGTCACCCACCAAGGGAAACAACATTTCTTCAACAATCCACAACAGGTGGAGGACTTTCTGAAACGAAATCACCGTGCAGCATCCAAAGCGGACTCCAGCCAGTCCAGATTCCGGTTGACTTCGCCACTATCCAAGCTAGATTAAGGACCAAAAGAGGTTACATCCGCGACTTAGCAAGGCCGGACAATGCCAAGGGACTTAGAAACATTACTCATTCACAAAAATACCTTGTAGAACATTGTAGAGAGGCAATAATAACTGGACAATTCCTTCAGTATATCCCGTGGGATATGAACAAGCTCATCAATGTACTACAGCTGATAAGGTGACCTCTCTTTTCTATTCTATTTCTTTCCCCAACGTCGATTTATATATATAGGTCCGGACACCCTACACCCCTATTCTTTGATAGACCCTCAGTTAACGGGTCACAATGGGGAGGAGGGCAGTCGTGGGCCCCCTAGCAGTACCCCCAAGGGAGAACTCCCTTTCTATCTTTTTCTTTTGTATTTCGATATTATTGCTGTTTGCGTATGATCAATTTTGTTGGCTGTATCTGTTTTCAAAGTTAATGAAGGGAGGGTCATGCATTCCCGACAAGTTGGGGATGTCGGTGTAGGAGGGGGGAGGGTCGGGGCAGCATTCACAGCACCATGTCAATCATTGGTAGTTTACTAGAGAAATGCAAGTCAGTCGTTTTGAATATTGTTGCAATACTAGTGGCACTAAGTTTCGTCTCATTATTAAATAATAGCAGTATCGAAGCAACTCACTAAAATTCACCTTATGTCCTGAAATGTTCGAGGGCTGAATAACCCACGAAAAAAAAGACACATCCTGGCATACTTAGACAGGCATCAAATTCAAATTGCACTCTTGCAGGAGACACATCTTGACCCCTCCACTACCCGAAGCGTCGCTGCTCGATGGGCGGTGAACCATTGCTTTTCGTCTTACTCTACAAACGCTAGGGGTGTAGCGATACTTATTCAAAAGAATACACCATTTGTACTGGGAGGTTCCTTACTAGACTCACAAGGCAGATATTGTATCATGTGGGGCCGACTGTGGTCCCACATGGTTGCAATCATCAATTGCTACGGTCCCAATGTGGATGACCCACATTTCTTTGCCACATTATGGGGTAAAATACTCACCACTGGATCGACATATGTCCTTTGGGGAGGGGATTTCAACACAGCTTTGGTGCCCACGCTTGATAGATCCCATCTGGCACCACAGCACTACACCGCAGCGTAAGGGCAGTTGGTAGGTATTAAAGCAGACAATTACCTACTAGACGCATGGAGGCAACTACACCCCACCACTAGAGAAGGTACACATTACTATGCGGTGCATTCAACATGGTCCAGACTTGACTACTGGATAATTTCTAGGGGAATGGGGCAATGGGTTGAACAGGTTGAACACCTAGCGAGGACGTACTCCGACCACCCACCCAATAAAAATGGTATTATCTCTCCCGGGGGGAGGGGTACCACACAGTAAATGGCGACTAAATCCAATGGCTTTGCTAGATGCCGTAATTCAGGTTGAAATAGGACAAGAAATACAAGACTTTTTTGAACACAACATAGGCTCTGTGGCGAAAGTTACTATGGTGTGGGAAGCCTTCTAAGTCACCATGAGGGGACTGTGCATCTCTAAGGGGGGAGGTTTAGTGCGAGACATTCAAAATCAGCTTAAAAAGCTGGATGCTGAGAAAAAAACTCTAGAACAGGAAATAACAACATCCACTGCTGGAGGAGCTAAAAAAGTTGCCCTCAGAGATAAAATAACTGAGTACAAAGACACAGCGGAAAGAGAATGCAAATTCAGAGGTAAATACTACAAGGCCCGGAACTATGGAGAAGGGGATCGCCCAGGGAAAGCCATAGCAGATTATATTAGGCAACCCAGGTTTTCCAATTATGTGACTGAAATTGGCGACGCTGAGGGCACTATTCATAGGAGTACCCCAGACCTCCTGCGCATTTTTACGACATACTATTCTACATTGTACACCTCATAGAGAGAGCAACCTCTCAACCTCCCTCCATACTTAGTAGACGTCGCACTGGGCTGGCTAGGCGATTCCCAACGTTCCTGGCAGCAGATCTTGAGGAAGACGATATATCCATGGCAATCATGCAAATGAAGTCAGGGCGAGCCCCAGGGTCGGATGGACTCCCAGTAGAGTTTTATAAAACTTATGCATTACACTTAGTCCCAATTTTTTTTTAAGTGTTTGATGAAGCAAGTGCGGAAGGTATGCTGCCATTAACTATGAGAGAGGCCATGATAACCTCGCTGCTCAAGCCTGGTAAGCCAGCAGAGCACTGCGAATCTTACAGGCCACTATCTCTAATCAATTGTGACACCAAGATCCTGGCCAAGGACCTCTCCAATAGGTTGAATCTTCTAATAGGTAACCTGGTATTGCCGGATCAAGCCGGATTTATACCAGGACGAGCGACATAACACAACCTCCGCACACTTTTAGCTGTTATGCAAGACATCGATCCAGATATAGCTGCGGTGGCAGTGTTTCTAGACGCCACTAAAGCGTTTGATTCTGTAGAGTGGGACTATCTTGCTGGAACGCTCCTACATATTGGGCTACCCCCAGGCTTTCTTAAATGGATTGAACTTCTATACCAGCAGCCTCTAGCTACTGTCCTCCTCAATGGCTCCCGCTCATCACCTTTCAGAATCACTAGAGGCACGAGGCAAGGCTTCCCACTATCTCCACTAATATTTGCTCTCGCCATAGAGCCGCTAGCAGAAAAATTGAGGAAGCATCACAAGGAGCGGGCGCTTCCATATCCCACTAGACATATTCTTATATCGTTATATGCAGATGACATAACCCTATACCTTAGAGCCCCTTAAGACAATTTGAATCCAGTACTACGCGAACTCATCAAGTTTGAAGAACACTCTGGAATCCATATTAATTGGAGTAAATCGCAAATATTCCCCCTCACTGATAAGGTCATTCCTCATGCGTTAGACTATCCCTTAGAATGGAGTACTACGGAGGTTAAATATCTGGGTATTAAGATTACTAGAGATAAAACTGAACTCATGCGCATAAATTATGGCAGAACTTTGGATGCCCTGACAGATTCCGTTACTCGGTGGGTAGCTCTGCCGTTATCCATGGCAGGGAGGATCTCTCTAATAAAAATGGTGATACTGCCCAAAATGCTTTACCTGTTTACAAATATTCCTTATAATCCGGGGCAACCATATTTTGCAGCTCTGAAAACACAAATGATTCGATTGGCATGGGGAGGCAAGCAACCCAGGCTAAAATGGGAAGTGCTGACTCTTTCTCACAGGGAGGATTCGAAGTACCCGACCTGGAATTATACTACCTTTGTGCACAGGCACATTATGCAACATACTGGTTCCACCCACCCCCATTCATGCCATATCTGGCAGTTGAAATGGGATACATGGCTCCCACCCTCCTATCCGGGATCATTGCTACACAGCCTAAAAAGCGAGATACTGACCCCACCACGGCGTCATGCACTATCATTGCGTGGAGAAAACCTGCCACTAAACTGGGTACGCCGATGCTATATTCACCCCGTTTACCTATAAAATATCACCCAGAACTGAAAGTTACCTATGAAGGGGCATGGAGGCAAGTCCTAGATGAAGCTCAGGTACAGACATGGGGGGACCTGTATGAAGATGGGAAGTTTCTAACAAAAGAACAGTTCTTTCACGAACATAAACCCACAGCGATGTAGTTATTCATGTACGAGAGACTTAGGCAAAGTGTTAGGGCTGCCACCCCAGAGTTCCCACATGAGCCACAGGTTCTCCCACCATTACATGAGATACTGCAATCAGAGCCACCTCAGCACGTCACCTCTCTTATCTATCACAGCACACAAACAGCTTTTAAGCCAACCCAGACACCATCACTTACAAATTGGGAGGCAGAACTAGGCATGACACTATCGGACCAGCAATGGGAATATTGCTGCAAGCAACTCGGAAACATTACAGCCAATAGCAGGCTACGAATGATCCATTATAAGTTTGTACATCGCTTATATTATACCCCGGCCAAAATGTACAAATTCCATTTAAGGGACAATGACAGGTGTGAGTGGTGTAAAAAAGAAGGCGCTGGGTTTCTACACCTGGCATGGGAATGCCCTAAAATTAATGAGTACTGGCACCAGGTATTCGCAGCAATGACACAAATGGTGGGATCCCCACTTCAGATATCCCCGGTCACTGCCATTCTAGGCTACACTAAAGAAGTTGAAACAGCACACAAGAAATATACGGCGCTGGGGCTATTGATAGCCAAGCGCAGGGTTGCCTGTAAATGGGAGAGAGGAAGGGCTCCCAAATCTAAAGACTGGATCCAAGATCTAATATTATGGATAAGAACAATCACTCACATATGCAGAGCTACTTCCACCCACTTCTAGACCAAGGGATATATGGGAACCCCTGAAGACCTACCTTCTAGCCATATCAGATGAGACATAGACTCCCGCAGACAGGTAGGATGAGGTGGGATGTTGAGGAGACAATTGTAAAATCAGGTACACTATCCCTTAGTGGACATCCTGCTTAAATGAGCTATGTACTTAAGGATGTACTAGTTAATGAGGCCTTAGTGAATTGAGTTTGCAATAGAGATATACAGAAATAGGATGCCGTCACTTGAGTCAACTGTGATTAATAAAATGTAAAAGATAATCAGGACACAACTAAATGGCAATACTTTCTGTCATGAGACGATGTAATATGAAGATGTATACATGTACTGACTGCACTGTATAAGTTCTGAATGACATGTTATGAAAAGGTTGAATAATTAAAAAAAAAAAAAAAAGCACGTAAGTCGACGTCCCCAGAGAAAACAAAGTTATGCTTCCGATGTGGATTTTTGTTTCTCCACGAAGGTAAATGTTCAGTCATAGGACAAGTCTGCAAAGGTTGTGGTAAAAAGAACCATTTCATAACAGTGTGCTGAGCTAAAGAATAAGCAAGTGTGTCAAAACGACAAGAGAAATTGGACGCAAGAACGTTCCAGAAGCATTCTCGCCACGCCCTTAAAACCAAAAAGCAGCATCAGCTACGTCAAGTAGAAACGAGGCAAAATCAATCGCCGTCAAACTCATCGTACAAAGGTTCTTCAATGTCACAATTGATTACCAGGGAAGAAGATGGGTGTGCGCTGATGATATCTACCAAAGGATGGCGTGCACATGTGGGTTTATTTGCTTGTAAAGAAAATCACAGTTCAAAGACAGCTCACCAAACAAAGCGACCAACTTCATTTGGACAGTGTCCCAAAATCACATTGAAAGTGAACGATCATCCAATAACTTTCATCATAGACAGTAGTGCATCGATTGATATCATGCCAGTGAAAAGGTTTAATAGCCTATCCCCTGTGCCTCACCTCACTCCATCAGGTACGAAGGTATATACCTGGGCCGCTTCTGAGCCATTGCAAAGGCAAGGGTCGTTCACAACAACAATGCAACACAAAAAGTCATCAGTGCAATCACCCATTCATGTCCAACAAGGGACTTCGTTGAGTGCCTGATTGCTCAGTTTTGCTACCACTGCTGATATGGGTTAATATCCCTCAACTACAACCTCTGTGCTCATTCTGAGATCACAAGCCGGGTCCCGTTGTTGTTTTATGGCCTGGGAAAACTCAAAACAATGAAAGTATAGCTTCATATGAATGAAGACATTTGCCCTGTTGCTCAGCGGCACCGTAGAGTTGCTTTTCATCTACAAGAAGCTGTAGAGAAAGAGTTGAAAGCACTCTTAAAACATGACATCACTGAACGCCCCAGATGCCCCACGCCATGGGTTTCGACCATAGTAGTAGTATTAAAAAGGGACAGTAGCGGAATGGTGCACATTTGCGTTGATATGCACCAGGCAAACAAAGCCATTCAGAGGAAGAGACAACCTGGTCCACACATAGGGGACATGATCATGTAATTAAATGGAGCCAAAGTGTTTTCCCGTCTTGACCTGAATAAAGGTTACCATCAACTGAAGTTGGAGGAGAACTGCAGGTACATCACTAACGTTTCGACTCATGTTGGTTTGTTCAGATATAAGACACTGAGTTTTGTAGTATCTTTGACTGCTGAGATATTTCAGAATGTTATTTGTTGAGTAATCCAACCTGTTACACATGCTTTTAATTATAGTGATGACATACTGGTTTTTGGGAGAACACGGAAAGAACACCACAAAGCCCTTACCCAAGTGTGCCAGTTACTTGTGATGCAGGTCTCACCCTCAATGCCGCAAAGTGCAAGTTTCACAAAACCAAACTCAAGTTTTTTGAGCACATATTCTCTGATGAGGGAATGACTTCAGATCCAGACATGGTGCAAGCACTGACATCCACTTGTCCCTCCCACCCCTCTCCCCCCGGATGTTACCATGCTGCGATCCTTTCTATGCATTGACCCTTATTGCTCAAGAGACGTTTGCAACTTTGCCACAGGGAGTGCCCCATTGAGAGACTTGACAAAGCGAAATGTACCGTTTCAGTGGTCTCCGGAATGCGATCAAAGTTTCGAAGACATTAAACATGCGATTGAGAATGCAACTGAAATGGCCTACTTCGACCCCAAGTTAAATACTGACATAACGGTTGATGCGAGCCCAGTAGGGCTAGGGGCAGTCGTTGCCCAACACAATGGACATCCGAATGCTCAGAGATACATTGTGGCCTATGTCAGTCTGAAACAGAATGTGCCTATTCTCAGCCCGAGAAGGAGAGTCTGGCTGTGTTGTGGGACTGCAAACATTTTCATGTGTTCCTCTACGGAAAACGATTCACCATCATCACGGATCACCAGGCGTTGCTCACAATTTTTGGAAGGCTAAGATATCCCCTTGTATCGATAGGTGAGGGTTAAGGCTGCAAGAGTATGACTATGAGATTGTGCATAAACCTGGGAAGGATCAAAACCCAGCAGATTACTTCTCACGAGTGCCGCTATATCATCACAGTTCGAAATCCAAGATAGCCTAAGAGTAGCTCAACTTTATTGTGAGATCCAGCAAACCAATGCAGATAAAGACATGACCATAATCAAAGAACTTATTACCACGCACTCATGGAGAAGAAGTACCGGGCCCCTTGCCAATGATGTTGAATTCCAAAAGTTCAAAAATGTTCAGGATGAGTTAGCAGTCTCCCAGGAGGGGCGTAATACTGAGGCTCGAGAATCGTCATACCTGAAATCCGGAGATAGCGGGTCACCGAGCTCGCCAATGAAGGACACCGTGGTATTGTAGCTACCAAAAGAGCCCTACGAGATCGAGTGTGGTTACCTCATGCTCTTCCCACTAGCTTGCTTGACTGCCCTACCCTTGGAGTGACATCCATGCCTTGGATTGCGCTGGGAAAAGGGACACTTTAGATACCTGGGTGTGCAGGTGGTGCTTGAGGATACTCAATTGCTACCCCTCAATCTGAACAGGGTGGCTGAAGCGCTTCAACGGTCGGTGACCTTCTGGAACACTCTGCTGCTCTCACTGATGGGCAGGCTGGTGGTGTCTAAGATTGTGATGATGCTGCGTTGCCTATACGTGCTCCAAAACTTGTTGTGCCAAATCCCGCGTGGGTTTTCAAGCAGTTGAACTGTACTGGTATCCCTATATTGGGCCGATCGTCGTAGAAGAGTGGCCTTGAACACTCTGAAGCAGCTTTATGAGGAGGGGGACTGGAAGCCCCTAGGGTGGATTTATACTACTACGCAGTGCACTTACAGCACGTGACCCGGTGGCTGGATGATGGGGACAACTGGGAGAAACGACTACTGAGGGGGCGAGTCCAGCCGGACAGGCTCCAAACGGCGTTGATGGAGGGCGCAGGAACCCCTGATGACATGCCCTATATAGTCAAACAGACTGCCAGAGTCTGGCAGCTATTTGTGGAACGAATACCATAGCACACACCGTTCCATCAGGAACTTTCCATATGGACTCTTGCTCCGGTGCGGAAAATGATGGAAAACATGTCATTCCAGGCATGGAGGGAGGGGGGATGTGAAATATTACCAGACCTGTTCCCAGGCGAAACCTTCATCTCCTATGAGCAGGCCTGCGAGTGCTTTGGGCTGGGTCAGGGCCACTGTCTACATTATGCAGGACTTTTGGACTTGGTTAAAGTGACGTGGCACACATACCCTATAGTCTTGCAGATGACACAAACGCTGGACATAATGCTCACCTGTAGCGCTGGGCGTGGGCTTAACTCTCTCCTATATAAAGCCATGAGGGTCAATTCAACAGGCCCCGCACCCAGGGCACGGGCAGCATGGGACGCAGACATGACAGAGTCCTTAGGTGAAAAGGCGTGGAAAGTAATAAGTACACTCACACATACGGTATCCTGCAATGCCTGCTTCAAGTTGATACATTTCAACTACTTACACTGCACATACATGACACCACTGAGGTTGCACCGCATTGACCCAGAACGGTCAGATGGTTGTCCTAGGTGTGGCATAGTTAGGGAGGATTTTTTGCACTCAGCATGGGGGTGTCCTGGGGTGTGCTAATTCTGGGCTCAGTTGGTGGAGCTGGTGCAGGGGGGCAACGGGCCTTCGGGTGGAGTTGACACTTCTGCACTGCTTATTGGGACACATCACGAAACCCAAAAAGTGTAAGATGGAGCATAAACTCTTGCAACTACTCCTGGTTTTGGCAAAGCGCAGGGTTGCAATAATGTGGATGAGGAGGCGCACCCCCTCAGTGGATGAGTGGGTTGGCAATGTGTGTGAGTGGACGCAGGCGGGAAAAGCCCACATGAAGGCCAGTCGAAGGGATGAAAAACTGGGGGAGGATCTTGCGACATGGAGGGGGTTATGCAACATGTTCTTAATCCCTGATATAAATGCAAGAGGTCAGCATGAGTCGGAAGTGAATGAGGGCACGACCGAGGGGGAGTCGGACTGATGTATCTGACATTATAATGACAGGCTCTTTGACATATGATAACATGTAATGCCATAAGTGTGAATGTCCTGTTCGTATATCTGTGCTTTGCCGTAGATCCCAACTGTCCGCCTCGGTTGAAACTGTACACCTAGTATGACTTGGTTACAAAAGAAAAATAAAGGTATAAAAACAAATTCCTGCCTTGTTTTCATTGGTGCTTTTCTATTTACATTGCAATTTGCATTGACGTTTGTTGGACAGGTCCAGTTGAGAAACACAAAATCCTGAGGGGATTATTACCGCTACCGGGCCCTCTGAAGAGCTTTAATTTTGACATTAGTAGGAAAAGCGCTAACATGCGACCCTCCTATAATATTTTAAACATTTTTGTAGTTTTCATTTAATCTGTTTATTGATTTACAAACATTTGCACCACCTACACACAAAGGCAGTTTAAACATTTTTTAAAAAGGAAAACATTTTAAATCCATGGCTAGCACCATTGAGTGTGGGCAGAAGTTAGATGCCAAGTGATTGTCACATGAAGTACAGGGTTAAATTTCTTATGACTACTTTTATGCTATTTAAAATACAAAGCACATGATCCAGAGCAGAACATCTCTCCGCTGGCTCCCTATTGAAGCCAGTATTATATACAAGACTGCTTATATCACCCTTAAGTTCATCCACCCTTCCACACCTCGCTACCTCGGAAACAAACTCAAGATATCAGGTGGCGCTAGACCTTCTGAAATGCTGAAAATCTGCTGATCGAACCTCCAACCTTCAAAAGGGAAAGACTCATGAGGCAATCTTTCTCAGGCAGTGGGACTAGATTTTGGAATTTGCTACCAACAAACCTTCGCACCAGCACCTATTTTCGGATCTTCAAAACAGATCTTAAAACTCTTCTCTTCCAAAGACATTTTTCTCAGTAATACTCCTTGCCAAGCTCCTAACCAGGCATATGCCCTCACGTTTACTAGCGTTACGTAGAGAACGAGAAGATAGACTAGGCAGAGGTCTCACCCTCATTCACAGAAACTCACTGAGATGCAGGATCCTCCAAACGACTCAGTTTCAGTCTTTCAAATGCATATCGGTGGAAATGCCCACATCCACTACCTCCAACATCAGACTGAATGTGATTTACCATCCAGCGTGTCATAACAATTCCTTCATCGAGGAATGTATGGATCTCTTCACCTATCAACTGATCAGCTCAGACAACACAATCTTCCTTGGAGACTTCAACATCCACTGGGGAATCGAGGGTAACAGGCTGGTGGACACCTTTACAGCCTTTCTCAGAGACAATGATCTCCCACAACACTGCCTTAAACCCAAAGACCACAAAGGCGCCATTCTTGACCTGATAATCTCCAATTCCCCCAATCTACAGTCGTATGACCCCATTCCAGTCGACTGGTCTGACCACATGCAGATCCCATTCTCCCTCTCCGGCTCTTATACCAAAATTTCCAGGCAACCCAAGAAAGAGAAAGTATGGTTCAGGGACACATCCAACCTTGACACAGAAGCCATGGCCATCATGGCTCTTCCTACCCTAATCTCGATTACACCACACCTTGATATTTATTAATGAAGCCACCGACAAATACAACTCCTGCTTGGAATCCCTTATCAACAATTTTGCACCCCTGAAGTGCAAATTATGGCGACCAAAACCCTCCAATCCTTGGTTCTCAAAAGAACTTTACGAAGAAAGAAAGCTTATCAGAATGTGTGAGAATGAATGGAGATTAGCACTCTCTCACCTGAGTATGAATAAGCTTCGCATTGCGCGAAAACAGTATAAAGACTGAATCCTTAGAGCCAAATCCGCTCACTTAAGAGCACTCGTGAATTCTATCACAAACTACAAACCCCTCCATCAGTTCAGCTCTTGAGCCACCAGTGGCCTGCCACAACAACTTTGTGGATTCTTTTGATAGAAAAGTCAGAGGCATCCTTATCGAGCTACACACCAGTGAACCTCCAGAAACTTAGATTCTACTGTGCAAGGCGCTTCATTCATGGTCCTCTTTCTCCCCCATATCTGAACGAGAACTACAGTGAACAATCTCCAAAGTTAAACCCTCGAACAACCTTCAGGACGCCATTCCAGGGTCTATCAGTAAATCTCTTGCCACACACCTACTCCCCCTATGGGCCAACATGGTCAACTCCTCTCTTCAACAGTGTTGTGTAGTTCCTACAGCGTCTTGCGTCAGCGTGTCAGCATGGAACTCTTTTTCTCCTCTGGTTTGCCCAGCGAAGATGTAGTGCTTGTATACCTGAAAGGTACCCTCAGGGGTTCTACCTAGAAGTGTACTATGGGCATGTCGGGCAAGGATGACGATAGAAGTAACCCTTATACAGAGCTGTTATGCAGAAGATGGTAATCCTGCTGTGATACTGAGAATCCTCATGCATAATACATGAGGCTAGTTTTCGGAGAAAAGCACACGACAGTCATGTAGCACCTAACTAGGTAAAAGGTCAGCGCCAGACTCGTTATGTAGAACAATGGTAGGACAGATGTAGGTAAAAGGTCTTGTAACTACCTATGCCTATATTGGGGTACATTGGGGTTCATAACACCCACTACTCATCCGACTGGATGACATAATAATAAATGCTAAAATATGCCTGTTTAAAAAAAAGCATAAAACATTCCAAAAATATTGGTATAAAAACATCTAAAAAACACGGTATATGTTAAAAAGGTAAATAATGTAGCCGTAACAAAGCCTTGTGAGTCCTCTACAAAGTCAATATACTGTGAGACCAACTGAGCATGCCGAAAGCCATAGTGCTCAATGAGAGCAGAAGAGGAAAAATAAAACAAAAATGTATGTTTTCGAATTCCAGTTTTAGTTGTTTTCGAAAAAGGGCCAAATTGTCCCCAGCACACGGAGAGCCAAATGTTTATGTGTCCTGTGCGGGAGACGCAACATCACTGTTGCCTGCCTTCGCAGATGACGGTCTCTGCAGCACCTCTTGGATCAGGTCAATGGAGCAAAGGTGATCTTCTCCTGTTCCCACAGCCATTGCTGAGGAAACACTTGATGCCTATAAGCCTGGTTCAGAGCCGGTGTCCGTTTCAACAGGAGCTGAAGCATCCTGTGGTGGCTCTAAGAATGCCGACATCAGGATTGGAATACGCTGAGGACACTGCACTACATGGGCCATTAGCGGGTCCAGCAGTACATCCACGTCCGGAGGCGCAACCGATGGAAGTGTTAGACAGATGTCCAACACGCATTCATGTCCGCAGAATAAGCAGCGGAGTACAGGCAAGACACAGTCTACCCAGACTGATCTGAACGAGAGAAACCAATGCTCACTTAGCTCCCGAAGCCGAGGTGTGCCCAGATGGAGTACCATGTATTCACGGCAACGTCGCTCCAAGGGCGACTTTTCCATCTCCTTGGAATTGGGGACGTCCATTGCGTAGCAGAAAAATTAAAATCAGGATACCTACTACCAGTAACAGGATGAGTGGAAGCCCACCAAAAATGCTTCCAAATACGGAGTGTATTAAAGATGGAATAACTCTGAAAACCGTCTGAAAGGTACTTAATAGCCCAGAGCCTACGGTCTTAAATAGGTGTACTATCCCACTCGTATCAGACATGTTAAAGATAGGATGTACCATTTCTCCGCAATGGAGCGGGAAGTTAGTTTGGACTAGAGCCTGTACCTCAGCTGAAGACCTTGCAACCTGGAGATCAAAAGTCTCTCGAGCTAAGGTTAAGGTCACTTTCTTCTGTAAAAGTATGGCTTTCAGTCTGCTCAGAGAATCAAACCGTATAAGGGAAACATTCAACGAAGGCCATAGCGATGCCTCCCTAACAGTGTGGGTCGGTGGAAACAATACTTACATACAACATGTAACCCTGGAGCTCCCTGTGACCAGATATGCGATGCCCGGTAGCATCCCACAACAACCTTGATCATTCAGCATTAAGTAACTCCTATTCGAGAGCCGTTTGAACACTGGATGAATACCGGCAGCTGGGGATCCTTTCAAGTGGCAAGATAGGTTTGCAACCGAAGCGTTGCAAGCTTCGTGAAGCATAATATCCTGACAAATTAGAAACCCACTTAACGAATTCTCGCAGTCTGAACCGCTGAGAAAAACTTCAGTGTCCCCATTCCTGCATCTAAATCTGTAAGGTAACGCCCAAGATTTATGGATGTATTCCTTTCCCAACGCTTCATACCTGCCTACTTGATGGTACTCTAGGCAGTATTGAAATTGGAATGTTGTTACCGGCAATGTTATATGGCCATGGATTAACCATTCTGTGGACGGTGACTCAGTCATGGTGAAAGGTAATTGGTCCAATTTTTCAATGTGCAGCATTATATACTTCGCATCTCTCTGTGCCATTGTTGTCTGCCTCGTTGTTAAATTATAAGCAGAAAGCAGAGACGTACTGTTAATATATCGCCAGAGCACCTGACCAGAGTACAATGATTGTAGCGTCCAGCTTAATAATAGAATGGATCGCAACTGTGATTGCCCATGTTGTAGAATGGACAGATCCTGTTCCATTATATCTATAGCAGAAGACACAATGTTGCCCAGTGAATAAAACCTGGATGTTAGTGTGGTCATGCCATTGTCAACCACTGCCAAAGCCTTTTCTAGGTTAACCCTGTCAATGTCACACAACCTCTCCGCAGGTTCCTGTTGAGAGATTTTCCAAACTTCGTTGTAAGTAGCGTATAAGAAGCTTTTACGACATGGCTTCCAGGGACCTAGCAAAAAATCCCTTAAATCCATGTCATCTGATAGTAAGGACAAGTGTTGTTTCACCTGGGACAATGTTTAGGTTCTTAGCCACTCTACGCATAACTTCCCAACACTGTAAGATGTCACCACCCCTGGATGTTCTTGTTGTACATAGCGTTGGTCAGGCCTATGGATATTAAACCCTTCGTTGATACCCTTAAATCTTGACTGACACCCGTTTGTGTCGATAGGCCAAACTAACCATCCCTTCCAATTGGGGTCTGAAGAATTATATGAACCCTCATGTATAATGTTATTCAGTGTATTCTCACTACGTGATGTATAATTTCGCCAACTCTCAAAGTGTGTAGGTGAAGGAATCCGAGGTGTGTTCAGGTCCTTAATCTTGGCTAGTCCAAGACAGGAAGTTTGTTGCACTGTTTCGTTCAGGAAGAAAATTTGCTGTGGTATGAGGCATGCTTTAAATAACGCCTCAGTTCCCTGAACTTGCCAATCTTTAGTCCCCCAGACAGATTTTGTGTCTATAGTGTCCCTCCAAAAGTTGAAACACTGTAAAGACAGCTGGGAAATAAAGGAAGCAGAGTATATCTGTTTCGTACTAGTGAGTATATTTTTCTTCGCAGATGTAGGTGCAATCTTATAATAATATGAGGTCGGTCTGAAGTGTTAAACCCAGAAAAATAAGCAAACTTTTGTGCAAACGTTTGTGAACAACCTTTTGGTGGTGTTGGGCAATGTTCCCATTGATGGTAAGTAAAAACATTATGTGGAATACTTGTCTTATGCAAGAAATGATGACCATAGTGCTGGTAACAATATATGGTGTCAAAATCTGATGTTTCATCATACAATTCATTTTTTGAAAAAGCAGCACATTGTTCTAAATCAGACAGCATGCTATTCACAGTTTCAAAGTCCCAATCAACAGAGAATGTACTGGAGGTGATGATATCATTTAGAAATGTTAAATACATGTGGTATTTTCAAAAGTTCCGTGGGACCAAATACATCATAGGAAACCCAGTCCCAAACTATTCCTTCAGGAACCAGAACTGCTGTACTGTTCACAAAGGACAGGTCTCTTCTTTCACGATGAGATGACGTATGAGGTTTCAGGGCCAAGTTCACATGTTGTACTGCAGAGCGTTCTGGGAGATAATGTCCATTCACAAGCAGGAAAAAGACAATCACTACCCCTATCCAGAGGAATTGGAACAGTAGACCAATTGCCATCCAGAGCTGTAGCCAGGGAGAAACAAAGTAAGTCTTTTTCAGCCAAAGGTAGATGTTATATACTTTTCCTTTGCGGGAAACAGCAGCTGGCCATGACTCAGGTTCACTCGGATCCAGAGAAAAGGTATCAAAATCGATGAAGTAGCCAGACGCTGTGCGATCTATCTTTGGTAGCTCAGCAGATTTTGTAAAACTGGCAGATGACTCTTTGTGAGACATATTCACATAAATGTCAGTATTAGGCCGAATTGAAATCTGTGTTTCATTTGAATTTTGTTGTTGTTCAATTTTGATAGGCACGAGTTCCATTCCATTGTTGGCAACTCCGTTACTTCGTAGAGTAGAATCTTCAAACGTTATTAGTCTTTCTGTCTGAACGTCTTGTATGGTAGCGAGGGGAGATCGGCGGCCACCCAGGCCCACGCGACCTGCTATTCAGTATCGGCCACACAGTGTAGTTTGATCAGAACAATGGAGACGAATCTCTTTTCTTTTTTGCCGGCAAGAGGCGAAAGAAGTACTGTTCTTGTTCCTTCGACAGCCAGGACAGGTACAGGCGTTCTGTAAGATGGCCCAAATTCTTTTTTTCCACAATCTTTTCTCTGACCAGCTCCCTGATCCTTGGGACCCAGGCAGGTCTTGCTGGAATAGTTTTAACTTCCCCAGTGGCGGTGCGTTTTACTTGGACATTGCTTTGTACTGCCCGGAATCATTGAGTTCCTGTAAAACAGCCAAACGATCATTGATGTCAAATGCCTTTTCATCCGCCACTGTGCTGCCACCATCGAGGTCAGGTACCCACATTCTAGTCCCAAACAGGACCTCGTAAGGAGTACGGCCTCCCAGGAAGCTTCTTGGCTTGTTATTAAGTGCCCTCTGGACCCCATATAGGTGATTGTTTCAACTGCCACCCGAGCCTAATTCCCTTGCTGTTAAGGATTGCTTTAAGTCCCGGTTTTTCCTTTCTACAATTGAATTTCCCTCTGGATGATACGGAGAGGAGTACCGCAATGCCACACCCAAACTTCCCATGGCTTCCATATAAGCCCGAGACCTGAACGTGGGGCCACGGTCAGAATGTAATGTGAAAATTGAGTATGTCCCTATGAAGACTTGCAAATCCTTTATAACAGTTCGAGCGTCAGCCGAGCGCTGCGGCCAAACCCACAGGAATCTAGAGCATGAATCCACTGCCACCAAGATATACTTGTAAGCCTCATCCGATTGTAAGGGGCCGCAGTGGTCCAAATAGACACATGCAAGAGGTCTGTCTGAAATCAGTAGTGGTGTTTGTGGTGGACACGCTACGATGGAACCCTTCATCTGCTGACAGATGTCGCACTTGATGACAAAGCCCTTGGTCTGTTTGGAGAGACCTGGTCATCAATAACGTTGTTTTAGCAATGAAACTGTTGCAGTGATATCTGCGTGTGCTGATCCTAGACCCTTGTGTGCAGCTAGTATTAAATCTAATCTGCGATCGATGTTTGGTATTACTCTATCCCCCAGTCCTGGAATTTGAGCATACAGAATATTGTGTGCATCTAACTTGTAGGAGTACTTGAGTGGAAAACCTTTTGGCAAGGCTGTGCTGTTTTTTCGCAAAGCGATGACAGCTACCATTATCTGTCCGTCTACTCTTGTGCGAGAGCGAGTGATTGCAGCTACGGCAGCAGTTCGCACTGTCGCCTTGGCGGCTTCATCAGCCAATCAATTCCCTTCAACGTGCACGCCAACACGTTGATGACTCAGCGTATGAATCACGTGAGCCCGCAGCAAGCCTTTTTTCAGCTCTGCCACTTGTTTACAAAGCAGTTTATGCTTTATTGTGCAACCTTTTGAATCTTTGAATCCATTATGGCCCCAGTAGTGAAGATATTCATTGTATGACTGGACACAATAAAATGAATCGCACACAATAAGTGTGGGGAATTCTCGATCCGTATTTTTTAGTGCCAGCAACAGGGCTTTTAGTTCTGCCAGCTGAGCAGTGCAATCTCTTAGAGACTGCGTCTGCGTATTGCTGGGACGGAACTTGCCGTCCCGCATACGACCCATTACAATCGCACATGCTGCGCTGTATTGTTCTTTACTTCCTATGGCTGGCTGAGCTGACCCATCAGTGTAAATGATATATTCACACTGATCTAGAGGCATTATTTCATTCCGGAGAGGATATTACATTTCGTACTGCAGGATCGCTTGAATTTTTAATGTAGAATAAAATTTGTACTCTACATCTGTTGCAGTGAGAGAATTAGCCCATTATATCCATCGTGGATGCAGTGCTTTAGCGTTAGGAACGTTTGCTTTAGTAACAGCCTCTAAGGTTGGTACTGGAGTCACAACAATTATTTGTTTCCCCTGAGCCAGTGCTCTTTCTCTCACTACAGCAGTCAGTACTGCTGTCAGTATTTTTTCAGTTGATGCAAAACGCATTTCAGTGTTTGTGTACAAATGAGATTTGTATGTGATGGGTATCATTTCGCCTTCATTGAAGGTGAGGTAAGTGTACCCGGATTGACCCCCGATAACACGGATCACTAAATTCGTAGCATTTACACGTGTGTGTAAGTGCTTGGAAGCTATCACGTCAGCTTGTAGGGGAAGAAGTATCTCTGTGTGTTCCTGTGTCCAATGTTGAACTGAGAAATCTGGTCTAATTAAGTCGTAGAAAGATTTGACCCTTTCTGCGTAATCCAAAATGTTTAATCTGCCAAAATTTAGGAATCCTAAAATGGATCGTAAGTTTTTCAGAGTCTTTGGAGCTTGGAGCAGCGCACACTTTTCTAAAACGTTTGCTGCAAGGCTTTTCCCTTCACTTGAAAGCTCATATCCCAAAAATAGGACATTGAGATGGGGAATTTTTATTTTTTTTAAGTTAAATATGTAGCCCTCAGAGGCAAACTCCAAAATTATGTTGTTCACCATGGCCAAATGATCCAATAGTTCATCGTCCGTCAGATAAATATCATCTACATAGGACAATGCCTCCTCGTCAAAATTTTGAAGTAACTCTGATACTATTGCTAAGAACAACCCTGGGCTAATCTCATACCCTTGGGGCAGTCTACAAAATTGACACTGAGAGACTAGGGCTGAGAATGCTGTCAAATATCTGCTCTCAGGTGCTATATTTTGGCAAAAGAATCCATTTGAGATATCTAGTTTTGGTTTGTATTTTTCCCCACAATATTATTCATTAATGCGGCACTTTGTGCATTTTGTACTGCAAATGTTTTTGTGCATGTGTTCAAATGTCTGTAGTCTAAAACTAGACGATATGAATTATCGGGCTTCATTACGGGAAACAAAGAATTATTCATTGAGGAGGTGTTATTCTCTATTACACCTTAGAATTCAAGTTGATCTAAGATCTCCCTGACTTGTTTTTTCGCGTCATATTTTATTGGGTACTGTCTCTGTGGAAATGGCGTATTTTTTACTGGGATTTCATGGTGAGGTGACTCAGCATCCCACCCTACATGATTACAGTAAAATGCAGGAGCTAATGCTACCGCCCACTGCTGCGCGTATGAATGTTTTAGTGATTCTGGAACGAGGTCAGAGAAAGCTGGTAAAATTACTGTTTCTCCCTTTGAACAGTCCATTACAAACTCAGGCAGCCAATCTTTTTCTGCTAAAAGGATGTTGTATTCAAAGGGCAGGTTCTCCCAAAAGAGACCTTTAACTTTCCTGGGTATGTCCTCCTCCATATGGAGTGTTATTTCATATAACTGGTGTGGGACACTTACCCTAGTATCAGGTGTCTCCACTGTGATATGTTCATTCAACACCGCTGTCACCAGAAATTTCATCAGGTTCTGGCGAGCTATTGTTACTTCTGTTGCGCTGTCTAGCATCATCAGAGCCCATTCCTCGTTCAGAAGTTGAGTCCTCAGCAGCCTGGGCATTTCTTATTTTAAGGCCTGCTACTTTCTTCTTTTTAAATTGAGGTTTACTCTTTGGTTTATCTTCTTTTTTGATATTATAGTCTGAAAAGCGATGTGTCTCTCTTGGCTTGGCTCGCTCTTCTGATCTGTGTTCTGACCGTCCTTCCCTTTCGGAGTTTCTTGGTGAACCCTGAAAGGAACGAGAGGAACGTGTATCAGTATCCTGATACCTGTCGGGTATTTTTATGTTGTCACGGTTTCTACGGTTATACCTCCTGCCAGAGGGCTCCTGTTGTGGAGACTCACCGAGTGATTGTGACGCATTCTGCTTATTTTCTTGTTGCTTATTGTCCCATTTCTTTTTAGAAGGATCTGGTGTTTGCTTAATGCTATCCTTTTCAGGATTACCCATTACTTGTGGTTTCATAGGTCTAGCTCCCAAATTATCTCTACCTAATTCAGCATATGTATCTTCGATAATTTTTGGTAAATCCCACTCCTGTTGTGTAGGAATGCATTCCCTCAGACGTTGGCGTATAGCCACCGCTGCTGGCTCCCCTTTTATGTTTGCTAACATAATTGTAGATATCTGGGTAAAATTACCTACTAATTTAATTCCTAAGTTTACAGCAGGTTCTGCTCCATACTCATTCTGTATCTTTCTTAATACTTCTGGTATCACTGCTATTGAAGGGGTGCCACGAGTCCTAGTATAGATGGCAGCAAAGACTGTACCCCAAGTGGTACAATCCTCTGTTGGGGGGAGCTATCCCCATTGGCAAGCAAATTGTCAATATTCTGTGTTTTTCTTGTGGGCCTGTGTGTGGAAACACTGCCTCTAACTGTGCTATTTTCTGTGCTATCCAGAATGGCATTTGCTCACGTTTAGTGGGCATTCTTCCCATAACTGCGTTCAATGTTTTGGGGTAATTTTAGTTGCGGTCCCTTGTAGTTGACCTGCTGGTGTAACCCCTTGTGGGCTGAAGTGTGAGTGTTCTCATAACGAACTGTGTCAGATTTCTGTAAAGTTTTATTATTTCTTTGTGGAGTGGACGTAAGTCTGCTATTGGCAATGTGTCAACTTCTGGATGAGGTGTGTAAGAAGCTAGAACCGGCCAAGTTGCTCCGTCTCTGCTGAGCGGACTGAGTCTCACTCTTTCTGTGGTGTGTGGGAGGGCGCCTTTAAACCAGTTTATATGTTGCTGGTATGTTAATGGGACCTCTATGTCCTCGTATGCATTATTTTATTTTTATTTTAAGAGTTTTATATAGCGCTGGCTAGACCTGTAGGTATCAGAGCGCTTTACAATAGATTACACAATGTTACAGAAAAAGATAACAATTACACATAACATCAGGAATAAGCAACACATTGAGAGAGGAAAGGAAGGCGGGACAAATAGAGCGGAGGGGGAAGGGGGAAGTGTGAAGGGGGAGGATGAGGATGAGGGAAAAGACAGGCAGGAGAGACGAAAGGAGGTCTGCCCAATGACCGACTGGGTAGGTGACGTCCTAGGAGGGAATCCATAGTCCGTCTCCCCTATAGCTAAACAAGGTAGCTCCATCGGGCATCGGTCAAATAGCTAGGTCTCAACTGACGAGGGAAGTTCACAGAAGAAAGTCCAGTTGGTAATCAGGGTGGGAACTATGAGCAAGGACGGGCGAGGGCAAAGGTCAATAGCTGGAAAGAGGAGAGGGGTAGAGCGAAAAGGGGTAGGGGGAAGGGGGAGGAGGGAGATAAGGACAGGAGAGACGCAGGAGAGTTTGCCCAAAGACCGGCTGGGTAGGTGATGGCCAAGGAGGAAATCCATAGTCCATCTCCCCTTTAGCTCGCGAGGTAGCTCCACCGGGCATCAGTCAAAATGGCTAGGTCTCAGCTGATTAGGGAAAGTTCTCAGATTAAATGTCCTAGTGGGTGAGCAGGAACAGGGTCAGGTGAGGGCTGATCAAGATGGCAGGTGCTACAGTACTTTACTGGGAAGGATGGGCCAGTCTCCCTTAGTTCTTAAAAAGTATCCTGATGGGTAGGCCGGCTGGAGGAAGGATAGGGAGTAGCCATTCCGCAGCACCTGGTCACTCCTTTTTGATTCTGTTTTTTAGTTTTTTTATTTAAACTTTTTTTTTTTTTTTAAACACGACGCTACCCTCATGTGTGACATGGCGGCCATCTTAAGGTCAGGCACAGGGTGTGATCTTGTATAGCATATCTTTGTAGGCCGCGCGCTTGCTATGAATTGTGAGGGTCTCTCCTCTTGGCCCCCGAAAAAGACCCTGTGCCTGTGTGTCATCAAGCTGTGTCCCCATTCCTTACAGGCTTTCTACGTGTGGGCGCCATCACGGAGTCAGGCCACTAAGTTCATCCCCTTCGAAGCTCCCGGCCGCACTGTCTGCATGAGTGCTTACTGGGGGGGGGTCGCCCTCCCGGGCTGTTCCCTCTGCCGCGCTTATCGATCCTCCTCACCTCCTCTGTCCTCAAGGCGTCGGATTTATGTGACTCTGGGTAGTCACGGAAGCAACTGGCTCCACTGCCCGTGTGCGATCGCCGATTAACGGGGCAATAAATTCTGTTGTGCTGCGGTGACCGGGAGTGCACCGATGATTCCGCTCACCGTCCCCGGGCTCCGGCTCGCGGGAGTGCCTCAGAGCCCGTTCATCTCTCCCGGGAGCTCAGACGCTGCCGCCATCTTGTAGCCGCGGGCGCCCCTCGACCTCCGGGTTTGCGCCCAAATATCGGGGATCTCGGCGGAATCACTGCAGATGCAGCCTCTCTACTTGCTCCCGCGACGTTTCTGGACCTGGCTGTTACATTTGGAACAGCGAGTGGCGGCTGTATGTCACTCCGATGCATTGTATTCTTCTGGTATCTCATCTGGTGTGTAAGAATGAAATGTGTGTGTGCGTGCATCTCCAGGTGGGAATTTAATCCCCGAATAGAACAACTCCGTTCTGTATGCTTCGTGTGCCTCGACCATGAAGGTGACAGTCCCACTTAATGCTGGGACTCAAAAATCTGGTAATTTTAAAGTAAGTGCATTTCTAACATTTTCTGAAATGTTTAGAGCACCTTTCTGCTCTGCTTCTCCTGCTGCATTTGCATGTAATACTGCTCCTGCATTATCTTCTACAGACATTGTTAAAAATAGTTTCAAGGAAAATGAGATAAGGTTTTATGCACAATGTAGGGAACTATAACCCTTCAAGCTTGAATAAACCTACACCCAATATATAGGGCGATACCTACTCAGCTGCGGCAGATTTTCCCTTCCCACTCCAGACGTCTCTGGGTAGATTCAATGCATATAATACAGAGCACAGCAAAAAAAATATTTTACAAAACTGACCCTGTTGTCAGTTAAATTTAATTTCAACAAACAACTTCAAGAAAACAGCTAGGTCTACAAGTTGATATAGTCCAAATACAAGTAAACAAATAAAAAAATGTCAAAAAAGCGTTCTTGGTATTGTTGACACGGAGTAGTAGCGTGGAAGCAGACAGCCGACACGTGTTTCATCGCGTAGACGACTTTTTCAAGGCTCAAAGTTGGACTGAATAGAGACAAATATGGTCTGCAATCCTCTAATTGTATCGAAGAGCTGAAATAAAATTGAAACGGGTCACAATATCAGACGTCATCTCATAAGTGTGAGAGCGACACTTGTGAAAACTTGGATATTTTATGCTCGTTGTGGTAGACGAGACTGCAAGGTAAGTTACTCAAAATACAGTATTTTTTTCGACAGTATGTCTCAAACAAAAGGAACCTCACATCCTGGCCCGCTGCAGAAGATTTGTACAATCTATCAGGGACGCTATTCATCCCCACACTGGCCCTCGACCTAGCCCTTGTATAGTCCAAAAGCTGATCCTGGGTTACTTTAAATACAGGACCCTGAAAGAACGCTGACTCCGCCTTGGATGCAGCAATTGAGTCTAGAGACTTCCAACTCTTTCACCCAAAGAAAAGTTAGCTCTAAATTGCCACAAAACTGCAACGTATATCCACAAGCACTTTATAAGAGATGTCGGACCAAAGCCAGTAAAAGTGGTGCCTGAGGAGATTGGGATAGCAGATGAGGCAGACGGGCGACATCTTTCATCGGGGGCCGGACGTAGCGCAATGGACAAAAGTAAACATGAGAATAAGCCCCTGGAGTCACTAGATGGCACATAATATTAGCACTTTAACAAATAAAAGTCTGTTATAATCTCCCACTAAGTCGCAAAGCACAAGCACTTTATAAGAGAAATAGTACCAACGAGGAGAACGGAAAGGAGAGAAGACCTGAAAATCTGAAGAGCAAGACGGGTGTCACTCCCCTACGGAGCTGGCTGCAGAGCAACGGTCAACTGAAAACATGAAAATAAGCCCTGAGTCAAACGATGGCACTTATCAATTGCACCTTATCAGAACTTTTAATCTTTATGAATTATGGTTTCTTTTTAAATGCAATTTTATTGTAATGCAATGGTTTTAATTAACTTATGCAAATAAAATTCAACTACCAATCTGTATATATGTTTGTATGTAACCCTAAACGCATTAACCTTTCTAAATATGTAATTTGTATTAAACATGTGATGCATAAATACATAACTCTCACCATGAGTAACGGTAGTAGCTACACGTCTTGTCACCTACTACCTTGTTACTATACATTTCACATGTAAAGAGTTCTTTCACTCTATTGTAAAGTGCTCTGATACCTCTGGGTAATGTCCGCGCTATATACAAACGCATAAACCAATAAATCCCAACATAGAAGAGCCACGTGGCCTTCAGAAAATAAACGGACCGTTTACTAAGAATACCTTGAACCTCTCCGAAAACCCGTATAGCCTAGTCTTTCTTCTATCTCGTTTCGGCTCGGGGAGGTGATCATAGAGAGGAAGGAAAAAGAACAGCTGATCGTACGTTGTAGAATGGCGTCATGACGTCACCGTCGATAATTTTACGTCACAAAAGGAAGTATTACATAGGTGCAGAGCAGTGTAGAGGAGAGAGGTGAGAGGAAGCCTGAGGTGCCTCACTCGCGCGAAGCAGCTGGAATTGTGGGGAAGATAGTCAGGGGACGTGGGAGCCTCTGAATCGGCCGCCGTCAAGGAAGGCTACGGGTGGTAGCGAGGGACAAAGCGCGATCGCGGACGGAAACACCGCACGACCGGAAGCTCAGCCTTTATTAGCACAACAATAAGCGGCAGGAGCCGACGCGTAGTGCAAGCCTCAGTGCCTCCCCCGGTGGCAGGCTCCGCGGCGGCGGCCCGCTGTGCCGGTGCTCCCCGGGGCCCGGGAAAGTGCGGTAAAACAATAGAGACAGGGCCCGCGGGAGCTCTGCCGCGGCGCACCCAGTGTGCCTCTGTGACACATACACAAGTGCGCTCTGTCTCCTGCGGACACCGGCTGCTGTCCGCGCCACACGCCGGGGCTCAGCTGCCCTCCCGGCCGCGTCACTGAACCCGGGCCCCTGACTAAGAAGCGCCATCAAAAGAAACCGGGTTTGGCGAGGCCACCGAGCACCCTCTGTTAATCAGCCTGGGATGCCTGCGAATCACTATAGGGTGTGGGTACTCCTCGCACATCCCTAGTGAAAGAACTTCACTCTTCCTTCGGAAACACGGCTCGCCCCACTTATCTGCTTGAAGCAGAATCCCTTGGGTTACGAAGACTTTCCTTCAAGTTGACTGTGTGGATACGACCCCCACCTATCCTTCCAACAACACCTGGGAAAAGAGCCCCCACCTTCCTTGATCTGCTGAAGATCCCGTGCCGCACCTTGCGGCCCTCTCTCCAGCATGGCACACCAGCAGGTGACCAGTTCACAGAAGGCCTTAATGCTGGAGCTCAAGTCCCTGCAAGAGGAGCCAGTCGAAGGTTTCAGGATCACGCTGGTGGACGAGTCGGATCTCTATAACTGGGAGGTGGCGATCTTCGGGCCCCCCAATACCCTCTACGAGGGGGGCTACTTCAAGGTAAACACCTCTACCCTTGTGTGTCCCCACTGCGCTGTTGCACGCTCACGTCACGGGGTGGCAGTCACGAGCCCCGTTGTACATTGTTTGTTTTGTAGGTTACCACTGGCGCAAACATTGGGATTACAAACATGGGGATTTTACGCGTCCAGATTTTCACTTAAAGCAGGGTAGTGTGCGCCTTTAAAGATCACCATCGCTGTCTCGTTAGGTTAGGCGAATTACACAATTGAAAATGTAAAACAAAGCTTTACGTATTTATTGCACGAACTAATTCTTGTTGACCTAAAACGGTAGTACTAGGTTTTTGTTTATTTTATTGATGGTTTCATGTGTGATTACTCTCTTGATATAACTTTGCACTGTATATTTCTTTGACTACCTAGAAAATATATACTTTATGGTTGAGGGGGTGTTTGCCAAATAACTTTCTGCTGCCTCAGTTAGACTACAAATATATCTGGAATCGAGCCGTTGGTTTAAAAAAAAAAAAAAAACACGGTTCACGCATATTCACAAACAACCTTTCGGATTTGCCACGCCATTCTTAACACAGGCGACACTCGTTACTCTTTCTCCATTACCCCCCGGTATTGTTCTCATACATGTACCCAGTTCTTCAGCTACATTCTTAGTTTTGCTTACCTCTGTTCGGCAGTGTGTACTATAATTATATCGGATAGGTAGTTTGAGCTTCAATATATTTTCACATTTTGAATTGTTAAACTCCAGCACCATCATCACTGTCCCAGATATAGTGAATTTCTGAAACAAAATATATTTAGAGCTTAAGTAATGTTCTCTGACCGAGAAATGATCTTAAGAGCAACCACGGTTCTGTGGTGCGTTGGCCCTCGTCCTGCGACTGAAGTTACTAGCATAGGTTTTTATCTCGCGGGGTGAATACTTCCTTAATACCCCTCATACAATGCCACTTTGAGCTGGGCATTAGTTCAGTGTCTTATTTTTTGTACTGCCGGTTAGTAATGGCGATTTGTTAAATTTGACCGGATAAGTTTGCACTTCAGATTGCATCACATTAAGCAATTTTACCTCCTATCTAAGCATTACATGTGTGTGCCATGTCCTTGCAGGCCCTTGCTGTCCAAAGGGCTGCCTTGTGCTGACAATGTGGAGTGTGCCCCTAGCGATGGAGTTGTGGGTAATCGTAAATAATGCGGAGGGGCGTAATGGATAAAAAACAGTATGTTGGGGGTGGGAGAGTGGGAATATTTCATTTTAATCCCAGATCAACGGGGTAAATTGATTTGCTTTTTAGAGGTGTGATGGGCCCCTTAATGACATGCAGGATTAAAGGGCAGCTCTGGTATGTATTCTGAGGGGTATTATCTTTCTCTTTCAGCTTGAGAATTCTTAGCTTCTGGTACTATCCTCGTTTAACTGTTTTTATTTCACATCTGGTGACGCTTGCGTGGTTTTGGTCCCCATAGATGCTATTGACTGCGGCCCTCTCCCGTTTTGAGAGGTACAACCTATCGTTTAAGGAACTCTTTATTTGTGTTTTTTGTTATGGGCCCATCGCTGTCTGGCAGTTGAAACGCAACTGAAACGCTCCCATAATGCACGGACAAAAATATACAGTAAAACCAGTAAACTAAAAACACTTATTGTATAGAAAACATCTTGAAATGTAGTGCACGATGAGCCTCTTGAGTGCAACCTTCACTTAAAAAATGTATCCCAGTATTACCATATTCCAGCTTGCTAACTGTGAGGCATGTGACTTATTGCTTGCTAACATACATTTAACGGTAAAGGTTATAGAGCGAGAATGCTTCACAATACTTTCCAAAAAAAAGCTCGTCCGCCTCAGCTCCTTCCTGGAAAGTTTGGGGTGATCTCTCAAGTGGGATCTGAGGGGGGGAAAAAGGGGGGGCCTCAACTCAGAAACCCCATGCATTTTCCGTAGACTTCTTTAAGATGGGCTACAACAAAAACTGCTTAACTGAATTGCACCAAATTCTTCAGGAAGCAAGATCTTGGTCCGCAGATTGTGCTTTTTGTGATATGGTGTAAATCCGTTGAGTAGTATTTGAGAAAATAGCTTGGAAGAATATGAAGCTTCTTTACTGCTGTCATACATACAACCACCATAGGTAAAGCAAGCTTGTGTTATTTGCAACATTAACCCTATACTATACACTTCGCGGGTAGCAGAGTTCATGTTGACTGTTAACCACAGATGAAAGGGTGACCTATCCTGCACGTTATGTTAATTTAACTTGTAATGCACATGAATCACCCCCTGGAGGGGTGTATCTGCGTCGACGAGACCTCGAGCAGAGGCAGAACTAATATAGAAATTGCTTGGTCTTGCGAAGCTTTCTAAATTGAAGGTGGTCCGTGCACTTCCATATGTGAGTGGGTAGTTTATTTCAGTAGTAGGGAGCCAAATAAAAGAAAGCTCTACCCGCAGAGCGTGTTTTCTTAATTCAGGGAATAGTAAGAAATGATTTGACCTAAGAGCTGCCCGGCTGGTAAGGAATAAGCTTTTCTGCCAGGCAGCTAGGTCCTCTGCCGTTAAGCGATTTATGCCCTATGCAGCAGATCTTGAAAATTCTTTTGCGCGCGGGAAGCCAATGAAGCGCACTTAAAAGGGGAGTAGGTGCCATTCTAGCAGGGAGATTTTGGATGAGACGGGCCACTGTATTTTTGACCACTTGAAGTTTGGCAAGTAGAGACTCATTTGTGGGGGCTAGGAGGGCATTGCAGTAGTCCAGGCAGCTAATGACCAGTGCTTGTACTAAAGTTTCGCGCGCCGAGAGTGGAAGTAAAGGAAAAACTTTGCACAACAGACTCATCATATGAAAGCAGGTGGCAGTGGTAGCACTACCTGATCTTTCATAGTTGAAGTCTGATCTAGGCAAACGCCCATGTTTTTAGGTCTCGCCTAGTGTTGCTGCGCAGCTCGCTTGGCGAGATTTATTGTTGGTGAGTAGTTTTAGAAGAGGGCTTTAAGCCCCGCCCCTTATTTCCATTGGCTGGCGTCACCGTTTATGGTAAACTGTGGCCTGCCATTGCAAATTTGGGTTTTTGGTGGGCGCCCTTTTGCCTCCGAGCCGGACTCGGTGGCCTGCTTTGCGTCTGTCGCAAAGTAGTTTCTTATCTTTATGGGGCCATGTGTTAGAAACACATGGCCCCATAAAGACGAGATAGCCCTGCTCCGGCTGCAGCGCGGTCCTCGCTTGTTATTCTTAACAGCTGGTCTTCGCTCCCTCTCAGACTGCCTCCTCCTCCCTCCTGCTTCTCGGGCTCTTTTCTCCCCTGCAGCCTGCGTGGCGCTGCTGATTCCTCTCCCCTGGTTTAGAAGCGAACAATTACAGCTTCTAGAGTGTGAGAGGATGTTTGCAAGCGCTTTTTTGTGTGCAGGTTTTGTATAGCAGGAACTCAACCCGAAGGTATTGGAGTGCTTTAGTTGAGCACAATGTTGAGTAGGCAGCGCTGGCCATTACACCGCATCCTCTGCTGCTTTCCCTTTTAATTTACAGAGCCTCAGAGCTGAGCACCATTTTGCAAGCACTTTCACTTAAAAAGTTTCAGCCTGTGCAGCTGTCCGGGCATAATAAAGTCCATTACAATCAGGTTCCGCCACTATGAGGCTTTGCGAGCTTAAGGGAGTCCCTTTTGAGTTAGTGCACTGCGAGAGATGAGAGAGAAAAAAAACACTTAAGAGAAGGGAACACACGGAGGCTCTTCTAGTGGCAATTATTCTCTAACTTTGCAGAGCTGAAAATAAATCTCATCTCTGCTTTAAAAAATAAGAATGAAAGATCGGCTTCACCTTCGTCTGCCAGTGTCTGTTGTTCCTTGCAAGTGGGCGTGAAGGCCTGCAGTTCCATGAGGGAATATTTGTATATTTAAAGAAATAAAAGTGCCCTCTACCTTCCCGACAGACTACCCAGCCCTGCTTCCCGGGGGAAATGGCTCAGTGACCCCTGTGACTCCGGATGCATTTCCTTTTTGCGAAGCAGACCTTGTCCACACATAGCACGAGTGACAGGGAAAGAAAAACATGCTTCAAAATGGCCAGCCTATCTCGCATGTTAGTTTCCAGATGCGTTCATTTTGTCGTGCTCCCAGGTATGATTATGTAGCTAAGAAGCTTGTTCTTCTTTTTCATTAGTAACATGTTTCTCTTGAGTGTGAGAGGATGTTTGCAAGCGCTTTTTTGTGTGCAGGTTTTGTATAGCAGGAACTCAACCCGAAGGTATTGGAGTGCTTTAGATGAGCACGATGTTGAGTCGGCAGCGCTGGCCATTACACCACAACCTCTGCTGTTTTCCCTTTTAATTTACAGCCCATTTGCTGAGGAACTCGCATTCAAAGCGGAGAATGAGTAGAATATCAATGCCCATTCCGTCCTTGGCCTCTTATAGTAGAAATCCCTTGCACAGCGTGATAGAAGGCTTTGCTGCAAGCTGAAATTTCAGGGGCCCGCTGGGTGAGGGGGAGATGGGTTCCATCCAAACCGGTTATAGTTTTGATGCTTCCCAGCACAACAGAGACACGCGCAAACACTTCATAGAGACAATGGATTACAGTAGCGAAATTAAAAGGTAAAATACATGTGTTGCCGCCTCTTTGAACACAGAAAGGTGTGGAACAAAACTGTTGAATATTAGAGAAACCACGAAGCAGGTTGTCATTTTACAGCGCGTGCATTCCCACCGTGATGCATGACACCAACGTTGCTTTAGATGACTCGTATGTTGTAGTTTAGGTGTCAACAAAAGGGGGGACACTGTTCCACAGTGAGTGGTGTAAAAGTCGTACACTCACTACAGAGAGGCTAGAGGGAAGAGAGTGCTAGGTCAAGGACTCAGTGGGGGGGGGGCAGAAATTGTCTCTTGTAGCCCTCACACATCCCGAAGGATGTCATGCTTCATCATTGGGCAGTTGCTCCTCGTCGGGCCGGCGGTGCAATGCCCTACGGGTCCCCCGAAGGGTCACTTTGGCGGAGATCTTTTGAGAACTGCTGTTTGGTGCATGTGGGTGTGTGAACAGAGTCCTAAGTGAAGGGTGATAATGTGCGTGCAATGCGTTGAAACTGTCTAAGGGTTACCAAAAAGAGAAGTTTTAATGAAGAGGTACCCTTGGCAGACTAAAAAACCCGTAGGTTGGGGGTTACCACTGGAGGCGTAATGTGCCCAGGTAACTACAAGGTCGACATGTTTCACGCCTTAATGTTCAAAACGATCCCTGGCGTTTCATCAGGACCAGAAAAACTGTGGAAGCGCCTCTAGGACACCTACCGTTGGAGGCATATCTGCGAGCTTCACATACTTACTTGCCTCGTAGTCATGTTTTTCTTTTCGTTTTTGCTTTTCTCTTTTTATCCATTCTAGGTCACGGTCAAGAGGGCATATTCGACTACTGAGTCCAAACCATAGCTTATAGTCTCTTAGGCTACTGCCCCCACTGATCGCTTAGAGGGCTAATGTTACCCCTCTACTAACTATCTCCCTCGTGCACTACACCACTTCCACAGTTTTTCTGGTCCTGATGAAACGCCAGGGATCGTTTTGAACATTAAGGCGTGAAACATGTCGACCTTGTAGTTACCTGGGCACATTACGCCTCCAGTGGTAACCCCCAACCTACGGGTTTTTTAGTCTGCCAAGGGTACCTCTTCATTAAAATTTCTCTTTTTGGTAACCCTTAGACAGTTTTAACGCATTGCACGCACATTTTCACCCTTCACTTAGGACTCTGTTCACACACCCACATGCACCAAACAGCAGTTCTCAAAAGATCTCCGCCAAAGTGACCCTTCGGGGGACCTGTAGGCATTGCACCGCCGGCCCGGCGAGGAGCAACTGCCCAATGATGAAGCATGACATCCTTCGGGATGTGTGAGGGCTACAAGAGGCAATTTCTGTCACCCCCCCCCCCACTGAGTCCTTGACCTAGCACTTTCTTCCCTCTAGCCTCTCTGTAGTGAGTGTACGACTTTTGCACCACTCACTGTGGAACGGTGTCCCCCCTTTTGTTGACTTCATGGTTAGTTTGGAGCACGGGCACTGGACCATTAACTAGCTCCTGGTTCCCCCCCTCTTATTTGACACTGTAGTTTAGGTGTCCCCTCACGTTTAGCAACACCCCCTTATGACCTACGCAGACTAACACGAAACCCTAATGTATTTCTGCACAGAAACCTACATGCACCCCTGCGTGCAGAGCGCCAGCATTTGTCACCCATGTACACAGCTGAACGGAGGCGCAGGTGCGTACAGTCCAACCCGGAGTGTCTCATATGAAGAGAATTCACGTATACGTACAGTACCAGATAAAGCTCAAGGGGTATTCGAGAGATGATTTTAAGATGGACAGAAGGCTGTATGGATGAATAGATGTAGGTTTCATGTACACTTTATGCACAGGAAATAGAATTCGAAGTAGAGAACAGAGCAGAATGCTGGCACCCATACAGTCATTGGCCTCTCCTTGGTACGTCCTTTCACATCTAGTAGTCAAAGGCCATAAAGTGGAGGAAATTGTTTTTAGAACTGGGGGAAAACAGTCACCATGAACAGCAGGTGCTAGCCTTGGGCTATCTTGTAGTTTGTGTTTATATCACCTGGTCCTGTTTGATTCTTACTCGATACTCTCTCTCATTCTTTGAGGGCGTCCCACATGATTACTGGCAAATCTGAACTTCCGTTTAAGATTACTTTGTTAGGTGTGGCGAATCTGAGTGTCCAAAGGATTACTGAGTGATGTGAACTTTAGAAAAAGAAAATAACTCAGTTTTTTTAAAATGTTGCCCCTTGTCATCCTGTTTCAGTAAGGACTCACTACCAAGCAATATGTAATCTGGGAAAGGTTGAAACTGGTCCTTGAGCAAGAGGGGTGGAATCCAAAGATTGGGACAAGGAAGACTTGGCATAATACAGATTTTCATTCCTGCATTGGGGCGCTGGTACATTTAATACTCAACTGAGCCCATTTGCTGAGGAACTCACATTCAAAGCGGAGAATGAGTAGAATATCAATGCCCATTCCGTCCTTGGCCTCTTATAGTGGAAATCCCTTGCACAGCGTGATAGAAGGCTTTGCTGCAAGCTGAAATTTCAGGGACCCCAATAGATTTCCCGTGGCTCCAGGCTGCAAAGAAAACAGACTGGTGCCTCATAGCTCCTTCATCAAATCTTACATAAAGTACACATTTGCGTTGGACAGTCCTGTTGGAGAATTGAATGGTTGTTGATGAGTTCCCCTCGGCCTACCCTCCTGGTTAACACACAACTGAAAACCTATGGCTTGGAATACTAATGGCTTTTATTATACAACACCATATAAAACATATATACCAAAATAGAAAAATTACAAGTAAATTACCCACAGCAAGCGTAAACCAGCATTTGCAATGCAATAGGTCTCGCATTTACGCAAGTTTAAGCTATTGGCATTGTAAATGACAATGCTTTTTTTATTTGTTTCAAAAACATAAATAAAAGGCATTGTCATTTACAATGCCAATAGCTCAAACTTGCGTAAATGCGAGACCTGTTGCATTGCAAATGCTTGTTTACTGTAGATTTGGGGGTGGGTGCTGCACCTAATTCTGTTGGCCACCAGTCCTGGGACCAGAGTAGTTGGCTCTGCCGAAAAGCATGATCTCTGTTTTGTTGGCATTCAACTGGAGAAAGTGCTCTGTCATCCAAGCAGAGATGGATTTCATCCCATCTGCAAAACGTGCTTTCATTCTGTGGGGGTCTTTATCAAGAGATAAGACGTTGGGTGTCATCCGCATATGAAAGAGGTGTGAACCCATAAGCTGATGGTTTTGGCTAGGGGGGCTACATAGATGTTAAATAGTGTTGGGCTTAGACATGAGGCCTGAGGCACCCCCTTGTTGCGCCCTATAGTACAGGAAATAAACTGACCTAGATTAATGTTCTGTGTGATAGGAAGCTAGTTAACCATTGCAAGGCTGTGGCACGAATACCTATCTCCTCAAGTCTCTGGAGCAATCTGTGATGAGATACCGTCTCAAAAGCTGCAGACAATTCAAGCAGCACTAACAATGAGGGCCGATTTCCATCCAAAGAGCATCTGATGTGGTCTGTGACCGCTATGAGCGCGGTTTCTGTACTATGCATGGGTCTAAACCCAGACTGGGAGGAGTCCAGAATGCTATTACACTCTAGAAACTCCATAAGTTGTCTATTGATGTGTCCGTCCAGTAATTTACACATCAGGGGAAGAAGCGAGATAGGACGATGATTAGAGGCTGGGAGATTCACCTTCTTACAGATGGGAATGACCTGGGCAGCTGCCTAGTCTAATGGTATCCTTCCTGAGCTGATCAAGAGGTTTAGTAAAGAGCAGATGACCGGTGCGTCCTGATTAGACATAGTTACTAAGATCTTAGCTGGAACAATGTCTAGACTCTAGAGGAGACCCTGATTTCACTGCTTTCAGAGCTTTACTTACAGAATCTGGCCTAAGAGATAAAAAAAATTCTGTAGGATACAAATACTTAAAACTTAAGAGGGTGGAATTGGATTTTAACACCATTTGATCCACCGGTCTAAAAGTTGTAAAACAAATTAACTTTTTCTTCAAAGGGATTTGCAATTGCATAGAGCTTGTGAAGGTAGGATATCAACTGAGCAGGCATGCAGGTTTACGAAAGATTTAAGGACTTTGTAAAGCTCTTTAGAGGAGTTCCCAGCCTGTCTAAGTTTTCGTGCAATGAGTGACTTGCGTGCTTTTTTGATGTTTCAATGGTGAATCGCTAGGGTATTTTTATAAGCCTCTTTATCACTGCGGTTATGGGCTTGCCGCCATAGTCTCTCCAGTTTTTTTACACCGGGCTTTCTCCCTGGGCAAATATGGAGTATACCATGGAGCGTGTGGACCATGCTTAGCTACATGTAGGTTTTTCGCAGGGGCCATGTTGTCTATTGCTGTTTTTAAAGACTCATGATAGTCAGTGCTTTGTCCACTTCACCAACCTCCATTATCACCAGATATTCCTTGGTCAAGGCGTCCAGGGGGACTTTGCGCCGCTGTCTTGCAAGAATTTACTTGTTTTTTTGGGTGTTCGGGTGCACATGTAGAAGTGACCCGAAATCCAATTAATGAATTACCTGTCCACAGGAGGGGGAAAGGGGGACGGAGGGAGAATTGGTGAAAATCCAGTCCAGGGTGTGGCCCGCAGTATGCGTGGGTCCTTTGACTATCTGCTTAAGGCCTAGCGCCGACAAGGTGACTAGGAGTTGTTCAGTCTGTATACAGTTGTTCACGGACAAACAAGTTCCTCCAGATTCTCAAGCCCTGTAACATAGCTAATGCCCTACTACGAGCGGTCTTTACCTGCATCAAACCCCTGACAGTCACTGAACCTACACTGAGAAAGTTGGTCTGAATAAAAACACTGGAGTTTACTCTGTACCACACTGTTTGTAGGCAGTGAAACTCTTAGGAATACGCCACCAAGTATTTATTAAGGACTGTATACACTCTATGCAGAATTTGTCCAAAGAGTGACTATTCACTTAAAATTATGAAGGTCTGAAAGTGCTAAAGATCATACAACCTGCAGCTTTCATACTGTGGTGAAATAGCCCATCTTCTGAAACACCATAGGCACATTACTGAAGCAACACAAGCACATCTACATAGTTTAGTACCTTGTGCACACAGTCCTCTATGTTACTTAGAAATTAATTCTATGTATTTTTATTTTCTCTCTTTTTTCCTTTATCAGTGGTCTTGTGTACAAGATCTTGAGGTCGAAAGGGTTAGATACCTGATGTTGGAGAGTTGTTGCTTATGGTCTTTTCATGGTTGGCAATAGTCATTGAGAGTATGATGTTCTTGAAGGTTTGTGTGGGACAGGGGTCCATGGATGAGCCGCAGGTTTCCATGTCTGTAGTCCTCTTAATATTGGTAGAGTTTGGCTGGATGCCAAGGTTCTTATTCCTGATGGTTTCCAACACGGTTGCTTTAGAAAGTAGATGTTCTGTGAAAGTGCATCTTGAGTTGAGGATTCTATGCATTTCTTTGCTTGGGCATTTGGTGTTTGACATCCAGTTGGAATAGTGGTGTCTGTTGACCTTCTTGTAGGACGATTTGTAGATCCTGTTGAATTGTTGGAGACAGTTTTTAACATCTTGATTCTTGAAGTTCTTCCACTGGCTTTCCAGTGCATTGGCTTGTTTTCATATTCATCTTTTCTTTGGGCCATGGAGGTCTTAGGTTGATGGTTTGGTTGTTTGGACATCATGAGATAAGTGATCAAACTTTTGGGAGCCACATGTATAGGTTATTCACTTTGGTTATTTAGTCTGAGATGAAATTGCAGGGAGTTTAGTACCCGGAGGTTGGATTTGTGCCACTATCTCTAAGGAGTGTTATTGGTCACTTTTGCCATAGCAATAGTTCTCATTGGGAGCTCAATATTAGTAGTCAGTTAAGGCAAGGAAGAAAGTTATTACGCAGCAAGCCTGGGAGAGGATAAGAGGTCAGTAACGGGAATGTTGTGTGCCTCGTCTGCAAAATAGTAGAAGCTTTTAGAGAGAATCATAATGCTGATACGGATACCACTATATCTCCTCAATTGTGGGCAGACCATTTCGCCAAGGTGTATTAATGTTCTACTGCAGATGGGACATAGGTGTGTCCCGCATGAAGGTGCCAGGGGCACTAAAAATAAATTAATGTTTGAATTGGGTGAGGCAATTGCCACCATTAAATGTAGCCCAAGGAATAAGGCACCAGGACTGGGTGCTGTCTATAGATTTCTTCAAGGAAACTGTTCTAATCTCTTACATGTTTGGTATTTGTCTCCAAGTTACTCATAGAATCCGTTCTCAACACCAATGGTAGGGCCCTTTCCTCCCCTCTCCCTTCCAATAGAATGTTCCACCTGGGGAGGTGACTGGACGGTCCCCTGCACCAAGATAGTCACCATGCCGTGCTGGCAAGCCTCGTCAGTTGCCCTGCTTTCCAGCGTTAAGTGCCTATTCTTCATGCCACACAAGTTACTCCACAGTTCTGGGTAGTACCGCCGTGTACTTTTTGGTCTGTTAATTGGGATTGTACTTTCTAGTGAATTTGATCCCTCTACAGTTTTATTGTATCGTAATATTTTACTTTACATAGAGGTTTACATAGTATTTTGATCCTTCTAAGTTAACTATGGCTGTGCAAGCTATGAGCCAACCACCCTTTTTTTTTTTTTTTTTCTTTGCGAGATTGGGGAACCAGAAGTTCATACCTAATTGCTATTGGGGGTGAAAGGTTTTGTGCTGTGCGTGAGCAACACAGTTTAGGTATTCAGAGACGTAAGATTTAGGAGACCTTGCCTGAGCCAGAGATGGGGAATGATGAAGAGCAGGATGTTTTCAGTATTACTCTTTTGAAGTTGGAGATTCATTTTGGTGACAAAGTTCTTGAACGACATACGTTTTTTAGTTGCACTAAAGGTAAGGAAGATTCTGTGACCAGCTATGTGGTGGCATTAATGGGTCTGATTAAGTTGTGTAATTTTGGGGACCTTAATAATTCGCTGGTGAGGGACCAATTAGTTAGATGCACCAATAATGGTCGTATCCAAGAGAAACTTTTAGCGAAGAACCCTACGTTAAGAGAGGTGATTAGTATAGCACAGTCTATTGAGCACACTGCTAAATGCATTAAAGAGATTAAAACATCTAATGATGTAGTTGCCAGCATACAGGACAGTACCGGTGCACAGCAAGGTTTACCTGAAAAAAAGTCCAATTCGCAGCCAGGGAGGTAAATATTGCTAAAACTCCTAAAGACAGTAGTAGTTTAAAGTGTGGTGTAGGTGTGGTAGCAGTAACCATCTTGCACACAACTTGCAATGCACTGCTCGCAATGTTACATGTAAGAAGTGCAACAGGAGAGGGCACTTTGCTAGGGTGTGTTGAGATTATGATAAGGTAAAAGTCATTACTAACGAGGGAGATCAACTACAGTAATTTGTGTTTCAAGTAAAGGACGAGGGAAGTGATTCTATTCCTAATTATCCAAAATGTACTATTTTCCTTAACAAACCTGTTGTCATGTTTGCAGATTCTTGTTCCCCATTCACTTTGCTAAACCACGAAGACTTTAAGGAGATATTTGGTGTTTCGAACCTTGATATGTCTAAACCCGATATCTCCCCAGAGGGATATAGGAAGGAAGCTATACCCTTGGTGGGAATGGTAAGAATGCATTTACATTTTAAGGCCAGATCCACAGTGGGTAAAGTGTATATTTTGGAAAGGGGATCAAATTTAGTAGGTTGGAATCAGAAGGAATTGGGCATCATATTGGATCCTAATAAAGATCAAGTTCTTCTGGTAGATTACTGTAATGGGGCATCTGATATATGTGAAGTGTATCTACAATTGTTTTCTGATTAGCTTGGCCTGTTAAAAGATTTTCAACACAAAATAAGTGAGACAAGGTACGAAACCTATTGTACATAAACCACGCCCAGTTCCTCTGATGATTAGGGATCCCTTACAAAAAGAATTGAACAAATTGTGTGCATTGGGTGTTAAACAAACCAAGGAGTCTTCTGAATGGTTGGGTCCCATTGTCATAGCAGCTAAGGCTGGTGGGGATGTAATTTGTTTGTTTTTATCATTACGCAGTCTAAATGAGAACATATGGGTGGAGAGGTTTCCCCTTCCACACGTAAATGAAATGTTGAGCACTATGGGGGATGAAAAATTCTTCTCAGTAATCGACTTGTCCATGGCATACCATCAAGTGGGGATCCATCCAGAATGGATACCGCTTACTGCATTTATCATTCCTTTTGGGGCATACATGTTTGTGAGGATGCCGTTTGGCCTTGCTTCTGCCGCAGCATTTCTTCAGAAGATAATGCATCAGATTTTGGCCGGTTTAGAAAACACCCTGTTTCCAAGATGACATGTTGGTATATGGATTATCTGTGGAGGAACATAACCACATTTTGAGAGTGGTATTCAAGAAATTGATGGAGTCTTGGGTTGACTGTCAAGCAGAACAAGTGCACGGTGAGTCAGTGCTGTGGATTACCTTGGTCACACTATATCACAGGAAGGATTCAGGCCTAAATACAGCTTGATTCAGGTGGTTAGGGATGCCCCGTACCCAAAAAACAAGGATGAGTTGAAAACCGTTTTAGGTCTGATTGAGTACATGGCCATATTTGTTAGAAATTTCTCTGAGAAGTGCGATTGTTTTTGTGACCTCTTGAGAAAGAACAAGGATTTTGTTTGGCATGCAGAGCATAGTGGAATTGTAGACTAGTTAAAAGAGAAAATAATTCATTCACCTGTGCTAGGTTCATTTGACCCTAAAAAAACATTCGAACTACAGACGCTTATATGTCTAGGTGCTTCTTTCCTCAGGGGAGGGTGGTGAGACCATTGTAGCTTTTGCGCCACGGTGTTTAAGCACAGCTGATCGTAATTATTCGGTAATTGAGAGCGAGGCCCTGGTCTGTTTCTGGGCTGTCCATCTAAAATTTTATCGAAAGTGTGGTGGAAACAAATATGTTAATTGGATCAAAACAAATCGATTCACAAGGTGATGACATTTCTACACATTATTTCTGCTCTGTATTCCCCCACTGCACTCAACTCTACACTTTACCCTGCACCACTCCACTCTAGTCTGAAACAATCTACTCTACACCACTGCAATCTACGCTGCACCACTCCACTGTGCGCCACTGCACTTTACTCTAAACCACTTCACTCTTCGCCAATGCACTCTACCCCACTCTACTCTGCACCACTGTACTCTACGCCACTCCAACAATACACTCCACAATACTCCACTGTAACACTCAAATCCATTAAACTCGACTCCACTCTGACACTCTACACAACTCCCTTGATGCCCCTCTATTCTACGACACACCCCTCCACTCTGACACTCTATGCCACCCCGTGACACTTGACTACACTCTGTACCACTCCACGACACTCATCAACACTCTACTCCACGCTATTCCACTCTACTACACTCCTCCAATCAGTGCCACTCCACTCTGACAAACTACCCCCACTTCACGTTACATTCCTTCTATCTATGCCACTCCATTCGGTTCTACAGCACACCACTCTTCCACTCTATGCCACTAACTTCTAGCCATTCTGAACAGCAGACACGCTGGTGTACAACATGGCTAAAACACATTGGCAAAGCCAATAGCTCTTGCATAGGTGAGACCTATTGGCTTTGCCAATGCTTGCTTCTGTTTTATACGCTCTGTATGGCACCTAGGAAACTGTCTTTAATTACTTTATTGAGGTCTCTTAATATAAGGGAATGCAGACCTGCCTTGCTGCATCTTCAATTGCTTCAGACTGAATTTGAATGCATAATGTTCTATACATATATTTCACCTGTAGTAAGGCCGGGAACCAAGGCGGGCAAGTGATACAATGCTTTGATGAATTATTAATGGATTTTGATTTTGATTGTATTCCTTTTGGGGCCCCTTGATGAACTGACGTAATGTCCTATGGTCCCCATCCATTTTTAGGTAGGCCTGCCTCCATCTTGGGTAATGGAGGTCACCTTCTTCTCAATTTTGGTACAGGAGTCTCCATTTTCTTCATTATATGCAGAATCATTGTCCTGTCTGCCATTGACACCGTTGTCGTCTTATCTTTTTTTAAGAAATGTGAAACTGTCTAGTCATTCGGCTAATTACCTAGATATCCTGATGTGACATCAGTATGGGACAAGTGTCTTGTCACCATGTCAAAGTCAAATAAGAACTTCGGCAAGATTATCACACAAGATTCAGCTAGAGACAGTTTAACCTATTGTCAGTGCACTTTGAAGATGCTACATCTCGTCTGACGCTGATTAAGCCAAATCCCGGAACAAGGCTACCACAGCATGTGTGCGCCCTTCGCAGGGAACACAGCATTCGTGCTGTATGCGCTCCAGCCTGTTAAGAGGTGGTGGGTCGCATCACACACCGCCTCCCTAAGAGCAGCGCAGCAGTCCTCTGCAACCTCTGGTCCCCATGAGCTATCATACACAGTTGGTCTCTGTGTACATGCCCAAGTCCGTGGACTGACGACAGATCCTGCTGTGTGTGGGCTTTTTCAGCTCCTGCGGTGGTCCCGATCTCTGCTTTCCACTCTGGTGATGCTCTAGGACAGCCCAGAGCGCATCGCACGTCTTGGCTCGTAGGCTAACTCCAGGCTACTTCAGACTCTGCTCCCTCTCAGGCTCTGCCGCGGCACCGCAAACACCAGAAAGTGCAGCCACGTCTTGCAGATGGGTTACCAGGCAAACTCTCGCTACAGTGCGATTAGTCCAGCTGCCATCCTGGCCACACCCTGCACAGTGGCTTGCAGTAGGCTATATTGCACAGTGGCTTGTGAACATAATTTATATGAAGCATATACTGTACAGGGACTTTTTCCAGTACATGACTTGTGTAGAAAAGGGGCGATCACTGTGTGAGGTATAATGGAGAGAGGGCATATATAGTCCATGCATTCTTATTACAGCACATGCATACTGGACAATAGCTCATACTATATAGGGGCTCATGTTCTATGGGGTTTCATACGATATAGAGACTAAACTTGTACTTAGGCTCATACAGTGCAGCGACTGCATACTTCTGAAATGTTTAATACTTTATATAACCATGCTCTTCTCCTTGGACATCGGCTCAAATTTTATATTAGCAAATTCATACTGTGCAAAGGGCTCTTACAGTTTCTTAGGGCCAAGGGTGCTTTAACTTTTCTTGTTTTCATTTTTAGCAGTTTAGGTGAAAGGAGGGAGCATAGTGTAGGTAGAACAGACACTCATAGACTCTCCACTGCCCCCACTGCCATTCTCACTTCTTTTTCACCCACACCTTCACAGCTTCCTGTGCACCTTTACCAACTACCCTGCCTGCAAGAGAGCCTGCACCCTTTGGTGCAGTAGGTGACATCAGTGAACGAAGTGCCCAGTTTCATTTTTATGTTGCCCATAAAACTTGGAGATTATTGAATATTAATATTTTTTAAAGCCGTGTTTCCCCAACTGTGGGTCGGTTGCATTTGCTGCGCTTCGAAGATAGAGATCAAACATCAGAGTATGTCTAATGCATATTTTTAAATATTTTTTTTAACATGGGGGAAACGAGCATCCTGGGCCAGCTAGCCTGGCTGATGAGGGGTGTTACTCCTGAAACCGGTCCCAGGATGTTTGTTTCCGGTCCAGGGAAGACCTGGCTTGGCAATTCGGGCTGGATTGTTCCCATAAGGAACAGGTCAAGACTCATTTGCATATGACTGAATCTGAACTGGGCTGGCAAAGTGAGCTAAAGAACGATGATGGATTCAACCCAGATCTGTGACTGGGGGTGAGTGTCTGAAAAGTTTCAGCGCTCCGTCCATCTCCTTGTGTTTGCCTTACTTTTTTATGTCAGATATTCTGTTTCCATGTATAACTAAGTTTAGAAATGGCTAAAAGGGGCAAATATTTTTAACAAAGCTGAGGTATTTGTAATTATATTTTAAATGTGTTTTACAGACTAAAGTGTGCTGGATACACGTTAATGTGTTTTTTTCCTACATAACCACCTCTTTATGGCAGAGAAGGGTTAATGGGGCACAGCTAGGAGATCGAAAGGTAGCCCCCTGGTGGGCCATAACCAGAAATAAAGAGGAAGCTACAGAAGAATGAAAACGCCCGAGGTAACATTACAAGTGTATTCAATGCTATGCACGGATAGGAAAATGTGAGCAGACTGCGTGTGTGACACAAGGTGATCCCACAAACACCTCTCTGCCTCAAGGCTAAGGACAACAGAGTCCACTCTACAAATTGAGATGGGACTCTTCACACCTGCATCCACCCCAACTTGTGCCTTGCAGAAGCCCTCCTATTACAACATGTCCCACGTACACCAGCAGACTGTCGTAAACACTGACTGGAACTTGTGCAGCTGCTGCCTTTCGCTTTACTGCTCTGTGTATGCGAGGGTAACTTGCAGTGTGCCATTTTATAATTGTGTGGCAGTTGGTGACACTTGGTAAAACCTTTTCACTGTAGGAAAGCGTAAACAATTGACTTTGTGAATGCTATTCTTATAAGGGTACCCCTGATGTAAATCTGCACATCCGCTCTATAAAGCAACGTGTCAGTTTTCTCCTCGGGAACAATGCAAAATAGGTGTAGATGCCGCTGCAGAATACGTAGACTGCTCAGCTTTTGGTTGTCATGACAACTGTACCGTTTTGGTGCCTTTTGCAGTATTTATGTAAATGGATGAGAAGTTGGCTCTTTGTTTATCCAAATCTTCCCCTTCTTAAGGACACCATGTTTTCCATGCGCTTTACAGTCTACTGGTAACAACCGTCCCCTCTGGATCGGATCTGATGTTTCTGCCCTAATTATCCACTGCGTTCAGTGTTAGCTTCCTTCTAAGCATGCTTAGTTAAAAAAAAAAAAACACACACACACAAAAACCATCAAAATGCTTTTTTAGTGGGAGTAAAGATGCGCTTTTTTCTGTCTAGCTCGTTGATGTGATTTTTACCTGTTTGAGACACTACTGCTTTCAGTTCCCTGGTTTGTGTGAATTCAAGGTATTGCTTCTTACGTGGCCGGTGCCAGTTAAGCTCCTTCAGCTTTGGCAGGCTGCAAAGGCTCCATGTTCTTGATGAGTGATGTAGTAATAGTTCGCCCCACACTATTCTACTACTTTTCATAAACGCTCCATGGTAAATATTTGGTTGTTGGTTTTTGAGACTCTAGTAACTTGTCATTTAGAGAAGGAAAAAAAAACTTATGTATACATGTACACGCCAAAGGAAAATGCAGCTGCTTGATACTCCCAAATAATTCATTTAAAGCATTTAGATGTTTTGTGGTCGGAGGGGGGTCGGGGTGGAGAAGGGGCTAAGCAACGGTGGAGATGGAGGCAGAAACCGGACGTGAAAGGTCAGGGAAAGCAACAGAGGGGAGTAATGTGATGCTGCAAGGACAGAGTGGTGTTGATTTCAGCCAGGAAGCAGCATTTGAGGGAGAGTGCAAGTAAACATATTCTAAAAGAAACCAGTATTGGCAAAAGCCAATAGGTCTCCCCTTTGGAACCTATTGACCTAGCCAATGGTTCTTAGCTATGCTGTATAGCATGGGTACTCAAACATTTGCCCAGGGGCCACAAAGTACGGTCCGTGGTGTAACCGAGGGCCGCACTGATGCCAGCAGGGTGGCGGTAGGGGATCTTGGTGGGTCAGGGATTGTATATGGGGGTCTAGAAAAATGTTAAACGGGCAAGCATTTATTTGCAGGTTAATAAATGCTTGCCTGTTTATTTAAAAACATTTTCTGAATATTAGTGTTAAGCAACTAAACAGCAGCTCGTGCTACTGTTCAGCAGGGGGGCCGCATGAAAATGTAAAGGTGGCCCCCTGGCCGTACTTTGTGTATCACTGCTGTATAGCATTCCTAACTGATGCATATTTTTTTTTTTTTAAACCTTTGACGCGGCTGCCCTAATCATTTAGTAAGCGGATGTACCATGTATGCGTGTGTGCCTACAAAATGACACCGGTGTCTGTTTAAAAAAAAAAAAAAAAAAAAAAAAAATCCCCCTGTTTAGTTACCTATTCGGGTTGAGTTGGCAACTAAAAAGGAAGAACACGGTAAAACCTAAAAAAAAGAGGTGGGGGACAGAAGCAAAACAGGCGGGTGGAAGCAACAGTGAGACTGGGTGGGAGGAGGAAAAACAACGGGCATGACCGCAGTATGGATTGGGCAGGGAAGAAGCAAGCAGGCAGCTGGGAGGGTATGGGGGTGGAGAGTAGAAGCAACAAGTGAGGTAGATGGGTGGGAAAACATGGAGGGCAGGGGTGGGAAGGAGAAGCAACGGATGAAAACAATGTGGAGCAGGCAGGAGAGAAGCACATGGTGAGAGAGCAATGCATGTAGTACATGCAGGGAAGCACAACAATGGGGAGGGCAGGGAGAAGCACACGGACGACAGAGCAACAGGGGCAAGTGGAGAAAAGTACAAGAGGTACTAGAAAAAACATGCACTCGTTAACTGCGCCCGGCCTGTTCGTGGAGCTGGGCAGGTGCAGGTGTACGGCAGGGCGACAGGCTGGCGGCACAGCAGACAGTTGGCATATCTGGGTGTGGAGGTGGGTTTTGCGCCAAAAGCTAGCCAGATGACTTGCTCAGCATTCCCAAAATGCAATGACCTTACTGATAATTTTCTGAAAAATCCTGAAAATCCTCCATAGCCGGGAGGCGAGGGAGCTACTGCTACACCCTGTTGTGTAACTTCTGGTTTTGGCTACTGGGAGACGAGGCTAGTCTGGGGCTATTATAGCAAAGGTCTCATCACTCCACCACCATAGCAGGCAGGCAAGTAAACACGCCAGTCAATAATAAATTGAGTGGTCCGAAGTAGTGGTCTACAGCCCAGACACCGCTATCATCCGCGCTCTCGGGACCCTGGCATACGTGCATGTGTGGGTGGAGGTGGCGGTCTGCAAGAACAGGGGTAGGAGATAAGTGGGCGATGTTGTTGCCACTGATACTGCTTCTGTTGGTGCTGCACTGCTCTGTTGACCTAGTTTGTCGGATTTGGTTGGACTTCGCTGCTCAAGCACTCGAGCGTCTGCTCCACTACTTGAACCTTTTCTTGCCTGTACCCTGCTTGTTGGGGCCACCTTGGTTGTCATTTTTTAACCCCTCACCTTGATGGAACTCTTCGGCCCAGGGAGCACTGTTCCATTAATCCGCTGACCCGCTAATCTTGGTAGGCATATTGCATGCTACCAAGCAGGGACTTCTGATGATTGTTAATTATTCTTATATATTGAGTGGTTTCTTCCTTGCTCTTGTGGTTGTCACTTAGATCATGGGGAAAAGGAAAGTGAATCTGTTAGTGTGAAAGATGAGCACCATCTTGTCCTTTTTTAGGTCTCGCCTAGGCAGCGCTTGCGCTGTCACTTCGAGACATGCTGTATTCAGGATATACAAAAGGGGATGATGGACGGAACGTTTGAGCCAATCAAACACTCACCCCCAGTCAACTGATCTGGGTTTAATCCATCATTCTTTAGCTCACTCCACCACCCCAGTTCAGACAGATATGCAAATCAGTCTGACGCTGTGCCTCATCTTTTTAATTGGCTCCTGTCCTTTGTAAATGGTGGCTTTTCATTGGTCAATAGGCTTAGTAGTCCCTCCTTAGTACCGCCTTGTCTCTTCTTGTAACCTTCCATGAGGACACCCCCTGTTACATGTGTTACTCCCTAGGTTTTAATTACAGCCCCAAGGCACTAATTTCTTAAATGGCTTCAGGCAGGACACACACTTGGTCCTAAGCTAGGCTGCCAGTGGTTACTTCACTCACTAGAACATCTCACATTTATGAGATAGTCTTTGAATTTCCCTTTATCCGCTCCACACAGAATACAACCTAATCCGAATTAATGTAGTAATTCTTTTGTCACATTTCAAAGCTACTTATTGTACATATGGACATAGCTATTTGAATGTACTCGTAGTGCTCTCGCATGCAATGCATTATGGGTAGGGTGGATTTACCATATCTTCTGCAGAGTGCAGTACCATATGTGGCCAAAAGAGAATCTTTTGGCCACATATGGTACTGTACCCTGCAACATGGCTAGGTAAAAAACATTCATTGCAAAAAGTCTGCAGCACACCCTGTGTTTACTCCTTAATGTTAATCTTATTGTTTTACTCACATTTAGCGTGCATACACTCCAAGTGCACTCCGTTCCTTTTAGTGCACAATTCTGACAATTTCATTCACAAAGTTGTGACACGAGACTTGCGTGTCACAGAGGAGTTGCACAGCTCCATGCACATTTGAATCCAATTTAGACTCGTACTCGGTAGTAAACTCGGGTTCATCCAATTTTTATTCAATGTTCTATTCATGTTAATCCGTCACGTCACAGAAATAAAATTCCAAATTTTCATGCATACTAATTGCTCTCGAATTGCCCATCCGGGCCTATTCATAGGCACGTGTAAACTTCATTCATCCGTTATTTTATATCACCCAATGCATTTCGGTCTTGTTGACCTTCCTCAGGGGTATCTACAATTATTAAAAAAATTATTAAAAAATACATTCATCAACCCCATATCATTTACATATAACAATAATTCAACACTAACATATATTGTGCCTAAACCCCAAACTCTTAATTCATCCTTATTACGCGAATCACTGCTCCTGTACCTCCCCTTTCGTCTTTCCCCACGCAAATCCTGTACCTTCAACTTCTGTGCCCTCCTCATCCTTTGCCCAAAACACATCACCCGTCCCTCTACAGATCGAATCACCAATAACGCTGACGTTCAACCCATCGGTAACACCACCTATCTCACTCTCCCGTGCTCCCCAGTTTGTACCTGTAATCATCTGCTGTTATTTCAAACGGTGAAACCGCCTTCTAAAAACGCCATGTTCAAACCCCCGCTCTGCGAGGCATCCGGTCTTTAAGCCGAATGCTTATCTCCCACCTGTGTTCACTCCCACCACGTGACTCCCTCACTCCGCCCTCCATAAGTTCCCAAACCAACAGTGTTAAACTCCCCATCAATCCTTTCACAATATTCCCTAGTTGCCCCTGAATCAGTGCACTTATCGTAAAAATAAATATGCTGAATACATATGAAAATAAACTCCCCAAAGCAACACATTCTTTAAACAAATGTCCATCATGATATGATTAAACGTATTCTTTCAATAACTTCTTTTGTTAACTTTTTCGGAGAGTCCATGACGTGACCTTGTTACTTTCCTTTTTCAACTTTCCTTCTCGTCTGGGGTGCTAACAGAAGTGGAACGGCGGTACTATGATTCATTGCAAAAAGTCTGCAGCACACCCTGTGTTTACTCCTTAATGTTAATCTTATCGTTTTACTCAAATTTAGCGTGCATACTCTCCAAGTGCACTCCGTTCCTTTTAGTGCACGATTCTGACAATTTCATTCACAAAGTTGTGACACGAGACTTGCGTGTCAGAGGAGTTGCACAGCTCCATGCACATTTGAATCCAATTTAGACTCGTACTCAGTAGTAAACTCAGGTTCATCCAATTTTTATTCAATGTTCTATTCATGTTAATCCGTCACGTCACAGAAATAAAATTCCAAATTTTCACGCATACTAATGGCTCTCGAATTGCCCATCCGGGCCTATTCATAGGCACGTGTAAACTTCATTCATCCGTTATTTTATATCACCCAATGCATTTCGGTCTTGTTGACCTTCCTCAGGGGTATCTACAATTATTAAAAAAATTATTAAATACATTCATCAACCCCATATCATTTACATATAACAATAATTCAACACTAACAAATATTGACGCAAGTCTCGTGTTACAACTTTGTGAATGAAATTAGGTAAAAAACATTGCCATTTGTAATGCCAATAACTCCAACTTTGTAGACGTGCTGGTGCCTTGCTTACTAGGGACCTCTAGGAGCAGCTTGTGGTACTGCACTGAGACATACAATGCTGGTTCCTGGCTCACTACGCAAGCATTTGCAATGCACTAGATCTCTCATCACTGAAAGTATGAGCTAGTGGCGTTGTATTATTTGCAACGCCTATTCCGCAAACTATCAGTAATGCGAGACCTATTGCATTGCAAATGCTTGTTGAATAATGCAGTGGGAGTCCTCTCAGAAGAGATCACCAATGTAGAGGTACAATTGGGCCAAACATTTATCAACAGCCCTTGCCCCCCCTCCCCCCACCCCTTCCACTTGTGAGTTAGATGCTAATTCCACGCAGATCCAGATACAACCCATATCTGATGGCCAACCACCTCTTGTCCCCAGAGGCCCCAGCAAACACCACTTCCGCCGCCCACCAGTGCTCCCACAATTTTACGCATGCTAGGAAAACAAGCATTGGCATAGCCAATAGGTCTCGCCTTTGGGACCTTATAAGTGTTTAGTTATCCAGCACAATATCCTTGGTGCAACAACTCAAGTGTTGCATGGCTAAACACTTATAAGGTCCCAAAGGCGAGACCTATTGGCTATGCTATCATGAAAAGAGGCGCAGCTCAGGTCATCCGAACATGCAGTGGGAGTTCAGACCAGGCGTACTCATGAAAAGAGGCGCAGCTCTTGTCATTTATTTATTTGAAAGGTTTTATATAGCGCTGGCTCGACCCGGGGGTATCAGAGCGCTTTACATGTGCACAAACAAGATTACAGGACAAAGAACGGTTTGTTCAAAAGCAGAGCATAAAAACAAGTAATATCAAACTGAAATGAGCCGAGGGCAATATACATAAAAAGGCACTTCATGGTGGACTAATAGACATGGTAACAACAATAACAGATGGGTTTACATAGAGAGTGACCGGGGGAGAATAGAAGGATTCTGTGCTGGGCTGTGGGTGAGGCATAATTAGATAAGAATAGGCGAGAGGAACCAAGTTGGGGACGAGGAGGGGGAACGGTCGACCGGGAGGGAATTTAGGAGGGGGAGGTAAGGGAAGTGGATGGAGGTGAGGGGAAAGAAGGGGGGGGTGGGGAGTGCAGCGACCAGCGGATGGTGTGAGAGTATATTTCCAGCATGCAACCACACAATGAAGGAGCTTTACCTTTCAGCAAAGCATGAAGTGAAACCTGCAGTCTGCACCTACAGAACTGGGAGCTCATCTCCTATCAACAGAGATGCAGGGAACGGCATTGCGGGAGGGCTCTCTTCACCTAGCTGTCAGCGGAGCCTGTAACCTCGCAGGAGGAAAGTTTGCACTTGTTAAAATTGTTTATAGTCAAGCCTGCAGCGTGCACCATTGAACGGAAGGGGTGGGGTGCTCGTCGCCTGTCAGCAGAGCATACATAGCAGCCAGCAGAGGAACGTCAAGCGAACTGTCTTTAACCGTCAAAACATGTAGCGATCCTGCACCACGGAGATTGCGCCTCTGCCGATCAACAAAGAAAGAAAGGAAATAGCCTGCAGCAAGCAGCCACTAAAGAGGCTCCTAAGAGCATGAAAGGCAGGACCGTACAACCAATCATGCGGAAGAAGGGGCAAGCGCTGCCAAATCGCACAGTAGCGGGGAGCCGATAACCATGTAAAGGAGAGCGCTGCTCCTTCTGTCCTTGGCGCTAGCGGCAAGAGAAACAAGCCCGGGAGTTGTGTGCGCGTGCGTGACGCGGCCGTCAAAGTGAAAGTGATCGCGGGCTGGAAGGGTGCCTGCGAGCGATGCACTTAATGAGCCATGACGGAAGTGCGCGCGCGCGTAACCGCAAGCTCTAGGCCACAGTGGTAGCATTTTCTGAAGCCCTTACTAAAAGTCTCGCCAGAGCAGCGCATGCGCTGGCTCAGGCGAGACCTAAAAGGGGGGGGGGGGGGCGTGGACCAAAAAACCTGTATGGTTAGAACAGGAGCCCACAGATCTACCAACTATAGCAGTTATGAAGTTCTCTTTAGTTTTAATTTGTCTGCAGTTCTGCGCCCAGCATAGCACCGTGTTCTCAGTTTGAAGATCTAGAAGACTACATAGCAGGTACATCTTTAAGAGTATTAGGGAGCACGTATACAGTCATTCACTTTTTCACCTTTGTGGTATGGCGGCTCTTTTGTAGCACCTTTTGAGAGGTTTCTCACTTCAGGTATGTTAAGTTTAGTTTTTTTAGCTTTCTTTTGAGGATTTGAAATGTCTCATTGGATGTCAAGCAGTCTTATTCTGTTTCTTTCTTGAGGTGATATTCACAAGGAGCAGATTTGAGGCATAGTCATTTAAACCTGCCTGGCATGTTTTGAAGGTTGTTTGAGTTGTACTGTTAATATTCATGATTTTTAATTTTAGTGCTTTTTCTCTACCCTATTGTTTCCTGGGTAGGGTTTAAGGCACTGGCTGTAACGCTTTGACCTACTTTTTGTAGAAGCACAACAACATTCCCAAGAATACAAAGGGCAGTGAGTCTGGAGGCTATTCTATGGCAATACTTGGGCTCCTGTGTACCTTCGTGACTGTTTGCTGTGCTACCTGGAGGCGTACCACATGACCACATTAGAAGCACTTTCTTTAAAAAAAAAAAAAAAAAAAAAAAATATATATATATATCTCAAGACACCAATCTTACACGTTCATGCAACAGATTGCGCCGAGCCCAGTATCCAATTTAAACGTGGTTTATTACTTCACAATGATAAACAAACGCAGTAATAAACCACGTTTAAATTGGATACTGGGCTGCGCATCTGTTGCATGAACGTGTAAGATTGGTGTCTTGAGGTGAAAGGATCGCGTCCTTGCCGGAGCCCGCCGCCATTTGTTGGCAGAAGTAACTCGAATAACTTTTGTTCCTTGTGTGTGTGTATATATATATATATATATATATATATATATATATATATATATATATATATATATATATATATATATATATATGTGCAGCAATGAGAGAAGTGTATAGAATAATTTTCTTTTAAAGGAATTCTGATTAAAAAAATTTGATATGAACAAGTTTTGTAACATGCCAATTTTGGATATACTTTTTTGTATCAAGTCCAATAAGATGACATTATTGTTGACCAAGTTATATGTGATTTTTATCCCTGCGGAGTACAGTTATTGTGACAGTTTCATGGCCAGGTGCTGGTAGCGTTATACAGGCTCTTCCCCTTTTTACCTATGCCTTTATTTTCAACTAACAAAGACAGAAGTTTATTTAAAATAAAAAGTTGAGCAGCATGAAAATTCATGGTAGAGCGAAGTGACTCAGTACTTTTGCAAGGTAGTAATGTGTTAGTATTCAGTCCTTTTGATTATTGACCAATTAAAGTAGACTTTTAAGACCATAATGTTTTGGGCAGAGTAGATAGTTTTGAAGAATATAGATTTCTGCAACCACTTGCAATGCATTACTGTGCTTCCTTAAATATAGAAGCATCGGTGGCAGTGATTTATGTCCCATCTTACTATAGTCTGCCTTCTTTCACCCGACTGAATTTTGGTGGCTGTTAAGGGAATAGGATAAATGTTACTCTACTTGCTGGGTATGTTTGACGCACTGATCAGCATGGGTAATTGGGCAATGTGAGCCGGTCTTCGATGCCTGCTGGTTTGCTGTGAAATTTTAATGAGCACCCTTTAGCTTCATGTGAAGCTAAGGGTGCTGCAGCCTTTTGTTCTAGCTCCTTGGATTCTCACATAGCAGGCCTTTAGTGTCTGAACTTTTAAATGCTAAAATTTCAGAATGGACTGAATTTTAAGAACCATTAGATCTTTACAGCTCTTTTGTCATGCAGTGTCCTTGAATTGCCTGACAGATTGTGCTTCATCTAACTCTGCTTTAACCCTGTAGGTAAGTTGGCAAATGAATTGGGCGAGCGAACCAGGGCGCTGGTTTGTCTGTAACAGCCATAACTCTATCCAAGGTATATGGCCTATAAACAAACCTCATGTAAAAGTATAAAAAGACTCTTCTAAAAATAAAAATTTCTCTGCTAAATGCAAGTGTTTAACTTAGTGTATTAGATTGAATCACTGCATTGAGTGCAATTTATTAAGTTATAGTTTCTAAACTCTAATTTAGAAACCTTCATTCCCCTGCTGCCCTGAGGACGATCTCATTAGTGAATAAAAAAAATGTCTACTATTCTCAACAAGAATTTAAATTTCTATTAAGGACAGTCGGCTTATTCTTTTCTCTCTTTGCTAGCTCCAAACAGAAGCCAATCAAAACATTAGAAAAATTTATGTAAACTACTCAAACATCCCTTATACTACCACACCTCTGCTATCACCTTAGTCCACCTGTCGTATCCTGCCAGAGTCCCCAAAACTGAGACACCATCTTGACTACCTTTTTCTACTAGGCCAAACTGGGTGGGATAATGCTCGCCTCCGTGTTCTTAATGGAATCTAAAATTCTTGTTGTGAATGCTAGAAAATGTTTTATTCTGTGTCGGGACCAGAGGTTCAGATTATGTGGGTTGAAAGCTGATCCACCACAGCAGAGGTTGCATGTACGATAAGCTTATAATAAAGCTGTTTAAACATAGAATCAGACAACCAGACAGCCACACTGAAAATATTCTCCAGTCTAGATCCCTGAACAAAGGCTTTGGAAGCCATGGCGCCTCTAGCAGAATGAGCGCCGTACATGGAAAAGTTACTGCCAGCCTCTGCCAGTGACCCACCTGGAGATGGTCGTGGCAGACACTGGTCTGAACTGCTTCTGAAGTGCCAACAGCAATTGCCCAAAAGGATCTGCACAAGAAACAAAGCTTGCAATCTCCATATACCTTTAACCGCACAGTTTATCATTATGAGGGAAAGCTGGCTAATCAATACGCCTACATAGTCGTTGTCTGCTTCTAAATGGAGACCCCTTTGGGAGAAAATACCCTACCTGCTGAATCCAGGGCTCTTGTATCCACAACATTGTCAATTTAGCAGATAGTTGTTTCATAGATAAAGCATTGTCCGGCCATTCAAAAGTATTTAGAACACGTTAGCATTCCATAACTGAGCATATCTGGGTTTAGGCGGGCTAGATACCCTAGGTGCCTGCAACAAGATTTCGCTCCTTTGGGGGACGGATCCGAAGGATGTCATTAATTTTCTGTCATAAAGAGCCTCTTCCGGCTTGTTTTCCATGTCTGTTTATAATTTTAGATCTTTATATCTGCTTGTCATGCCCAGGTAAATGGTAAGCCAGTAGGTATGCACCCTCTAATTTGATGTGGAGATCGTAACAGTCAAATTCATCAGATTTTTTTTATACATGAATATATCGTTATTCATATTGACATACTCTCTCAGTATTGACATCCCCCTCCCATTTGAATTTTCAACTACTCGATCTAACCCATGCTTCATGACCGTTACCTGTTCTTCGGTTTTGACAATTACTACTTTCCTAGTTACTTGCATTCTACCCAATTTGAGTGCTGCGTTTTTACAGCAGGAAATCCTCAATTGCATGGAACCACACAAACAAGAACACATTGAAAACTGGCAACAACAATGAGCACAGACCGGAAAGCCGCCAGGGAGGACCAATTTGCAAACCTGCTCAGGAGTACCTTCCTCATTACGCTTGTCTCTTTGTAAACAGTGCAGTGCTTGGCTAGCAAGAGTCAAAATCCCATTATCCATGTTATTCCCTGGGAAGTACCACGCGTCCGGCGTTAGACTAACGCATTTCAGTGTGGTGGTCCGCATCACCGCACTGAAATGCATTGTCGTGCATAATAATGATAGTACCCTGGTTGCCAAGCCGTTAGCGCTGCTATACTAAGCTGGAGTGGCTGGTGGCGCTGCTCACGGCACTGTGCTTGGGGGATGGCTGAGCTAGAAGCTGCTGGCTACTAGTGCTACAATGAATGATACAATATATCAATAGAAACGTTTAGGACCCCCCCCCCGCGCTGTATTATATTCTGAATGACGTCATAAGCGCCGCACGGCGTTACGTCCTGCTGACCGAGTTAAGTTTGTGGGAGGCATGGCTGGTAAAT